>OZ014523.1:122350372-123550372 GCA_963966055.1 Lathyrus aphaca | reverse complement strand
AATTATGTACCAAAGTGCCAAAACAATTCCTTGATTAGCAAGGTAACAAATCATGATCATCGAAAAACAACTCCACAAAGTGGATCAAAAAGGGCATCTAAAATTATGAAAAAAATGCCTAAAGAGCATCAAAATGTCAAAAATTACAGTAATTAATCATACACAAAAAAATAGGTCTCACACCTATGGGGAAAAAACGATTTCGGTCCCTTATGCCAAAACCTTCCTTTTTGGGACAGCTTGTGATCTAAAATCCAAATAAAATATTGAAACCACCCAAATCTGGAAACAAAAAATATGACAAATTAATTAAGAGGATGAGGATCACTCATGAATTTTTCCAGAATTTTATCACACCTAAAACTATTTTTAATAATTGCGACGAAACGGGCAAAAACGATATTTTAAGGGAAAGTGAAAGGAATCGAATTCTCTAATCCGTAACCTAATCCCTAAACTCCGAAATCGACACATATCAATATATTTCACAAATAAATCCAATTCCTCGGGTGGGAGGGCTCAATATGCACCTTAAGTTACATGATCCTAAGTCGCATACAACTAGAATGATGCATTAAAGTAGAGAATCGAGATTACTTACTTGGTCGAAGTGCCGATTCTTTCACATAAAAGAAATCCAAAAAAACTTCAAGCCAAGCCTTGTAATCTCCCATGAGCAAAATAAATGCTCATCTTCCATAATTTCTTTGTGAAGATCCCCCATAATCGAAACAAAAACAACGACACAAAATATCATTTGAATCCAAAGGTATCCCACAAATAAAGTGGAATACCAACCAAACGACCGTCGTTAAGATCTTTGCGAGAACCTTGCATGAACTCAACAAACACATTAGAAACAAAAAAGAGGTGCAACCGGAAGTTGCACCTATATCTCACAACTCAAAATCAAATAGAAAGATGAATATACGAGTCATGGACATGCATTGAAATTTACGTTTCAAAACGGGGCAGCACTTATGCTCTAACATAAACAACATGCAAATTCAAACCAAAATCAAATAAATTTACATGCAATGAATGGAAAATGATCAACAAACATAAGTACAAGTCAAAACAAGATCAATGCATCAAAATTGCACCAAACCGAACTTAAAAAGCCTTAAAACGAAAAAACGCGTCAAAAATCACCGACTCGGAATTGAACGAAAATCGCATGGTAACTTGCAAACGTGCCAACGGATTCAAATATGCAATCGGATTTTGAAAATTCCGCTCGGAAGTGGTACTTTTTGGCCGATTTTATCGGCTGGCAGTAGCGAAATAGCCGAAAAAAATTGTCCGAAATCGACTAAAAAGTTTACCAATGGCTCCGGAATAATCAACAAAGTCAATTTACACTATTCACATTCGCGAAAACGCGCTACGGTTAGGAAGTTATGACCAAAACGCACTTATCGACACGCGACATATGAACAACATCAACAATTAAGCTTCAACCTATCCTATTCCGAATTTACACAATGAAGCAAACATGAATTAAAAATTAAGCACTTCAATCAATATCAAGTCACAATAATTAACTCTCTTAAGAATTTTATCAAACATCTAACATGCATCGATTAGTCTATGTCAATTTTAACAATCATTTCCAATTATGCACAACAACAATTATTAGGATCAATTAATCAAGCATCAATCAACAACCACATCAAGAATCAATGCACATAATCTCCATAATATGAATTCAACTTCAAAATTCAATTCAAGAAACAATGCAACAATTATTCATGAATTAAAGTTTAAGAAGCTTACCGAATGAAGAATCGACGAAGAAATTGTGAATCCGGAGGAAGTGAGACGCGATCATGAACGGAGGAGAGGAGGAGAGGCCGCGTGGCTGCCGGCGGCGGAAGATGGTGGTCGCACGGTGGTGAAGTTGACCGAAGGTGGTGGTTCGTGGCGGCTCGGCTATCGGAAGCTTGATCGGAATTGTTGTGTTCTTGAGTTCTTGATGAAGTTGTTGTTGTGTTCTTGAGAAAGAGTTGAGAGAATGAACTTTGATCCTTTAGAGAGAGTTTGTGAGAGTTTTTTGGTGTTTGTAAATTATGATTGAAGTTATGAGACAAATTGTGGGTCAAAAGAATATATAGTGGAGTGTAAAATGAAAGGCAAAAGGTAGAATTTCGGCTTAAGTGAAAATAACAATATCTTCGGCAAGAAATTTCGACTCTGAGCCTTCCACAATATCGTCCGCCTCTGAATCACAGTTGCAACACAAAAATAACGGACGTCATACGATCAAAATCGAGTGCGATCGATACGTTTAAGCTGCAAGACGTCACTGAATAAGTTGTTTTTTCGGCTTATTTGGTGTCCGCTACTCGAAAATGTGACGAGGCCAACCTCTTCGGAGCATAATCTCGACTCGACTTTGTCATAAAAGTTGTAGATCTATGAGTCAGTCACCTGATGTTAAAATCTAAGCTCAACCGGACAAACGACGAGGGAGATATGAATTTTCTCGTGAAACCACTTTCAGCATTTTTCTTCGGTTCAGCACTTCAGTTTTGTGAAATAAACCAAAACGATAATCTTTGGAGCACCGTTCAAACTCGCATTTGTCTTTGAACTTGAAGAGGATAAAATTTTTGAACCAACGCTTCAAGAACGGGTGCAATCCGATGAAAATTGACCGAATTATGAATTTTACAAAATCTGACAGACAATGCAGTGCATCAAAGAACCTTATTGGTAATTCGCATTTTCGAGATCCTTCCGCTTGGACCGAACCAAAACTGAATTCACATAATGAAGATAACATCTAAACGGAATTTTAGGCACCGAAACGACATCAATTCGATAAACGATCCAAGAGTTATGAATTTTTTAGTGTTCAAAACTCACCGGTTCAGCACTGTTTTTCACTATGTCGACTCTAAAGACTCGCACATTCTGAGATCTTCTTCAAAGAATTAGTTCTCGGCCAAAACCCAAAAGTTAGAAAGGATATCAAGACGGAACTTTTGGCATATGAATCTCTCAGACATGTTGACCCAATCAGAAGTTACGAACTCTTGAATACCGCTAGCACAGTTAATCGGCGAAACCGAAATTTCAAAAACAAATAATTCCCGCCATTTTCCTTGATGAATTGGCCTCCGAGCCGAACACAAAAGTTGTAGAGAATACTGAAATAGTCTAAACTATTGAGTTTCAAGCCAAAATGAGTTTCCGAGCATAAGTTACAACTTTTGCAAACTGCACCATAAAACTGATATTCTGCTTAAACTCCTTTGAATCAACCGAGAACTTTTGGTTTCTTCTAAGATTCTTGTGCACGTTCCGCATGAAAAAATAAAGGCCAGTCGCAACCTGTGAAAGCTCAAATGGAGATTTATATTCATGTATGTTTATGATGCAATTGTGATCTAAATGCAATGCAATGTATGAAAGGATATGCTAAATGGCATGAAAATGAGAGGGCAAATTTTGGGGTGTTACAACTGTGTAGTTGATGTAAATGGTTTTTGGCCCTGGATTCTTGTTACCCATTGTTGAGAGATTGATTCTGGAGTTTTGGGGGTCTTGGGGATGCGTTTGGTTTGATTCTGGTGAGAGAGGCAGCCGGAGAAGACGACCGGAGCTTATCTCCGGTCGCCTGAGTTTAATTAGGGCTAAACCTGATTAATTAGCAACTTTGAATTCCGTCCCTAGGATCCCCTTTCCCGCGCGCGTGTGGATAGCTCAATTTTGTCATTTAAACCCTAATTAGTCATTTATTAAACTAACCTAGGTTTAATTAAATATTAAACTTAATTTAGCCAGTTTGAATCTGGGCCTTTGGATCTGGCGCGCAGTCAACCAGTCCAAACCCAGATTCAATCTCATCCTTCCATTGCGTTTACTTTTATATAATTCAAGTTTTATTCATTTATTTTGCATTTAATTTGTGCATTTTATTTAAAATAGAAAAAATCATTTAAAAATTATGAAATTTTTTGTCAAAGATTTCATTAATTTTTAAAACCCAAAAATATTTATATTTTTATTTTTTGCACTGAAAATTATTTTTAAATCATTTGAATGTTTATTTTTAATTAATTAATGGAAATTAATTAATTAAAAATGCATTTAGGTATTTAAAAATCACAAAAAAATTCACATTGCACTTAGAAACATTTAGAAACATTGTCCAACTCTCAAACCAAATTTCTTTTTTGTTCTTGATGCCTTTTGATCATTTTCATTGGAATTAATTTCATATTAAGGCAATACTTTTGTGCAAACTTTTAAAAATCCCTTCTGCCTAACCATTGAGAGTTGGATGATGATTCTTTTTGCATTGCACTCTTCATAGCATGTAGTTTATAGGATAAATTTGGTTTAATTTGATCTTGCATTTTCAATTTGTTTAGCATTTTTCTTGATGAGGTACCCCAAAACCCTAGCAATCTTAGGAAATTCATAACTTACACTAGGTTAAGAGTTGGATCCTCTCCTTTGGGCAGTGAGCTTTTATAGGTTTAGGGTATCTTTGATTGCATTTTCAATTTTTTATCATGTCATTTGCTTCTGGTTTTGAGTTATTTGCATTGCATGATGCATGTAACCCTAATTTGTGCCTTCCTTTGCATCCATTTCTCATTTGCTTGCATCCAATTACTTGCCATGACATTTTGTGCATCCACATGATTCATAATACATCTTAAGACATATTAGAATCATGTTTGATCATTGCATCTTCCATTTTCCATGTTATGCATTCATATCATTTCATGAACTTTCATGAACATTCATGGTTCAATGCATGCTTCATTTGCATCCTTATGCTTGTTTGATCATTCTCATGTCTTGCCTCATGTTTGTATCATCTCTTAGCATCATCAACATCATGTTTATGTTTCTTACTTTGGCCCTTGCCCATCCATATGCGTTGTTTCATCTCATTTCTTCCCTTATGCATCTTGTACTAACTTTTCAGGTTAATGGTAATTTTGTTTGGGAGGTGGATTTGCCTTCACCTCCTACCTCTTCACACCTCATCATTTTACATCCTTGCTGCATTTTTACTTGTCTTTGAGTGAGCTTTCTCACTTGTGCCTCTCTTCCCCCTTTTCTCTTCTCATCTCATCCCTTTTCTATCTTGCTTCTCCTTGGTGGCTTTCTTGAAGATTTCTCCTCTTAAGCCTCATAAACCCTAGGACTTCCAAGCATGATAACATTTTAAGATTGTTTAGTCCCCCTTAGACTCTTTCCTTTGTGTCATCTTTGAGTCTTCTTTTCTCACCTCATAATCAAGGACTAAACCCTAAAGGCTTTAAGGCTTTGTGATTAAGCTTATGCCTGCATCCTTCTATTAGGATGGAGTGTATAACTTTAATCCTAAGTATTAAAACCTTAATGTGTTTAAATCCTTTAATCAATCCACTTAATAATCATCAAGACATCAAGCTTGTAACTTGGGCCTTGCATTAGGGTTCTATTTCTTCCTTAATTGGTTAAGAAGGACTAACCCTAGTGTTAATGGACAAGTCCCCCTCAAGTTGTCTTACCAACCATAAAACTCACTTCTTAATCTTACCATTAACTAAAATCCGCTTTAATAAAGGCTTTGTTTTGTCATGAGGTTAATCCCTAATCATGGATTAAGTTGAGGAGCCTTCCTCAGCTTAAATGCTCTCATCTATTATCCTTCTATTAGGATGGTGTAATGGGTTCATTAAATCCTTTATTATGGCTTAAACTCATTACTTAACACTAAACAAAAACTCCAAAAGACATCTAAATAAATGCAAGTAGGTTTATGATCTTAATCCTACATCATGGTGATTAAGTGTGAGGTGCTTACATCATACTTAAGGTATTCTCATTACCCCTAATCAGAGGGAGGATGTGATGAGTTTACTAACCCATTGGTTTAGGCTTAAGCTCATTAACTTATGACAAACTTCAAAAAGCAATAAAAGACTGAAAACACAAAAAACAAACAATAATCGTCTCCTCCGGGATTCTTTTCTCATCTCATTCACTCATAAACGATAACTCGCTTCTTCCGTCAAATGCAAGATAGTTTGCACCTGAGCCAGACAGGTCACACACTTGAGCATAGATAAGCAAGCAGTTCACAAGTCAATTTATCTTTCAGTCTCTTCGGGTCGAACTACGGTGTTCTGACTTCCTCATTGCACGAGAGGATACGTAGGCATAACTTAACAGTTATCGAACAAAAGTCTCTGTATATTCCCCCTCTTTCTAGCCTTATCCTTTAAGCCTCATAATCTTGAGCTTCACTCTTGTTCTTACACTGACACTTCTCTTATACACTCCACATTTATTTTACACTGACACTTGCATTCTTTCCAGCTTTGATACACAAATTGCATTGACACTACCCCTTTAAAACACAAATCTTTTAAGCGTGGATCCCGTCGAGTACGGCGGACAATCTGGGTGCTAATAACTTCCCAGGTTGTAACCAACCCCCTTTCTCAGTTTCTCTGGTTCGCGACCGTCTTATCCATTCCTTTTCTTAGGTTTATGCAACATTACCTTTCCTTCGGGATAAAAATGCCTAGCTGGCGACTCTTTTCATTTCCTTTCTCTTTCGCCGACCGTTCGCGTCTGTACCCCTTCTGACCCAGGTGTCATTTGGTGGGAGCGACAGCTTGGCGACTCTGCTGGGGAGCCTTATACTGTAACCAGGGCTTCTGGTTCTTTTTGTGGGTTCCTCCTAGCGCTTGTTTGATTTGTGTTTACTGGGGTGTTATGTGCTAACTGTGTTTATTTATTTGCTTTATTTACTGCTTTATGTACAACTTTATTTATTGCTTTCCTTTACAGTTTTTCATATTTCATACTGTCATTATCTGAATGGATCTGGTTTTTGTTTTGGTGGGTGGGGTTCTATTGAGAATTTGAGGTCCTATACCTGGGACCTGAGTGACACCTAGGCTAGAGTGGTTCATATTATTTCCCATTCCATTTCGGTCTGGTGCGGGAATATGAAACACGGTTCAGATATGGGTTTCTTCTTGAGAACTCTGTGCTACAAATTTCCTGTAGTGCTAGGGCTATCTGGGAAGCCTGCTAAGTCTGGATGACCTTTATTATGACCTTCAGAAACTGAGGTGAATAAGAGGAGGATCTTTTATGATTATTGTAAACACTGTGCCTCCGGGTTAGAAGTGTTTACACTTCTCATAACTGATCCAAGTCTGAGGATCCTTGTTCTAGAACACCACCTGTGAGGGGGTTGGGCTGTTTATAGGTTTGCAGGTACCACTGGCCACATCATACCTTGATCCTTGTTTTATGTAAGAATGCTTCACTTTGGACAGTTCTTGTGATTTAACCCTGGACATGTGACTCTTTATTTGAGTCCCCCACCCTGGTTACTGGATTTCTGAACTTCCATATGGACTTCTTGCACATACCTGGGCCTTATATATCAAGACAGATAATCAGATCCAGCTTGACCATAAACCCTTGCATATCATTTGCATACATCATCATTGCATCATTTTAACATTTGTTTATTTGTTTTTCAGGGTATCCACATTATATTTTGGCTTGGTTTTGACCCCTTCATCTGCATAGACCTCTGTTCATCAGCTATCTGCTTCAGCTATCTTCATCAGCTGCCTGCTTCAGTTGCCTTCATCACCAACACCAGCCTATCAGTGGCTCATCTCCAGTACCAGTCTTGATCCTCATCAGCACTTGTCTTCAGTTCTTCATCAGCAGTCATGGCACCCAGGAAGAGCAACATTTCATACCATTTCTTTGAGCCTGTGTTGACTGGTATCAGGCAGGTCCAGTCACTTATCACCCCTGACCACATCCCATTATTCAGAGAGCATTATGGAGGTATCCTTGACATGGTTATGGACTTAGATCCTTCTCAGAGGAGTATGATCCACACCTGCCTACAGTTTTATGACCCTCCTTTGAGATGCTTCGCTTTCCAGAACTTTCAGTTAGGACCTCTGCTGGAGGAGTTTTCATTATTGATTGGAGTACCTGTCAGAGGTGGTGTCCCTTTCAACCCAGAGATGGCTTCTCCCAGCAATGGAGAAGTGGCAAAGGCATTGTACCTAGAGCCTATATTGATTGAGCAGAACATGACCACAAAGGCTGGGATCCCTGGTTTGCACTTAGACTTTCTGACTTCTCAGGCCATCCTGAAGGCCTCTTTGGGAGAATGGAGGGCAGTTTGTGCATTGTTAGCCCTCAGTATATATGGGGTTATACTATTTGCAGATGAGCCCAAGTTTATCAGCAAGAATGCCATTCATCTTTTCCTTATGAGGAACCCAGTACCCACCTTGCTGGGAGATTTCTATTATTCCATTCATCAGAGGAATGAGAAGCAAAGAGGAAAGTTGGTGAGATGATGTGCTCCTCTATTTCACACCTGGCTGCTCAAACACTTACCCGGGACAGATGCCTTCCTGAATCCTCACCAACAGAAGAATTGGGCTTAGAGACTTATTGCTTTGTCTTCAGATGACATCAGATGGTGCACCCAGAGCACCAAAGGCAAAGACATCATCACTAGCTGTGGGCAATACCCAAATGTACCTCTGATAGGAGTAAAGGGTTGCATCAACTACAATCCTTTTCTGTTTAAAAGGCAACTGGGCTATGCTTTGATTCACCCTCCTAGAGTGCAAGATTTAGCTGAGACCCTGTATTGTGAGATAAATCCTAATCTAGCTGCTGTCAGACAAGCATCCTGGGCTTGGGACAACATCCAGACAAAAGGGATGGCTATTCTTGGAAGATGCAATAATGTTGCTTCAGCTCAGTACTATGACTAGTCTCATGCTAGGGCTCAAATTATTGGAATGCCTTTCACCATTGAAGATATACCTGGACCATCCACATCACAGCCATCATCCACTGTCAGCCTGGAAGAATTTGAGAAGCTGAAGGAAAGGAATGAGAATCTGTCTCAAGCTCTGAAGAAGACCCTCTGAGAGAGGAGTGATGGTCGACTAGACATTGAGAGGTTAGAAAAGCTTAAGATGGAACATCTGGCCAAGATTGAGAAAACAGAAGACTACATCAAGAAATCAAAAGCTGGGGAGCAAATATTGAAGAATGCCTGTAAAGAGGCCCAGTTCCAGAAAGCTAGGACTGATCTCTATCTACAAGAAAGTCAAGCTAGGTGGGTCAGGATCACTGAAGCTCGTACACAAGAAGATCAGAAAACTCAGGCCAGGATTGAGCAGTTAGAGGCCAATGAAAAGAAGCAACAAGAAGCTTTGCTGGCAGCCCAAAAGGAGATTTCAGAGTTGAAGCTTAGGGCTGGTCTGAAGAGGGGAAAGGACTAGGACAGGCACAAGAAGCTGACCACTGCTATTGCCACTAGAAACCTCCTCATCAGGAACATCACAGAGCATCCGGCTGGTCCTGTAACTGAAGCACTTTTGAAGGAGGTTAAGGAGGATGAGTTTGGATTAGATGTTTGACTTCTTTGTTTGTTGTTATTTCCTCTTGATGTACTTTTCCTTTTAAGTTGTATTTTGACCCTTCAGGGGCATATGTTGTAAAAACAAGCTATGTATGATCCACCATTTGTAATGTATTTGTTAGTTTGTTTCAATGAGTTTCTTTTCTCAAGCAACATCAAAGCATCTTCCTCGGGGTCTGGAAAGGTCAAAACCAAAAGCCAAGCCGGATACCTTGGAAAACAAATAAGCATACTACATTGCATACTAACTTCTGTTTTGTTTTATAGGTTTTTTTGTTATTAGTTTGTTACTAACTCTGTGGTGGTTCAGGAACTATTGCTCGCCGCCGGGTGTTCCCTCTCAACCGTCCGCACTGGTATCCTACCCGCAACAACCTTCCTGGTATCCAAATGGATCAAGTACAGCAAGATCTGACAGAAGTCAGAACTCAGATGGCTAATGAAAGGCTGGAGATGAGAAACCAAATGACCCAATTCATGGAAGTAATGAATGGCTTGTCCCAAAGTCAAGAAAGGTTTAGGGCATTGGTAGAGAGACAAACTCCAGAAGAACCCCATCTGGGAAACTGAGGAACAAGTAACAATGAAAGGGGTCAGCCTCATGTTAATCCACCAGTATTTGGGCCTCATTTACATCCGGAAGTCAACATCCCGGGTAATGTGCAAGGAAATACTACTGGGGGAAGGATCTTACAAGAAGAACAGTTTACTGTAATGGGAGTTGGGGATGAAGTTTATGATAAGAGGTTTGATGAAATTGCTGAGAAGTTGAGATCTCTGGAGTCTCAAAATTCCCTAGGCTTCGATGTAATGGATATGGGGTTAGTGGATGGGGTGAGGATTCCCCACAAGTTTAAACCCCCGTGCTTCGAGAAGTACAATGGAACTTCCTGTCCACGAACTCACTTACAGTCCTTCCTAGGAAGACTTAAAGCATACACCATGGATGAGAAACTGTGGATGTTTTATTTTGAAGACAGCTTGACTGGGGATTCAAGAGAGTGGTATTCACACTTGACCCGAGCCACTATCAGATGCTGGAAAGACCTAGCTGAAGCTTTCATCAGACAGTACCAATACAATCTGGACATGGCTCCTAACAGAACCTTCTTGATGGGAATGTCTCAATCCTCCAGGGAAAGCTTCAGGGATTATGCCCAAAGGTGGAGACAGCTCGCTGCTGCTGTCCAACCACCCATGTCGGAAAGAGAAATGGCCGACATGTTCATGAATACTCTGCAAGGAACGTATATTGATAGGCTAGCTGCCTTTTCTTCCACCAGTTTCGCTGACGTAGTCATAGCTAGGGAAAGGATTGAAAGCCTTCTGAAGATGGGTAAGATTTTTGATAACGGTGCAAGTTCGTCCAGTAATCCCAGGAAGCCTTTTGTGGGACCCAGAAGAACCAGTGAGACCAATTCCATTCATGCCACCAGGGGCAGACCTCAGTATGTCCACAGATCAGTGGCAGCTGTCACTATTCCAGCTCCGATTCCTCAGCAACCAGCATATCAACCACAACAACAACCACATTATCAACAGCAAGTTCAGTATCCGCCACAGAGGACCTAAAACAACAACAACAACAATCAACAACAAATACCTTTTCAGCAAAGACCGTCACAGGCAAATAGGGTGATTGACCCTATCCCTATGCCTTATGTCGCCTTATTACCACAACTCCTGAAGCTCAACCTGGTTGAGTTAAGGACATTGGCACCACCAGATCCTTCCAATCTCCCAAGGAATTATGACGTCAACGCCAGATGCGCTTTTCACTCCAATGCACCTGGCCACAATACTGAGAAATGCAGGGCTTTACAAATGAAAGTACAAGATCTAGTGGATTCCAAAGCCCTCAACTTTGCACCCCCACCAAATCTCAACAAGAATCCCATGCCCAATAATGGAGGGCCAAGAATTAATGCCATTGAGGAAGACAAGCCATCTTTCTTGATAACCAGTGTTGGACAGATTCAGACACCTCTGGTCGAAATTAAAGCTCAGCTTCTAGAGTGCCAGATGTTCCCCGGGTGTGAGCTCGGATGTGGGTTTTGCAACATCGCAGTCAACGGGTGTGATAACTTGAGAAGCGGCATAGATGGTCTTATCAAGAGTGGTATACTTCAGATCTCAACAACAGCGCCTACAAATCCAGCAATTCCTTTGACAACAATTCCTGATTCTTCTACAACAGCAGCAACAATCATTCCGACCGATTCATCCATATCATCAACAATGGCTCCACCCATCACTTCAACAAATCAAATGTCAACAACCCTTTCGTCTACAACATCAGCACGCATTTATTCAGCCGAACCTTCTACAACACTAGCAGAAATTAATGAAGATATCTTAGCAGTCACCATCTACTATGATCCATCAAATGTTCCTCCAAACAACAACTTTCAACAACAAACAGTGGCACCTCCTGCCAGATCACCAGTCACCATTTACTACGATCCGCACACCATTACAATACCCTCCTCCGCTGCAGTCAGTCCAGTTACCATCACGGTGCCTGGACCGGTTCCATATGAAAGCAGTAATGCCATACCTTGGCATTATGGCTCTGATCTTTACTGCAACGGGGCGAAAATTACTTTGGATTCTTCAACCTCTTCTCCACAAATTGATAATGTTGGGGGAGGCGGAGGCTTAACCAGAAGCGGACGCCTGTTTGCCTCACAAGTGAAAAGACCTAATGCCGAAGCAGAAGCTGCTGCCAAAGCAAATGGAAAGAGTGTGGTGCTTGAAGAGCCAGCTATCAAAGAAACTCAGAAGACGTCTTTTGAACAAGATGTAGACGAGTTTATGAGAATTATAAAGAGAAGTGATTACAAGGTGGTGGATCAGCTTCACCAAACTCCCTCAAAGATCTCCATATTATCCCTGTTGATGTGTTCTGAAGCTCACAGGAATGCATTACTGAAAGTCTTGCACGAAGCATACGTTCCAGAGGAGATCACTGTTAATCAGCTGGAAACTGTGGTGGCAAATGTCAATACCAGTCATGGACTGGGCTTTACCAATGCTGACTTAACAACTGAGGGACGTAACCACAACAAAGCTTTACATATCACCCTAGAATGAAAGGGTGCTGTTTTATCTCATGTACTGGTGGACACTGGGTCATCACTCAATGTCCTACCAAAGAAAGCCTTAGTAAAGCTGGAGTACGATGGCTTGGCACTGCGTCCGAGTAATTTGGTGGTGAGAGCATTTGATGGCTCTAAAAGATCAGTGCTTGGGGAGATTGATCTGCCTGTGATGATTGGCCCGCAGACTTTTAAGATTACCTTCTATGTGATGGACATTCAGCCGGCCTACAGCTGTTTGTTGGGTAGACCCTGGATCCATGCCGCTGGCGCTGTTACGTCTACCCTTCACCAGAAGCTGAAATTCGAGTGGGAGGGCCAGATTGTCACTATCTATGGGGAAGAAGACATCTTTGTTAGCCATCTGGCTACGTACAAGTACATAGAAATGGATGGGTAGATCCATGAAACTATGAGCCAAGGGTTTGAGGCCCTGAACATAAATGAAGCATCTACTGTACTGGGAACCTCCATAACGTCATATCAGCAAGACAAGAAGGTTGTTGAAGAGGGTACTGCCCAAGGCTGGGGCAAGCTGCTGCCCGTGGAAAAGAAAGAAGACAGATTTGGGTTGGGTTACAAACCAACTCAGCAAGATCAATCAGAAGCTGCTAAAGAGCCCAAATTTGTCAGCGGGGGGATGCTCACCCCGGATGCTGTGAACAACTTGGAAGATGATTCGGAAGATGAGCGCAACCTGGAGAGCTGGATACGTCCAAGGACCCCGGGGAGCCATATCTCAAACTGGTCTTCCCAGGAAATTATAAGGGTTACTCCTGTAGAGTAATTATTATTTCCTGTATTTTTTAAGCATGCATCAAGTCTTACATCTTGCCCAAGATGTCAAGACTCATTTTGTAATCGGACCATCTTGTAATTTTGTGCAAACAGATCAATCAATGAATATCGGACATCTTTTGCAAATGAGTATTTTCCTTTTCCGCTCACTGTTTTTCATTTTTCTTTTTGTACAAAAATAAAATGGCAATGTTTTCCAAAATGATAACTTCATTTCACTTTTTCTAAACAAGATTAAAATCGATCACTAAAATGAACAATCTAAACCCTTGCAGAGAGTGCCTTTCAGACTGCACCGACAACAACACAGCTATGACTTCGTATGACTTTGACAATCCAATCAATCAAGCTGATGAAGGGGTTGAAGAAGATTATGAGCTACCTGAAGAACTAGCTAGGTTGTTAAGGCAAGAGGATAAGGTTATCACTCCTCATCAGGAGGAGGTTGAAACGGTTAATCTTGGTACGGAAGAAGAAGTGAAAGAAGTCAAGATAGGGGCCTGCTTACAAGATTCAGTAAAAGAGAAACTGACTGATATGCTTCGGAAGTATGCGGATGTTTTTGCTTGGTCTTATCAGGATATGCCAGGGTTGGACACCGACATTGTCATGCACAAGCTACCTTTGAAAGAAGAATGCCCACCGGTAAAACAGAAACTACGCCGTACTCGCCCATATATGGCCATGAAGATTAAGGAATAGGTACAAAAGCAGTGGGACGCAGGGTTCCTTGCTGTAACCAGCTATCCACCGTGGGTTGCTAATATTGTACCTGTGCCTAAGAAAGACGGCAAGGTAAGGATGTGTGTGGATTATTAGGACCTGAACAGAGCTAGCCCGAAGGATGACTTCCCTTTACCTCACATTGATGTATTGGTCGACAATACGGCTCAGTTATCGGTGTTCTCCTTCATGGATGGATTTTCAGGATACAATCAGATCAAAATGTCACCTAAAGACATGGAGAAGACAACTTTTATCACACCCTGGGGCACGTTCTGTTATAAGGTGATGCCATTTGGAATGAAGAATGCGGGTGCCACTTATCAACGGGCTATGGTAACATTATTCCATGACATGATTCACAAAGAAATTGAATGTTATGTGGATGACATGATTGCCAAGTCCCTCACAGAAGAAGACCACCTGGTGAATCTGTTGAAGTTATTCAAGCGTCTGAGGAAGTACCAGTTGAAATTAAACCCCAACAAATGCACATTCGGGGTGCGATCCGGTAAGCTGCTGGGATTCATAGTAAGTGAAAAAGGGATTGAGGTTGACCCTGATAAAGTTAAAGCCATTCAAGAGATGCCTGCACCAAAGTCAGAAAAAGAAGTTCGGGGTTTCTTAGGTAGATTGAACGAAGACTGCCAAAGGGCTTTTGACAAAATCAAGGAGTACTTGCAAGAGCCTCCAATCCTGATGCCTCCAGTTGAAGGAAGACCTCTAATCATGTACTTGACAGTATTAGAAGAGTCAATGGGGTGTGTGTTGGGCCAGCATGACGAGTCTGGTCGAAAAGAGTATGCAATATACTACCTAAGCAAAAAGTTTACCAACTGTGAACAACGTTATTCACTGCTCGAGAAAACTTGTTGTGCTTTAGCGTGGGCTGCTCGCCGACTGAGACAGTATATATTGACCCACACTACTTTATTGATATCAAAGATGGACCCAGTTAAGTACATTTTTGAGAAGCCAGCACTTACCGGACGGGTTGCAAGATGGCAAATGATCCTCACAGAATATGACGTTCAGTACACATCTCAAAAGGCCATCAAGGGCAGTGTATTGTCTGATTATCTTGCTGAGCAACCCATTGATGATTACCAGCCTATGAGGTTTGACTTCCCTGATGAAGACATCATGTTCATAAAAGCAAAAGATCATGAGGAGCCTGTTCACACTGAAGGGCCTGACCCAGAAGAGGAATGGACTATGATGTTTGATGGGGCTGTTAATATGAATGGTCGTGGTGTTGGTGCAGTACTCATTACCCCTAAAGGAGTTCACATGCCTTTCTAGGCAAAACTCACCTTTAACTGCACTAACAACGAAGCTGAATACGAAGCTTGCATTATGGGTCTTGAGGAAGCCATTGACCTCAGGATCAAGACTTTGACTGTATTCAGAGATTCAGCTCTGGTAATCAATCAAACCAATGGCAAATGGTACACCCACCAAGATCATCTGATACCTTATCGGGACTATACAAGGAGGTTGTTAACTTTCTTCACAACGGTCAAGCTTGAGTATATCCCACGAGACGAAAATCAGTTTGCAGATGCTCTGGCTACCATTTCTTCCATGATCAAAGTTCAAGCTGCCAACTTTGTGCCTCGGATTTCAGTGTCCAGGCTTGACAGACCAGCATACGTGTTCTCAGCAGATGTTGTTAAAGATGATAAGCCTTGGTTCCATGACATCAAATGCTTCTTGGAGGATCAAACATACCCACCTGGGGCATCATCCAATGATAAGAAGACATTAAGAAGGCTAGTTGGTAGTTTCTTCTTGAATACTGACGGTTCCCTGTACAAGAGAAACTTTGATATGGTACTTCTCAGATGCGTTGATAGGACAGAAGCAGATTTGTTAATGCACGAGGTGCACGAAGGATCCTTTGGTACCCATGCTGGAGGGCACGCAATGGCCAAGAAGTTGCTAAGATCAGGCTATTACTGGATAAAAATGGATGCAAACTGTTGTGCCTATGCCAGAAAATGCCATAAATGCCAGATTTATGCGGATAAAGTGTATGTACCTCCAAATCCTTTGAATGTGATGTCTTCACCCTAGCCCTTTGCCATGTGGGGCATTGATATGATTGGCAAGATTGAACCGACTGCTTCAAATGGCCACAAATTCATTCTGGTAGCCATTGACTATTTTACCAAGTGGGTTGAAGCAGCTTCGTATGCAAACGTTACAAGGCAAGTGGTAGCCCGATTTCTGAAGAGAGATATCATTTCTCGGTACGGAGTTCCCGAGCGAATCATTACTGATAATGGTTCCAACTTAAACAATAAAATGATGGCAGAACTGTGTCGGGACTTCAAGATCCAACACCACAATTCTTCTCCTTACAGGCCAAAGATGAATGGCACTGTCGAGGCAGCTAATAAGAATATCAAGAAAATTGTGCAGAAGATGGTAGTTACATACAAAGACTGGCATGAAATGCTACCATTTGCCTTGCATGGGTACCGTACGTCAACCAGAACATCCACTGGGGCAACACCGTATCAACTTGTGTATGGTATGGAGGCAGTCCTACCTGTTGAAGTTGAATTACCCTCCCTGCGGGTACTGATGGATGTTAAGTTGAACGAAGCAGAATGGGTCCGGTCCCGATACAAACAACTGAGTCTGATTGAAGAAAAGAGATTAGCTGCAATTTGTCATGGACAGCTGTATCAGAAAAGAATGAAGAAAGCCTTCGATCAGAAAGTCAGACTCCGAGAGTACCAAGTGGGAGATCTTGTGCTGAAAAGACTCCTCCCTCCTCATACAGACCACAGGGGCAAGTGGACTCCGAATTATGATGGTCCGTTCATAGTAAAGAAAGTTTTCTTTGGTGGAGCACTGATGCTCAGTACTATGGATGGTGAAGACTTCCTGTCCCCTGTGAATTCAGATGCAGTTAAAAAATACTTCGCATAAAAATGACCAGGAAAAAATAGGGCATCCCGGCGAGTCAAAAATAGAATAAAAGACTCGGGCAAAAATAAGGGAAAATAAAAATGAAAAAATGTACACCCGCTGAGTTGAAAAGCCGCATTGGACAACTCAAGCAAAAAAAGGGTATCCCGGTGGATTGAAAACCCGAAAGGGCGATCCACACAAAATAAGGGAATAAGCGAACAACTGCATTCCGAATTCGTCTGTATCGCTTACAACATGGCAGGCCTCGAAGGGTTCAAACATTGGTCAGAATCAACCTTCTTCAGAAAGCAAGATGAGAAGAATGTCAAGTGTCATACAAGTCATAGCAAAAAGGGAAGCTCTTTGAAGCGTCATCAACATTGCCAACACCTTTTTGCTTCTCAATTTGTAACGATTCCCTCATTTCAGGGGATCTGTTTCTATGGCTGTATCTTGCCAATTCAGGGCACACGAGTTAATAAAATCAGATTTTCAGTCATGTCACGTTTCGTACATTGTATTTTCGTTTGCAAAAAATGTCCGATGTCTTTAAGATATTGATTGCATATATACAAATGCTTCCCTTCTAAAAACACGTGCTTACAGGAAATATATTTGCTCCCGGGAGTGTCTAAACTCTTATGACGGAATCCAGTAAGGGATACCTCGGGGTACTTGTGCGTTTCTTTGTCTTTACAAGGTTGCAGGTAATTCAAAGTATAACATGGGGCATGAAAGCTTCTCCCCAGTAGGCTGCCAAATCATTGTTTCCTCATCACACCTTCGAAACAGCACCAGAGATGCTTTCTCCCCATCAGAATTGCCAGCCATCATCTCTCCAACATTTCCTTCAAAGGGAAGCACCAGAAGGTGTTCATAATCCCCAGCTAAGTTGTCAAGTATCATCCTCAGCAGGATCCCCGCGGAAATCTCTAGCAGGATCTTTCAGTGATCTTTCTTCTTCCCCAGCCGAGTGCTAGGCAGGGAAACAGCCCCACAAAGTTTCAACTTATATCCAGAGGAGCAACGCCTGAAGATCTCACAACAGAGTATAGGAAGCTTTTCAAACTCTCGCTTGGTCCCCATCACTGAGATAGGTTTATCAGTGACCTATTTCCCCAGGCAAAGTCATAGCAAATCTACCAATGATCCCCATCCCCAGCTGGGACATCTACTTCAAGCAGACCAGCCAGAGATCTTCGTAGCAACGGGATCCGAATCCCGGATCGGTATCTTTGCATAATCATGGCATTCGCATCATGTTCTCCCCACAAAGCGTAGCATTCCGTCTAATACGGAACATTACGGCAAAAATCAAACATATTGCATAATCATAAGCCATGTTCTGAACAGAACACTTGTAAATACTGTCAATCCATCAACGATATACAAAAAACTCCCCAGATTCCCCGGCAGAAAGCCAAGACACTTTCCCTAAAGATACGAATACTTCTTGATACTTGTCCGTGTCATATCCCTAGAAGAAAGCCAAAGCATCCCCTTTGCACTCACTACATAGATACATATACAATTCCTCGACACCCGTCTGTGTCACCCTCCCCAGCATAGTTACCTAAACACTTTGTAAAACATATACTCGTTTATAATACACTTTTTTTCGACACTCGTCAGTATCGCACCCTCCTCAGGAAGTTAAACACTCGTCCGTGTCTCACTCATTCTTGTTACTCATCATCTTTTTACTCATACAGATACTCGTCCGTATCTTGTATATACCACTTAAATCCTCTCAGATTCGACACTCGTCCGTGTTCTTTGTTAACCAGTTGATACTCGTCCATATCATCATCTTTGAACACGCGTCAAGCGTTTGTTTCTACTGATACTCGTCCGTATCATAGTCTTAAAGATGCTCGTCCGCATCTTTAATATATACACCGTGTCAAACACTTATGTCTTCTTGAATTTAGACACCCGACTGTGTCTACTGTTCCCCAAAAGAGACCCAGCAAATCCCAGTGAATTATTTCCCTTCTATCTGACATTCGTCCTGTGTCATGATACCTTTCGGCAGCCGTACCCTGTCAGGTGATCGTCCTTCACCTTCTTGATGATCGTCCTTCATCACCCCCAGCGGAGTCTCTATTCATTAGAACCCCTTCCTATCCGACATTCGTCTTATGTCGCGATATTTTCAGCAGCCGTCCCCTACTAGGTGATCGTCCTTCACCTCTTGATGATCGTCCTTCATCATTTTATCCGATGGTCGTCCCCATCGTTGATTTTGTTATCTGACATTTGTCCTATGTCATGAAACCCTCAGAGCAACCGTCCCCTGCTAGGTGATCCTCCTTCACCTCTTGATGATCGTCCTTCATCTTACTTGTCCGATGGCCGTCCCCATCGTCGACCTTTCCTATCCGGCATTCGTCCTATGTCGCGATACTTTCGGCAGCCGTACCCTGCCCGGTGATCGTCCTTCACCGATAGATGACTGTCCCTCATCTTATCCCCAACAGAGCAGCCGTCCCCTACTAGGTGATCGTCCTTCACCTCTGATGACCGTACCTCATCACTCATTTCATTTATGCCTTGAACTTGGTGGTCGTCCCCATCATTTACCTATAATCCCCAGAGAGTTCCATGGCTTTACCTGATGGCCGTCCCCATCATAATCTTTTATATCCCCAGCTTGTTGGCCGTCCCCATCATAATCTTTTATATCCCCAGCTTGTCGGCCGTCCCCGTCATTGCTTTATTTCCCGCATCTTCCCCAGCGTGTCGGTCGTCCCCGCCATTGCTTTATCTCCAGCAGTCGTCCTCTGCTCGGCGGTCGTCCTCCGTCGCCCGCACTTTATAAACATACTTTATTTTCCTTTACAATCTATATCCTTTTTCTTCTTCATTCTGTGAGTGCAAATTTTGGACTGTCTTTGGTATTCAACCACAAGTTATCTTGTTTGCCTGTTAAGCCGTTGCTTACATCCTGCACAGCTAACTCATGTTTGAATAGGGGCAGCTGTTAACACCCCAAATTTGCCCTCACCCATTCACACCATGGGTTGTATGCATAAGTTCAATCATGACATCTCATATTGCATATTGGCTTCACTGCATTGATTCAAAGTCATCTGCATCTAGGGTTTGTGATCTGAGCCATTCCTGAGTCATTTGAGATACTCCAAAGGTCATCAATCACTTCAAAGGGATCCATGTATGTTCAAACATCATATCATATCCTCACCAAGTCAAGAAAGTCAAAGAATCACAAGAACTGAGAAAGGCATGGAAGCAGAGCCAAGTTTAACTGCACAAATGACCTAAAATTAGGGTTTTGGTTTCAGAGGCCATAACTCCAAATTTTTTGGTCATTCTTGTTTCTATTGGTCTCTATATGGTATAAGGATCATGCATATCAATTTTCATGAAGAAATTCAACGGGGAAGGCATCAGATCAAGAATTGACTTCTTGAGCAAGTCAGTGCAAAATCAGGGCATTTGAGGCCCCCAATGACCCAACCAAAGGGTGTTCTTCATCATTTTGAATGTGTATGGTCTTTATTTGATGATAGAAGATGTTAGGAGTTCACAAAATTGAAGAATTTCAAGCCATTTGCAAAGTTGTCTTTTTGGGAAAGTGACTTGTAATGTAAACTTGCCATTTTGGGAAAGTTTTTCAACCTCCTCAAATTGATTCAAAAAAGCTTCAAATGAGAAAACTTTGGTCATGAAAGTTGTAGAATGGATAATTCCATTTTCAAAAAGTACAAGAATTCATTCTAATTCATTTTGGATGAAAAGTTATGGCTTGTCAAAGTTGAAGAAAATCACATAATTTTAAGTTTTGTACCAAAAAGGCAAAGTTGCAAAATCTCTTGCCAAGACAAATTGTGACTTCAAATGAACTTCTAACCTTTGCACAAACATAAACCAATGCCTAAAAGTCAGAATGCACCAAAGGTTTTCCCATTTTCATGACTTATGAATCAAGAAATCACAAAGGGGCCAAAGATGTACCAACTTGCAAAAACTCATGAAGCCATGCCTATACTTGTTACAGCTCATAGAATCTGATCCACATGAACTCCATGATCTCAGCTGAGCCAAACCATGCCCTATCACAACCTCACACTTGCCCATACCTCAAGTACACCTAACTTGGACTTTATGCAAAAACACCCATACCAATCCCACAGTGCCACACCAACTCCTCTGACCCATCCAAATGTGATAAGTGGACCAAAAGGGACTCAACACAACAGACACACAAGCCTGAAACATCCCCAAGGCCATAGCTCCATGTTTTCACCTCTTATGCACTTTCCTTAGAAACTCACTACACAAGACATAAACACCAAAACAAACTTCATAGAAACTCTCAGCATGTTCCACTGATCATCCCTGACCCTTCACCTTGCCATGAAACTCCCTGAAATCAAAATACGATTTCTCCCCCTCTCTGAACAGAACCTCTTCAAACTCACAAATTAGTCACTCTAAACACCAACCAAGCTTCAAAGCTTCATCAAGAGGATCATTGGGGCCATTTTAAAGCAAAGAGGCAAGCAGAAAGCTCCTGGATCGAAAGCTCAACCTCAGGTAACATGATGAACAAATTTTCCAGAACCTTGATTTCTTGTTAGAATATTGTTCTATGTGTTGCCCTGATCATGGGGATCTATTTATTTTTGAAAATGAGCCAGAAACAAGCATGTTGTGATGTTCTGAAATTTTTGCCCTAAGATTTATTTTCTTCGATTCTCACTGTGTAGTTGATGTAAATGGTTTTTGGCCCTGGATTCTTGTTACCCATTGTTGAGAGATTGATTCTGGAGTTTTGGGGGTCTTGGGGATGCGTTTGGTTTGATTCTGGTGAGAGAGGCAACCGGAGAAGACGACCGGAGCTTATCTCCGGTCGCCTGAGTTTAATTAGGGCTAAACCTGATTAATTAGTAACTTTGAATTCCGTCCCTAGGATCCCCTTTCCCGCGCGCGTGTGGATGGCTCAATTTTGTCATTTAAACCCTAATTAGTCATTTATTAAACTAACCTAGGTTTAATTAAATATTAAACTTAATTTAGCCAGTTTGAATCTGGGCCTTTGGATCTGGCGCGCAGTCAACCAGTCCAAACCCAGATTCAATCTCATCCTTCCATTGCGTTTACTTTTATATAATTCAATTTTTATTCATTTATTTTGCATTTAATTTGTGCATTTTATTTAAAATAGCAAAAATCATTTAAAAATTATGAAATTTTTTGTCAAAGATTTCATTAATTTTTAAAACCCAAAAATATTTTTATTTTTATTTTTTGCAGTGAAAATTATTTTTAAATCATTTGAATGTTTATTTTTAATTAATTAATGGAAATTAATTAATTAAAAATGCATTTAGGTATTTAAAAATCACAAAAAAATTCACATTGCACTTAGAAACATTTAGAAACATTGTCCAACTCTCAAACCAAATTTCTTTTTTGTTCTTGATGCCTTTTAATCATTTTCATTGGAATTAATTTCATTTTAAGGCAATATTTTTGTGCAAACTTTGAAAAATCCCTTCTGCCTAACCATTGAGAGTTGGATGATGATTCTTTTTGCATTGCACTCTTCATAGCATGTAGTTTATAGGATAAATTTGGTTTGATTTGATCTTGCATTTTCAATTTGTTTAGCATTTTTCTTGATGAGGTACCCCAAAACCCTAGCAATCTTAGGAAATTCATAACTTACACTAGGTTAAGAGTTGGATCCTCTCCTTTGGGCAGTGAGATTTTATAGGTTTAGGGTATCTTTGATTGAATTTTCAATTTTTTATCATGTCATTTGCTTCTGGTTTTGAGTTATTTGCATTGCATGATGCATGTAACCCTAATTTGTGCCTTCCTTTGCATCCATTTCTCATTTGCTTGCATCCAATGACTTGCCATGACATTTTGTGCATCCACATGATTCATAATACATCTTAAGACATATTAGAATTATGTTTGATCATTGCATCTTCCATTTTCCATGTTATGCATTCATATCATTTCATAAACTTTCATGAACATTCATGGTTCAATGCATGCTTCATTTGCATCCTTATGCTTGTTTGATCATTCTCATGTCTTGCCTCATGTTTGTATCATCTATTAGCATCATCAACATCATGTTTATGTTTCTGACTTTGGCCCTTGCCCATCCATATGCATTGTTTCATCTCATTTCTTCCCTTATGCATCTTGTACTAACTTTTCAGGTTAATGGTAAGTTTGTTTGGGAGGTGGATTTGCCTTCACCTCCTACCTCTTCTCACCTCATCATTTTACATTCTTGATGCATTTTTACTTGTCTTTGAGTGAGCTTGCTCACTTGTTCCTCTCTTCCCCCTTTTCTCTTCTCATCTCATCCCTTTTCTATCTTGCTTCTCCTTGGTGGCTTTCTTGAAGATTTCTCCTCTTAAGCCTCACAAACCCTAGGACTTCCAAGCATGATAACATTTTAAGATTGTTTAGTCCCCCTTAGACTCTTTCCTTTGTGTCATCTTTGAGTCTTCTTTTCTCACCTCATAATCAAGGACTAAACCCTAAAGGCTTTAAGGCTTTGTGATTAAGCTTATGCCTGCATCCTTCTATTAGGATGGAGTGTATAACTTTAATCCTAAGTGTTAAACCCTTAATGTGTTTAAATCCTTTAATCAATCCACTTAATAATCATCAAGACATCAAGCTTGTAACTTGGGCCTTGCATTAGGGTTCTATTTCTTCCTTAATTGGTTAAGAAGGACTAACCCTAGTGTTAATGGACAAGTCCCCCTCAAGTTGTCTTACCAACCATAAAACTCACTTCTTAATCTTACCATTAACTAAAATCCGCTTTAATAAAGGCTTTGTTTTGTCATGAGGTTAATCCCTAATCATGGATTAAGTTGAGGAGCCTTCCTCAGCTTATATGCTCTCATCTATTATCCTTCTATTAGGATGGTGTAATGGGTTCATTAAATCCTTGATTATGGCTTAAACTCATTACTTAACACTAAACAAAAACTCCAAAAGACATCTAAATAAATGCAAGTAGGTTTATGATCTTAATCCTACATCATGGTGATTAAGTGTGAGGTGCTTACATCATACTTAAGGTATTCTCATTACCCCTAATCAGAGGGAGGATGTGATGAGTTTACTAACCCATTGGTTTAGGCTTAAGCTCATTAACTTATGACAAACTTCAAAAAGCAATAAAAGACTGAAAACACAAAAAACAAACAATAATCGTCTCCTCCGGGATTCTTTTCTCATCTCATTCACTCATAAACGAGAACTCGCTTCTTCCGTCTAATGCAAGACAGTTTGCACCTGAGCCAGACAGGTCACACACTTGAGCATAGATAAGCAAGCAGTTCACAAGTCAATTTATCTTTCAGTCTCTTCGGGTCGAACTACGATGTGCTGACTTCCTCATTGCACGAGAGGATACGTAGGTATAACTTAACAGTTATCGAACAAAAGTCTCTGTATATTCCCCCTCTTTCTAGCCTTATCCTTTAAGCCTTATAATCTTGAGCTTCACTCTTGTTCTTACACTGACACTTCTCTTATACACTCCACATTTATTTTACACTGACACTTGCATTCTTTCCAGCTTTGATACACAAATTGCATTGACACTACCCCTTTAAAACACAAATATTTTAAGCGTGGATCCCATCGAGTACGGCGGACAATCTGGGTGCTAATACCTTCCCAGGTTGTAACCAACCCCCTTTCTCAGTTTCTCTGGTTCGCGACCGTCTTATCCATTCCTTTTCTTAGGTTTATGTAGCATTACCTTTCCTTCGGGATAAAAATGCCTAGCTGGCGACTCTTTTCATTTCCTTTCTCTTTCGCCGACCGTTCGCGTCTGTACCCCTTCTGACCCAGGTTTCATTTGGTGGGATCGACAAAGGTGGTGGATCAGCTTCACCAAACTCCCTCAAAAATCTCCATATTATCCCTGTTGATGTGTTCTGAAGCTCACAGGAATGCATTACTGAAAGTCCTGCACGCAGCATACGTGCCAGAGGAGATTACCGTTAATCAGCTAGAAACTGTGGTAGCAAATGTCAACACCAGCCACAGACTGGGTTTTACCAATGCTGACTTAACAACTGAGGGGCGTAACCACAACAAGGCTTTACATATCACCCCAGAGTGCAAGGGTGCCGTTTCTATCTCATGTACTGGTGGACACTGGGTCATCACTCAATGTCCTACCAAAGAAGGCCTTAGTAAAGCTGGAGTATGATGGCTTGGCACTGCGTCCAAGTAATTTGGTGGTAAGAGCATTTGATGGCTCTAAAAGATCAGTGCTTGGGGAGATTGATCTGCCTGTGATGATTGGCCTGCTGACTTTTAAAATTACCTTCTATGTGATGGACATTCAGCCAGCCTACAGCTGTTTGTTAGGTAGACCCTGGATCCATGCCGCTGGCGCTGTTACGTCTACCCTTCACCAGAAGTTGAAATTCGAGTGGGAAGGCCAGATCATCACCATCTGTGGGGAAGAGGACATCTTTGTTAGCCATCTGGCTACGTACAAATACATTGAAATGGGTGGGGAGATCCATGAAACTATGAGCCAGGGGTTTGAGGCTCTGAACATTAATGAAGCATCTGCTGTGCTGGGAACCTCCATGACATCTTATCAGCAAGCCAGGAAGGTTGTTGAAGAGGGTACTGCCCAAGGCTAGGGCAAGCTGCTGCCCGTGGAAAAGAAAGAAGACAGATTTGGGTTGGGTTACAGACCAACTCAACAAGATCAATCAGAGGCTGCAAAAGAGCCCAATTTTGTCAGCGGGGGAATGCTCACCCCAGATGCAGTGAACAACTTGGAAGACGAGGAGGAAAGCGACCGCAACCTGGAGAGCTGGATACGTCCAAGGATTCCGGGGAGCCAAGTCCTTAACTGGTCTTCCCAGGAAATTATAAGGGTTACTCCTGCAGAGTAATTATTATTTCCTGTATTTTTAAGCATGCATCAAGTCTTGCATCTTGCCCAAGATGACAAGACTCATTTTGTAATCGGGCCATCTTGTAATTTTGTGCAAACAGATCAATCAATGAATATCGGACATCTTTTGCAAACAAGTCTCTTTTTTGCTCACTGTCTTTTCATTTTTCTTTTTGTACAAAAATAAAATGGCAATGTTTTTCAAAATGATAACTTCATTTCACTTTTCTAAACAAGATTAAAATTGATCACTAAAATAAACCAATCTAAACCCTTGCAGAAAGTGCCCTCCAGATTGCACCGACAACGACACTGCTATGACTTCGTATGACTTTGACAATCCAATCAATCAAGCCGATGAAGGGGTTGAAGAAGATTATGAGCTACCTGAAGAGCTAGCTAGGTTGTTAAGGCAAGAGGAGAAGGTTATCACTCCTCATCAGGAGGAGGTCGAAACGGTTAATCTTGGTACAGAAGGAGAAGTGAAAGAGGTTAAGATCGGGGCCTGCCTACAAGATTCAGTGAAAGAACAACTGATTGACATGCTTCGAGAGTATGTGGATGTTTTCGCTTGGTCTTATCAAGATATGCCAGGGTTGGACACCGATATTGTCATGCACAAGCTACCTCTGAAAGAAGACTGCCCGCCAGTAAAACAGAAGTTGCGCCGTACTCGCCCAGATATGGCAATGAAGATTAAAGAAGAGGTACAAAAACAGTGGGACGCCGGGTTCCTTGCTGTGACTAGCTAACAGCCGTGGGTTGCTAATATTGTACCTGTGCCTAAGAAAGATGGCAAGGTGAGGATGTGTGTGGATTACCGGGATCTGAACAGAGCCAGCCTGAAAGATGACTTCCCTTTACCTCACATTGATGTATTGGTCGACAACACGGCTCAGTTCTCGGTGTTCTCCTTCATGGACGGATTTTCAGGATACAATCAGATCAAAATGTCACCTGAAGACATGGAGAAGACAACTTTCATCACACCTTGGGGCACGTTCTGTTATAAGGTGATGCCATTCGGACTGAAGAATGCTGGTGCAACTTATCAACGAGCTATGGTGACATTATACCATGACATGATCCATAAAGAAATTGAATGTTATGTGGATGACATGATTGCCAAGTCCCTCACAGAAGAGGATCACCTGGTAAATCTGTTGAAGCTATTCAAGCGTCTGAGGAAATACCAACTGAAGTTAAACCCCAACAAATGTACATTCGGGGTGCGATCCGGTAAGTTGCTGGGATTTATTGTAAGTGAGAAAGGGATTGAAGTTGACCCTGACAAAGTCAAAGCCATTCAAGAAATGCCTGCACCAAAGACTGAAAAAGAAGTTTGGGGGTTTCTGGGAAGGTTGAACCACATTTCAAGGTTCATATCTCATCTAACTGCAACATGTGAAGCCTTGATCAAGTTGTTAAGAAAAGAACAAACGGTCAGGTGGAACGAAGATTGCCAGAGGGCTTTTGACAAGATCAAGGAATATTTACAAGAGCCTCCGATCCTTATGGCTCCGGTTGAAGGAAGACCTCTAATCATGTACTTGACAGTTTTAGAAGAGTCAATGGGGTGTGTGCTGGGCCAGCATGACGAGTCTGGTCGAAAAGAGTATGCAATATACTACCTAAGCAAAAAGTTTACCGACTGTGAACAACGTATTCACTGCTCGAAAAAACTTGCCGTCCTTTAGCGTGGGCTACTCGCCGACTAAGGCAGTATATGTTGACCCACACCACCTTATTGATCTCCAAGATGGATCCAGTTAAGTACATTTTTGAGAAGCCAACACTTACCGGACGGGTT
Source organism: Lathyrus aphaca (assembly GCA_963966055.1). Taxonomy (NCBI): domain Eukaryota; kingdom Viridiplantae; phylum Streptophyta; class Magnoliopsida; order Fabales; family Fabaceae; genus Lathyrus; species Lathyrus aphaca. The sequence goes on along the minus strand of OZ014523.1, from coordinate 123,522,650 downwards.
GCAAGATGGCAAATGATCCTCACAGAATATGACATTCAGTACACATCTCAAAAAGCCATCAAGGGCAGTGTATTGTCTGATTATCTTGTCGAGAAACCCATTGATGATTACCAGCCTATGAGATTCGACTTCCCCGATGAAGACATCATGTTCATAAAAGCAAAAGATCATGAAGAGCCTATTCACACTAAAGGGCCTGACCCAGAAGAAGAGTGGACTATGATGTTTGATGGGGCTGTTAATATGAATGGTCGTGGTGTTGGTGCAGTACTCATTACACCTAAAGGAATCCACATGCCTTTCTCGGCAAAACTCACCTTTAACTGAACTAACAACGAAGCTGAATACGAAGCTTGTATTATGGGTCTTGAAGAAGCCATTAACCTCAGGATCAAGACTTTGACTATATTCGGAGATTCAGCTCTGGTAATTAATCAAACCAACGGCAAATGGTACACTCATCAGGATCATCTGATACCTTACCGGGATTATACAAGAAGGTTATTGACTTTCTTCACGACAGTTAGGCTTGAGTATATCCCTCGAGATGAAAATCAGTTTGCAGATGCCCTGGCTACCATTTCATCCATGATCAAAGTTCAAGCTGCCAACTTTGTGCCTCGGATTTCAGTGTCCAAACTTGATAGACCAGCATATGTATTTTCAGTAGATGTTGTCAAAGATGATAAGCCTTGGTTCCATGATATCAAATGCTTCTTGGAGGATCAAACATACCCACCTGGGGCATCATCCAATGATAAGAAGACATTAAGAAGGCTGGCTGGAAGTTTCTTCCTGAATACTGATGGTTCCCTTTACAAGAAAAACTTTGATATGGTACTCCTCATATGCGTTGATAGGGCAGAAGCGGACTTGTTAATGCACGAGGTGCACGAAGGATCCTTTGCTACCCATGCTGGAGGGCATGCAATGGCTAAAAAGTTGTTAAGATCAGGCTACTACTGGATCACAATGGATGCAAACTGTTGTGCCTATGCCAGAAAATGCCATAAATGCCAGATTTATGCGGATAAAGTGCATGTGCCTCCAAATCCTTTGAATGTGATGTCTTCACCCTGGCCCTTTGCCATGTGGGGCATTGATATGATTGGCAAGATTGAACCAACTGCTTCAAATGGCCACAGATTCATCCTGGTAGCTATTGACTATTTTACCAAGTGGGTTGAAGCAGCTTCATATGCGAACGTCACCAGGCAAGTGGTAGCCTGATTCCTGAAGAGAGACATCATCTGTTGGTATGGAGTACCCGAACGAATCATTACTGATAATGGTTCCAACTTAAACAACAAAATGATGGCAGAACTGTGCCGGGACTTCAAGATCCAACTCCACAATTCTTCTCCTTACAGGCCAAAGATGAATGGCGTTGTTGAGGCAGCTAACAAAAATATCAAGAAGATTGTGCAGAAGATGGTGGTTACCTATAAAGATTGGCATGAAATGCTACCATTTGCCTTGCACGGGTACCGTACGTCAATCAGAACATCCACTGGGGCCACACCGTATCAACTTGTATATGGTATGGAAGCAGTCCTACCTGTGGAAGTTGAATTACCCTCCTTACGGGTATTGATGGATGTTAAATTGAATGAAGCAGAATGGGTCCGATCCCGATACGAGCAACTGAATCTGATCGAAGAGAAGAGGTTAGCTACAATCTGCCATGGGCAGCTATATCAAAAGAGAATGAAGAAAGCCTTCGATCAGAAAGTCAGGCTCCGAGAGTACCAAGTAGGAGATCTTGTGCCGAAGAGACTCCTCCCTACTCATACAGACCACAGGGGCAAGTGGACTCCTAATTATGATGGTCCGTTCGTAGTAAAGAAAGTTTTTTCCAGTGGAGCACTGATGCTCAGTACTATGGATGGTGAAGACTTCCTGTCCCCCGTGAATTCAGATGCAGTTAAAAAATACTTCACATAAAATGACCCGCTGGACACAAAAAAACAGAATGTAAGTCCAGGCAAAAATAGGGCATCCCGGCGAGTCAAAAACAAAATAAAAGACTCGGGCAAAAATAAGGGAAAAAAAATAAAAAAAATGTACACCCGCTGAGTTGAAAAGCCACATTGGACAACTCAGGCAAAAATGGGTATCCCGGTGGATTGAAAACCCGAAAGGGCGATACACGCAAAATATGGGAATAAGCGAACAACTGCATTCTGAATTCGTCTGTATCACTTACAACTTGGCAAGTTTCGAAGGGTTTGAGCGTCGGTCAGAATCAGCCTCCTTCAAAAGCAAGATGAGAAGAACGTCAAAAGTCATACGAGTCATAGAGAAAGGGAAGCTCCTTGAAGCGTCATCAACATTGCCACTAGCCTGTTGTTTTTCAATTTGTAACGATCTCCTCATTTCAGGGGATCCGTTTCTCTGACTGTATCTTGCCAATTCAGGGCACACGAATTAATAATATCAGATTTTCAGTCATGTTTCGTCTCATACATTCTATTTTCATTTGCAAAAATGTCCGATGTCTTTAAGATATTGATTCGCATAAATACAGATGTTTCCTTTCTAAAAGATACATGCTTACAGGGAATATATTTGCTCCTAGGGAGGCCTAAACTCCTATGATGGAATCCAGTAAGGGATACCTCAGGGTACTTGTGCGTCTCTTTGTCTTTACAGGATTGCAGGTGTCCAAAGCACAACAAGGAGCAAGAAAAGTTTCTCCCTAGCAAGCTGTCAGATCACCGTTTCCCCAGCACATCTTCCAAACAAGACCAGGGCAGCTTTCTCCCCAGCTGAGCTACCAGTCATCTTTCTTCCTCAGCCAAGTGCAAAGACAGGAAATCATCTCCCCACAGAGTTTCAGCCTCTATCCAGAGAAGCAATGCCTAAAGATCTCACTACAGAGTGAAGAAAACTTCTACAAACCCCAGCTGGGTCCCTCATTACTAAGGAAGATCTATCAGTGATCTATTTCCCCAAGTAGAATCATATATGTCAGATCTACCAATGATCTTATCCCCAGCTGGGAAATCCACTTCAAGCAGATCAGCCATAGATCTTCGCAGCAATGGGATCCGAATCCCTAGTCGGTATCTTTGCATAATCATAGCATTCGCATCATATTTTCCCCCACAGAGCGTAGCATTCCACCTAACGCGGAGCATTACGGCAAAAATCAAACATATTGCATAGTCACAAGCCATGAGTCGATCTGAACACTTGTAAATACTGGTAATCCATCAACAATATACAAAATGTTTCCCAATTCCCCACCAGAGAGCCAAAACATTTCCCTTACAGATACACACTCCTTCGGCACTCGTCTGTGTCATCACTCCCCAGTAAAGTCGCCTGATCATTCTTTACAAACAGACACTTATATATATTACAGATGCTTCTCGACACTCGTCCGTGTCATATCCTCAGCAGAAATCCAAAGCGTCCCCTTTGCACTCACAGATTCATGTATACATATACCTCTTCCCTGACACCCGTCCATGTCACCTTCCCTAACATAATTACCTAAACACTTTGTAAACCAAAATGCTTGTTTATAATACACTTTTTCCGGCACCCGTCCGTGTCACACTCTCCCCAGTAAGTTGAGCACTCGTCTGTGTCTCACTCTTACTCTTTGCTCATGCAGATACTTGTCCGTATCTTGTATACATCACTTAAATCCCCTCAGAGTCGACACTCGTCCGTGTTCTTTGTTAACCAATTGATACTTGTCCGTATCATCATCTCTGAACATGCGTCAAGCGTTTGTTTCTACTGATACTCATCCGTATCATAGTCCTAAGGATGCTCGTCCGCATCTTTAATCTATACACCGTGTCAAACACTTATGTCTTCTTGAATTTAGACACTCGTCTGTGTCTACTATTCCCCGGAAGAGTCCCAACAAATCCCAGTGAGTTATTTCCTTTCTATCTGACATTCGTCCTATGTCATGATACCTTTCGGCAGCCGTACCCTACCAGGTGATCGTCCTTCACCTTTTTGATGATCGTCCTTCATCACCCCCAGTGGAGTCTCTATTCATTAGAACCCCTTCTTATCTGACATTCGTCCTATGTCATGACAAACCCTGAGAGCAGCCGTCCCCTGCTTGGTGATCGTCCTTCACCTCTTGATGATCGTCCTTCATCATACTTATCTGATGGCCGTCCCCATCGTCGACCTTTTCTATCCGGCATTCGTCCTATGTCGCGATACTTTCGGCAGCCGCACCCTGCCCGGTGATCGTCCTTCACCGTTAGATGACCGTTCCTCATCTTATCCCCAGTAGAGCAGCCGTCCCCTGCTAGGTGATCGTCCTTCACCTCTGATGACTGTACCTCATCATTTATTTCATTTATGCCTTGAGCTTGATGGTCGTCCCCATCCTTTACCTATAATCCCCATAGAGTCTTATAGCTTTACCTGATGGCCGTCCCCATCATAATCTCTTATATCCCCAGCGTGTCGGCCGTCCCTGTCATTGCTTTATTTACCGCATCTTCCCCAGCATGTCGGCGTCCCCGTCATTGCTTCATCCCCAGCAGTCGTCCTCTGCTCGACGGTCGTCCTCCGTCGCCCGCGCTTTATAATTATACTTTATTTTCCTTTTACAATCTATATCCCTTTTCTTCTTCATTCTGTGAGTGCAAATTTTTGTCTGTCTCTGGTATTCAACCACAAGTTATCTTGTTTTCCTGTTAAGCCGTTGCTTACATTCTACACAGCTAACTCATGTTTGAATAGGGGCAGCTGTAAACACCCCAAATTTGCCCTCACCCATTCACACCATGGATTGTGATCTTTTCATATGCATAAATTCAATCATAGCATCTCATATTGCATATTTGCTTCACTGCATTGTTTCTAAGTCATCTGCATCTAGGGTTTGTGATCTGAGCCATCCCAGAGCCACTTGAGCCATTCCAAAGGTCATCAATCACTTCAAAGGGGTCCATGTGTGTTCAAACATCATATTATATCCTCTCAAAGTCAAGAAAGTCAAAAAATCACAAAAACTGAGAAAGGCATGGAAGCAGAGCCAGGTTTAACTGCACAGATGACCTAGAATTTGGGTTTTGGTTTCAGAGGCCATAACTCCAAATTTTTTGGTCATTCTTGTTTCTATTGGTCTCTATATGGTATAGGGATCATGCATATCAATTTTCATGAAGAAATTCCATGGGGAAGGCATCTGATCAAGAGTTGACTTCTTGAGCAAGTCAGTACAAAATCAGGGCATCTGAGGCCCCCAATGACCCAACCAAAGGGTGTTCTCCATCATTTTGAATGTGTATGATCTTTATTTGATCATAGAAGATGTTATAAGTTCACAAAATTGAAGAATTCCAAGCCATTTGCAAAATTGCCTTTTTGGGAAAGTGACTTGTAATGTAAACTTGCTATTTTGGGAAAGTTTTTCAACCTCCTCAAATTGATTCAAAAATGCTTCAAATGAGAAAACTTTGGTCATGAAAGTTGTAGAATTGATCATTCCCTTTTCAAAAAGTACAAGAACTTGTCCTAATTCATTTTGGATCAAAAGTTATGGCTTGTCAAAGTTGGCAAAAATCACATAATTTCAAGTTTTACACCAAAGAGGCAAAGTTGCAAAACCTCATGCCAAGCCTTTATGTGACTTCAAATTGACTTCTATGCATTACACAAACACAATACATGACCTAAAATTCAGAATGCACAAAAGAACCTCCCATTTTCATGACTTATGCTTCAAGTAATCACAAAGGGCCAAAACTTTGTGAAATTGCAAAAACTCTCACAAACCCTAATCCACTTGCTGCATTGCCTCTAATCCATTTCCATGGTTCTCCCTAATTCAAGCTGCAGCCAAGCCATGCCTTGTACCTTGACAGAATTGACCCATACCTCTCTTACACAAAAAGTTGACTTTATGCATTTTGCTCCATACCAATCACACTGCTCCACAACAACTCTCTGACCTATCAAGGATTGATATGTGTACCAAAAGCAACCCAACACATAACACAACACAACACAGCCTGAAACATCTCACAAGCCATAGTTTCAAAATTTCACCTCTTATGCATTTTGTTTCGAAACTCATCACACAAGACACAAACATCAAAACAAACTTCATAGAATCACTCAACATGTTCCTCTGATCATTTCCCAACCCTCATTTGTCCCTGAAACCACCTCAAGCAAAAACACGAATCTCATCCCTCACTGAACAGAACTTCATCAATCTCTCAAACAAGCCACTTTAAACTCCAACCAAGCTTCAAAGCTTCCTCAAGAATATCATTGGAGCCATTTTGAAGCAAGGAAGCAGTCAAAAAGCTCCTGGATTGAAAGCTCCATCTCAGGTAGCCATGTGAAAACATTTTTCCAGAACTCTTGTTTTAAGTTTCTAAATGATTAAGCTTGCTTCCCTGGTCACACTGAACTTTAAATTTTCAAAAATGGTTGAGAAATGAGTGTGTATGGCTTGTCTGAAATTTCTTCCATTTTTGTATCTTGCTTCGAATCTTGTTAATGGTTAGGAATAAATTGCTTTTGAGGTCAGGGATGAGTTTAGGGAGGTGAGAGGAAGTGATCTGGAGCTTTAGAGCTCCAGAAATGACTTAGAGAGTGAGATTGAAATTTTCAGGGAGGGATGTCACCGGAGAAGACGACCAGAGCTCTTCTCCGGTGACCTGAATGTCATTAGGGAATTAATCACATTTAGGGTTCAGTTTGAATTTGGACCATAGATCTGGATGACTTTTGTTGACTCCCGCGTGTTTGAATGGCCTGGATCATTTCATTAAACCCTAATCCCATTTAATTAGATTAATTAATTCAGTTTAAATTAATTTGGTCAGTTTGAATTACAGCCATTGGATGTGGTGCGGGTCAATTCCCTCCAATCTTGTTTGAACCTCAGCCTCTGGATCTGCATACTTCTCATATTTTCATTTTAATTTCATTTTCTTTTCATTTAATTTGCACGATTTATTTAAAATAGTAAAATACATTTAAAAATTCTGGAAATTTTTGTCAAGCATTTTATTAATTTTCAGAACCAAAAAATATTTTTATTTTTATTTTTTGCATTAAAAATCATTTTTAAATCATTTAAATGTTTATTTTTAATTGGTTAATGAAAATTAATTAATTAAAAATGCATTTAGGTATTTAAAAATCACCAAAAAATTCACATTGCATTTTAAAACATTTAGAAGCATTATCAAACTCTCAAACCAAATTTCTTTTTTGTTCTTGATGCATTTTGGCAATTTTGATTGGAATTAAATTCATTTAAAGGCAATATTTTGGTTCAAACTTTGAAAAATCCATTCTGCCTAACCCTTGAGAGTTTGATAATGATTCTTCTTGCATTGCATCCTTCATGGCATGTAGTTTATAGGATAAAATTGGTTTGATTTGATCTTCCATTTTCAATTTGTTTTGCATTTTTCATGATGAGGTACCCCAAAACCCTAATTGACTTGAGAAATTCATAACTTTCACTAGGTTAAGAGTTAGGTCCCCTCCTTTGGGCAGTAAGCTTGTATAGGTTTAGGGTATCTTTGATTGCATTTTCAATTTTTTATCATGTCATTTGCTTCTGGTTTTTAATTTTTGCATTGCATGATGCATATAACCCTAATTTGTGCCTTCCTTTGCATCCATCTTTCATTTGCTTGCATCCGACAACTTGCCATGACATTTTGTGCATCCACATGATTCATAATACATCTTAGGACATATTAGAATCCTGTTTGATCATTGCATCTTTCATTTGCCATGTTATATGTCCATTGCATTTCATAAACATTCATGAATCTTTATGGTTCAAAGCATGCCTCCTTTGCATCCTTGTGCTTGTTTGATCATTCTCATCTCTTGTCATGTGTTTGTATCATCCCTTAGAATCATTAATATCATGTTTATGCTTCTGATTTTGGTTTGCATCATGGCATTTCATCTCATTTGCATTGCATTTCATTTCTTTTGCTAACTTTTTCAGGTGGTAAGTAATTTGAAAAGTGAATTTGCCTTCACTTCTCACAAAATCTTCTCATCCCTATCTTGCATCATTTCTGCATTTTATCTTTGCTTTAGAGTGAGCTTGCTCATTCATGTTCATCTCTTACTTTCTTTCTTCAGGCAACTTGTCTTCTTAAGTGAAGCAAGTTGTCTTGCTTCTCTTTTCTTCTTCCTCCTTTCATCTGCTTCTCTCCTTGGTGGCTCCTTGAAGATATTTCTCTCTTAAGCCTCATAAACCCTAGGACCTCCAAGTATGATAATAATTAGGGTTTGATTAGTTCCCCATTTAGTTTTGCCTTTGAGTCATCTTTGAGTCTTCTCTTCTCATCTTTTAATCAAGGACTAAACCCTAAAGGTTTTAAGGCTTTGTGATTAAGCTTATGCCTGCATCCTTCTATTAGGGTGGAGTGTATAACTTTAATCCTAAGTGTTAAAACCTTAATGTGTTTAAATCCTTTAATCAATTCACTTAATAATCATCAAGACAATAAGCTTGTAACTTGGGCCTTGCATTAGGGTTCTAATTCTTCCTTAATTGGTTAAGAAGGACTAACCCTAGTGTTAATGGACAAGTCCCCCTCAAGTTGTCTTACAAACCATAAAATCCACTTCTTAATCTTATCATTAACTAAAATCCACTTTAATAAAGACTTTGTTTTGTCATGAGGTTAATCCCTAATCATGGATTAAGTTGAGGAGTCTTCCTCAGCTTATATGTTCACATCTATTATCCTTCTATTAGGATGGTGTAATGAGATCATTAAATCCTTGATTATGGCTTAAATTCATGACTTAACACTAAAAAAAAACTCCAAAAACATCTAAATAATTACAAGTAGGTTAATGATCTTAATCCTACATCATGGTGATTAAGTGTGAGGTGCATACTTCATACTTAAGGTATTCTCATTACCCCTAATCAGAGGGATGATGTGAGGAGTTTACTAACCCTTGGTTTAGGCTTAAGCTTATTTTCTTATGACAAACACAAAAAGCAATAAAAGACTGAAAACACAAAAACAAACAATAATCGTCTCCTCCGGGATTCTTTTCTCATCACATTCACTCATAACCGAGAACTCGCTTCTTCCGTCTAATGCAAGACAGTTAGCACCTGAGCCAGACAGGTCATACACTTGAGCATAGGCACGTAAGCAGTTCACAAGTCAATTCATCTTTCAGTCTCTTTGAGTCGAACTACGGTGTTCTGACTTCCTCATTGCACGAGAGGATACGTAGGCATAACTTAACGGTTATCGAACAAAAGTCTCTGTATATTCCCCCTCCTTCCGGTATTATTCTTTTAGCCTCAAAATCTTGAGCTTTACTCTTGTTCTTACACCGACACTTCTCTTATACACTCCACATTTATTTTACACTGACACTTGCATTCTTTCCAGCTTTGATACACAGATTGCACTGACATTATCCCTTTTAAACACAAATCTTTTAAGCGTGGATCCCGTCGAGTACGACAGACAATCTGGGTGCTAATACCTTCCTAGGTTGTAACCAACCCCCTTTCTCAGTCTCTCTGGTTCGCAACCGTCTTATCCATCTTTTCTCAGGTCTATGCAGCATTACCTTTCCTACGGGATAAAAATGCCTAGCTGGCGACTCTTTTCTTTCTGAGTTCACCCCTGTGTGTTCTCTCTCATATCGTCGACCGTTCGCGTCTGTACCCCTTCTGACCCGGGTGTCATTTGGTGGGGAGCGACAGCTTGGCGACTCTGCTGGGGATCCTTATACTGTAACCAGGGCTTCTGGTTCTTTTTGTGGGTTCCTCCTAGCGCTTGTTTGATTTGTGTTTACTGGTGTGTTATGTGCTAATTGTGTTTATTTATTTGCTTTATTTACTGCTTTATGTACAACTTTATTTATTGCTTTCCTTTACAGTTTTTCATGTTTCATACTGTCATTATCATTGCTGGATCTGGCTTCTGTTTTGGTGGGTGGGGTTCCATTGAGAGTTTGAGGTCCTATACCTGGGACCTGAGTGACACCTAGGCTGGAGTGGTTCATATTCTTTCCCATTCCATTTCGGTCTGTTGCAGGAATATGAAACACGGTTCAGATGTGGGTTTCTTCTTGAGAACTCTGTGCTACAGATTTCCTGTAGTGCTAGGGCTATCTGGGAAGCCTGCTAAGTTTGGATGACCTTTATTATGACCTTCAGAAACTGAGGTGAATTAGAGGAGGATCTTTTATGGTTATTGTAAACACTGTACCTCCGGGTTAGAAGTGTTTACACTTCTCATAACAGATCCAAGTCTGAGGATCCTTGTTCTAGAACACCACCTGTGAGGGGGTTGGGCTGTTTACAGGTTTGCAGGTACCACTGGCCACATCATACCTTGATACTTATTTTGTTTAAGAATGCTTCACTTTGGACAGTTCTTGTGATTTAACCCTGGACATGTGACTCTTTATTTGAGTCCCCCACCTTGGTTACTGGATTTCTGAACCTCCATCTGGACTTCTTGAGCATACATGGGCCTATATCAAGACAGATAATCAGATCCAGATTGATCACAAACCCTTGCATATCATTTGCATACATCATCATTGCATCATTTAACATTTGTTTATTTGTTTTTCAGGGTATCCACATTGTATCTGGCTTGGTTTTGACCCCTTCATCTGCATAGACCTCTATTTCATCAGTTATCTACTTCAGCTATCTTCATCAGTTGTTTGCTTCAGTTACCTTCATCATTATCAGCTTATCAGTGGCTCATCTCCAGTACCAGTCTTGATTTTCATCAGCACTTGTCTTCAGCTCTTCATCAGCAGTCATGGCTCCTCCCAGGAAAAGCAACATTTCATACCATTTCTTTGAGCCTGTGTTGACTGGAATCAGGCAAGTCCAGTCACTTATCACTCCAGACCACATCCCATTATTCAGAGAGCATTATGGAGGTATCCTTGACATGGTTATGGACCTGGATCCTTCTCAGAGAAGCATGATTCACACATGCTTACAGTTTTATGATCCTCCTTTGAGATGCTTCACATTCCCAGACTTTCAGCTAGGGCATTTACTGGAGGAGTTTTCCTTATTGATTGGAGTACCCATCAGGGGTGGGATTCCCTTCAACCCAGAGATGACTTTTCCCAGCAATGGAGAAATAGCAAAAGCACTGTACCTGGAGCCCAGTTTGATTGAGCAGAGCATGACAACAAAGGCTGGAATCCCTGGTTTACACTTAGACTTCTTGATTTCTCAGGCCATCCTGAAGGCCTCTTTGGGAGAATGGAGGGCAGTCTGTGCACTGTTAGCCCTCAGCATATATGGGGTTGTATTGTTTACAGATGAGCCCAAGTTTATCAGCAAGAATGCCATTCATCTTTTCCTTCTGAGGAACCCAGTACCCACATTGCTGGGAGATTTCTATTACTCCATTCATCAGAGGAATGAGAAATAGAGGGGGAAATTAGTGAGATGTTGTGCACCTTTGTTTCACACCTGGCTACTCAGACACCTACCCAAGTCAGATGCCTTCTTGAATCCTCATCAGCAGAAGAATTGGGCTAAGAGACTTATTGCTTTGTCTTCAGATGACATCAGATGGTGCACCCAGAGCACCAAAGGCAAAGACATAATCACCAGTTGTGGGCAATACCCAAATGTACCTCTAATAGGAGTGAAGGGCTACATCAACTACAATCCTTTGCTGTTTAAAAGACAACTGGGCTATGCTTTGGTTCACCCTCCTAGAGTACAAGATTTAGCTGAGACTTTGTATTGTGAGATAAAGCCTAATCTAGTTATTGTTAGACAAGCATCCTGGGCTTGGGACAACATCCAGACGAAAGGGATGGCTATTCTTGGAAGGTGCAATAATTTTGCTTCGGCTCAATACTATGATTGGTCCCGAACTAGAGCTCAGATTACTGGAATGCCTTTCACCATCGAGGACATACCTGGACCTTCTACAGTACCACCTCCAGCAACTGTCAGCCTGGAAGAATTTGAGAAGCTGAAGGAAAGGAATGAGAATCTGTCTCAAGCTCTGAAGAAGACCCTTTGGGAAAGGAGTGATGGTCGTCTGGACATTGAGAGGTTGGAGAAGCTTAAGGTGGAGCATCTGGCTAAGATTGAGAAGACAGAGGACTACATCAAGAAAGCAAGGGCTGGGGAGCAAATATTGAAGAATGCCTGTAAAGAAGCCAAGTTCCAGCAGGCTAGGACTGGACTGAGCTGTATCTGCAGGAGAGTCAGGCTAGGTGGGTCAGGATCACTGAAGCTCGGACACAAGAAGACCAGAAAACTCAGGCTAGGATTGAACAGTTTGAGGCCAATGAAAAGAAGCAACAGGAAGCTTTGCTGGCAGCCCAGAAGGAGATTTCAGAGTTGAAGCTCAGGGCTGGTTTGAAGAGGTCAAAGGACCAGGACAGGCACAAGAAGCTGACCACTACCATTGCTACCAGAAACCTCCTCATCAGGACTATCACAGAGCATCCAGCTGGTCCGGTGACTGATGCACTTCTGAAGGAGGTTAAGGAGGATGAGTTTGGACTAGATGTCTGACTTTTTTATTGTTGTTGTTTTCATTTGATGTACTTTTCTTTTGTGTTGTATTTTGACCCTTCAGGGGCATATGTTGTAAAACAAACTATGTATGACTCACCATTTGTAATATATTTTAGTTTGTTTCCATTTTGAAGTTTCTTTTCTCAGCAAAGTCAAAAGCATCTTCCTCAGGGTCTGGAAAGGTCAAAACCAAGAACCAAGCCGGATACCTTGGAAAACAAATAAGCATACTGCATTGCATACTAACCTTGTTTTGTTTTGTAGGTTTTGTTATTATCTGTTTCTAACTCTGTTGTGGTCTCAGGAAATATTGCTCGCAGAAGAGTGTTCCCTGTCAACCGTATGCACCGGTACCCTACTCGCAACAACCTTCCTGGTATCCAAATGGATCAAGTACAACAAGATCTGACTGAGGTCAGAACTCAGATGGCTAATGAAATAGTGGAAATGAGGAACCAAATGGCTCAATTCATGACTGTAATGACTGGCTTGGCCCAGAGTCAGGAAAGGTTAAGGGCATTGGTAGAAAGACAACTCCCCGAGGAACCTCATCCTGGCACTGGAGGAACCAGCAACAATGAGGGAGGTCAGCCTCATGTTAACCCACCAGTATTTGGACCTCATCTAGATCCAGAGGCCAACATCCCTAGGAATGTGCAGGGCAACATTACTGCAGGCAGGATCTTGCAAGAAGAGCAGTTTACTGTAATGGGAGCTGGAGATGAAGTCTATGATAGGAGGTTTGATGAAATTGCTGAGAAATTGAGATCTTTGGAGTCTCAAAACTCCTTGGGATTTGATGTAATGGACATGGGGCTAGTGGATGGGGTGAGGATTCCCCACAAGTTCAAACCCCCGTGCTTCGAGAAATACAATGGAACTTCCTGTCCGCGAACTCACTTGCAGTCTTTCCTGGGAAGACTTAAAGCCTATACTATGGATGAGAAGCTGTGGATGTTCTACTTCGAAGACAGTTTGACTGGGGCTTCAAGAGAGTGGTATTCACACTTGACCAGAGCTACAATCAGATGCTAGAAGAACCTAGCTGAAGCTTTTATCAGGCAGTACCAATACAATCTGGACATGGCTCCTAACAAGACCCTTCTGATGGGAATGTCTCAATCCTCCAGAGAAAGCTTCAGGGAATATGTCCAAAGGTGGAGACAGCTTGCTGCTGCTGTCCAACCACCCATGTCGGAAAGAGAAATGGCCGACATGTTCATGAATACTCTGCAAGGAACATATATTGATAGGCTAGCTGCCTTTTCTTCCACCAGTTTTGCTGACGTAGTTATAGCCGATGAAAGAATTGAGAGTCTATTAAAAATGAGCAAGATTTCTGATAATGGTGCAAGTTCGTCCAGTAATCCCAGGAAGCCTTTTGTGGGACCTAGAAGAACCGGTGAGACAAATGCCATTCATGCCAACAGGGGCAGACCTCAGTATGTTCATAGATCAGTGAAAGCTTTCACAATTCCAGCTCCGATTCCTCAGCAACCGGCATATCAAACACAACAACAACCCCATTATCAACAGCAAGTTCAGTACCCGCCACAGAGAACCTACAACAACAACAACAACAGCAATCAACAACAAAGACCTTTTCAGCAAAGACCGTCACAGGCAAACAGGGTGATTGATCCTATCCCTATGCCTTATGCTGCCTTATTGCCACAATTCCTGAAGCTCAACTTGGTTGAGTTAAGGACATTGGCACCACCAGATCCCTCCAATCTCCCAAGGAATTATGATGTCAACGCCAGGTGTGCTTTCCACTCCAATGCACCTGGCCATAATACGGAAAAATGCAGGGCCTTGCAAATGAAAGTCCAAGATCTGGTGGATCCTAAAGCCCTCAACTTTGCACCCCCTCCAAATGTCAACAAAAATCCTATGCCTAATCATGGAGGGCCAAGAATTAATGCCATTGAGGAAGACAAGCCATCTGTCTTGATTACCAGTGTTGCACAAATTCGAACACCTTTGGTCGAAATTAAAGCTCAGCTTCTAGAGTGCCAAGTGTTTCCCGGGTGTGAGCTCGGTTGTGGGTATTGCAACATTGCAGTCAATGGATGTGATAATTTGAGAAGCGGCATAGATGGTCTTATCAAGAATGGAATCCTTTAGATCTCAACAACGGCGCCTACAAATCCAGCAATTCCTTTGACAACAATTTCTGATTCTCCTACAACAACAACAACAATCATTCCTATCGATTCGTCAATATCATCATCAATGGCTCCGTCCATCACTTCAACAAATCAAATGTCAACGACTCTTTCTTCTACAACATCAGCATCCATTTATTCAACAGAATCTTCTACAACGCCAGCAGAAATTAATGAAGATATCTCAGCAGTCACCATCTACTATGATCCATCAGTTGTTCCTCCAAATAGCAACTTTCAGCAACAAACAGTGGCACCTCCTGCCAGGTCACCAGTCACAATTTACTACTATCCACACACCATCACAGTACCCTCCTCTGCAGCAGTCAGTCCAGTTACCATTACGGTGCCTGGACCAGTTCCATATGAAAGCAGTAATGCCATACCTTGGCATTATGGCTCTGATCTTTATTGCAACAGGGAGAAAATCACTTTGGATTCTTCAACCTCTTCTCCACAAATTGATAATGTTGGGGGAGGAGAAGGCTTCACAAGAAGCGGACGCCTTTTTGCCTCACAAGTGCAAAGACCTAATGTTGAAGCAGAAGCTGCTACCAAAGCAAAAGGAAAGAGTGTGGTACTTGAAGAGCCAGCTATCAAAGAAACTCAGAAGACATATTTTGAACAAGATATGGACGAGTTTATAAGAATCATAAAGAGAAGTGATTACAAGGTTGTAAACACCCCAAATTTTCCCTCACCCATTCACACCATGGCTTGTATGCATAAGTTCAATCATGACATCTCATATTGCATATTGGCTTCACTGCATTGATTCAAAGTCATCTGCATCTAGGGTTTGTGATCTGAGCCATTCCTGAGTCATTTGAGCCACTCCAAAGGTCATCAATCACTTCAAAGGGATCCATGTATGTTCAAACATCATATCATATCCTCACAGGGTCAAGAAAGTCAAAGAATCACAAGAACTGAGAAAGGCATGGAAGCAGAGCCAGGTTTAACTACACAAATGACCTAAAATTAGGGTTTTGGTTTCAGAGGCCATAACTCCAAATTTTTTGGTCATTCTTGTTTCTATTGGTCTCTATATGGTATAAGGATCATGCATATCAATTTTCATGAAGAAATTCAATGGGGAAGGCATCAGATCAAGAATTGACTTCTTGAGCAAGTCAGTGCAAAATCAGGGCATTCGAGGCCCCCAATGACCCAAACAAAGGGTGTTCTTCATCATTTTGAATGTGTATGGTCTTTATTTGATCATAGAAGATGTTAGGAGTTCACAAAATTGAAGAATTTCAAGCCATTTGCAAAGTTGCCTTTTTGGGAAAGTGACTTGTAATGTAAACTTGCCATTTTGGGAAAGTTTTTCAACCTCCTCAAATTGATTCAAAAAAGCTTCAAATGAGAAAACTTTGGTCATGAAAGTTGTATAATGGATCATTCCCTTTTCAAAAAGTACAAGAACTCATTCTAATTCATTTTGGATCAAAAGTTATGGCTTGTCAAAGTTGAAGAAAATCACATAATTTTATGTTTTGTACCAAAAAGGCAAAGTTGCAAAATCTCTTGCCAAGACAAATTGTGACTTCAAATGGACTTCTAACCTTTGCACAAACATAAACCAATGCCTAAAAGTCAGAATGCACCAAAGGTTTGCCCATTTTCATGACTTATGAATCAAGAAATCACAAAGGGGCCAAAGATGTACCAACTTGCAAAAACTCATGAAGCCATGCCTCTACTTGTTACAGCTCATAGAATCTGATCCACATGAACTCCATGATCTCAGCTGAGCCAAACCATGCCTTATCACAACCTCACACTTGCCCATACCTCAAGTACACCTAACTTGGACTTTATGCAAAAACACCCATACCAATCCCACAGTGCCACACCAACTCCTCTGACCCATCCAAATGTGATAAGTGGACCAAAAGGGACTCAACACAACAGACACACAAGCCTGAAACATCCCCAAGGCCATAGCTCCAAGTTTTCACCTCTTATGCACTTTTCTTCGAAACTCACTGCACAAGATATAAACACCAAAACAAACCTCATAGAAACTCTCAGCATGTTCCACTGATCATCCCTGACCCTTCACCTTGCCCTGAAACTCCCTGAAATCAAAATACGATTTCTCCCCCTCTCTGAACAGAACCTCTTCAAACTCACAAATCAGTCACTCTAAACACCAACCAAGCTTCAAAGCTTCATCAAGAGGAACATTGGGGCCATTTTGAAGCAAAGAGGCAAGCAGAAAGCTCCTGGATCGAAAGCTCAACCTCAGGTAACATGATGAACAAATTTTCCAGAACCTTGATTTCTTGTTAGAATATTGTTCTATGTGTTGCCCTGATCATGGGGATCTATTTATTTTTGAAAATGAGCCAGAAACAAGCATGTTGTGATGTTCTGAAATTTTTGCCCTAAGATTTGTTTTCTTCGATTCTCACTGTGTAGTTGATGTAAATGGTTTTTGGCCCTGGATTCTTGTTACCCATTGTTGAGAGATTGATTCTGGAGTTTTGGGGGTCTTGGGGATGCGTTTGGTTTGATTCCGGTGAGAGAGGCAGCCGGAGAAGACGACCGAAGCTTATCTCCGGTCGCCTGAGTTTAATTAGGGCTAAACCTGATTAATTAGCAACTTTGAATTCCGTCCCTAGGATCCCCTTTCCCGCGCGCGTGTGGATGGCTCAGATTTGTCATTTAAACCCTAATTAGTCATTTATTAAACTAACCTAGGTTTAATTAAATATTAAACTTAATTTAGCCAGTTTGAATCTGGGCCTTTGGATCTGGCGCGCAGTCAATCAGTCCAAACCCAGATTCAATCTCATCCTTCCATTGCGTTTACTTTTATATAATTCAATTTTTATTCATTTATTTTGCATTTAATTTGTGCATCTAATATATATATATAAAATCTAAAGTACCTGGTAATTACATCTTAAACCCTCTGATTAAAAGGTTAATTTGACTTATTTAATAGGGTTAAATTTGGTAATGCAATTTTTTAAGGGTTTTGGTTCATTTGGCAATAAATGCAGCTGATGTGGCACATTCACATAATAAGTTGTTTTATTATTTGATTTTTAACATTAACTATTTTATATTTAACATTAATGTTACAGCCTACAATATAATATTTTTATAGTTTTTATTAAAGTTGAACATCCTACAAGTTATCCTACAAAATAGGTATAATTATAATAGCAATATATTATTTAATAAACATATTTACAGCACAAAGAATTAAACCCCAATCACACGTTTCCCCTCACAAACTACACGCTTCGAATTCTGCAAGTTAAAACTTCATCTCCCAAACCAGACGTTTACCCTCCCAATGCTTCATCTCTACCAGTCCCAATATCATTTCCATCTACAATCATTACCTTCAACCCACACCATAAATATGATATATCCTTATACCTCTAAAATTTTCATACTTTTTAATAGCTTAAGACTTTTTCGTCTGGGGTTTCTCTCTCACCCTTTCTCTCTCTAGGGTTTCCAATTCCTCTCCTCTAATGCCTCCGTTTTCCACTGATTCTCTACTTAATTCATCTGATTACCTTTTCTACTCCATTACCGTCGCTTAGAAAAATCTCAGATCGAAATTTCAATTTCGTTCAGTTTTTCTATGGTTTTAGGAGTTTTTTTTTCTTCAGTATTTCGCAATTGGAACGTTTATACCACACAACTATGGCTAAAAAACTGTTCATTTCTTTTGTGATAATCGTATTTTGAGCTTTTTCTTACACACCATTAGTTTTTCTTGATAGGATTTTTGCTTTTTACCGGCTGTTTTTTTAATTGGGGAACTTGAAATTGAAGTATAGTTCTATTTGACATGACAATTGATCTGTTGTGTTTGTCTGTTTAGATGTAATCTAGGGTTCATGAAAATTTCTGATTTTCTTAAACCTTTATATCATTTTGTGAACTATGTAAAAAATGAGATTTGTATTTGTTTATTTGCTGGGCTGTTTAATTTTTATGTGACATGCAAAAGTTATATTTTGACTGTGTTGTTGTTGTGATGTTTTTGTTTACAGAAACAAGCTGTGAAGAAGGATGTGTATCAGGTGTTTGCTGAGAAGGTGAGAGACCATAAGGAGCTGGTTTCTAGATGGGCTGTTCTACAAGAGACGCGGGTTGAGTATTTCAGAGGGAAGGATTTTGTGAACTTCTTGAAAAATCATCCAGAGGTCAAAGGCATTCTGGAATCAGATAGGAATTTAGAAACAGAGGACATTGCCAACATTTTACTTGAAAAGAATCTTTTAGTGCGCTGTGATCGTGTTGTAAAAACTCTCCGTCCTGGGAAGAAAAAGCTCTCTACATGGCCTGCACATTTGGAAATTTTCCCGGTAAGCAATTTTCTCTGTTGCATGGTCTAAGTTACTATCACAGCTTACTGTCTGGTTTTTTAATCTGCTGTAGTTTAAGTGATTGGGTTTGTCTTTGTGTATGAATCTAACACAGTCTGGTTATCTTTGTCAGGAACAAGTATTTTCCGAAAATGACACATTTTATGCATGGGCATTTGTAAAACGCCATCCACTTTGGCAGACACTCTTATCTTTTTTCTGGCCTGTGTTAACATTGGCTATTTGCTTATTTCCGGTGTATCCTCCTAGCTGCAAGCTTTTAGTAATTTACTCATGTGGTTGGATCCTTATTGTCTTCTTCTCTCTACTTTTGAGTAAGCTATTCTTTTTCCATATTGTTCGATTGCTCTTTGCGAATTTCTTCACTTCTGTATATAAATATCCTTATGGACGGTTGCAAAATTTCATATATCAAGCCAATTATATGTTGCAGTACTACACCGTGTATATAACTACATTCCGATGAATATTTAATATTTAATGAAGGAGAGAAAAAAATCCTTTAAATTAGGAAGTCTGAGGTCATCTCCCAAACCAGACGTTTACCCTCCCAATGCTTCATCTCTACCAGTCCCAATATCATTTCCATCTACAATCATTACCTTCAACCCACACCATAAATATGATATATCCTTATACCTCTAATCTAATGATTTGATAAAATTTGAATTTTCTTTAATATCATCAGTTTTAATGTAAATAAATAAGTCTTTATTAGCCTTTGATTTGATGCTTTAAATTGTAACAATAATAATAATTCACTATTAATATCCGTATTATGAGTAATAATAATAGAATATGACAATAAAAATGTGACAATCATAATAATGCACTAATAATATCAAATAAAAAAAATTGACCTAACCCTTTCTAAAGAAAATGTAAGATAATTCATTTTTATTTTAAATCTAATAAATAAATATAAATATTTATTGAATTTTTAAATCAGATTATTATAAATAATCGAGATAATTTTATTTTAAATGCTTTAAAACTACTATAATAATAAATTATTTATCAAATAATTTTTTCATAAATAATTTTTTGGAATACGTAAATTGCATCCCTTAAGAAATTATTGAAACACACTTAGACTATGGATGAATAAGACAATAAAATTATGGATGAATAAGACAATCAGACTATGGATGAATAAAAATTGCATTTTATAAATTTACATTTTCGGTAAAATGCGTTTATAAACAAGCAAAAATATAATATTTATAAATTTATATTTTGGTAAAATGCGTTTATAAACGAGAAAAATATACATGTTGATACACGTATATGTGAATATAAAAGTAAAGTTGATGGAAAAACATGTAATAATAGAACACAATATCAGTAAAAAAGATACGGGTGATTGTTTTATTTGTTTTCTCTAACTTTTATTTATCTTTTATCAATAATATAATATTTTTAAATAATAAAAATGAAAATTATCATAGCTATTAAAACTCAGATTTTTTAATTTTCAATGCAAACTCAAATTTTTTTTTTCTTAGATCTTAAATGCATTAAATGATAATTACAATAATAATGATCAAATTATAATTTAATGTAGACGTTATGAAATTTTATTATTGGATTATATCAATATTTTAATGTTTGTAAGTTTTTAAATTGAAGTTACATTTAACATTTCAATTCATTAATAGCATCTATTTTAATATAAATAATCATTGAATTTTTAATTAGAATTATAAATTCAAACTAAATAAGTTTTACAAATGTATATATAAACATATTCGATTTTGCAAATTTTTTATTTATTTAATAAGTGGACAATTTTTTTGTTCATTATAATAATTATTTATTTATTTTATTTCAAGTTCAAAATTGATTTTTTAAAAAAAAAATAGAGTTTTATTTACAACAAAATATCAGACAAATATATTAATAAAATCTAATCAATAATTATCATCTCATCATAATTTTATTTATATCATTATAGAAAATTGTTTATAAAATCTAATCAATAATGATCAAATTATCATTTTGATTTAATACCAATAAAGAATATTTTATTCACAAGATTCTTTGTATTCTACAAGGGTAATGATAATGATATCACGATTTAATATTTTCTTACAATACCAAAGTTTCTAAAATGCACAACTATTTATGTCATTAGAATTTATAGAATCTTATAATCATTACACTATCTTTTATTTATTTCTTTACCAACTATCTCACGTTTCCAAAAACAAAATCTCTGCCTTCTAAGAGTTTGATACATCCTTTTTACGTTTTTCCAAAAGGTCTCTGTATAAATAAAAGTTAAACACAATCTGAACATTTCAATTTTTTAAGTAGATAATTAATGTATTTTATGTTTAAAAAAAATACGATTTTTTTCAATAAATAAATTATTAATTTTATTAAACACCTATTTCTCCAAAAATGTCACTAAGTAATCAATAAAGTCAATTTATTTTATTAAACGCTAGGTTTTGATTTTTTAATTTATTTAAGGGAAATATTCAACTAATTTAGATTTTTACATTTCCAATTCAATAAAGTCGTAATAAA
This sequence comes from Lathyrus aphaca, assembly GCA_963966055.1. Classification (NCBI taxonomy): domain Eukaryota; kingdom Viridiplantae; phylum Streptophyta; class Magnoliopsida; order Fabales; family Fabaceae; genus Lathyrus; species Lathyrus aphaca. The sequence goes on along the minus strand of OZ014523.1, from coordinate 123,501,066 downwards.
TTTTTTTTTATTTTTTTTATTAAATAATAATAATAATAATAATAATAATAATAATAATAATAATAATAATAATAGTAATAATAATAATAAAATCTATAATTTGTTAATAATAAAATATATTAGTAGTTTTGATTTCTTTATCATATAGAATTTTTAATTGTTATATAATTTCTAATGTCTTAAATAATATTAATAAATTTTTTATAAATACTACTGAGATCTTTATAGCTTGAGATTCAATAATTGTCATTAAATTATTAATTAAGAACATTTTTTTATCTTTCTAAGACGAAATTAGAATTCAAGAAATCAAATTTAGTGTCTTCTATTTGATTTATTGATTTAATTAAATTTTTATTTATGTTGATTCTCTGCATAAATTGAAAATAAGAAACAAAAAGAAATATATGAAACTATCACGAAAAAGACTACAAATATCTATTTTTTTTAAGAAACATGAAAAAATTATGATTGATAAATATATAAATTTCTTATGAAAAAACAAATATTTGTCATTATGGATGTCACATACTTAAATTATATTTATTATAATTATCATCTCATCATAATTTTATTTATATCATTATAGAAAATTGTTTATAAAATCTAATCAATAATGATCAAATTATCATTTTGATTTAATACCAATAAAGAATATTTTATTCACAAGATTCTTTGTATTCTACAAGGGTAATGATAACGATATCACGATTTAATATTTTTTTACAATAACAAAGCTTCTAAAATGCAAAACTATTTATGTCATTAGAATTTATAGAATCTTATAATCATTACACTATCTTTTATTTATTTCTTTACCAACTATCTCACGTTTCCAAAAACAAAATCTCTGCCTTCTAAGAGTTTGATACATCCTTTTTACGTTTTTCCAAAAGGTCTCTGTATTCCAATACTTATGAAATAAAAGTTAAACTCAATCTGAACATTTCAATTTTTTAAGTAGATAATTAATGTATTTTATGTTTAAAAAAAATACGATTTTTTTCAATAAATAAATTATTAATTTTATTAAACACCTATTTCTCCAAAAATGTCACTAAGTAATCAATAAAGTCAATTTATTTTATTGAACGCTAGGTTTTGATTTTTTAATTTATTTAAGGGAAATATTCAACTAATTTAGATTTTTACATTTCCAATTCAATAAAGTCGTAATAAAATTGTTTTTATTTTTTTTATTAAATAATAATAATAATAATAATAATAATAGTAATAATAATAATAAAATATATAATTTGTTAATAATAAAATATATTAATAGTTTTGATTTCTTTATCATATAGAATTTTTAATTGTTATATAATTTCTAATGTCTTAAATAATATTAATAAATTTTTTATAAATACTACTGAGATCTTTATAGCTTGAGATTCAATAATTGTCATTAAATTATTAATTAAGAACATTTTTTTATCTTTCTAAGACGAAATTAGAATTCAAGAAATCAAATTTAGTGTCTTCTATTTGATTTATTGATTTAATTAAATTTTTATTTATGTTGATTCTCTGCATAAATTGAAAATAAGAAACAAAAAGAAATATATGAAACAATCACGAAAAAGGCTACAAATATCTATTTTTTTTAAGAAACATGAAAAAATTATGATTGATAAATATATAAATTTCTTATGAAAAAACAAATATTTGTCATTATGGATGTCACATACTTAAATTATATTTATTATAATTTTAGATTTAAAATAAATTATAATAATTCTGTATTATTTTCAATAAAATTTAAATTACTTTTAATATTAAAGAATATTATTTTAATTTTATTATTTAAAATTAAAAATTCATTTTATAATAAATTGGTCAAGAAAAAATAATAAATTAAAAATAATATTTGAAAAATTCAAATGAAATACATATAATAAACAAGATTATGAGTCTGTATGTGACAACTATTTGTTTTTCCTTTATTTGTATTGTTGATACATATAATAAAATATTGGAGTAGATTTATTAATATATTTTATTTATATAAGGAATATTGTATATAATAATTAATTGTGGTTGTTTGTATTTACAACTTATTAAGACTCAACGTAAATAATAATTAATTGTGGTTATTTGTATTTAATTTATAGTAACTTTTATTGTAGGTTTGTAAAAATTGTAAATATGATATAATAAGAACGCTCAATGTAAATAATAATTAATGTGTTTGTATTTAATTTATAATAACTTTTATGGTTATTTATGATTATTATAACACTTTTTTAAAATATGTTTTTTTTGTATAATATATCTAATCATTATTTAAATTAATTTATTATTTTATATATAAATTTTTTAAATAATTAATAAATTCACCTATGATTATCATAACACTTTATTTTAATGAAAAATAAAATTTTATGTCTATCATTATAATTAATAAAAAAATAAAATTTTATTAAAGGTTTATCTAATTTTTATCTACACTAATAAATGTTAAATATTAATTTTAAATTTATTTTATTTTATAATTTTATTTGTTAATTTGATTCTAAATAAATAATTTAAAAAATGGTATGACTTATAAGTATTTATATTAGTAACAGAAAATTTGATGGGATCTGTCATATATTTTATTAGACCATTGAGTGTAGATATTCATTTAAAACTGAAATTTGACGGAAAGCTGTCATATATTGTAGGTTTGTAAAAATGGTAAATATGATATAATAAGAATGATTTAAAACTTATATTTGATGGGAAACTTTTATAGATTTTAGGTTTGAAAAAATTAAGTAATATTTAAAAGATAATGTTATTTGAATTGGAAACATGATTTTATTCATGGTTGTAATTTTATATTTACTCATCTGAATTCAACTGAGTTTTATTAATGTTAATTACTGAAATTACAAACATGATTCATACATGATCCACGGGTAGACGTGAACGTATCTACTACATATCAGCTGTAGACTGACCATTTTAATGTTAATATATTAAATCTATAAGATACCAGTTGTAGACTGGTCATTTGAATGGTCAATTGTTAATATATTTGAATACCATAGGTAAGAAGTCTTAATTTTGTTACTCTGGTCTGGTCCGTTATTAATATATTTGAATTGTATTTGTAATTATCCATATTAATATTGTTGGATTTATTAACCTATTTAATTGGTTACTCTGCACAAAATTTAAACCCTGAAAAGTGGCAGAATTGACAAGTGATGTGTGAATAGAGATAGGACCCGTGCGAACGCATGGGTATCATACTAGTTTTATTTAAAATAGCAAAAATCATTTAAAAATTATGAAATTTTTTGTCAAATATTTCATTAATTTTTAAAACCCAAAAATATTTTTATTTTTATTTTTTGCACTGAAAATTATTTTTAAATCATTTGAATGTTTATTTTTAATTAATCAATGGAAATTAATTAATTAAAAATGAATTTAGGTATTTAAAAATAAAAAAAAAATTCACATTGCACTTAGAAACATTTAGAAACATTGTCCAACTCTCAAACCAAATTTCTTTTTTGTTCTTGATGCCTTTTGATCATTTTCATTGGAATTAATTTCATTTTAAGGCAATATTTTTGTGCAAACTTTGAAAAATCCCTTCTGCCTAACCATTGAGAGTTGGATGATGATTCTTTTTGCATTGCACTCTTCATAGCATGTAGTTTATAGGATAAATTTGGTTTGATTTGATCTTGCCCATCCATATGCATTGTTTCATCTCATTTCTTCCCTTATGCATCTTGTACTAACTTTTCAGGTTAATGGTAAGTTTGTTTGGGAGGTGGATTTGCCTTCACCTCCTACCTCTTCTCACCTCATCATTTTACATCCTTGCTTCATTTTTACTTGTCTTTGAGTGAGCTTGCTCACTTGTGCCTCTCTTCCCCCTTTTCTCTTCTCATCTCATCCCTTTTCTATCTTGCTTCTCCTTGGTGGCTTTCTTGAAGATTTCTCCTCTTAAGCCTCACAAACCCTAGGACTTCCAAGCATGATAACATTTTAAGATTGTTTAGTCCCCCTTAGACTCTTTCCTTTGTGTCATCTTTGAGTCTTCTTTTCTCACCTCATAATCAAGGACTAAACCCTAAAGGCTTTAAGGCTTTGTGATTAAGCTTATGCCTGCATCCTTCTATTAGGATGGAGTGTATAAATTTAATCCTAAGTGTTAAACCCTTAATGTGTTTAAATCCTTTAATCAATCCACTTAATAATCATCAAGACATCAAGATTGTAACTTGGGCCTTGCATTAGGGTTCTATTTCTTCCTTAATTGGTTAAGAAGGACTAACCCTAGTGTTAATGGACAAGTCCCCCTCAAGTTGTCTTACCAACCATAAAACTCACTTCTTAATCTTACCATTAACTAAAATCCGCTTTAATAAAGGCTTTGTTTTGTCATGAGGTTAATCCCTAATCATGGATTAAGTTGAGGAGCCTTCTTCAGCTTAAATGCTCTCATCTATTATCCTTCTATTAGGATGGTGTAATGGGTTCATTAAATTCTTGATTATGGCTTAAACTCATTACTTAACACTAAACAAAAACTCCAAAAGACATCTAAATAAATGCAAGTAGGTTTATGATCTTAATCCTACATCATGGTGATTAAGTGTGAGGTGCTTACATCATACTTAAGGTATTCTCATTACCCCTAATCAGAGGGAGGATGTGATGAGTTTACTAACCCATTGGTTTAGGCTTAAGCTCATTAACTTATGACAAACTTCAAAAAGCAATAAAAGACTGAAAACACAAAAAATAAACAATAATCGTCTCCTCCGGGATTCTTTTCTCATCTCATTCACTCATAAACGAGAACTCGCTTCTTCCGTCTAATGCAAGACAGTTTGCACCTGAGCCAGACAGGTCACACACTTGAGCATAGATAAGCAAGCAGTTCACAAGTCAATTTATCTTTCAGTCTCTTCGGGTCGAACTACGGTGTTCTGACTTCCTCATTGCACGAGAGGATACGTAGGCATAACTTAACAGTTATCGAACAAAAGTCTCTGTATATTCCCCCTCTTTCTAGCCTTATCCTTTAAGCCTCATAATCTTGAGCTTCACTCTTGTTCTTACACTGACACTTCTCTTATACACTCCACATTTATTTTACACTGACACTTGCATTCTTTCCAGCTTTGATACACAAATTGCATTGACACTACCCCTTTAAAACACAAATCTTTTAAGCGTGGATCCCGTCGAGTACGGCGGACAATCTGGGTGCTAATACCTTCCCAGGTTGTAACCAACCCCCTTTCTCAGTTTCTCTGGTTCGCGACCGTCTTATCCATTCCTTTTCTTAGGTTTATGCAGCATTACCTTTCCTTCGGGATAAAAATGCCTAGTTGGCGACTCTTTTCATTTCCTTTCTCTTTTGCCGACCGTTCGCGTCTGTACCCCTTCTGACCCAGGTGTCATTTGGTGGGAGCGACAGCTTGGCGACTCTGCTGGGGAGCCTTATACTGTAACCAGGGCTTCTGGTTCTTTTTGTGGGTTCCTCCTAGCGCTTGTTTGATTTGTGTTTACTGGGGTGTTATGTGCTAACTGTGTTTATTTATTTGCTTTATTTACTGCTTTATGTACAGCTTTATTTATTGCTTTCCTTTACAGTTTTTCATATTTCATACTGTCATTATCTGGCTGGATCTGGTTTTTGTTTTGGTGGGTGGGGTTCTATTGAGAATTTGAGGTCCTATACCTGGGACCTGAGTGACACCTAGGCTAGAGTGGTTCATATTCTTTCCCATTCCATTTCGGTCTGGTGCGGGAATATGAAACACGGTTCAGATATGGGTTTCTTCTTGAGAACTCTGTGCTACAGATTTCCTGTAGTGCAAGGGCTATCTGGGAAGCCTGCTAAGTCTGGATGACCTTTATTATGACCTTCAGAAACTGAGGTGAATAAGAGGAGGATCTTTTATGATTATTGTAAACACTGTGCCTCCGGGTTAGAAGTGTTTACACTTCTCATAACTGATCCAAGTTTGAGGATCCTTGTTCTAGAACACCACCTGTGAGGGGGTTGGGCTGTTTATAGGTTTGCAGGTACCACTGGCCACATCTTACCTTGATCCTTGTTTTATGTAAGAATGCTTCACTTTGGACAGTTCTTGTGATTTAACACTGGACATGTGACTCTTTATTTAAGTCCCCCACCCTGGTTACTGGATTTCTGAACTTCCATCTGGACTTCTTTTACATACCTAGGCCTTATATATCAAGATAGATAATCAGATCCAGCTTGACCACAAACCCTTGCATATCATTTGCATACATCATCATTGCATCATTTTAACATTTGTTTATTTGTTTTTCAGGGTATCCACATTATATTTTGGCTTGGTTTTGACCCCTTCATCTGCATAGACCTCTGTTCATCAGCTATCTACTTCAGCTATCTTCATCAGCTGCCTGCTTCAGTTGCCTTCATCACCAGCACCAGCCTATCAGTGGCTCATCTCTAGTACCAGTCTTGATCCTCATCAGCACTTGTCTTCAGTTCTTCATCAGCAGTCATGGCACCCAGGAAGAGCAACATTTCATACCATTTCTTTGAGCCTGTGTTGACTGGTATCAGGCAGGTCCAGTCACTTATCACCCCTGACCACATCCCATTATTCAGAGAGCATTATGGAGGTATCCTTGACATGGTTATGGACTTAGATCCTTCTCAGAGGAGTACGATCCACACCTGCCTACAGTTTTATGACCCTCCTTTGAGATACTTCACTTTCCAGAACTTTCAGTTAGGACCTCTGCTGGAGGAGTTTTCATCATTGATTGGAGTACCTGTTAGAGGTGGTGTCCCTTTCAACCCAGAGATGGCTTCTCCCAGCAATGGAGAAGTGGCAAAGGCATTTTACCTAGAGCCTATATTGATTGAGCAGAACATGACCACAAAGGCTGGGATCCCTGGTTTGCACTTAGACTTTCTGACTTCTCAGGCCATCCTGAAGGCCTCCTTGGGAGAATGGAGGGCAGTTTGTGCATTGTTAGCCCTCAGTATATATGGGGTTATACTATTTGCAGATGAGCCCAAGTTTATCAGCAAGAATGCCATTCATCTTTTCCTTCTGAGGAACCCAGCACCCACCTTGTTGGGAGATTTCTATTATTCCATTCATCAGAGGAATGAGAAGCAAAGAGGAAAGTTGGTGAGATGCTGTGCTCCTCTATTTCACACCTGGCTGCTCAAACACTTACCCGGGACAGATGCCTTCCTGAATCCTCACCAACAGAAGAATTGGTCTAAGAGACTTATTGCTTTGTCTTCAGATGACATCAGATGGTGCACCCAGAGCACCAAAGGCAAAGACATCATCACTAGCTGTGGGCAATACCCAAATGTACCTCTGATAGGAGTAAAGGGTTGAATCAACTACAATCCTTTGCTGTTTAAAAGGCAACTGGGCTATGCTTTGATTCACCCTCCTAGAGTGCAAGATTTAGCTGAGACCCTGTATTGTGAGATAAAGCCTAATCTAGCTGCTGTCAGACAAGCATCCTGGGCTTGGGACAACATCCAGACAAAAGGGATGGCTATTCTTGGAAGATGCAATAATGTTGCTTCAGCTCAGTACTATGACTGGTCTCATGCTAGGGCTCAGATTATTGGAATGCCTTTCACCATTGAAGATATACCTGGACCATCCACAGCACAACCAGCAGCCACTGTCAGCCTGGAAGAATTTGAGAAGCTGAAGGAAAGGAATGAGAATCTGTCTCAAGCTCTGAAGAAGACCCTCTGGGAGAGGAGTGATGGTCGACTAGACATTGAGAGGTTAGAAAAGCTTAAGATGGAACATCTGGCCAAGATTGAGAAAACAGAAGACTACATCAAGAAATCAAAAGCTGGGGAGAAAATATTGAAGAATGCCTGTAAAGAGGCCCAGTTCCAGAAAGCTAGGAATGATCTCTATCTACAAGAAAGTCAAGCTGGATGGGTCAGGATCACTGAAGCTCGTACACAAGAAGATCAGAAAACTCAGGCCAGGATTGAGCAGTTAGAGGCCAATGAAAAGAAGCAACAAGAAGCTTTGCTGGCAGCCCAAAAGGAGATTTCAGAGTTGAAGCTTAGGGCTGGTCTGAAGAGGTCAAAGGACCAGGACAGGCACAAGAAGCTGACCACTGCTATTGCCACTAGAAACCTCCTCATCAGGAACATCACAGAGCATCCGGCTGGTCCTGTAACTGAAGCACTTTTGAAGGAGGTTAATGAGGATGAGTTTGGATTAGATGTTTGACTTCTTTGTTTGTTGTTATTTCCTCTTGATGTACTTTTCCTTTTATGTTGTATTTTGACCCTTCAGGGGCATATGTTGTAAAAACAAGCTATGTATGATCCACCATTTGTAATGTATTTGTTAGTTTGTTTCAATGAGTTTCTTTTCTCAAGCAACATCAAAGCATCTTCCTCAGGGTCTGGAAAGGTCAAAACCAAAAGCCAAGCCGGATACCTTGGAAAACAAATAAGCATACTGCATTGCATACTAACTTCTGTTTTGTTTTGTAGGTTTTTTTGTTATTAGTTTGTTACTAACTCTGTGGTGGTTCAGGAACTATTGCTCGCCGCCGGGTGTTCCCTCTCAACCGTCCGCACTGGTATCCTACCCGCAACAACCTTCCTGGTATCCAAATGGATCAAGTACAGCAAGATCTGACAGAAGTTAGAACTCAGATGGCTAATGAAAGGCTGGAGATGAGAAACCAAATGACCCAATTCATGGAAGTAATGAATGGCTTGGCCCAAAGTCAAGAAAGGTTGAGGGCATTGGTAGAGAGACAAACTCCAGAAGAACCCCATCTGGGAACTGGAGGAACAAGTAACAATGAAAGGGGTCAGCCTCATGTTAATCCACCAGTATTTGGGCCTTATTTACATCCGAAAGTCAACATCCCGGGTAATGTGCAAGGAAATACTACTGGGGGAAGGATCTTACAAGAAGATCCCCAAGAAGAACAGTTTACTGTAATGGGAGCTGGGGATGAAGTTTATGATAGGAGGTTTGATGAAATTGCTGAGAAGTTGAGATCTCTGGAGTCTCAAAATTCCCTAGGCTTCGATGTAATGGATATGGGGTTAGTGGATGGGGTGAGGATTCCCCACAAGTTTAAACCCCCGTGCTTCGAGAAGTACAATGGAACTTCCTGTCCACGAACTCACTTACAGTCCTTCCTAGGAAGACTTAAAGCATACACCATGGATGAGAAACTGTGGATGTTTTATTTTGAAGACAGCTTGACTGGGGCTTCAAGAGAGTGGTATTCACACTTGACCCGAGCCACTATCAGATGCTAGAAAGACCTAGCTGAAGCTTTCATCAGACAGTACCAATACAATCTGGACATGGCTCCTAACAGAACCCTCTTGATGGGAATGTCTCAATCCTCCAGGGAAAGCTTCAGGGAATATGCCCAAAGGTGGAGACAGCTCGCTGCTGCTGTCCAACCACCCATGTCGGAAAGAGAAATGGCTGACATGTTCATGAATACTCTGCAAGGAACGTATATTGATAGGCTAGCTGCCTTTTCTTCCACCAGTTTCGCTGACGTAGTCATAGCTGAGGAAAGGATTGAAAGCCTTCTGAAGATGGGTAAGATTTCTGATAACGGTGCAAGTTCGTCCAGTAATCCCAGGAAGCCTTTTGTGGGACCCAGAAGAACCAGTGAGACCAATGCCATTCATGCCACCAGGGGCAGACCTCAATATGTCCACAGATCAGTGGTAGCTATCACTATTCCAGCTCCGATTCCTCAGCAACCAGCATATCAACCACAACAACAACCACATTATCAACAACAAGTTCAGTATCCGCCACAGAGGACCTACAACAACAACAACAGCAATCAACAACAAAGACCTTTTCAGCAAAGACCGTCACAGGCAAATAGGGTGATTGACCCTATCCCTATGCCTTATGCCGCCTTATTACCACAACTCCTGAAGCTCAACCTGGTTGAGTTAAGGACATTGGCACCACCAGATCCTTCCAATCTCCCAAGGAATTATGACGTCAACGCCAGATGCGCTTTTCACTCCAATGCACCTGGCCACAATACTGAGAAATGCAGGGCTTTACAAATGAAAGTACAAGATCTGGTGGATTCCAAGGCCCTCAACTTTGCACCCCCACCAAATGTCAACAAGAATCCCATGCCCAATCATGGAGGGCCAAGAATTAATGCCATTGAGGAAGACAAGCCATATTTCTTGATAACCAGTGTTGGACAGATTCGGACACCTCTGGTCGAAATTAAAGCTCAACTTCTAGAGTGCCAGATGTTCCCGGGGTGTGAGCTTGGATGTGGGTTTTGCAACATCGCAGTCAACGGGTGTGATAACTTGAGAAGAGGCATAGATGGTCTTATCAAGAGTGGTATACTTCAGATCTCAACAACGGCGCCTACAAATCCAGCAATTCCTTTGACAACAATTCCTGATTCTTCTACAACAGCAGCAACAATCATTCCGACCGATTCATCCATATCATCAACAATGGCTCCACCCATCACTTCAACAAATCAAATGTCAACAACCCTTTCGTCTACAACATCAGCACCCATTTATTCAGCCGAACCTTCTACAACACCAGCATAAATTAATGAAGATATCTCAGCAGTCACCATCTACTATGATCCATCAAATGTTCCTCCAAACAACAAATTTCAACAACAAACAGTGGCACCTCCTGCCAGATCACCAGTCACCATTTACTACGATCCGCACACCATTCCAATACCCTCCTCCGCTGCAGTCAGTCCAGTTACCATCACGGTGCCTGGACCGGTTCCATATGAAAGCAGTAATGCCATACCTTGGCATTATGGCTCTGATCTTTACTGCAACGGGGCGAAAATTACTTTGGATTCTTCAACCTCTTCTCCACAAATTGATAATGTTGGGGGAGGCGGAGGCTTCACCATAAGCGGACGCCTGTTTGCCTCATAAGTGCAAAGACCTAATGCCGAAGCAGAAGCTGCTGCCAAAGCAAAAGGAAAAAGTGTGGTGCTTGAAGAGCCAGCTATCAAAGAAACTCAGAAGACGTCTTTTGAACAAGATGTAGACGAGTTTATGAGAATTATAAAGAGAAGTGATTACAAGGTGGTGGATCAGCTTCACCAAACTCCCTCAAAGATCTCCATATTATCCCTGTTGATGTGTTCTGAAGCTCACAGGAATGCATTACTGAAAGTCTTGCACGCAGCATACGTGCCAGAGGAGATCACTGTTAATCAGCTGGAAACTGTGGTGGCAAATATCAATACCAGTCATGGACTGGGCTTTACCAATGCTGACTTAACAACTGAGGGACGTAACCACAACAAAGCTTTACATATCACCATAGAATGCAAGGGTGCTGTTTTATCTCATGTACTGGTGGACACTGGGTCATCACTCAATGTCCTACCAAAGAAAGCCTTAGTAAAGCTGGAGTACGATGGCTTGGCACTGCGTCCGAGTAATTTGGTGGTGAGAGCATTTGATGGCTCTAAAAGATCAGTGCTTGGGGAGATTGATCTGCCTGTGATGATTGGCCCGCAGACTTTTAAGATTACCTTCTATGTGATGGACATTCAGCCGGCCTACAACTGTTTGTTGGGTAGACCCTGGATCCATGCCGTTGGCGCTGTTACGTCTACCCTTCACCAGAAGCTGAAATTCGAGTGGGAGGGCCAGATTGTCACTATCTGTGGGGAAGAAGACATCTTTGTTAGCCATCTGGCTACGTACAAGTACATAGAAATGGATGGGGAGATCCATGAAACTATGAGCCAAGGGTTTGAGGCCCTGAACATAAATGAAGCATCTGTTGTACTGGGAACCTCCATAACGTCATATCAGCAAGCCAGGAAGGTTGTTGAAGAGGGTACTGCCCAAGGCTGGGGCAAGCTGCTGCCCGTGGAAAAGAAAGAAGACAGATTTGGGTTGGGTTACAGACCAACTCAGCAAGATCAATCAGAGGCTGCTAAAGAGCCCAACTTTGTCAGCGGGGGGATGCTCACCCCGGATGCTGTGAACAACTTGGAAGATGAGTCGGAAGATGAGCGCAACCTGGAGAGCTGGATACGTCCAAGGACCCCGGGGAGCCATATCTCAAACTGGTCTTCCCAGGAAATTATAAGGGTTACTCCTGCAGAGTAATTATTATTTCCTGTATTTTTTAAGCATGCATCAAGTCTTACATCTTGCCCAAGATGTCAAGACTCATTTTGTAATCGGGCCATCTTGTAATTTTGTGCAAACAGATCAATCAATGAATATCGGACATCTATTGCAAATGAGTCTTTTCCTTTTCCGCTCACTATTTTTCATTTTTCTTTTTGTACAAAAATAAAATGGCAATGTTTTCCAAAATGATAACTTCATTTAACTTTTTCTAAACAAGATTAAAATCGATCACTAAAATGAACAATCTAAACCCTTGCAGAGAGTGTCTTTCAGACTGCACCGACAACAACACAGCTATGACTTCGTATGACTTTGACAATCCAATCAATCAAGATGATGAAGGGGTTGAAGATGATTATGAGCTACCTGAAGAACTAGCTAGGTTGTTAATGCAAAAGGAGAATGTTATCACTCCTCATCAGGAGGAGGTTAAAACGGTTAATCCTGGTACGGAAGAAGAACTGAAAGAAGTCAAGATAGGGGCCTGCTTACAAGATTCAGTAAAAGAGAAACTGATTGATATGCTTCGGGAGTATGTGGATGTTTTTGCTTGGTCTTATCAGGATATGCCAGGGTTGGACACCGACATTGTCATGCACAAGCTACCTTTGAAAGAAGAATGCCCACCGGTAAAACAGAAACTACGCCGTACTCGCCCAGATATGGCCATGAAGATTAAGGAAGAGGTACAAAAGCAGTGGGACGCCGGGTTCCTTGCTGTAACCAGCTATCCACCGTGGGTTGCTAATATTGTACCTGTGCCTAAGAAAGACGGCAAGGTAAGGATGTGTGTGGATTATCGGGACCTGAATAGAGCTAGCCCGAAGGATGACTTCCCTTTACCTCACATTGATGTATTGGTCGACAATACGGCTCAGTTCTCGGTGTTCTCCTTCATGGATGGATTTTCAAGATACAATCAGATCAAAATGTCACCTGAAGACATGGAGAAGACAACTTTTATCACACCCTGGGGCACGTTCTGTTATAAGGTGATGCCATTCGGACTGAAGAATGCGGGTGCCACTTATCAACGAGCTATGGTAACATTATTCCATGACATGATCCACAAAGAAATTGAATGTTATGTGGATGACATGATTGCCAAGTCCCTCACAGAAGAAGACCACCTGGTGAATCTGTTGAAGTTATTCAAGCGTCTGAGGAAGTACCAGTTGAAATTAAACCCCGACAAATGCACATTCAGGGTGCGATCCGGTAAGCTGCTGGGATTCATAGTAAGTGAAAAAGGGATTGAGGTTGACCCTGATAAAGTTAAAGCCATTCAAGAGATGCCTGCACCAAAGTCAGAAAAAGAAGTTCGGGGTTTCTTAGGTAGATTGAACTACATTTCACGGTTCATATCTCACCTTACAGCAACCTGTGAAACTTTATTCAAGTTGTTAAGAAAAGAACAAACGGTCAGATGGAACGAATACTGCCAAAGGGCTTTTGACAAAATCAAGGAGTACTTGCAAGAGCCTCCAATCCTGATGCCTCCAGTTGAAGGAAGACCTCTAATCATGTACTTGACTGTATTAGAAGAGTCAATGGGGTGTGTGTTGGGCCAGCATGACGGGTCTGGTCGAAAAGAGTATGCAATATACTACCTAAGCAAAAAGTTTACCGACTGTGAACAACGTTATTCACTGCTCGAGAAAACTTGTTGTGCTTTAGCGTGGGCTGCTCGCCGACTGAGATAGTATATGTTGACCCACACTACTTTATTGATATCAAAGATGGACCCAGTTAAGTACATTTTTGAGAAGTCAGCACTTACCAGACGGGTTGCAAGATGGCAAATGATCCTCACAGAATATGACATTCAGTACACATCTCAAAAGGCCATCAAGGGGCAGTGTATTGTCTGATTATCTTGCTGAGCAACCCATTGATGATTACCAGCCTATGAGGTTTGACTTCCCTGATGAAGATATCATGTTCATAAAAGCAAAAGATCATGAGGAGCCTGTTCACACTGAAGGGCCTGGCCCAGAAGAGGAATGGACTATGATGTTTGATGGGGCTGTTAATATGAATGGTCGTGGTGTTGGTGCAGTACTCATTACACCTAAAGGAGTTCACATGCCTTTTTCGGCAAAAATCACCTTTAATTGCACTAACAATGAAGCTGAATATGAAGCTTGCATTATGGGTCTTGAGGAAGCCATTGACCTCAGGATCAAGACTTTGACTGTATTCGGAGATTCAGCTCTGGTAATCAATCAAACAACCGGCAAATGGTACACCCACCAAGATCATCTGATACCTTATCGGTTCTATACAAGGAGGTTGTTGACTTTCTTCACAACGGTCAAGCTTGAGTATATCCCACGAGACGAAAATCAGTTTGCAGATGCTCTGGCTACCATTTCGTCCATGATCAAAGTTCAAGCTGCCAACTTTGTGCCTCGGGTTTCAGTGTCCAGGCTTGACAGACCAGCATACATGTTCTCAGCAGATGTTGTTAAAGATGATAAGCCTTGGTTCCATGACATCAAATGCTTCTTGGAGGATCAAACATACCCACCTGTGGCATCATCCAATGATAAGAAGACATTAAGAAGGCTAGTTGGTAGTTTCTTCTTGAATACTGACGGTTCCCTGTACAAGAGAAACTTTGATATGGTACTTCTCAGATGCGTTGATAGGACAGAAGCAGATTTGTTAATGCACGAGGTGCACGAAGGATCCTTTGGTACCCATGCTGGAGGACACGCAATGGCCAAGAAGTTGCTAAGATCAGGCTATTACTGGATCACAATGGATGCAGACTGTTGTGCCTATGCCAGAAAATGCCATAAATGCCAGATTTATGCGGATAAAGTACATGTGCCTCCAAATCCTTTGAATGTGATGTCTTCACCCTGGCCCTTTGACATGTGGGGCATTGATATGATTGGCAAGATTGAACCGACTGCTTCAAATGGCCACAGATTCATCCTGGTAGTCATTGACTATTTTACCAAGTGGGTTGAAGCAGCTTCGTATGCAAACGTTACAAGGCAAGTGGTAGCCCGATTTTTGAAGAGAGATATCATTTATCGGTACGGAGTTCCCGAGCGAATCATTACTGATAATGGTTCCAACTTAAACAATAAAATGATGGCAGAACTGTGCCGGGACTTCAAGATCCAACACCAGAATTCTTCTCCTTACAGGCCAAAGATGAATGGCGATGTCGAGGCAGCTAATAAGAATATCAAGAAAATTGTGCAGAAGATGGTAGTTACATACAAAGACTGGCATGAAATGCTACCATTTGCCTTGCATGGGTACCGTACGTCAACCAGAACATCCACTGGGGCAACACCGTATCAACTGATGGATGTTAAGTTGAACGAAGCAGAATGGGTCCGGTCCCGATACGAACAACTGAGTCTGATTGAAGAAAAGAGATTATCTGCAATTTGTCATGGACAGCTGTATCAGAAAAGAATGAAGAAAGCCTTCGATCAGAAAGTCAGACTCCGAGAGTACCAAGTGGGAGATCTTGTGCTGAAAAGACTCATCCCTCCTCATACAGACCACAAGGGCAAGTGGACTCCGAATTATGATGGTCCGTTCATAGTAAAGAAAGTTTTCTCTGGTGGAGCACTGATGCTCAGTACTATGGATGGTGAAGACTTCCTGTCCCCTGTGAATTTAGATGTAGTTAAAAAATACTTCGCATAAAAATGACCCGCTGGACATAAAAACAGAATGTAAGTCCAGGCAAAAATAGGGCATCCCGGCGAGTCAAAAACAGAATAAAAGACTCGGGCAAAAATAAGGGAAAATAAAAATGAAAAAATGTACACCCGCTGAGTTGAAAAGCCGCATTGGACAACTCAGGCAAAAAAGGGTATACCGGTGGATTGAAAACCCGAAAGGGCGATCCACACAAAATAAGGGAATAAGCGAACAACTGCATTCTGAATTCGTCTGTATCGCTTACAACATGGCAGGACTCGAAGGGTTCAAACATTGGTCAGAATCAACCTTCTTCAGAAAGCAAGATGAGAAGAATGTCAAGTGTCATACAAGTCATAGAAAAAAGGGAAGCTCTTTGAAGCGTCATCAACATTGCCAACACCTTTTTTCTTCTCAATTTGTAACGATTCCCTCATTTCAGGGGATCTGTTTCTATGGCTGTATCTTGCCAATTCAGGGCACACGAATTAATAAAATCAGATTTTCAGTCATGTCTCGTTTCATACATTGTATTTTTCGTTTGCAAAAAATGTCCGATGTCTTTAAGATATTGATTGCATAAATACAGATGCTTCCCTTCTAAAAATACATGCTTACAGGAAATATATTTGCTCCCGGGAGTGTCTAAACTCTTATGACGGAATCCAGTAAGGGATACCTCGGGGTACTTGTGCGTTTCTTTGTCTTTACAGGGTTGCAGGTAATTCAAAGCACAACATGGGGCATGAAAGCTTCTCCCCAGTAGGCTGCCAAATCATTGTTTCCTCATCACACCTTCCAAACAGCACCAGAGATGCTTTCTCCCCATCAGAATTGCCAGCCATCATCTCTCCAACATTTCCTTCAAAGGGCAGCACCAGAAGGTGTTCATAATCCCCAGCTAAGTTGCCAAGTATCATCCTCAGCAGGATCCCCGCGGAAATCTCTAGGAGGATCTTTCAGTGATCTTTCTTCTTCCCCAGCCGAGTGCTAGGCAGGGAAATAGCCCCGCAAAGTTTCAACTTATATCCAGAGGAGCAACGCCCGAAGATCTCACAACAGAGTAGAGGAAGCTTTTCAAACTCTAGCTGGGTCCCCATCACTGAGATAGGTTTATCAGTGACCTATTTCCCCAGGCAAAGTCATAACAGATCTACCAATGATCCCCATCCCCAGCTGGGACATCTACTTCAAGCAGACCAGCCAGAGATCTTCGCAGCAACGGGATCCGTATCCCGGATCGGTATCTTTGCATAATCATGGCATTCGCATCATGTTCTCCCCACAAAGCGTAGCATTCCGTCTAATACGGAACATTATGGCAAAAATCAAACATATTGCATAATCATAAGCCATATTCTGAAAAGAACACTTGTAAATACTGTCAATCCATCAACGATATACAAAAAACTCCCAAGATTCCCCGGCAGAAAGCCAAGACACTTTCCCTAAAGATACGGATACTTCTTGATACTCGTCCGTGTCATATCCCTAGCAGAAAGCCAAAGCATCCCCTTTGCACTCACTACACAGATACATATACAATTCCTCGACACCCGTCTGTGTCACCCTCCCCAGCATAGTTACCTAAACACTTTGTAAAACATATACTCGTTTATAATACACTTTTTTTCGACACTCGTCAGTATCGCACCCTCCTCAGCAAGTTAAACACTCGTCCGTGTCTCACTCATTCTTGTTACTCATCATCTTTTTACTCATACAGATACTCGTCCGTATCTTGTATATACCACTTAAATCCTCTCAGATTCGACACTCGTCAGTGTTCTTTGTTAACCAGTTGATACTCGTCCGTATCATAATCTCTGAACACGCGTCAAGCGTTTGTTTCTACTGATACTCGTCCGTATCATAGTCTTAAGGATGCTCGTCCGCATCTTTAATCTATACACCGTGTCAAACACTTATGTCTTCTTGAATTTAGACACCTGGCTGTGTCTACTGTTCCCCAGAAGAGACCCAGCAAATCCCAGTGAATTATTTCCCTTCTATCTGACATTCGTCCTGTGTCATGATACCTTTCGGCAGCCGTACCCTGCCAGGTGATCGTCCTTCACCTTCTTGATGATCGTCCTTCATCACCCCCAGCGGAGTCTCTATTCATTAGAACCCCTTCCTATCCGACATTCGTCTTATGCCGCGATATTTTCAGCAGCCATCCCCTACTAGGTGATCGTCCTTCACCTCTTGATGATCGTCCTTCATCATTTTATCCGATGGTTGTCCCCATCGTTGATTTTGTTATCTGACATTCGTCCTATGTCATGAAACCCTCAGAGCAGCCGTCCCCTGCTAGGTGATCGTCCTTCACCTCTTGATGATCGTCCTTCATCTTACTTGTCCGATGGCCGTCCCCATCGTCGACCTTTCCTATCCGGCATTCGTCCTATGTCGCGATACTTTCGGCAGCCGTACCCTGCCCGGTGATCGTCCTTCACCGATAGATGACCGTCCCTCATCTTATCCCCAACAGAGCAGCCGTCCCCTACTAGGTGATCGTCCTTCACCTCTGAAGACCGTACCTCATCACTCATTTCATTTATGCCTTGAACTTTGTGGTCGTCCCCATCATTTACCTATAATCCCCAGAGAGTTCCATGGCTTTACCTGATGGTCGTCCCCATCATAATCTTTTATATCCCCAGCGTGTTGGTCGTCCCCATCATAATCTTTTATATCCCCAGCTTGTCGGTCGTCCCCGTCATTGCTTTATTTCCCGCATCTTCCCCAGCGTGTCGGTCGTCCCCGCCATTGCTTTATCTCCAGCAGTCGTCCTCTGCTCGGCGGTCGTCCTCCGTCGCCCGCACTTTATAAACATACTTTATTTTCCTTTACAATCTATATCCCTTTTCTTCTTCATTCTGTGAGTGCAAATTTTGGACTGTCTTTGGTATTCAACCACAAGTTATCTTGTTTGCCTGTTAAGCAGTTGCTTACATCCTGCACAGCTAACTCATATTTGAATAGGGGCAGCTGTAAACACCCCAAATTTTCCCTCACCCATTCACACCATGGCTTGTATGCATAAGTTCAATCATGACATCTAATATTGCATATTGGCTTCACTGCATTGATTCAAAGTCATCTGCATCTAGGGTTTGTGATCTGAGCCATTCCTGAGTCATTTGAGCCACTCCAAAGGTCATCAATCACTTCAAAGGGATCCATGTATGTTCAAACATCATATCATATCCTCACCAAGTCAAGAAAGTCAAAGAATCACAAGAACTGAGAAAGGCATGGAAGCAGAGCCAGGTTTAACTGCACAAATGACCTAAAATTAGGGTTTTGGTTTCAGAGGCCATAACTCCAAATTTTTTGGTCATTCTTGTTTCTATTGGTCTCTATATGGTATAAGGATCATGCATATCAATTTTCATGAAGAAATTCAACGGGGAAGGCATCAGATCAAGAATTGACTTCTTGAGCAAGTCAGTGCAAAATCAGGGCATTTGAGGCCCCCAATGACCCAACCAAAGGGTGTTCTTCATCATTTTGAATGTGTATGGTCTTTATTTGATCATAGAAGATGTTAGGAGTTCACAAAATTGAAGAATTTCAAGCCATTTGCAAAGTTGCCTTTTTGGGAAAGTGACTTGTAATGTAAACTTGCCATTTTGGGAAAGTTTTTCAACCTCCTCAAATTGATTCAAAAAAGCTTCAAATGAGAAAACTTTGGTCATGAAAGTTGTAGAATGGATCATTCCCTTTTCAAAAAGTAAGGGAACTCATTCTAATTCATTTTGGATCAAAAGTTATGGCTTGTCAAAGTTGAAGAAAATCACATAATTTT
This sequence comes from Lathyrus aphaca, assembly GCA_963966055.1. Lineage (NCBI taxonomy): Eukaryota > Viridiplantae > Streptophyta > Magnoliopsida > Fabales > Fabaceae > Lathyrus > Lathyrus aphaca. Next base: position 123,481,417 of record OZ014523.1, on the reverse strand, counting down.
AAGTTTTGTACCAAAAAGGCAAAGTTGCAAAATCTCTTGCCAAGACAAATTGTGACTTCAAATGGACTTCTAACCTTTGCACAAACATAAACCAATGCCTAAAAGTCAGAATGCACCAAAGGTTTGCCCATTTTCATGACTTATGAATCAAGAAATCACAAAGGGGCCAAAGATGTACCAACTTGCAAAAACTCATGAAGCCATGCCTCTACTTGTTACAGCTCATAGAATCTGATCCACATGAACTCCATGATATCAGCTGAGCCAAACCATGCCCTATCACAACCTCACACTTGCCCATACCTCAAGTACACCTAACTTGGACTTTATGCAAAAACACCCATACCAATCCCACAGTGCCACACCAACTCCTCTGACCCATCCAAATGTGATAAGTGGACCAAAAGGGACTCAACACAACAGACACACAAGCCTGAAACATCCCCAAGGCCATAGCTCCAAGTTTTCACCTCTTATGCACTTTCCTTCGAAACTCACTGCACAAGACATAAACACCAAAACAAACTTCATAGAAACTCTCAGCATGTTCCACTGATCATCCCTGACCCTTCACCTTGCCCTGAAACTCCCTGAAATCAAAATACGATTTCTCCCCCTCTCTGAACAGAACCTCTTCAAACTCACAAATCAGTCACTCTAAACACCAACCAAGCTTCAAAGCTTCATCAAGAGGATCATTGGGGCCATTTTAAAGCAAAGAGGCAAGCAGAAAGCTCCTGGATCGAAAGCTCAACCTCAGGTAACATGATGAACAAATTTTCCAGAACCTTGATTTCTTGTTAGAATATTATTCTATGTGTTGCCCTGATCATGGGGATCTACTTATTTTTGAAAATGAGCCAGAAACAAGCATTTTGTGATGTTCTGAAATTTTTTCCCTAAGATTTGTTTTCTTCGATTCTCACTGTGTAGTTGATGTAAATGGTTTTTGGCCCTGGATTCTTGTTACCCATTGTTGAGAGATTGATTCTGGAGTTTTGGGGGTCTTGGGGATGCGTTTGGTTTGATTCCGGTGAGAGAGGCAGCCGGAGAAGACGACCGGAGCTTATCTCCGGTCGCCTGAGTTTAATTAGGGATAAACCTGATTAATTAGCAACTTTGAATTCCGTCCCTAGGATCCCCTTTCCCGCGCGCGTGTGGATGGCTCAGATTTGTCATTTAAACCCTAATTAGTCATTTATTAAACTAACCTAGGTTTAATTAAATATTAAACTTAATTTAGCCAGTTTGAATCTGGGCCTTTGGATCTGGCGCGCAGTCAACCAGTCCAAACCCAGATTCAATCTCATCCTTCCATTGCGTTTACTTTTATATAATTCAATTTTTATTCATTTATTTTGCATTTAATTTGTGCATTTTATTTAAAATAGCAAAAATCATTTAAAAATTATGAAATTTTTTGTCAAATATTTCATTAATTTTTAAAACCCAAAAATATTTTTATTTTTATTTTTTGCACTGAAAATTATTTTTAAATCATTTGAATGTTTATTTTTAATTAATTAATGGAAATTAATTAATTAAAAATGCATTTAGGTATTTAAAAATAAAAATAAAATTCACATTGCACTTAGAAACATTTAGAAACATTGTCCAACTCTCAAACCAAATTTCTTTTTTGTTCTTGATGCCTTTTGATCATTTTCATTGGAATTAATTTCATTTTAAGGCAATATTTTTGTGCAAACTTTGAAAAATCCCTTCTGCCTAACCATTGAGAGTTGGATGATGATTCTTTTTGCATTGCACTCTTCATAGCATGTAGTTTATAGGATAAATTTTGTTTGATTTGATCTTGCATTTTCAATTTGTTTAGCATTTTTCTTGATGAGGTACCCCAAAACCCTAGCAATCTTAGGAAATTCATAACTTACACTAGGTTAAGAGTTGGATCCTCTCCTTTGGGCAGTGAGCTTTTATAGGTTTAGGGTATCTTTGATTGCATTTTCAATTTTTTATCATGTCATTTGCTTCTGGTTTTGAGTTATTTGCATTGCATGATGCATGTAACCCTAATTTGTGCCTTCCTTTGCATCCATTTCTCATTTGCTTGCATCCAATGACTTGCCATGACATTTTGTGCATCCACATGATTCATAATACATCTTAAGACATATTAGAATCATGTTTGATCATTGCATCTTCCATTTGCCATGTTATGCATTCATATCATTTCATAAACTTTCATGAACATTCATGGTTCAATGCATGCTTCATTTGCATCCTTATGCTTGTTTGATCATTCTCATGCCTTGCCTCATGTTTGTATCATCTCTTAGCATCATCAACATCATGTTTATGTTTATGACTTTGGCCCTTGCCCATCCATATGCATTGTTTCATCTCATTTCTTCCCTTATGCATCTTGTACTAACTTTTCAGGTTAATGGTAAGTTTGTTTGGGAGGTGGATTTGCCTTCACCTCCTACCTCTTCTCACCTCATCATTTTACATCCTTGCTGCATTTTTACTTGTCTTTGAGTGAGATTGCTCACTTGTGCCTCTCTTCCCCCTTTTCTCTTCTCATCTCATCCCTTTTCTATCTTGCTTCTCCTTGGTGGCTTTCTTGAAGATTTCTCCTCTTAAGCCTCACAAACCCTAGGACTTCCAAGCATGATAACATTTTAAGATTGTTTAGTCCCCCTTAGACTCTCTCCTTTGTTTCATCTTTGAGTCTTCTTTTCTCACCTCATAATCAAGGACTAAACCCTAAAGGCTTTAAGGCTTTGTGATTAAGCTTATGCCTGCATCCTTCTATTAGGATGGAGTGTATAACTTTAATCCTAAGTGTTAAACCCTTAATGTGTTTAAATCCTTTAATCAATCCACTTAATAATCATCTAGAAATCAAGCTTGTAACTTGGGCCTTGCATTAGGGTTCTATTTCTTCCTTAATTGGTTAATAAGGACTAACCCTAGTGTTAATGGACAAGTCCCCCTCAAGTTGTCTTACCAACCATAAAACTCACTTCTTAATCTGACCATTAACTAAAATCCGCTTTAATAAAGGCTTTGTTTTGTCATGAGGTTAATCCCTAATCATGGATTAAGTTGAGGAGCCTTCCTCAGCTTAAATGCTCTCATCTATTATCCTTCTATTAGGATGGTGTAATGGGTTCATTAAATCCTTGATTATGGCTTAAACTCATTACTTAACACTAAACAAAAACTCCAAAAGACATCTAAATAAATGCAAGTAGGTTTATGATCTTAATCCTACATCATGGTGATTAAGTGTGAGGTGCTTACATCATACTTAAGGTATTCTCATTACCCCTAATCAGAGGGAGGATGTGATGAGTTTACTAACCCATTGGTTTAGGCTTAAGCTCATTAACTTATGACAAACTTCAAAAAGCAATAAAAGACTGAAAACACAAAAAACAAACAATAATCGTCTCCTCCGGGATTCTTTTCTCGTCACATTCACTCATAAACTAGAACTCGCTTCTTCCGTCTAATGCAAGATAGTTTGCACCTGAGCCAGACAGGTCACACACTTGAGCATAGATAAGCAAGCAGTTCACAAGTCAATTTATCTTTCAGTCTCTTCGGGTCGAACTACGGTGTTCTGACTTCCTCATTGCACGAGAGGATACGTAGGCATAACTTAACAATTATCGAACAAAAGTCTCTGTATATTCCCCCTCTTTCTAGCCTTATCCTTTAAGCCTCATAATCTTGAGCTTCACTCTTGTTCTTACACTGACACTTCTCTTATACACTCCACATTTATTTTACACTGACACTTGCATTCTTTCCAGCTTTGATACACAAATTGCATTGACATTACCCCTTTAAAACACAAATCTTTTAAGCGTGGATCCCGTCGAGTACGGCGGACAATCTGGGTGCTAATACCTTCCCAGGTTGTAACCAACCCCCTTTCTCAGTTTCTATGGTTCGCGACCGTATTATCCATTCCTTTTCTTAGGTTTATGCAGCATTACCTTTCCTTCGGGATAAAAATGCCTAGCTGGCGACTCTTTTCATTTCCTTTCTCTTTCGCCGACCGTTCGCGTCTGTACCCCTTCTGACCCAGGTTTCATTTGGTGGGAGCGACAAAGGTGGTGGATCAGCTTCACCAAACTCCCTCAAAAATCTCCATATTATCCCTGTTGATGTGTTCTGAAGCTCATAGGAATGCATTACTGAAAGTTCTACACGCAACATACGTGCCAGAGGAGATTACCGTTAATCAGCTAGAAACTGTGGTAGCAAATGTCAACACCAGCCACGGACTGGGTTTTACCAATGCTGACTTAACAACTAAGGAACGTAACCACAACAAGGCTTTACATATCACCCTAGAGTGCAAGGGTGCCGTTCTATCTCATGTACTGGTGGACACTGGGTCATCACTCAATGTCCTACCAAAGAAGACCTTAGTAAAGCTGGAGTATGATGGCTTGGCACTGCGTCCAAGTAATTTGGTGGTAAGAGCATTTGATGGCTCTAAACGATCAGTGCTTGGGGAGATTGATCTGCCTGTGATGATTGGCCTGCAGACTTTTAAAATTACCTTCTATGTGATGGACATTCAGCCTGCCTACAGCTGTTTGTTAGGTAGACCCTGGTTCCATGCCGCTGGCGCCGTTACGTCTACCCTTCACCAGAAGTTGAAATTCGAGTGGGAAGGCCAGATCATCACCATCTGTGGAGAAGAGGACATCTTTGTTGGCCATCTGGCTACGTACAAATACATTGAAATGGGTGGGGAGATCCATGAAACTATGAGCCAGGGGTTTGAGGCTCTGAACATTAATGAAGCATCTGCTGTGCTGGGAACCTCCATGACATCTTATCAGCAAGCCAGGAAGGTTGTTGAAGAGGGTACTGCCCAAGGCTAGGGCAAGCTGCTGCCCGTGGAAAAGAAAGAAGACAGATTTGGGTTGGGTTACAGACCAACTCAACAAGATCAATCAGAGGCTGCAAAAGAGCCCAATTTTGCCAGCGGGGGAATGCTCACCCCAGATGAAGTGAACAACTTGGAAGACGAGGAGGAAAGCGACCGCAACCTAGAGAGCTGGATACGTCCAAGGATTCCGGGGAGCCAAGTCCTTAACTGGTCTTCCCAGGAAATTATAAGGGTTACTCCTGCAGAGTAATTATTATTTCCTGTATTTTTAAGCATGCTTCAAGTCTTGCATGTTGCCCAAGATGACAAGACTCATTTTGTAATCGGGCCATCTTGTAATTTTGTGCAAACAGATCAATCAATGAATATCGGACATCTTTTGCAAACAAGTCTCTTTTTCGCTCACTGTCTTTTCATTTTTCTTTTTGTACAAAAATAAAATGGCAATGTTTTTCAAAATGATAACTTCATTTCACTTTTCTAAACAAGATTAAAATTGATCACTAAAATAAACCAATCTAAACCCTTGCAGAAAGTGCCCTCCAGATTGCACCGACAACGACACTGCTATGACTTCGTATGACTTCGACAATCCAATCAATCAAGCCGATGAAGGGGTTGAAGAAGATTATGAGCTACCTAAAGAGCTATCTAGGTTGTTAAGGCAAGAGGAGAAGGTTATCACTCCTCATCAGGAGGAGGTCGAAACGGTTAATCTTGGTACAGAAGGAGAAGTGAAAGAGGTTAAGATCGGGCCCTGCCTACAAGATTCAGTGAAAGAACAACTGATTGACATGCTTCGAGAGTATGTGGATGTTTTCGCTTGGTCTTATCAAGATATACCAGGGTTGGACACCGATATTGTCATGCACAAGCTACCCCTGAAAGAAGACTGCCCGCCAGTAAAACAGAAGTTGCGCCGTACTCGCCCAGATATGGCAATGAAGATTAAAGAAGAGGTACAAAAACAGTGGGACGCCGGGTTCCTTGCTGTGACTATCTATCCGCCGTGGGTTGCTAATATTGTACCTGTGCCTAAGAAATATGGCAAGGTGAGGATGTGTGTGGATTACCGGGATCTGAACAGAGCCAGCCCGAAAGATGACTTCCCTTTACCTCACATTGATGTATTGGTCGACAACACGGCTCAGTTCTCGGTGTTCTCCTTCATGGACGGATTTTCAGGATACAATCAGATCAAAATGTCACCTGAAGACATGGAGAAGACAACTTTCATCACACCTTGGGGCACGTTCTGTTATAAGGTGATGCCATTCGGACTGAAGAATGCTGGTGCAACTTATCAACGGGCTATGGTGACATTATTCCATGACATGATCCATAAAGAAATTGAATGTTATGTGGATGACATGATTGCCAAGTCCCTCACAGAAGAGGATCACCTGGTAAATCTGTTGAAGCTATTCAAGCGTCTGAGGAAATACCAACTGAAGTTAAACCCCAACAAATGTACATTCGGGGTGCGATCCGGTAAGTTGATGGGATTTATTGTAAGTGAGAAAGGGATTGAAGTTGACCCTGACAAAGTCAAAGCCATTCAAGAAATGCCTGCACCAAAGACTGAAAAAGAAGTTCGGGGGTTTCTGGGAAGGTTGAACTACATTTCAAGGTTCATATCTCATCTAACTGCAACCTGTGAACCCTTGTTCAAGTTGTTAAGAAAAAAACAAACGGTCAGGTGGAACGAAGATTGCTAGAGGGCTTTTGACAAGATCAAGGAATATTTGCAAGAGCCTCCGATCCTTATGCCTCCGGTTGAAGGAAGACCTCTAATCATGTACTTGACAGTTTTAGAAGAGTCAATGGGGTGTGTGCTGGGCCAGCATGACGAGTCTGGTCGAAAAGAGTATGCAATATACTACCTAAGCAAAAAGTTTACCGACTGTGAACAACGTTATTCACTGCTCGAGAAAACTTGCTGTGCTTTAGCGTGGGCTTCTCGCCGACTAAGGCAGTATATGTTGACCCACACCACCTTATTGATCTCCAAGATGGATCCAGTTAAGTACATTTTTGAGAAGCCAGCACTTACCGGACGGGTTGCAAGATGGCAAATGATCCTCACAGAATATTACATTCAGTACACATCTCAAAAAGCCATCAAGGGCAGTGTATTGTCTGATTATCTTGCCGAGCAACCCATTGATGATTACCAGCATATGAGATTCGACTTCCCCGATGAAGACATCATGTTCATAAAAGCAAAAGATCATGAAGAGCCTATTCACACTAAAGGGCCTGACCCAGAAGAAGAGTGGACTATGATGTTTGATGGGGCTGTTAATATGAATGGTCGTGGTGTTGGTGCAGTACTCATTACACCTAAAGGAATCCACATGCCTTTCTCTGCAAAACTCACCTTTAACTGCACTAACAACGAAGCTGAATACGAAGCTTGTATTATGGGTCTTAAGGAATCCATTGACCTCAGGATCAAGACTTTGACTGTATTCGGAGATTCAGCTCTGGTAATTAATCAAACCAACGGCAAATGGTACACTCATCAGGATCATCTGATACCTTACCGGGATTATACAAGAAGGTTATTGACTTTCTTCACGACAGTCAGGCTTGAGTATATCCCTCGAGATGAAAATCAGTTTGCAGATGCCCTGGCTACCATTTCATCCATGATCAAAGTTCAAGCTGCCAACTTTGTGCCTCGGATTTTAGTGTCCAGACTTGATAGACCAGCATATGTATTTTCAGCAGATGTTGTCAAAGATGATAAGCCTTGGTTCCATGATATCAAATGCTTCTTGGAGGATCAAACATACCCACCTGGGGCATCATCCAATGATAAGAAGACATTAAGAAGGCTGGCTGGAAGTTTCTTCCTGAATACTAATGGTTCCCTTTACAAGAGAAACTTTGATATGGTACTCCTTAGATGCGTTGATAGGGCAGAAGCGGACTTGTTAATGCACGAGGTGCATGAAGGATCCTTTGGTACCCATGCTGGAGGGCATGCAATGGCTAAAAAGTTGTTAAGATCAGGCTACTACTGGATCACAATGGATGCAGACTGTTGTGCCTATGCCAGAAAATGCCATAAATGCCAGATTTATGCGGATAAAGTGCATGTGCCTCCAAATCCTTTGAATGTGATGTCTTCACCCTGGCCCTTTGCCATGTGGGGCATTGATATGATTGGCAAGATTGAACCAACTACTTTTAATGGCCACAGATTCATCCTGGTAGCTATTGACTATTTTACCAAGTGGGTTGATGCAGCTTCATATGCGAACGTCACCAGGCAAGTGGTAGCCCGATTCCTGAAGAGAGACATCATCTGTCGGTATGGAGTACCCGAACGAATCATTACTGATAATGGTTCCAACTTAAACAACAAAATGATGGCAGAACTGTGCCGGGACTTCAAGATCCAACACCACAATTCTTCTCCTTACAGGCCAAAGATGAATGGCGCTGTTGAGGCAGCTAACAAAAATATCAAGAAGATTGTGCAGAAGATGGTGGTTACCTATAAAGATTGGCATGAAATGCTACCATTTGCCTTGCACGGGTACCGTACGTCAATCAGAACATCCACTGGGGCAACACCGTATCAACTTGTATATGGTATGGAAGCAGTCCTACCTGTGGAAGTTGAATTACCCTCCTTACGGGTATTGATGGATGTTAAATTGAATGAAGCAGAATGGGTCCGATCCCGATACGAGCAACTGAATCTAATCGAAGAGAAGAGGTTAGCTGCAATCTGCCATGGGAAGCTATATCAGAAGAGAATGAAGAAAGCCTTCGATCAGAAAGTCAGGCTCCGAGAGTACCAAGTAGGAGATCTTGTGCTGAAGACACTCCTCCCTCCTCATACAGACCACAGGGGCAAGTGGACTCCGAATTATGATGGTCCGTTCGTAGTAAAGAAAGTTTTTTCCGGTGGAGCACTGATGCTCAGTACTATGGATGGTGAAGACTTCCTGTCCCCCGTGAATTTTGATGCAGTTAAAAAATACTTCGCATAAAATGACCCGCTGGACACAAAAAAACAGAATGTAAGTCCAGGAAAAAATAGGGCATCTCGGCGAGTCAAAAACAGAATAAAAGACTCGGGCAAAAGTAAGGGAAAATAAATAAAAAAAATGTACACCCGCTGAGTTGAAAAGCCACATTGGACAGCTTAGGCAAAAATGGGTATCCCGGTGGATTGAAAACCCGAAAGGGCGATCCACGCAAAATAAGGGAATAAGCGAACAACTGCATTCTGAATTCGTCTGTATCACTTACAACTTGGCAAGTTTCGAAGGGTTTGAGCGTCGGTCAGAATCAGCCTCCTTCAAAAGCAAGATGAGAAGAACGTCAAAAGTCATACGAGTCATAGCGAAAGGGAAGCTCCTTGAAGCGTCATGAATATTGCCACTAGCCTGTTGTTTTTCAATTTGTAACGATCTCCTCATTTCAGGGGATCCGTTTCCTGACTGTATCTTGCCAATTCAGGGCACACGAATTAATAAAATCATATTTTCAGTCATGTTTCGTCTCATACATTCTATTTTCATTTGCAAAAATGTCCGATGTCTTTAAGATATTGATTCGCATAAATACAGATGTTTCCTTTCTGAAAGATACATGCTTACAGGGAATATATTTGCTCCTAGGGTGGCCTAAACTCCTATGATGGAATCCAGTAAGGGATACCTCAGGGTACTTGTGCGTCTCTTTGTCTTTACAGGATTGCAGGTGTCCAAAGCACAACATGGAGCAAGAAAAGTTTCTCCCTAGCAAGCTGTCAGATCACTGTTTCCCCAGCACATCTTCCAAACAAGACCAGGGCAGCTTTCTCCCCAGCTGAGCTACCAGTCATCTTTCTTCCTCAGCCAAGTGCAAAGACAGGAAATCATCTCCCCACAGAGTTTCAGCCTCTATCCAGAGAAGCAATGCCTGAAGATCTCACAACAGAGTGAAGAAAACTTCTACAAACCCCAGCTGGGTCCCTCATTACTAAGGAAGATCTATCAGTGATCTATTTTCCCAAGTAGAATCATATATGTCAGATCTACCAATGATCTTATCCCCAGCTGGGAAATCCACTTCAAGCAGATCAGCCAGAGATCTTCGCAGCAATGGGATCTGAATCCCTAGTCGGTATCTTTGCATAATCATAGCATTCGCATCATATTTTCCCCCACAGAGCGTAGCATTCCGCCTAACGCGGAGCATTACGGCAAAAATCAAACATATTGCATAGTCACAAGCCATGAGTCGATCTGAACACTTGTAAATACTGGTAATCCATCAACAATATACAAAATGTTTCCCAATTCCCCACCAGAGAGCCAAAACATTTCCCTTACAGATACACACTCCTTCGGCACTCGTCTGTGTCATCACTCCCCAGTAAAGTCGCCTGAGCATTCTTTACAAACAGACACTTATATATATTACAGATGCTTCTCGACACTCGTCTGTGTCATATCCCCAGCAGAAAGCCAAAGCATCCCCTTTGCACTCACAGATTCATGTATACATATACTTCTTCCCTGACACCCGTCCATGTCACCTTCCCTAACATAATTACCTAAACACTTTGTAAACCAAAATGCTTGTTTATAATACACTTTTTCCGGCACCCGTCCATGTCACACTCTCCCCAGTAAGTTGAGCACTCGTCTGTGTCTCACTCTTACTCTTTGCTCAAGCAGATACTTGTCCGTATCTTGTATACATCACTTAAATCCCCTCAGAGTCGATACTCGTCCGTGTTCTTTGTTAACCAGTTGATACTCGTCCGTATCATCATCTCTGAACATGCGTCAAGCGTTTGTTTCTACTGATACTCATCTGTATCATAGTCCTAAGGATGCTCGTCCGCATCTTTAATCTATACACCGTGTCAAACACTTATGTCTTCTTGAATTTAGACACTCGTCTGTGTCTACTATTCCCCGGAAGAGTCCCAGCAAATCCCAGTGAGTTATTTCCTTTCTATCTGACATTCGTCCTATGTCATGATACCTTTCGGCAGCCGTACCCTGCCAGGTGATCGTCCTTCACCTTTTTGATGATCGTCCTTCATCACCCCCAGTGGAGTCTCTATTCATTAGAACCCCTTCTTATCTGACATTCGTCCTATGTCATGATAAACCCTGAGAGCATCCGTCCCCTGCTAGGTGATCGTCCTTCACCTCTTGATGATCGTCCTTCATCATACTTATCTGATGGCCGTCCCCATCGTCGACCTTTTGTATCCGGCATTCGTCCTATGTCGCGATACTTTCGGCAGCCGCACCCTGCCCGGTGATCGTCCTTCACCGTTAGATGACCGTCCCTCATCTTATCCCCAGCAGAGCAGTCGTCCCCTGCTAGGTGATCGTCCTTCACCTCTGATGACCGTACCTCATCATTTATTTCATTTATGCCTTGAGCTTGATGGTCGTCCCCATCATTTACCTATAATCCCCAGAGAGTCTTATAGCTTTACCTGATGGTCGTCCCCATCAGAATCTCTTATATCCCCAGCGTGTCGGCCGTCCCCGTCATTGCTTTATTTCCCGCATCTTCCCCAACATGTCGGCGTCCCCGTCATTGCTTCATCCCCAGCAGTCGTCCTCTGCTCGACGGTCGTCCTCCGTCGCCCGCGCTTTATAATTATACTTTATTTTCCTTTTACAATATATATCCCTTTTCTTCTTCATTCTGTGAGTGCAAATTTTTGTCTGTCTCTGGTATTCAACCACAAGTTATCTTGTTTGCCTGTTAAGCCGTTGCTTACATTCTACACAGCTAACTCATGTTTGAATAGGGGCAGCTGTAAACACCCCAAATTGGCCCTCACCCATTCACACCATGGCTTGTGATCTTTTCATATGCATAAAGTCAATCATAGCATCTCATATTGCATATTTGCTTCACTGCATTGTTTCTAAGTCATCTGCATCTAGGGTTTGTGATCTGAGCCATCCCAGAGCCACTTGAGCCATTCCAAAGGTCATCAATCACTTCAAAGGGGTCCATGTGTGTTCAAACATCATATTATATCCTCTCAAAGTCAAGAAAGTCAAAAAATCACAAGAACTGAGAAAGGCATGGAAGCAGAGCCAGGTTTAACTGCACAGATGACCTAGAATTAGGGTTTTGGTTTCAGAGGCCATAACTCCAAATTTTTTGGTCATTCTTGTTTCTATTGGTCTCTATATGGTATAGGGGTCATGCATATCAATTTTCATGAAGAAATTCCATGGGGAAGGCATCTGATCAAGAGTTGACTTCTTGAGCAAGTCAGTACAAAATCAGGGCATCTGAGGCCCCCAATGACCCAACCAAAGGGTGTTCTCCATCATTTTGAATGTGTATGATCTTTATTTGATCATAGAAGATGTTAGAAGTTCACAAAATTGAAGAATTCCAAGCCATTTGCAAAATTGCCTTTTTGGGAAAGTGACTTGTAATGTAAACTTGCTATTTTGGGAAAGTTTTTCAACCTCCTCAAATTGATTCAAAAATGCTTCAAATGAGAAAACTTTGGTCATGAAAGTTGTAGAATGGATCATTCCCTTTTCAAAAAGTACAAGAACTTGTCCTAATTCATTTTGGATCAAAAGTTATGGCTTGTCAAAGTTGGCAAAAATAACATAATTTCATGTTTTACACCAAAGAGGCAAAGTTGCAAAAACTCATGCCAAGCCTTTATGTGACTTCAAATTGACTTCTATGCATTACACAAACACAATCCATGACCTAAAATTCAGAATGCACAAAAGAACCTCCCATTTTCATGACTTATGCTTCAAGTAATCACAAAGGGCCAAGACTTTGTGAAATTGCAAAAACTCTCACAAACCCTAATCCACTTGCTGCATTGCCTCTAATCCATTTCCATGGTTCTCCCTAATTCAAGCTGCAGCCAAGCCATGCCTTGTACCTTGACAGAATTGACCCATACCTCTCTTACACAAAAAGTTGACTTTATGCATTTTGCTCCATACCAATCACACTGCTCCACAACAACTCTCTGACCTATCAAGGATTGATATGTGTACCAAAAGCAACCCAACACATAACACAACACAGCCTGAAACATCTCACAAGACATAGTTTCAAAATTTCACCTCTTATGCATTTTGTTTCGAAACTCATCACACAAGACACAAACATCAAAACAAACTTCATAGAATCACTCAACATGTTCCTCTGATCATTTCCCAACCCTCATTTGTCCCTGAAACCACCTTAAGCAAAAACATGATTCTCATCCCTCACTGAACAGAACTTCATCAATCTCTCAAACCAGCCACTTTAAACTCCAACCAAGCTTCAAAGCTTCCTCAAGAAGATCATTGGAGCCATTTTGAAGCAAGGAAGCAGTCAAAAAGCTCCTGGATTGAAAGCTCCATCTCAGGTAGCCATGTGAAAACATTTTTCCAGAACTCTTGTTTTAAGTTTCTAAATGATTAAGCTTGCTTCCCTGGTCACACTGAACTTTAAATTTTCAAAAATGGTTGAGAAATGAGTGTGTATGGCTTGTCTGAAATTTCTGCCATTTTTGTATCTTGCTTCGAATCTTGTTAATGGTTAGGAATAAATTGCTTTTGAGGTCAGGGATGAGTTTAGGGAGGTGAGAGGAAGTGATCTGGAGCTTTAGAGCTCCAGAAATGACCTAGTGAGTGAGATTGAAATTTTCAGGGAGGGATGTCACCGAAGAAGACGACCGGAGCTCTTCTCCGGTGACCTGAATGTCATTAGGGCATTAATCACGTTTAGGGTTCAGTTTGAATTTGGACCATAGATCTGGCTGACTTTTGTTGACTCCCGCGTGTTTGAATGGCCTTGATCATTTCATTAAACCCTAATCCCATTTAATTAGATTAATTAATTCAGTTTAAATTAATTTGGTCAGTTTGAATTACAGCCATTGGATGTGGCGCGGGTCAATTCCCTCCAATCTTGTTTGAACCTCAGCCTCTGGATCTGCATACTTCTCATATTTTCATTTTAATTTCATTTTCTTTTCATTTAATTTGCACGATTTATTTAAAATAGTAAAATACATTTAAAAATTCTGGAAATTTTTGTCAAGCATTTTATTAATTTTCAGAACCCAAAAATATTTTTATTTTTATTCTTTGCATTAAAAATCATTTTTAAATCATTTAAATGTTTATTTTTAATTGGTTAATGAAAATTAATTAATTAAAAATGCATTTAGGTATTTAAAAATCACCAAAAAATTCACATTGCATTTTAAAACATTTAGAAGCATTATCAAACTCTCAAACCAAATTTCTTTTTTGTTCTTGATGCATTTTGGCAATTTTGGTTGCAATTAAATTCATTTAAAGGCAATATTTTGGTTCAAACTTTGAAAAATCCATTCTGCCTAACCCTTGAGAGTGTTATAATGATTCTTCTTGCATTACAACCTTCATGGCATGTAGTTTATAGGATAAAATTGGTTTGATTTGATCTTCCATTTTCAATTTGTTTTGCATTTTTCATAATGAGGTACCCCAAAACCCTAATTGACTTGAGAAATTCATAACTTTCACTAGGTTAAGAGTTAGGTCCCCTCCTTTGGGCAGTAAGATTTTATAGGTTTAGGGTATCTTTGATTGCATTTTCAATTTTTTATCATGTCATTTGCTTCTGGTTTTTAATTTTTGCATTGCATGATGCATATAACCCTAATTTGTGCCTTCCTTTGCATCCATCTTTCATTTGCTTGCATCCAACAACTTGCCATGACATTTTGTGCATCCACATGATTCATAATACATCTTAGGACATATTAGAATCATGTTTGATCATTGCATCTTTCATTTTCCATGTTATATGTCCATTGCATTTCATAAACATTCATGAATCTTTATGGTTCAAAGCATGCCTCCTTTGCATCCTTGTGCTTGTTTGATCATTCTCATCTCTTGTCATGTGTTTGTATCATCCCGTAGCATCATTAACATCATGTTTATGCTTCTGATTTTGGTTTGCATCATGGCATTTCATCTCATTTGCATTGCATTTCATTTCTTTTGCTAACTTTTTCAGGTGGTAAGTAATTTGAGAAGTGAATTTGCCTTCACTTCTCACAAAATCTTCTCATCCCTATCTTGCATCATTGCTGCATTTTATCTTTTCTTTAGAGTGAGCTTTCTCATTCATGTTCATCTCTTACTTTCTTTCTTCAGGCAACTTGTCTTCTTAAGTGAAGCAAGTTGTCTTGCTTCTCTTTGCTTCTTCCTCCTTTCATCTGCTTCTCTCCTTGGTGGATCCTTGAAGATCTTTCTCTCTTAAGCCTCATAAACCCTAGGACCTCCAAGTATGATAATAATTAGGGTTTGATTAGTTCCCCATTTAGTTTTTCCTTTGTGTCATCTTTGAGTCTTCTCTTCTCATCTTTTAATCAAGGACTAAACCCTAAAGGTTTTAAGGCTTTGTGATTAAGCTTATGCCTGCATCCTTCTATTAGGGTGGAGTGTATAACTTTAATCCTAAGTGTTAAACCCTTAATGTGTTTAAATCCTTTAATCAATTCACTTAATAATCATCAAGACATTAAGCTTGTAACTTGGGCCTTGCATTAGGGTTCTAATTCTTCCTTAATTGGTTAAGAAGGATTAACCCTAGTGTTAATGGACAAGTCCCCCTCAAGTTGTCTTACAAACCATAAAATCCACTTCTTAATCTTATCATTAACTAAAATCCACTTTAATAAATACTTTGTTTTGTCATGAGGTTAATCCCTAATCATGGATTAAGTTGAGGAGTCTTTCTCAGCTTAAATGTTCACATCTATTATCCTTCTATTAGGATGGTGTAATAAGTTCATTAAATCCTTGATTATGGCTTAAACTCATTACTTAACACTAAACAAAAACTCCAAAAACATCTAAATAATTACAAGTAGGTTAATGATCTTAATCCTACATCATGGTGATTAAGTGTGAGGTGCAAACTTCATACTTAAGGTATTCTCATTACCCCTAATCAGAGGGATGATGTGAGGAGTTTACTAACCCTTGGTTTAGGCTTAAGCTCATTTTCTTATGACAAACACAAAAAGCAATAAAAGACTGAAAACACAAAAACAAACAATAATCGTCTCCTCCGGGATTCTTTTCTCATCACATTCACTCATAACCGAGAACTCGCTTCTTCCGTCTAATGCAAGACAGTTAGCACCTGAGCCAGATAGGTCATACACTTGAGCATAGGCAAGTAAGAAGTTCACAAGTCAATTCATCTTTCAGTCTCTTTGAGTCGAACTACGGTGTTCTGACTTCCTCATTGCACGAGAGGATACGTAGGCATAACTTACGGTTATCGAACAAAAGTCTCTGTATATTCCCCCTCCTTCCAGTATTATTCTTTTAGCCTCAAAATCTTGAGCTTCACTCTTGTTCTTACACCGACACTTCTCTTATACACTCCACATTTATTTTACACTGACACTTGCATTCTTTCCAGCTTTGATACACAGATTGCACTGACACTACCCCTTTTAAACACAAATCTTTTAAGCGTGGATCCCGTCGAGTACGACGGACAATCTGGGTGCTAATACCTTCCCAGGTTGTAACCAACCCCCTTTCTCAGTCTCTCTGGTTCGCAACCCTCTTTTGCTTGCCTGTAGGAATGGATGGATGTTCCCTCTTTCTCACTGCTCTTCTCTACAGGAGTCAAGATGCTAACGTTGACTGCTTCGAAGGCTTGACATAAAGTCTCATGGATCTCTCCATCCATCTCCACATACTTGAACGTTGACAAGTGACTTACGAAGATGTCCTCCTCTCCACAGACTGTAATGACCTGGCCATCAACCACATATTTGAGCTTTTGATGCAGGGTTGAAGTAACAGCTCCAGCAGCATGTATCCATGGGCGTCCCAACAAGCAGCTATACGCAGGCTGGATGTCCATGACGTAGAAGATGCTTTTGAAGACTTGAGAACCTATTTTGACGGGCAACTCAACTTCTCCAAAAATTGATCTTCTCGAACCATCAAACGCTTTGACAATCAAATCACTTGGTCTCAGGACTATCCCATCAACATTGAGCTTCATCAATGCCTTCTTCGGAAGCACATTAAGGGAAGAGCCTGTATCTACAAGAACATGTGACAACACAACACCCTTGCACTCCATAGTGATATGTAGTGCCTTGTTGTGGTTTCGACCCTCTGACGTGAGGTCTCTGTCTGTAAAACCCAGGCCATGGCTTGCATTAACACTGCCTACAACAGCCTCAAGTTGGTTGACAGTGATTTCCTGAGGAACATAGGCCATTTGCAGCACTTTCAATAAAGCCTCTGTGTGTGCAGGAGAACACATCAGTAGTGATAAGATGGATATCTTGGAAGGTGTCTGGTTCAGCTGATCAACCACCTTATAGTCACTCTTCTTGATAATACGCATGAATTCCTCGACCTCTTTTTCAAATGTACCCTGCCCAGCCACAAGAGTAGTTGATTCATCAGTCACAGCTTGCTTTCCTTTGGCCTTGGATGAAGCCTCAGCCTCAGGATCCCCTATCAGCACAGGGGGAGCAAATAAACGACCACTTCTGGTGAAACCTCCAACTCCTCCGACATTCTCTACAGTCGGGTCCACAGCAACAGACTTGCTCTCAACCTTCTGTCCAGCCACGTATACATCTGAGCCATAATGCCAGGGAATGGCTTTATCGTCTGTGTAAGGTACAGGCCCAGGTACGGTGATAGTCACATGACTAATCTCAGGAGCATAGATTGTTACAGGCTCTCTTCTGGCAGGCATGTCAGCTTCATCATAGAAAATGGTAATGGTTGACACGTCATCAGCTACTTCATTACCAACTTTGTTGAACTGTAAAGATCCCTCATCAATCAAACTCTGCAAACCTCTCTTCAGCTTCTCACAGCCATTCTCAACATTCAGACATTCTTCACAGGCAACACTGCAACCAGGAAACACTTGACCATTTAGCAGTCTCTCTTTCACTACCCTCAAAGGAGTCTTCACTTCCTCGATATTCAGCACAAGACTCAACTTGTCACCACCCTCAACAGCATTAATTCTTGCCCCTCCATGATTAGGGATAGGGTTCGAAGTAACATTCGGCGGTGGTGCAAAGTTGATTGCTTTGGAGTCTATAAGATCTTGAACCTTGTGATGCAGAGCCCTGCACTTCTCAGTCGAGTGCCCGGGTGCCCCAGAGTGGAAAGCGCATCTTGCATTGACATCATAACCTACTGGAAGCTCTCCAGGAGGTGGTGGTGCCAAAGTTCTTAGTTGAATCAGATTCAAGTCCAACAGTCTTGGTAGCAAAGCAGCATAAGTCATAGGGATGGCTTCAATCACCCTATTAGCCGGGCGAGTCTGCCTTGGCTGATACGGTCTCTGCTGATAATTGTTTCTCTGTGGTTGTTGTTGTTGTTGTTGATGTTGAGGAGGCTGCATTTGTTGCATAGGAATAGAAGGAATTATGATTGCTGCCACATGCTCATATGGTCTTCTATAACCACGGCCCCGACCTCGGCCAAATACAGCATTTGTCTCACCCTCTCTTCTCCTAGGAGGTCCACTGAAAGCTTTCCTCGCTCCATTTGAGATACTAGCACTTGGATCTTGGATCTTTCCCATCTTCAACAAGGTCTCAACCCTCTCTCCAGCAATAACAATGTCGTTGAATTTGGTGGCAGAACTGGACGCCAATCTTTCAAGAAACACACCTTGCAAAGTCCCCATAAACATGTCAGCCATTTCGTTCTCTAGCAGCGGTGGTTGCACCCTGGCAGCGAGCTGACGCCACCTCTGAGCATATTCTTTGAAACCTTCCTTAGCATTCTGAGCCATGTGCTGCAATTGCGTGCGATTTGGAGCCATGTCCAAATTATATTGATATTGTCTCACAAAGGCTTCTTCTAGGTCTTTCCAGCTCTTGATATTGACTCTGCTGAGCTTCATATACCATTCCAGAGAAGCTCCCACCAAGCTGTCTTGAAAATAGTACATCCAGAGTTTTTCATCATCCGTGTGAGCAGCGATCCTTCCCACAAAGGATTGAAGATGGGTCTTCGGGCATGCAGTGCCATTGTATTTCTCAAAGGTTGGAACTTTGAACTTTTATGGGATCCTGGACCCGGGAACCAAGCCCAAGTCTGTTATGTCAAATCCCAAAGAGCTATGGGATTGAATAGCTTTGATTTGCTCTGCCATTTCCTCAAACCTCTTGTTTATCTCAGCTCCCTGACCCTCAGCTTCGTCAAGTAGAGTGAATTGTTCGTCCTGATTATCCATTTGCACATTATTCAACCCATCATTGATTATTGTCACCCCTGGTTGTGCAATAGGGATTTCCACTTGTCGTGCGCCCGCACCGTTACGATTATCAGCAGCAGCAGTGTTGTTCCTGGCTTGATTCTCAATCAACTCCCTCAGACGCTCTTGGTTCTGACCCATGCCTGCCATCAAGGTCATTAAGTTATCCATCCTTAGCCTCAGGTCAGCTAAGTCAGCTTGCATCTGTTCCATGATTCTCTCTCTGTTAATCTTTGTTGGATATCTATGTGCGACTGGTTGTTCCCGAAATTTCCGGGGAGCTATAGTGCCTGAAACACAAAACACGTTAGCAACTGAGACACTACCTGCAAAACAAACAAACAAGTTATATGCAATGCAATGTAACTGTTCATGTTCCCAGGTTTTAAGCATTTGCATGCCCCAGTTCTGGCATCTATTCTCAGACAGTCACTTTGAAGATTAACTTTCAAACTTTCTCTTTGACAAGTGTTCAGTCATTAGCAGTATCAGACAAACGAGTCTTGCACATTCAGAAATGATAACTTGCATATTAATACTGTATATGGACAAACCACTGCCGGCTAAAAGTCAGAATACAAACAGAAATATTCCCCGAAGGGTTACAAGCCATTACATGAATTAAAGACAAAAGAAATAAAAGCAAAACTCCTACAACAAGTCTGTAGGTAGTCTGAAAAATAAACAACTAAGCTAAAGACCCAGGCTCTGCCACCTCTGCCCTGCTCTTCTTGACACCCGCTCTCAGCTTGAGCTCTTCAATCTCTTTCCTTGCTTCCTCCAGGGCTAACTGGCTTTGTGCTAGCTGTTGGGTCTTTTCCCTCCGAATGGTGTGGACTTGCTCCACCTCTTCCTTCTTGAAAGCCATCTGCACTTCAAAGAACTCTTCTTTCTCTCTGAACGTCTTCTGCTTTTCCTCTCTTTGGCCTTGCAACCAAACAATGGATTGACGTGCATCCTTGAGAGTCTTCAAAGTCTTTTTGAGTTCAACCTCTCTCTTTGCCTCCATCCAACCCAACCTGTGGAAGTGAGCTTCTCTTCCAGCAAAGTCCTTCTTTTTTGCTTCCAAGGAGACTTGGAGCTTCTGCAGCTTACTTTCTGCTTCATTCTTGGCTCTGTTGGCTTGATGATACAGGCTTACCAGTTTAGCATTCTCCACTCTAACCTCATGCAGCTGAGCTTCTAGCTTTTTGTACTCTTCAAGGGAAACAGTACTACTCCGACTTGGAACTTCTTTGGGATAAAGTGGAGCCTCAACTGAGAAAGGCATGAGAACTTCTTCTACATGCCTTTGCAACCATGCAGCAAATGGTGGATACGTCTTGGGATCAACTCTACCGAAGTCTTTCTTACCCTTCCTTATCCTGTGAGCCCAAGCTTGGACTGCTTGAAGAACTAACTCTTTGTTTCCTTCAACAGGAAAGTACTAAGACTCAGCAAACTCTTCCATCTGTGGAGGATCTTTCAAAGGGTAGCCAAGCTGTTTCCTAGCTAATGATGGTTGATAACTGATGACACCTTTCCTTCCTAGCAAAGGCACTCCAGCAAATCTTCCGCAACTAACCAGCAACTCTTTACCTAGCAGATCTCTGTCATATCCCCAAGCAATATCTTCAACAGTTAACCCCATCAGTCTTCTGGACCATCTCCACTCCTCCCTCATCTCCTTGAAGGCACCTGATTTTGGCAGTTGTCTAGCAAACCATTCAGCAAACAAAGGAGCACAGCAGACTACTAGACCACCCCTACCCTTCTCATTCCTGTAATGCACACTGTAGTAAAAGTCACCCAAAAGAGTAGGCACTGGATTGCCTTTTACAAAGATTGAGATCACCTCCAAGCTTACCAATTCCTTTTCTCCAGGGAACAAACTGGACCCATATACCATCAATGCAAGCAAAGCACCAAAGTCATTCCACTTAGCCTCTGTAGCATATCTCTCTGCCTCTGGGATGATCACACTCCAAGGTAGCCCTTTGCCTTCACTCTCTTTCAGAGCCCTCTTGACTGTAGCAGCTGGCAACCTACAAACCTTGGCTATGTCTTCTTCTTTAAGCACAACCTCAGACCCATAGAATGGCAAGGTATCTCTGATTGGAACATTCAGCATGCTGGAGATCTCTTCCAATGTGGGAGCTAAGATGTAACCTGGAAAAACAAAGCAACGCAGCAGAGGATCATAAAATTGCAACAGAGTATGCAAACTGTCTTTCTGGTCTGCAGTGGGCTTGTCCACAAACTTCAGTATCTGGCCATATCTTTTCTTGAAATTGCCCAGAACTTGGTCATTCATCAGACCTGCTAACTTCTGAACACTTCTAACTTCAGGCTGAAGAAAGGTATAGTGCACATTCTTTTTCCTTGGAACTCTTCTGATTTCTGCCATGGAGATAAGATTACCAGAACTGGGAGCTGATTAAGAACAATGACCTGAAAAATGGGAAACATAAACAGTTAATGCAAAGAATGATGCAAATGCAATGCAATGCAGGCATATGATCAACTAGGACCATCTGAACTGGATCACTGAACTCAAGGGCCCCTCTGATCAACTGGCAAAGCAAAAGTCCTCTGAATCACAACTCTCTGATAATCACAACTCTCTGAAGAAGATCTCAGAACCACAGCACCAAGAAAACCAGAACAAGAAAGCCAGAACTCCAGAACCATAGGACCATAGAACCAAAGATCATAATCATAGGACCACAGATCATAACAAGAACCACTGAACAATGAGTGGATGTTGAGGCCATGGGTTCCTGCACACCTGTAAACCCCTCCCAATCTCACTGGTAGTAGGCTCCGGGTCAGACATCACGGACTCTCAAAGCCGAATAGCAATAATGCTTTCACCATCTCCGAGAAATGGCTCATGACCAAATCAGGGAATCGGTTTGGAATTATATACTACGCAGGGAGGCCTCAGCTTAGTCCAGGACACAAGGTCATCCTATGTGATCCCCAGGTGGGCCCTCGGATGCTAATGGGTTTGCCACAAAATGTGGGCTGCCACTATCATCACTAAAGAGGGATGATTCCACAAGGTTCTCAATGATCGGTCCCCAGCTGCACATAACTGTCAAGGTTATGGAATGAGAGAGGAAGATCCCCAAATCAAGACATTTCCAAGACAATCGCAACCTGGGTGTGGAACTCACTACTACCCCCATGACAAGATCTCATGAGGCCAAAGTTGAACCACTCTAAGTCCTAAGGTGCTCTCGAGCCGTGGTAATGAGCTCATCTCTCAAGAACAAGTAACACCCATCCCACCAAACAGAAAACCAGTCCAGACAGTCCAGTATATATACATGATGCAGAAAATAAATACTGAAAACTGTAAATAAAGCTATAAATAAAGCTATAAATAAACAACAATAAAATACAACAAGCCACAGCAAACAAACATCATCCAATGAAACAGAAACAAACAAACGCTAGGAGAGACTCACAGGGAAACCAGAGATCTCTGGTGTGCAGTCCCCAGCAGAGTCGCCAGCTGTCGCTCACCGGATTTCCATCCTGGTACAAACGCGAAAGTGGCGCGGAAAAAGAATAGAGTCGCCAGCCAGGCATTTTTATCCCTGAAGAAAGGGAATGGTAATGTTGCACAAACCAGAAGAAAGAAGAGGAAGGACACAGGTCCTACGAACCAAAGAGACTGAGTTCGGGAGTCGGTTACGACCTGGGAAGGTATTAGCACCCAGATCGTCCGTCGTACCCGACGGGATCCACGCTTGCAAAAGAAACTGTTTCAAAGGGTGAGGGTATGAAAGCTGAAGCAACAAAAGAAAATGAAAGGAAACTGGAACTGGAAAAGAAACATGGAAAAGAAATGAATAAGAAAACAAAGGGAAAATGTAGGGAAAATAAAGATTGTGCTCGAACGGGCCCTACCCCGCTGCCTACGTACCTCATCAGGACAATGAGGATCAGAGACGCCATAGTTCCCCTAACTAGGGGTGGCAAGGAAATTTCTTGTGAATTAAAGCTTGAACTGCCTATGCCATTGCTCAGGTGTTGCAGACTCGGACGACGAGTGCGTAACCGTCTTGCAAAGTGACAAGTAGGAGAAAGTTTGCGTACGGAGCGAAGGAGATGAGAAAAGAATTCCCGAAGAAAAGACGCTTATTGTTTGTTTGTGTTTTTTATGAAGCTTTTTATGAGTGTGTCACAAGGAAGTGAACTCAAGCTCTTTTCCATGGAATGTGTACTTGTCATTACAGTGAAGAAGTGTTTTTTATGCTTTTCTTTGTGAAGAAGATACCTTGATCAGACTTGTGCATCACAAGGTAAACTTGTACTATCCCAAGATGGGAAGACTACAAGCACACCTCATGGGATAAGGCTATTGCTCAAGGCATCACTTTAAACATTATTAAGGTGTTTTTTATGGTTATGAGATGAGAAGAAGAAACAAGAAGGATCACAAAAGGTAAAAATTCTAAAGGGGACTAAATAATCCTAAGTGTTAACATGCATGGATGTCCTAAGGGTTAGTGAGGTTTCTATCCTAATGAAGAAGGAAGAAGAATATAAGAAGAGGATAGAATAAGGGATGAGCAAGGCCTAAGCCTACCAACAAAAGAGTTAGTACAAATAAACAGAAGAAGAGATAAGATTTGGAGATGTGGAACTCAATTCCCACACCTCACACTTACCATTGCCCCTGCAAGGTTAGTAATATGCATACAAATGAAACAAAATAAACAAAATAACATGCCAACATCAAACAATCAGAAGGGAAATGATATGAACAAGTGCACAATGCAAATGCAACTCAAAAGAATGAGAGATGAAGCTTACAAACAAAGGATGCAACATGAAACACATATGAAGACTTATGCATACTTATGAAAGATACAAAGCTACAATGCATAAACATGGACTCAATGCACAAGATCAGAACCAAAATAAGATGAAGAAGGGCTTAATAAGCTAACAAGATGAAGAGAAAGGAGGTACAAGACCAAATAATCACTAAATGGGAGTGAAAGAAGTAAGGAAATGAGATGGAAACACTTAAAGAAAGAAAGGACTTAAAAGGAAGCAAGACACAAAAATTCCTAAGACTCAAACCCTATCCTAGGACCAGGAAGGTACCCATACCCCAAAAGAACCCCAAATGAGAAGAAGAAGTTGGCACAAGTGCCCTTCTAAGCTTATATGAGACCTAAAGGACCAAAAGAAGCAAAATGGGACAAGGTTCAAAGTAAAATTCCAATCAAATCAACCAAGCATCTAAAAATTCCACAACTCAATTCAAATGTTCTTCAAACATGGTATATCAATGAACGAAAAGGGTTTGAAAGAATTCAGAAGCAAACTAGGTCAAATGGAGACTTAAACACAAGCTAGGGTTACAAACTTCCATCACAAGTCAAAGGACCAAGACTAAAGAAATAAATTTCTAAAAATCAAGAGAAAAAAATCACACATGAAGTACATTGTCTTAGGATTCCAGAGCAAAAAGAATGGGAACAAATTTCAAAATAATGAAGTCTATGGAAATTTGACACGGCAGTGTGGTCAAAATGAACTTAAAAAGAAGCTAATTAAAAGAAGAAATTAATTGAGACACGTGGACATGGAAAAAATAGAAAATAAAAATATGAAAAAATAAAAGAGACTTTAAATATGACTCATAATGTTTTTGAGAATTTTTTAATGAAGGGAAGTATTTTAAAAAAATGGAAACTAAACTGAAATAAAAGAAAAAATAAAGTGGAAAAGAAAATAAAATGAAATTGGAATGGGGTGTATAAAGTAAGGGTTTGTTGTTGATTTGAGTTGGGCCCAAAGTGAATGGGGGTGCGCATAGCATTGGCTAAGCCCAGAAGCTGCGCGGGAATATGCTTCTTATGATGGAATGTTGTGAATAAAAACTGAAAAAACCAGGAACGTGAGATGAATCATACGCGTGAGCTTGGCCTTTCATTAAATGACATGGCGTCAGGCTTCATTATGAGTGGAGAGTGTATGGTAACAATGGTGTGCTGAGCAACATAATGAATTAAATGAACAAAAGAAAATAACACGTGAGAGGGGGGAGGGTTAGGGCTACGTGGTGACATCTGGAGTGTTGGTTGAGTGAATCCAAAGGATATGGCTCATCTTCTCCAAAGATAAACCCTAAGTGAACACAAGCAGTTTCCAGTGACCGGAGCTAGGGCTCCGACACCGGAATTCAAACCAGTCACGCAAATCACAACATAAATGAGTAAAAATGTCCAGATTGACTAAAACAACCTCACTGAATCCAAATATGAGCTCAAAAATTCCTAAAACTTAATGAAACTAAAGGATCGAACCAAAACATGTTTGACCATGAAACTTGAAATTCACATAGCTCACTCAAAAATGCACTAAAATGGAAACCAATGCTTGCAGAATACTCAGTGAAGATCAAGGATTACAAAATGTACAACTAATTTCATTTCCAGATCCAAAGAATTTGAGCCATACCTGAGGTGAAGATCTTGATTCAGTGAGATATAAGACCAAATAATGGATGCAATGCACTCCTCTTTCACCCTAGATGCAAAATAAATGCATCTAAGGTCTTGAATGAAGCTGGATCTTGAGATTTGATCACACCTGCCCTGAAATGGCAAGCTTGCTAAACTTGAGAGAAAGCTTGAATGAATGGTTGCTTAATGATCCTTAGCTCTCCCTGATTACATATCCACCATTTGTTTTGAGATTGGGTGCTTGAATGAAGAGAAAAGGGAGAAAATGAAAATGTTGCAAGAAGTTGGAAATGAGAGAATGAGAGAGAGATGGTTCTTGCTGAAACCCTAGCTTCTCTTGTATGTTTTCACAAACCCTTGCTGAAAGAATTGGCTCACTTGCACGTGTGGATCATGAGGTTTGTGTGAATTTGCAATTTTTGCAATTTGTGAGATAAGCATGCCTCCCTAATGTCTTTCTTGCATTCTCAGCCCATGTGCAATGCCTTTTCAATCCTTGATCAAAATGTAATCAATCCTGGCCCTTAGATCAAGCCCTCACACACTTCTCATGATTTTTGCAAAATATCCTCTTTGTATGTAACTTTCTTATTGTGCACGAAAAATGGAATTTCTTTGGAGAAAATTGATCACAATGTGATGTATTTTATCATTAGAAACCAATTTGAACCATACCAAGTCATACAATTAAGTTTTGAGGCCTTTTTCTTTTGGTTGCATGCATGAAAGCTTGATTTTGCCCTAAATTCAGCCAATTTTCGAGGGCCCTATAGGATGAACCACAAATCCTATGAAAATGTACTTGTACTTTTTGAAAATGGGAGCCCTTAATATCCAACTTTCATGTTTGACTTTGGTCCATTTGAAGAATTTTTGATCATGTTAAGGCCATTTGAAAATTAGGGCAAAAGTTGCCAAATTTGGAAATTCCTTAAAACCAACTTTGTACCATTTTCGCAAAACCCTTCAAATCTCCATGATTCTTGAACTTTATTCATTCCAAACCTCTTATAACATTGTAAAGACCCCTATTGGCCAAAAAAATTGGGTTAGACCCCTTGAAATCAAACAGTTGACTTTTTAAGGGCATAGTTGACCTTTTACTTCATCTGCAAGCAACTGAGGAATTGTCTGACTTCGACATGGAATTTTATCATGAAAATTGACACCTAGGATCCTATTAACATATAGAAGACTTTTCCCAAATGAAATGGCCAAAGTTGTGAGATTTTGGTGCTTGAATCTCAAACCCTAATTTGGGTGCCTTGTATAGGAACTTTGCCTTGTCCTGAGACCTCTGAGGATCATGCAATCTTCTGAGCTTTTGCCAATGGACTTGAACTTGTAAATGGAGTGTAGACTCACCATAGGACTTGTACAAAACCATTGGGACCCTTGTCATGGCTTGTGGTGCCTCAATAACCTCCACAGATGACCATATGCTTGATGCTAGGACATGAAGGATGTTATGCCTCATCTTTCCATGATATGATACTAAGAAAATGATATGTTCATGATGAATATGATGTGATATGATGCTTAAAATGAAGAGGGAAAATTTGGGGTGTTACACTTGACAAGAAGTATTTCCTCACAAAGTTTTTATCCCCCAGAGGATCCCTTGAGGAATTCATCCATCCCCAGCATGTCGCTCAGACGAAGGAGTAGAAACATATTACTTCCCAGAAGTTATCTTATCCCCAAGTAGGATCTCCCAAGCAATGCCTGACGGCTTCCCCATCAAAGTGGTCAGGAACTTTCTATTCCCCAT
Organism: Lathyrus aphaca; assembly: GCA_963966055.1. NCBI lineage: Eukaryota > Viridiplantae > Streptophyta > Magnoliopsida > Fabales > Fabaceae > Lathyrus > Lathyrus aphaca. The sequence goes on along the minus strand of OZ014523.1, from coordinate 123,454,020 downwards.
CGGAGTTGCCAGGATTCTCTCATCCTCAGCAGAGTCGGTGGAATTGCTTCCCCATGGAGTTGCCATTCTCTCCCCAGTAGAGAAATGCATGAAGTACTTCCCCAGTGGAGTTGCTGAAACTTCCTCATCCCCAACAGGAGTTCTCCCTCCGAATAGATCAACCAATGATCTCTTTCCCCAACTGAGTTCTCCCTCCGAACAGATCACCCAGAGATTTTTCTCCCTGCAGGATCCAGATCCCGGATCGGGTTTCTCATTTGCATAATCATAGCATTTCACATCATTTTCCCCCAAAATAAGCGTAGCATTCCGTCTAAAACAGAGCATTACAACAAAAATCAAACATTTACATGATCATAAGCCAGGTTTGAGCCAGTCACCTGCAAATACCATCATCACTCATATCCCCTGCAGATAAAAGCCAAAGCATCCCCTTTGAACTCTCAAATACAGATACCTGTTTATATTTATATATGCTCTTTTCGACACTCGTTCATGTCATCTTTCCCCAGTAAGGTCGCCAGAATACCTTCTACATTCTCAATACAGATATTTGTTCATGACTTGTACATATTCTTTTTGGCACTCGTCCGTGTCATACTTCCCCAGCAAGTTAAAACTCTCGTCCGTGTCTTGCACATATGTCCTCATCATATCATACTTGTACATACTTATACAGAAGTCTTCTATACTTGTCCGTATCTTGTATATATCACCTCTCAGCAGATTCAACACTCGTTTGTGTTCTTTGCTCAACCGATTGATACTCGTCCATATCCTCACTTTTAAACATGTGTCAGCATATTGTTTCTACCGATGCTCGTCCGTATTGTGGTCCTAAGGATGCTCATCCGCCTCTTTAGTCTATACACATTGTCAAAACACTTATACCTTTTATTTTAAAGACGTAAGCAGTCGTCCGTGTTTACCATTCCCCAGTAAGTTGCCCACGAAACAACATTCTCCTATTCGGCATTCGTCCTATGTCCTGATATCTTTCGGCAGCCGTCCCCTGCCAGGTGATCGTCCTTCACCTTTGGATGATCGTCCCTCATCCCTTCCCCAGTGGAATCCCCATTGTTGGAACTTTCTATTCGGCATTCGTCCTATGTCGTGATAACTTTTGAGCATCCTTCCCTTGCTAGGTGATCGTCCTTCACCTTATGGTGACCGTCCCTCATCATTTTATCCGATGGCCTTCCCCATCGTTGATCTTGTTATCCGACATTCGTCATATGCCGCGATAATCCCCAAAAGTAGCCGTACCCTGCTAGGTGATCGTCCTTCACCTCTTGATGATCGTCCTTCATCATGCTTTCTCGATGGTTGTCCCCATCATTGACCTTTTCTATCCGACATTCGTCCTATGTCGAGATAAAGAGCGGTCGTCCCCTGCTAGGTGATCGTCCTTCACCTTTGATGATTGTCCCTCGTCAAATATTTCATTTATTCTTTAACCCGATGGTCTTCCCCATCGTTGTTTACTTTATTTTCCCAGCCTGATGGTCGTCCCCATCTATGCTTGTCTCAATCCCCTGAGAATTTTATTTCCTTACCCGATGGCCGTCCCTGTCGCTGTTTCTTTATTTTCCAGCAGGATGGTCGTCCCCGTCATTTGCTTTGCTTACCATTTTACCCCCAACATTCGTCCTCTGCTCGATGGTCGTCCTCCATCGCTTTCATTTGATAATCATACTATACTACCTTTTACAATTTATATCCCTTTTCTTCTTCTCCCCAATGAGTGCAAATTTCGGACTGTCTTTGGTATTCAACCACAAGTTATCTTGTTTGTCTGTTAAGCCAAGCGCTTACATCCTGCACAACTAACTCATGCTTGAATAGGGGCAGCTGTAAACACCCCAAAATTTCCCTCACTTTTTCTCACACCGTGGCTTGTGGTCTTTCATTTTTGCATAAGCATAGGCATACCACCTCATATTGCATATTGTTTCATCTGCATAGTTTCATTTCATCTGCATCTAGGGTTTGTGATCTGAGCAATCCAAGAAGTGATCTGAGCCATCCCAAAAGTCTTGAATCTTTCCAAGAGGGTCCATGTGTGTTCCTTGATTATAATATGTTCCCCAAAGTTCATAAAAGTCAAGAGATCACAAAGAATGGCAAAGGCATAGCGGCAGACTGAGGATTTCCTACACAGATGACCTAAAATTAGGGTTTTGGTTTCAGAGGCCTTAATCCCAATTTTTTTGGTCATTTTTGTTTCTAATGGTCTTGATATGTTATAAGGATCATGTATACCAAATTTGATGAAGAAATTCACTGTGGAAGTCATCTGATCATTAGGTAACTTCTTGAACAAGTAAAGCCAAAATCAGGGCATCTGAGGCCTCCATCAACGACACCAAAGGGTCATCATCGTCATTTTGAGTCTCTATGATCTTTATTTGATCTTATAAGTGGTTAGAAGTTCACAAAGTTGAAGAATTTTGAGCCAAATGCAAACTTGCTATTTTTGGAAATGACTTGTAATGGAAACTTTCCATTTTGGGAAAGATATTCAACCTATTCTTTCATGACCAAAAATGCTTCAAATGAAAAATTCTTTGGAATTAAAGTTGTAGATTATGTCTTCCCATTTTCAAAACGTACAAGAACATGTCTTGATTTATCCTAGAACTCAAGATATGGCCTTTCAAAGTTGGCAAAAATCCTATAATTTTCAAGTTCATGCCAAATTGGGAATTTTGCAATTTCACTTGCCAAGCCTTTTTATGACCACTAATCAACTTATATGCACCATAACATGTCAAGGCAACTTCAAAACATCAGAATTGGCCCAAGATTGCATGGCTCATGGCTTGGTTCACAAGAAATATCAAAATGACCATTATGCATAAACTTTGCAAAAACCATGACAACTCTTCATCCACTTGTGCCAGCTGCATAAACTTGATCCTAGGGCCATCCATGAATCAAGCTGAAGCCAAGAAACCCCTAAAGTCAGCTCTGCACCATGTCCATACCTCAAGTACACAAAGTTGACATTTTTGCAACTTGGCCCATACCAATCACACTATGCCACCACCCACTTTCTGAGCACTCTCATTGGCCTATACTAATCTTATAGAGCTCATTTCACATAACACACAAGCCTAAAACATTCTACAAGTCATATTGCCCAAAAATTCCATAAACCTTCCCTTCTTTGATTATCTCAAACCATCCATCAAAACTCAAAAATTCTTTCACCATTCAACTCCACATAACCTAAAGATCATTTCCCACCCCTTGCCATGGCCTGAAACAAGCTCAAACACAAACACGATTTCTGCATATTCAGAACTGAAGCTCATAAACCAGCCACCACAAGCTTGTTTCAAGCATTTCAGAAGCTTCAAGGAACTAAGTGGAGTGGTTTTGCACAAAGGAGGGGGTCAGAAAGCTCAGAATCTCAAAGCTTCAACTCAGGTAACTATCAAGAACTTTTTTTTCCAGAAACTCTAATTTAAGTTCTTAAATGATTCTATGTGTTCCCCTGAGCATGCTGATATGATTATTATTGAAAATGTTTGAGAAACCAGGATGTATTGATGTTTTGAAACTTTTTGATCTGAAAATGTTTTTCTCCGATTCATGAGTTTGATGTAAAATAAATGTTGTTTGAGGCATGATTCTTGTTTAGAATGATGTGGGGGTTGATTATGGAGAGTTTGGTGGGTTGGGGTAGCCTAGGGAAGAAGTTAGCAAGAATGGCTCGCCGGAGAAGATGACCGGAGCTTGCTCCGGTCACCTGAAAATAATTAGGGTTAGGATTAGGGTTAATCTCCCCAGTTTGAATCTCAGCCCTTGGATCCAGTTTAGCGCGTGTTTCAGTGGTCAGGATCATTTCACTTAAATCCTAATTTTAATTAATTAATTTAATCAGTTTAATTAGCCAGTTTAAATGTCAGCCCTTGGATAACGCGCGCAGTCAACCCTCCCTTTCTCCAGTTTGAATCTTGGCCACTGGATCAGATTACTTCCATTTAAATCCCTTTTAATTTCATTTTATTTTATTTCTTTTGTTCATTTTATTAAAAATAGCAAAACTCATCAAAAAATTCTCAAAGTTTTCATTTTTGTTTCAAATAATTTTCTAAACCTGAAAACATTTTTATTTTTATTTTATGCATTAAAAAGGTATTTTTAAAGTATTTAAATGTTATTTTTAATTAATTAATGGATTTTAATTAATTAAAAATGCATTTAGGTTTCTAAAACTCACCAAAAAATTCATGAACATTTCCAATACATTTAGAAACATTTTCAAACTCATCATACAAATTTCTTTTTAGGTTTGATCATGATTTCACAATTTTCTTTGAATTAGGGTTCTTAAAAATCACATTTTTTTAACCCTAACTTGAAAAATTCATTTATGCCTAACCATGATGAGTTTGAACTTGATTCGTTTTGCATTGTTTCACATATTGCATATAGTTTCTAGGTTATGTATCTCATGATTTTATCTTGCATTTTCAATTTGATTTGCATTTTCCCTTTAGAAGCACCCAAAAACCCTAGCAAAATTAGGAATTTCATAACTTCCACTAGGTTAAGCTTTTGACTTTCTCCTTTGGGTTGTGATCTTATATGGGATTAGGGTTTGTTTGATTTCAATTTCAATTTTTTATCATGAAGTATGCTTCTGTTTTGGTCATATACATCTCATGTTGTCTTAAAACCCTAATTTTGCATCTTCATTTGCATTCTCCTTTGCATATCATCATCAAATAAACTTGCCATGACATTTAAAGCATCTGTATGACATATTAGACATCTTAAGACATGCTTGAACATTGCTTGATCATTTATTCATTCATTTGCTAGGCTTTGCATCCATTACATTTCATGAACATCCATGTGTTTTCATGCTCCTAAACATGCTTTAATTGCATCTCATCCTTGTATGATCACAAATATGCATCTTATATGACTTTGCATCATTTCATATTCCATTTACAATGTATATTTACTTCTGACTTTGGTCTTTACATCTCATTTCATCTCATTTTATTTTGCCTTATGTTTTATTCATCCATACTAACATTTCAGGTACTTTTGGTAAGTTATCTGAGAGGTGGATTTGCCTTCACCTCCCACCTCTTATAATCTCATTCATATGCATTCTTTTTTGTCTTTTAAGTGAACTTGCTTCACTTATGCTCTCCCCTTCTTACTTTCTCTCTTTTAAGTTACTTATCTTCTTCAGGAAGTAAGTAACTTATTCTTCTTCCTCCTTCTCTTTTCATCTGCTTCTTCCATTGGTGGCCTTGAAGATCTTTTCTCTTAATCCTCACAAACCATAGGATATCCAAGCATGATAACTTTTAGGGTTGAATAGTCCCCCCTAGTTTTTAACCTTTGAGTCTCCTTGAGTCTCTTTTCTCATCAATAATTAGAGACTAAACTCTTAAAGCTTTAGGACTTTGGAATTAGGGTTATGCCTGCATCCTTATCTTAGGATGGAGTGTATAAATTTAATCCTTAGTGTTAAACCTTTAATTTGTTTACACCTATTAATCAAAACACATTAATAATCACTAAGACTTTATCTTGTAACTTGGGCCTTACATTAGGGTTCTATCTCTTCCTTATGGTTAAGAGGGACTAACCTTAGTGTTTAATGGACAAGTTCCCCTCAAGTTGTCTTACAAACCATAAAATCCACTTCTTAATTTCACCCTTTAAATAAAATCCATTTAATAAAGGCTTGTTATATAATGAATTTAATCCCTAACCATGTATTAAGTTTAGGTATCTTCCTCAACTTAAGTGTTCTCATCTATCATCCTTCTATTAGGATGGTGTAATGATTTCACTAACCTGTGATTAGAGATTAAACTCATTACTTAACACTAAACAAAAACCAAGAACATCTAAATAATCATAAGTAGGTTAATGATCTTAATCCTACATCATCATGGTAATTAAGTTGAGATGCTTATCTCATACTTAAGTAGGCTCATTATCCCTAATCAGGGAGGATATAATGAATTTACAACCCTTGATTTAGGCTTAAGCTCATAATCTTATGCAAAACACCAAAAATAATAAAAAACTGAAAACACAAAAACAAACAATAATCGTCTCCTTTGGGATTCTTTTCTCATCACATTCACTCTATAAATGAGAACTTGCTGCTTCCATCTAATGCAAGACAGATAGCACTCGAGCCAGATGAGTCATACACTTGAGCATAGACAAGCAAACAGTTCACAATCAATCATTTTCAGTCTCTTTGAATCGAACTACGGTGTTCTGACTTCCTCATTGCATGAGAGGATACGTAGGAATAACTTAACCGTTATCAAACAAAAGTCTTTGTGTCTTTCCCCCCTTTCAGCATTTTTTTAAGCCTCAGTTCCTGAGCAATTCACACCTTTTGCACCGACACCTGTACTTTCTTTCCCTAGCTTTTGCACACAGATAACACATACACCTACCCCTTTAAATACAATCTTGTAAGCATGGATCCCGTCGAGTACGATGGACGATCTGGGTGCTAATAACTTCCCAGGTCGTAACCAACCCCCTTTCTTAGTTTCTCTGGTTCGCAACCGTCTTATCCATCTCTTTCCAGGTTTATGCAACATTACCTTTTCTTCGGGATAAAAATGCCTAGCTGGCGACTCTATTCAATTCAACCTCTTTCTCTTTCGCCGACAGTTCGTGTTTGCACCGGGATAAAAATTCGGGGAGCGACACCCCAGGAATATGCCTTCATCACTTTTGGGATCCATCTTTCTTCTTTTGTTCTATATATACTACAATGTAACATTTACTTCCGAACACATGAAAGTACTTGACAATAGGTTTTCTTCCCTTTCAAATCTCATACAATGTAGTAGGGGTTCCTTTTCTCAAGGTGGCTCTGTTATGCAGATATCAAGCAGTATTCATAGCTTCATCCCAGAAATGCATGGGAAGTCTCTTGGCATGTATCATATCTCTAGCAGATTCTTGAATGGTTCTGTTCTTCCTTTCCACAGCTCCATTTTGTTGAGGAGTAATGGGAGAAGAAAATTCATGATTGATTCCTTCAGATGAGTAAAATTCAAAGAATTTTTGGTTCTCAAACTTCTTCCCATGATCACTTCTAATTCTGATAACATGACTTTCCTTTTCCCTCTGAAGTCTTTGACACAGATCCTTGAATACATCAAAAACATCATATTTCTCTCTGATAAAGTGTATCCAAGTGAACCTTAAGTAGTCATTTACCACCACATAAGCATATCTCTTCCCACCAACGCTTTCCATCTGCATGGGACCCATCAAGTCCATGTGCAACAACTCTAAAACTTTAGAGGTAGTAAGATGTCGAATCTTAGGATGTGACATCTTGGTTTTCCTTCCCACTTGACATTCACCACACACTTTTCCTTCATCAATCTGAAGGTTAGGTATTCTTCTTACAACATTCATATACATAACTCATTTGATCCCTCTTAGATGAAGATGGCCCAGTTTTTGATGCCACAGTCTTACTTCATCTTCTTTGGCTATGGAACACATAGATGAGTAACTAGGACCTTGATTAACCCATAGGTAACAATTATCTCTAGACCTGTCTCCCCTCATGATCACTTCCTTGTCTTCATTTGTAACGACACACTATGATTTGGTGATGTTAATATTGAACCCTTGATCATACAATTGACTGATGCTGATAAGATTAGCAGTCAATCCTTTCACAAGAAAAACACCATCAAGATTTGGAATTCCTGAACACTCCAGTTTTCCAACACCTTTGATTTCTCCTTTTGCTCCATCACCAAAAGTTACATAGCTGGTAGAATGAGGTTTGATGTCAACCAACAAATTTTTTATTCTAATCATATACCTAGACCAAACACTACCAAAATACCAATCTTCTTTAGTTAATACTCTAAGAGAAGTATGAGCTATCAAGGCAACATTCTTAGGAACCCATTAATGTTTCTTAATGGTCATGTTTTGTTTAGGTCTAGGATGAGGATTATGATTAGGATATCCATACAGTCTAAAACAAAAAGGTTTTATGTGACCAAATCTGCCACAATAATGGCATCTCCATCTTTGATATCCTCTCCTTTGATGATTTGATCTTCCTTTACCATGATGTTGAGACATGGGTTTAGACATCCGATTTGAAACATCATACTTGAGTTCAGGTTGGCTGCTACTTGAAGATATGTTTTTGGTACCATCAAACCCAAAGCCAGACACTTTTCCTGCATTCTTTCCAATCTGAAGAATCTCATCCAGTGTTTCAGATCCACTATTCAACATTCTGATGGATTTGGTCATTTGATCAAGCTTGGAGTTCAGCATAATGACTTCATTTTTCAAGTTGGATATTGTTGTTAAATATTCTTCCTTTTCAGCCTCCAGTTTTATTATGAGCTTCTTCTGCTTCTCTCCATCTTGAACAACATGAGCACTTCTGAGACACAACTTTCTATAAGATGTTGCAAGTTCATCAAAGGTTAATTCATCCTCACTAGAGTCATTATAAAAAATACATGTTCCTGTCAAAACAGTGATATGTTTAGATGATTCCTCTTCAAAATCACTTTCAGAATCTCCATCAAACCATGAAATAGATAGTCCTTTCTTTTGTTTCTTAAGATAAGTAGGACATTCAACTCTAATGTGACCAAAACCCTCACATCCATGATGTAGCTCCCCGGATTTTCATCCCGGTGCAAACTCGAACTGTCGGCGAAGGAGAAAGGGTTGAATTGAATAGAGTCGCTAGCTAGGCATTTTTATCCCGGAGGAAAGGTAATGCTGCATAAACCTGGAGAGAGATGGATAAGACGGTTGCAAACCAGAGAAACTGAGAATAGAGTCGCTAGCTAGGCATTTTTATCCCGGAGGAAAGGTAATGCTGCATAAACCTGGAAAGAGATGGATAAGACGGTTGCAAACCAGAGAAACTGAGAAAGGGGGTTGGTTACGACCTGGGAAGGTATTAGAACCTAGATCATCCATCGTACTCGAAGGGATCCATGCTTACAAGATTGTGTTTAAAAGGGGTAGGTGCCTGTGCTATCTGTGTACAAAAGCTAAGGAAAGAAAATACAGGTGTCAGTGCAAAAGGTGAATTTCTCAGGAACTGAGGCTAAAAAAAAGAATGTTGAAAGAGGGGGAAGACAAAGAGACTTTTGTTCGATAAATATTAAGTTATGCCTACGTATCCTCTCATGCAATGAGGAAGTCAAAACAACGTAGTTTGACTCAAAGAGACTGAAAATAAATTGAATGTGAACTGCTTGCTTGTCTATGCTCAAGTGTATGACTCCTCTGGCTCGAGTGCTAACTGTCTTGCATTAGATGGAAGAAGCGAGTTCTCGTTTGTGAATGAGTGTGATGAGAAAAGAATCCCGGAGGAGACGATTATTGTTTGTTTTTGTGTTTTTAGTTTTTTATTGTTTTTGGTGTTTTGCATAGGATTATGAGCTTAAGCCTAAATCAAGGGCTTGTAAACTCATTATATCCTTCCTGATTAGGGATAATGAGCCTACTTAAGTATGAGATAAGCATCTCAACTTAATTACCATGATGATGTAGGATTAAGATCATTAACCTACTTGTGATTACTTAGATGTTTTTGGGTTTTTTTAGTGTTAAGTAATGAGTTTAATCTCTAATCACAGATTAGTGAACTCATTACACCATCCTAATAGAAGGATGATAGATGAGAACACTTAAGCTAAGGAAGATACCTCAACTTAATCCATGGTTAGGGATTAAATTAATTATATAAAAAGCCTTTATTAAATGTATTTTAATTAAAGGGTGAGATTAAGAAGTGGATTTTATGATTTGTAAGACAACTTGAGTGGGACTTGTCCATTAAACATTAGGGTTAGTCCCTCTTAACCATAAGGAAGATATAGAACCCTAATGTAAGGCCCAAGTTACAAGATAAAGTCTTAGTGATTATTAATATGTTTAGATTAAGAGGTGTAAACAAATTAAAGGTTTAACACTAAGGATTAAAGTTATACACTCCATCCTAAGATAAGGATGAAGGCATAACCCTAATTCAAAGGCCTAAAGCTTTAAGAGTTTATCCTCTGATTAAGAGATGAGAAAAGAGACTCAAGAAGACTCAAAAGTAGAAAAGATAGGGGGGACTATATACAACCCTAAAAGTTATCATGCTTGGATGTCCTATGGCTTGTGAGGCTTAATAGAAAAGATCTTCAAGAAGGCCACCATGGAAGAAGCAGATGAAAAGAGAAGGAGGAAGAAAAATAAGTTACTTACTTCCTGAAGAAGATAAGTAACTTAAAAGAAAGAAAGTAAGAAGGAAGGAGCATAAGTGAAGCAATTTCACTTCAAAGAAAAAAATAAATATGCAAATGAGAGGAAAGAAGATGTGGTAGGTGAAGGCAAATTCACCTCCCAGATAACTTACCAAAAATACATGAAATGTTAGTATGAATGCATAAGACATAAAGCAAAAGGAAATGAGATAAAATGAGATTCAAAGACCAAAGTCAGAAGTGATTATGCAATGAAAATGTGTTATGAGATGATTCAAAGTCATACAAGATGCATATGAATGATCATACAAGAATAGGATGCAATGGAAGCATGTTTAGAAGCATGAAAACACATGGATGTTCATGGAATGTAATGAATGAAAAACATGGAAAATGAATGAAGAAATTATCAAGAAATGTTTCAAACATGTCATAAGATGTCTAAGATGACATACAAGAGAATGGAATGGCATATCAAATTCATAAGTTCATGATATGCAAAGGAGAATGCAAATGAAGATGCAAAATTAGGGTTTTAAGGCAACATGAGATGCATATGACCAAAAGAAAAGCAATCACCATGATAAAAAATTGAAATTGAGCTTAAAAAAACCCTAAACCTATACAAGATGACACCCTAAAGGAGAAAGTCAGAAGCTAATCATAGTGAAAGTTATGAAATTTCTAAGTTTGCTAGGGTTTTTGGGTGCTTCTAAAGGGAAAATGCAAATCAAATTGAAAATTCAAGATAAAAATATGAGATAAATAACCTAGAAACTATATGCAATATGTGAAATAATGCAAAAATAATCAAGTTCAAACTCAACATGGTTAGGCAGAAATGAATTTTTTAAGTTAGGGTTAAGAAATGTGAAATTTAAGAACCCTAATTCAAAAGAAATTGTGAAAATGTGATCAAAACTAAAAAGAAATTTGTATGGTGAGTTTGAAAATATTTCTAAATGTTTAAGGATGCTTCATTATTTCTTTGGTGATTTTTAGAAACCTAAATGCATATTTAATTAATTAAAATCAATTAATTAATTAAATAAAAAATTTAAATATTTTTAAAATACTTTTTTAATGCAAAAAATAAAATAAAAATTGTTTTTAATTTAAGAAAAATATTTAAAGCAGAAATGCAAAGTTTGAGATTTTTTTAATGATTTTTGCTATTTTAAATAAAATATGGAAAGAAATGAAAATAAAATAAAATAAAATGAATTAAAATGGAAGCCAACCGATCCAAAGGCTGGGATTTGAACTGGGAAAGGGAGGATTGACTGCGCGCGTAATTCTAAGGCTGAGATTCCATCTGGAATTTTATTTAATTAATCCTAATTAATTAATTAATTAAAAGATTAGGGTTTTAAGTGAAATGATCTGAACCACTCAAAAACGCGCTAAGCAAGATCCAAGGGCCTGAATTCAAAGTGGGGAGATTAACCCTAATTATTTTCAGGTGACCGGAGCAAGTTCCGGTCATCTTCTCCGGCCACACCTTCATGCTATCTTCTTCCCTATGATACCCCAAACTCTCCAGAATCAACCTCCAAACCATCCTAAACAGGAATCAGGCCCCAAACAACATTTATTTTGCATCAAACTCATGAATCGAACAAAAACATTTTTAGATCGAAAAGTTTCAGAACATTAATACATCCTGGTTTCTCAACCATTTTCAAAAATAATCATATCAGCATGATCAGGGAGACACATAGAATCATATAAGAACTTAAAATGAGAGTTCTGGAAAAAGGTTTGAAGGTGACAACCTGAGATGAAGCTTTCTCAATCTGAGCTTTCTGGACCTCTCCTTGATGCTAATCCACCCCAACGAACTCCCTGAAGCTTCTGAAAGGCTTGGAACAAGTTTAAATGGCTTGGTTTAGTGTTTCAGTTCTGATAACTCAGAAATCATGTTTCTGATTGAGGGGTTTTTTAGGCCATGGCAAGGGGTGGGAAATGATCCTTATGTGAGGTGGAGTTGAATGGTGATAGAAATTTTGAGTCTTGATGGCTGAGAAGTGAGTTTCGAAAGCTTTAAGGTTTTGGGGATTTTTGAGCAATCTCCTTTGTGTGATGTTTCAGGCTTATGTGTTGTATGAAATGAGGTCCATAAGATTAATATAGGCTACTGAGAGTGATCAGAAAGTGGGTGGTGGCATAGTGTGATTGGTATGGGTCAAGTTGCAAAAATGTCAACATTGTGTACTTGAGGTATGGGCATGGTTCAGAGCTGGCTTTAGGGGTGTCTTGGCCTCATCTTGATTCATGGATGGCCCTAGGATGAAGTTTATGCAGCTGGAACACTTGGATCAAGAGATGTCATAGGTTTTGCATAGTTTATGCATTTTAACAACTTTGAACATTTTGTGAAAATGGGGCATGGTTTCTTGTGATCCAAGGCACAATTTTGGTCCAAATGTGTTGCACTATGTTTGTATGATGTTTCGAAGTCAATTGGAGGTCATGAAATGGTTTGGCAAGTGAAATTGCAAAAATCCCTCTTTGGTGCACACTTGTAAATTATAGGATTTTTGCCAACTTTGAAAAGCCATATCTTGAGTTCTAGGATGAATCAATACATGTTCTTGTACTTTTTGAAAATGGGAAGACATAATCTACAACTTTCATGTCCAATAATTTTTCATTTGAAGCATTTTTGGTCATGAAAGAATAGGTTGAATATCTTTCCTAAAATGGAAAGTTTCCATTACAATTCATTTCCAAAAATAGCAAGTTTGCATTTGGCTCAAAATTCTTCAACTTTGTGAACTTCCAACCACTTCTAAGATCAAATAAAGATCATAGAACCTCAAAATGATGAATGTGACCCTTTGGTACCATTGTTGGGGGCCTCAGATGCCCTGATTTTGACTTTACTTGCTCAAGAAGTTACCACTTGATCAGATGACTTCTACATTGAATTTATTCATAAAATTTGGTACACATGATCCTTATAACATATTGAGACCATTAGAAACAAGAATGACCAAAGAAATTGGGATTAAGGCCTCTGAAAGCAAAACCCTAATTTTAGGTCATATGTGCAAGAAATCTTCAGTCTGCCTCTATGCCTTTGCCATGCTTTGTGATCCCTTGATTTTTATGAACTTTGGGGAGAATATTATGATCATGGAACACACATTGACCCTATTGGAAAGCTTCAAGACCATTGGGATGGCTCAGATTACTTCTTGGATTGCTCAGATCACAAACCCTAGATGCAGATGAAATGAACTATGCAGTGGGATATGAAATGCTTATGCTAATGCAAAAATGAAAGATCACAAGCCATGGTGTGAGAAAAAAGTGAGGGAAAATTTGGGATGTTTAAATCTGCCCCTATTCAAGCATGAGTTAGCTGTGCTGGATGTAGGCGCCTGGCTTAACAGACAAACAAGATAACTTGTGGTTGAATACCAAAGACAGTCCGAAATTTGCACTTGTCGGGGAGAAGAAGAAAAGGGATATAAATTGTAAAAGATAGTATAGTATGTTTATCAAATGAAAGCGATGGATGAAGACCATAGAGCAGAGGACGACTGCTGGTGGTAAAACGGTAAGCAAAGCAATGACAGGGACGACCATCATACTGGAAAATAAAGAAACCGCGACGGGGACGGCCATCGGGTAGGGAAATAAAATTCTCTGGGGATTGAGAAAAGCATTGATGGGGATGGGCATCAGGCTTGGAAAGTAAAGTAAACCACGATGGGGAAGGCCATCGGGCTAAAACCGATGAAGGACGATCATCAAGAAAAGCAAAATGGACCACGACGGGGACGGACATCAGGTTAAAGAATAAATGAAATATTTGATGAGGGACGGTCATCAAAGGTGAAGGACAATCACCTAGCAGGGGATGACTGCTCTTTATCTCGACATAGGACGAATGTCGGATAGAAAAGATCAACGATGGGGACGACCATCGGAAAAAGCATGATGAAGGACGATCATCAAGAGGTGAAGGACGATCACCTAGCAGGGTGCGGCTGCTCTTGGGGATTATCGCAACATAGGATGAATTCCGAATAAGGATCAACAATGGGGAAGGCCATTGGATAAAATGATGAGGGACGATCATTAAAAGGTGAAGGACGATCACCTAGCAGGGGACGACTGCTGAAAATATCACGACATAGGACGAATGTCGGATAGAAAAGTTCCAACAATGGGGGTTCCACTGGGGAAAGGATGAGGGACGATCATCCAAAGGTGAAGGACAATCACCTGGCAGGGGACGGCTACCGAAAATATCATGACATAGGACGAATGACGGATAAAAAAATTTGTTTTGTTTTTGCGGGGATGTAAACACGGACGAGTGCTTACGCTTTAAAATAAAAGGTATAAGTGTTTGAAAGTGTGTATAGATCAAAGATGCGGACGAGGATCCTTAGTACCATGATACGGACGAGTATCGGTAGAAACAAACACTCACACGTGTTTAAGGATGATGATACGGGAGAGTAACAACCAGTTAAGCAAGGAACACGGACGATTGTTGAATCTGCTGAGGGGTGATATATACAAGATACAGACGAGTATCAAAGACTTCTATATAAGTATGTACAAGAATTGATCTGCTGGTGAAGTATGTGCAAGACACAGATGAGTGCCAAAAGATTGGGCAAGGGACACGGACGAGTGTTTGACTTGCTGGGGAAGTAGGACACAAGCAAGTGTCAAAGAGAATATGTACAGGTATGAATAAGTGTTTGAGAGTTCTGAAAGATTTATGGCGAATTTACTAGGGAAAGATGACACGGACGAGTGCTGAAAAGAGCATGTATAAATATAAACAGGTATCTGTATTTGAGAGTGCAAGGGGATACTTTGGCTTTTATCTGCAGGGGATATGAGTTTTGTATATTGTTGGTGAAGTGATGTTGATATTTGCAGGTGACTGGCTCAAACCTGGCTCATGATCATGCAAATGTTTGACTTTTGCCGTAATGCTCCGTTTTAGACGGAATGCTACGCTTATTTTGGGGAAAAATGATGTGAATGCTATGATTATGCAAAAGAGAGAACCCGACCAGAGATCCGGATCCTGCGGGGATAAAGATCTCTAGTTTATATGTCTGAAGGGAGAACTCCGCCGGGGATGAGGAAGTTTCAGCAACTCCGCTCGGGGAAATATTTCATGCATTGCTCTACTGGGGAGAGAATGGCCACTTCTGTGGGGAAGCAATTCCACCGACTCTGCTGAGGATGAGAGAATCCTGGCATCTTTAATGGGGAATATAAAGTTCTTGACCACTTTGTTGGGGAAACTCCGCCAGGCATTGCTCGGGAGATCCCACTTGGGGAGGAGATAACTTATGGGAAGTAATATGCGGGGGATGGATGAATTCCTTGAGGGATCCTTAGGGGGAATAAAAACTTTGTGAGGAAATACTTCTTTTCAAGGAGTCCTACGGATGATGTGATTGTTGACTTGGCTGGGGATACTATGCCTGATATGCCCCATGCTATGAAAGATTATCTGCCTTGAGTACCTGCAACATGTTAAACAAAGGAAACACACAAGTGTCCCGAGGTATCCTTAACCGGATTCCGTCATAGGAGTTAGACTTATCTGAGAGCAACATATTTCCTGCAAGAATTTATTAAAAGTGGCCCATATATTTTATGCAAGTGTTGTACCATGAACTTAGGACATTTTGCAAACGAAACAAAAATGTACAAAACAAAGTGTGACTGAAAATTCTGATTTTATTGATTTGTGCGCCTTGAATAGGCAAGTACAGTCAAAGAAGTGAATCCCCTGAAAGGAGGAAATTGCTGTAAATTGAGAAAATAAAAGTGTTGGCAATGTTGAAATTGACGCTCCAGTGAGCTTCCTTTGATATGACCTGTATGACCTTGACGTTCTTCTTATCTTGCTTTCTGAAGAAGGTTGATTCTGACCGACGCTTCATCCTTTTGAAGCTTGCTATGTTGTGAGTGATACAGACGAATTTAGAATGCAGTTGTTCGCTTATTCCCTGATTTTGCGTGGATTTCCCTTTCAGGTTTTCAATCCACCGGGATACCCATTTTTGCCTGAGTTGTCTGATATGGCTTTTCAACTCAGCAGGTGTACATTTTTTCAATTTTTCCCTTATTTTTTCCCGAGTCTTTTATTCTATTTTTGACTCGCCGGGATGCCCTATTTTTTCCTGGACTTACATTCTGTTTTTATGTCCAGCGGGTCATTTTATGCGAAGTAGTTTTTAACTACATCTGAATTCACAGGAGACGGGAAGTCTTCACCATCCATAGTAGTGAGCATCAGTGCTCCACCAGAGAAAAAATTCTTTACTATGAATGGGCCTTCGTAGTTTGGCGTTCATTTGCCCCTATGGTCTGTATGAGGAGGAAGAAGTCTCTTCAGCACAAGCTCTGCCACTTGGTATTCCCGAGGTTTGACTTTCTGATCGAAGGCTTTCTTCATTCGCTTCTGATATAACTGCCCATGACAAATGGCTGCTAATCTTTTCTCTTCAATCAAAGTCAGTTGATTATAACGAGATCGGACCTATTCTGCTTCATCTAGTTTCACATCCATCATTACCCGTAAGGAGGGTAGTTCAACTTCAACAGGTAGGACAACTTCCATACCATACACAAGCTGATACGGTGTTACCCCGGTAGATGTTCTGATAGAGGTTCGGTACCCATGCAAGGAAAATGGTAGCATTTTGTAGGTGACTACCATCTTCTGCACAATCTTCTTGATATTCTTGTTAACGGCCTCAACAACGCCGTTCATCTTTTTCCTGTAAGGAGAAAAGTTGTGATGTTGAATTTTAAAGTCCCGACAAAGTTCTGCCATCATCTTGTTGTTCAAATTGGAACCATTATCAGTAATGATTCGCTCGGGAACTCCATCTCGACAGATGATATCCCTTTTCAGAAATTGAGCTACCACTTGTCTGGTGACGTTTGCATATGAAGCTGCTTCAACCCATTTGGTGAAGTAATCAATGGCTACCAGGATGAATATGTGACCATTTGAAGCAGTCAGTTCAATCTTTCCAATCATATCAATGCCCCACATGGCGAAGGGCCAAGGTGAAGACATTACATTCAAAGGATTCGGAGGTACATGCACTTTATCTGCGTAGATCTGGCATTTGTGGCATTTTCTGGCATAGGCACAACCGTTTGCATCCATTGTGATCCAGTAGTAACCTGATCTTAATAACTTCTTCGCCATTGCATTCCCTCCGACATGGGTATCGAAAGAACCTTCATACACTTTGTGCATTAGTAGGTCTGTTTCCTTCTTGTCAACACATCTGAGCAAGACCATATCGAAGTTTCACTTGTACAAAGAACCATCAGTATTGAGGAAGAAACTACCGGCTAGCCTTCTTAATGTCTTCTTATCATTTGACGATGCCCCAGGTGGGTATGTCTGAGTTTCCAAGAAGCATTTGATGTCATGGTACCAAGGCTTGTTGTCAGTGGCAGTGTCCATTGAGAATACATATGCCGGTATGTCCAGTCTAGATACCAGAATCCGAGGTACATAATTAGCAGCTTGTACTTTGATCATGGATGAAATGGTAGCCAAAGCGTCCACAAACTGATTCTCATCTCGAGGGGTGTATTCAAGCTTAACTGTTGTGAAGAAGGTCAATAATCTCCTCGTATAGTCACGGTAGGGAATCAGATGCTCCTGATGAGTGTACCACTTGCCGTTAGTCTGATTGATTACCAAAGTTGAGTCTCTGAATACATTCAAGGTTTTGATCCTGAGGTCAATGGCTTCCTCAAGACCCATGATACAAGCTTCGTATTCTGCTTCGTTGTTAGTGCAGGCAAAGGTGAGCTTTGCTGAGAAAGGCATATGAACTCCTTTGGGTGTGATAAGTACTGCACCAACTCCACGACCGTTGCAATTAACTGCCCCGTCAAACATCATAGTCCATGCTTCTTCTGGGTCAGGCCCTTCAGTGTGAACTGGCTTTTCACAATATTTTGCTTTCAAGAACATGATGTCTTCATCAGGGAAGTCAAATCTCATAGGCTGGTAATCATCAATGGGTTGCTTAGCCAGATAGTCAGACAATACACTGCCTTTGATGGCCTTTTGAGATGTGTAATGAATGTCATATTCTGTTAGAATCATTTTCCATCTTGCAACCCTTCCGGTAAGTGCTGGATTCTCAAATATGTACTTGACTGGGTCCATCTTTGAGATCAACAAGGTAGTATGCGTCAACATATACTGTCTTAGTCGGTGAGCAGCCCACGCTAAAGCACAACAAGTTTTCTCGACCAGTGAATAATGTTGTTCACAGTTGGTAAACTTTTTGCTTAGGTAGTATATTGCATACTCTTTTCGACCAGACTCGTCATGCTGGCCCAACACACACCTCATTGAATCTTCTAATACTATCAGGTACATGATTAGAGGTATTCCTTCAACTAGAGGCACGAGAATTAGAGGTTCTTGCAGATATTCTTTGATCTTGTCAAAAGCTCTATGACAATCATCGTTCCACCTGACTGTTTGTTCCTTTATTAGCAGTTTGAACAAGGGTTCGCATGTTGCAGTGAGATGAGATATGAACCTTGAGATGTAGTTCAATCTACCTAGGAACCCTCGAACTTCTTTCTCTGTCTTAGGTGTAGGCATATCCTGAATGGCTTTCACTTTGTCGGGATCAACCTCAATTCCTTTTTCACTTACAATAAAACCCAACAGCTTACCAGAACGTACCCCGAATGTGCACTTGTTGGGGTTCAACTTCAACCGATACTTTCTCAGACGCTTAAACAATTTCAGCAGATTCACCAGATGCTCTTCCTCTATTTGGGACTTGGCAATCATATCATCCACATAGCACTCGATTTCTTTGTGGATCATATCGTGGAATAATGTTACCATAGCCCGTTGATATGTTGCACCGGCGTTCTTCAGACCGAACGACATTACTTTGTAGCAGAATGTGCCCCAAGGTGTGATGAAGGTTGTCTTCTCCATGTCTTTAGGTGACATCTTAATTTGATTGTATCCGGAGAATCCATCCATAAAAGAAAATACCGAGAACTGAGCTGTGTTATCCACCAATACTTCAATGTGAGGTAATGGGAAATCATCTTTCAGGCTAGCTCTGTTCAGGTCCCGGTAATCCACACACATACGCACTTTTCCTTCCTTCTTAGGTACTGGTACAATGTTGACAACCCACGTTGGGTAACTAGTTACAGCGAGAAAACCGGCATCCCACGGCGTAATTTCTGTTTGACCGGCGGAAAATCTTCTTTCAGTGGCAATCTGTGCATGACAATATCCGTATCTAGACCTGGCATATCTTGATAAGACCAAGCAAAGACATTAACATATTCCCGAAGCATACTGATGAGTTGTTCCTTCATTAGAGCTTGCAGACTGGCCCCCGATCTTCACATCTTTCACATCTTCCTCGGTACCAAGATTGATAGTCTCAACCTCCTCCTGATGAGGAGCAATCACTTTTTCCTCTTGTCTCAACAACCTAGCCAACTCTTCAGACAAATCATAGTTTTCATCAACCCCTTCATCTGCTTGATTAATTGTATTGTCGAAGTCATACAAGGTCATAACAGTGTTGTTGTCGGTGCAATCTGGAGTATTATCTTTGCAAGGGTTGAGATTTTTTCATTTTAGTGATTGATTTTTTTTATTTAGAAAAAGTGTGAATGGAGTTATTTATTGAAAAACATTGCCATTTATTGTTTTGTGCGAAAATAAAAAAAAATGAAAGACAGTGAGCGACAAAAAAGATCATTTGCAAAAGATGTCCATTTGTTCATTAATCATTCATTTCCACAAAATACAAATATGGCCCTATTACTAAATGAGTCCTGACACCTTGGGCAAGATGCAGGACTTGATGCATGCTTAAACAGGAAATAATAATTACTCTGCAGAAGTAATCCTTATAATTTCCTGGGAAGATCAGTTGAGGACTTGCTGGCCTGGGACGTTTGGACGAATCCAACTTTCTAGGTTGAAGTCACTTTCAGCCTCGTCTTCCACGTTGTTGATTGCATCCGGGGTTAGCATTCCCCCACTGATAAACTTGGGAGCTTCAGCAGCCTCCTCTTGGACCTGTCGGGATAGTCTGTAACCCAACCTGAATTTGTCTTCCTTGACCTGAACGTGCAGCAGCTTGCCCCAGCCCTGGGCATTCCCGTCTTCAGCAACATTTCGAGCTTGCTTGTAAGAAGATATTGAAGTACCAGACACTTCAGCTGTCACTTCATTGACATTGAGGGCCTTAAAACCTTGGCTCATTGTCTCATGGATCTCTCTGTCCATCTCAATATACTTATAAGTAGCTAGATGACTGACGAAGATATCCTCCTCCCCACAAATTGTGATAACTTGGCCCTCTCATTCGTATTTTAACTTCTGGTGAAGGGTCGACGTTACATCGCCAGCGGCATGAATCCATGGCCGACCCAACAAACAACTATAGGCAGGCTGAATGTCCATCACGTAGAAGATAGTTTTGAAGATCTGTGGACCAATCACCACAGGAAGCTCAATTTCCCCAAGACCGATCTTTTAGAACCGTCAAAGGCTCTCACCACCAGGTTACTTAGACGCAGTGCTAGACCATCATATTCCATCTTGACCAAGCCTTTCTTTGGAAGAACATTGAGTGAGGACCCAGTGTCAACCAAGACGTGAGAAAGAACAACACCTTTACACTCAAAGGTTATATGCAAAGCCTTATTATGGTTACGGCCCTCCGTAGTTAGATCAGCATTGGTGAACCCTAGTCCATGACTAGTATTGACATTAGAAACCACCGTTTCTAGCTGATTAACTGTAATCTCTTCTGGCACGTAAGCTGCGTGCAGGACTTTGAGAAGTGCATTCCTGTGAGCTTCGGAACACATTAGCAGTGATAGAATAGAGATTTTGGAGGGTGTCTGATGAAGCTGGTCCACAACCTTATAGTCACTCTTCTTGATTATTCTCATGAACTCGTCTACATCCTGGTCAAAGGATGTCTTCTGAGTTTCCTTGGTAATAGGCTCTTCAAGCACCACACTCTTGCCCTTAGCCTTGGCAGCAGCTTCTGCTTCAGCATTAGTTCTTTGGAATTGTGAGGCAAAGAGACGTCTGCTTCGAGTGAAGCCTCCGCCTCCCCCATATTATCAATATATGGTGTAGAAGTGTCAAGAGTGACTTTCTTTCCGTCGCAATACAAATCTGAGCCATAGTGCCAAGGCACGACACTGCTGCTGTCATATGGAACTGGTCCTGGTACCGTGATAGTAACCAGACTGATTGCTGCGGAAGAAAGAGTTGAGACAGTCTGAGGTTCATAATAAGTTGTGACAGGAGGTCTGACCGGAGATGGTGCTGGTGATGAAGGTTGTTGATGTTGATGGAGATGTTGTTGTGAGTTGTTGAAAGAATCTGGAATATGGATTGTTGCTGGATCATAGTAAATGGTAACTGTGGAAATGTCTTCATTGATGGTTGTTGTTGTTGTAGAAGGATGTGTTGAACTGATATCTGTTGATGTTGAATAAGGGATGATTGTTGATTTTGTAGAAGAATCTGTTGGAATGATTGTTGTTGAAGTTGTAGGAGTGATATCTGTTACATCTGATGGAATGTCATATGCTGGAGTTGTAGGAGGAATGGCTGTTGATGTTGTAGGAGCTAGAACTATTGAAGTGATCTGTAAAGTGCCTTCTTTGATACGATCATTGATACCGGTTTTCAAACTTGCACAACCTTTGATATAAGTCTTGCAAGCTTCGCAATGGGCCTCTCAGCCCGGGAACACTTGGCACCTTAAAAGTTGGGCTTTAACCTCGGCCAGAGGTGTTTGAATACTTGCAACATTATCAATTTGGTTCATTGGTCGATCCTCCTCAATGTCATTTATCCTAGGCCCACCATGGCTAGGCATAGGATTCTTGGTAACACTTGGAGGAGGTGCAAAGTTTACTGCCTTAGAATCAATCAAATCTTGAACCTTCATGTGTAAGGCTCTGCACTTTTCTGTTGTATGGCCAGGTGCATTAGAGTGGAAGGCACACCGGGCGTTAACATCATAGTTTCTTGGAAGCTTATGGGGATCTGGTGGGGCCAGAGTCCTCAATTTGATCAGATTGAGTTTTAATAACTGTGGAAGTAAGGCACCATAGGGCATCGGAATGGGATCAATAACCCTGTTGATTTGTGAAGTCCTTTGCTAAAACGAACATTGTTGCTGATTGTTATTGTTGAAAGATCTCTGTTGAGGAAATTGTTGTTGCTGTGGGAAGTGTTGTGGTTGTGGAGGATACTGTTGTTGAGGTGCTGGAGCTGGAATAGTGACAACAGCTACTGTTCTTGGTATGTATTAAGGCCTACCTCTACCCATGTGTACTGAGTTGGTCTCACCTGTCCTGCGAGGTCCTGAGATAGGTTTTCTTGTATTGTTGGAACTGGCTCCATTATCTGAGATTTTGCCCATCTTCAAAAGACTCTCAATTATCTCACCAGCTATAACTACATCCGCAAAGCTAGTGGAAGAGAAAGCAGAAAGTATTTCAAAGTATGTTCCTTGCAACGTGTTCATAAACATGTCGGCCATTTCTCTCTCAGACAACGGAGGCTGGACAGTAGTAGCAAGTTGTCTCCATCTTTGGGCATACTCTCTGAAGCTTTCTCTTGAAGACTGAGACATACCCATTAGGAGTGTTCTATTGGAAGCCATGTCCAAGTTATATTGATACTGGCGTATGAAAGCTTCGGCCAAATCCTTCCAGTTCTTGACTGTTGCTCTGGACAGGTGAGAATACCATTCACGGGATGCTCCGGTCAGACTGTCTTTGAAGTAGAACATCCACAACTTTTCGTCCATGGTATAAGCTTTCAGTCTCCCCAAAAAGGACTGCAGGTGAGTATGTGGACAAGAGGTACCATTATATTTCTCAAAGCATGGAGGCTTGAATTTGTGAGGAATCCTGACTCCCTCAACTAGACCTATGTCCATTACATCAAATCCCAAAGAGTTTTGGGACTCCAAAGATCTCAACTTCTCCGCTATTTCGTCCAGGCGACGATCATATGCTTCATCCCCAGCACCAATTACTGTAAACTGTTCCTCTTGAGGGTTCTCTTGCAAGGCACAACCTCCAGTGTTTCCTTGGGTATTTCTGATAGCATTGACTTCAGGATTAAGGTGAGGCCCAAACTATGGCGCATCTGTTTGTGGCTTCTCGTGATTATTGTTGCTAGTACCTCCTGTACCTGGATGATTCTCTTCTGGAGTTTGCCGCTCGACTAACTCTCTTAATCTTTCTTGGATTTGAGCTAACCCAATCATCACTTCCATGAACTGGTTCATCTGAGCCCTCATCTGAGCCTCTCATTAGCCATCTGAGTTCTCATGTCAGTCAAATCTTGCTGAACTTGGTCCATCTGTAAGCTCGGAAGGTTGTTTCTTGTGGGATACCGGTGAACTCTATTGATGGGGAAAACTCTCCTACAAGCAATGTTTCCTGAAACAACAGCAAAGTGAGAAAACAACAACAAAAACACCTACAAAACAAAGAAAGAGGTTAGTATGCAATGCAGTATGTCTATTTGTCTTCCAAGGGTATCCGGTTTGGTTCTTTGGGTTTTGACCTTCCAGACCTCCAAGAATGAAGATGATGAAGAGAAACGAAGCCCGTCAGAAAATCCAAGTAATACATAAACCATATATTACAAATGCAAAAGTTACATAGTTTATGATTACAACAAGTTCCCATGGTGGACCAAAATACAATCAATCCAAGAAATACAACAGAATCACCATGAGATATAAAGTACAACCAAAATAAAATACAAGTACAAAGAAATCAAACATCCAGCCCAAAGTCATCCTCTTTGACTTCCTTCAAGAGAGCATCAGTTACTGGTCCAACTGGATACTCCGTGATGGTTCTGATAAGAAGGTTCCTGGTGGCAATGGCACTTGTCTTGTTCTTTTGATCTCTTCAACCCCGCCTGGAGTTTCAAATCGAAGATTTCCTTATGTGCTGCTAACAAGGCTTCTTGAATCTTCTTCTCATTAGCTTCCAACTGCTCTATCCTAGCCCGTGTCTTCTGATCCTCTTGCAAACGAGCTTCAGTAATTATGGCTTTCTGAATCTTAGCTTCTTTGCAAGCATTCTTCAATACCAACTCCCCTGCTCGGGCTTTTTTGTTGTAATCGTCAGTCTTTTCTATCTTGGTCATATGCTCGATCCGGAGCTTCTATAACCTCTCATTGTCCAGACGACTATCATTCCTCTCCCATAGGGTCTTCTTTAGAGCTTCAGAAAGTTGAACATTCCTCTATTTCAGCTTCTCAAACTCCTCTAAACTGACTGTAGCTAAAGGCTCTACTACTGATGGCCCTGACACATCCTCCAGGGTGAATGGCATGCAGGAGATCTGTCCTCTGATGCGAGACCAATCAATGTACTGAGCTGAAGCTATGTTGTTGTACTTGCCAAGAATAGCAGTCTCTTTTGTCTATATGTTATCGCAAGCCCAGGCTGCTTGTCAGATGATGGCATGATTATTCTGAACATCACAGTAAAGGGTCTCTGCTAAATCCTGCTCTCTTGGTGGATGTACTAAGGCATGCCCTAACTGCCTTTTGAAAAGCAAAGGATTGTAGTTGATGCAACCCTTCACTCTAATAAGAGGTACATTGGGATACTGCCCACAACTTGTAATTATGTCCCTACCCTTGGTGCTCTAAGTACACCACCCAATGTCTTCTGAAGTGAGAGCAATCATTCTCTTAGCCCAATTTCTTGACTGATGAGGATTTAGGAAAGCTTTTTTCTTTGGCAAGTGTCTCAATAACCAACAGTAGAAGAGAGGTGCACAACATCTGACTAGTCTTCCCCTCTGCTTCTCATTTATATGATGCACTGAGTAGTAGAAATCCCCTAGCAAGGTAGGAACTGGATTCTTCAGTAGGAAGATATGGATAGCATTCTTTCTTACAAACTTAGGCTCGTCTGCAAACAAGATGATTCCATATATACTAAGAGCCATGAGAGCACAAACAATTTCCCAGTTCCCTGCTGCAGCATGACTGGTGGCCTGGGTGATCAGGATGTCCAAATGGAGGCCTGGGATTCCAGCCTTGGTGGTCATATGTTGATTAATAAGGGTGGCTTCCAAATGCAGAGCCTTAGCTATGTCTTCATTCCTAGGAGCAGTCATCTCAGGGTTTAAAGGAATTCCTCTTCTGATAGGGACACCTAACAACATGGAAAACTCTTCCAACAAAGGACCCATCTGAAAGTCTGGGAAAGTTAAACATCTGAGAAAAGGGTCATAGAACTGAAGGCAAGTGTAAATCATGCTCCTCTGTGATGCATCCAAGTCCATGATCATGTCCATGATACTACCATAATGCTCCCTGAATAAGGGAACATGATCAGGAGTGATAAGTGCCTGAATCTGCCTGATGCCTGCTAGGGAGGGCTCAAAGAAATGATAAGTGATGTTGCTCTTCCTGGATGAGTCCATACTGACAATGGATGCTGATGGAGATAACTGAGGAAAAATACTAATGAAGTCAACTAGAGAAGATATAAGCTGAAGAAGATCACTGATGAAGATGGCTGAGCAGAAGAACAGTCAAAACCAAACCAAAGAAGATGTGGATACCCTGTAAAACAAATAGACAAATGTTAAATGATGCAAAAATGATGTATGCAGAATGATATGCAAGGGTTTATGATCAAGTGCTGGATTTGCCATTTGCTTTGATAGGGTCCATGAGTGTTCATAAGTCCGAATGAAGGTCTGAGAACCAGTAACCAGGTGGGGGACTTAAATAAAGAGTCACAAGTCCAGGGTTTCATAGAATCAGTCCAAAATAGTGTAACCTTAAAAACAATATCAGTAATAGGGTATGATGAGGCCAAGGGTTTCTGCAAACCTGTAAACATCCCAACCCCCTCACAGGTATTGTTCTAGAACAACGATCCTCATACTTGGATCTATTATGAGAAGTGTAAACACTTCTAACCCGAAGGTATAGTGTTTACCCTAATCATAAAGAATCCTCCTCTAATTCACCTCAGATGCTAAAGGTCATCTAAAAAGGTCATCCAGACTTAGCAGGCTTCCCAGATAGCCCTAGTACTACAGGAAATCCGCAACACAGAGTTCTCAAGAAGAAACCCATGTCTGAACCGTGTTTCATATTCCCGCACCAGACCGAAATGGAATAGGAAAGAATATGAAGCCACTCTAATCCTATGTGTCACTCAGGCTCCCGGTGTGGAACCTTGCTCACTGAGATACCCCTCCCACCAAGGAAAACCAACAAATCCAGCACATGATATGATGATAATAATATGAAATGCATAAACAGTAAATGAAAGCGATAAATAAAGCTGTACAAAAAGCAATAAATAAAGCAATAAACAAAAAGCACACATAGCACATAACACCCCCATAAACACAAATCAAACAAGCGCTAGAAGAAACCCACAAAAAGAACCAGAAGCCCTGGTTGCAAGATAAGTCCCCAGCAGAGTCGCCAAGCTGTCGCTCCCCGAATTTTCATCCCGGTGCAAACGCGAACTGTCGGCGAAGGAGAAAGGGTTGAATTGAATAGAGTCGCCAGCTAGGCATTTTTATCCTGAAGGAAAGGTAATGCTGCAAAAACCTGGAAAGAGATGGATAAGAAGGTTGCGAATCAGAGAAACTGAGAAAGGGGGTTAGTTACGACCTGGGAATGTATTAGCACCCAGATCGTCCGTCGTACTCGACGGGATCCACGCTTACAAGATTGTGTTTAAAAGGGGTAGGTGCATGTGCTATCTGTGTACAAAAGCTAAGGAAATAAAATATAGGTGTCAGTGCAAAAGGTGAATTGCTCAGGAACTGAGGCTAAAAATAAATAATGCTGAAAGAGGGGGAAGACACAGAGACTTTTGTCCGATAACTGTTAAGTTATGCCTACGTATCCTCTCGTGCAATGAGGAAGTTAGAACACCGTAGTTCGACTCAAAGAGACTGAAAATAAATTGACTGTGAACTTCTTGCTTATCTATGCTCAAGTGTACGACTCGTCTGGCTCGAGTGTTAACTGTCTTGCATTAGACGGAAGAAGCGAGTTCTCGTTTGTGAATGAGTGTGATGAGAAAAGAATCCCGGAGGAGACGATTATTGTTTGTTTTTGTGTTTTCAGTTTTTTTATTGTTTTTGGTGTTTTGCATAGGTTTATGAGCTTAAGCCTAAATGGCTTGTAAACTCATTATATCCTCCCTGATTATGGATAATGAGCCTACTTAAGTATGAGATATGCATCTCAACTTAATTACCATGATGATGTAGGATTAAGATCATTAACCTACTTGTGATTACTTAGATTTTTTTAGGTTTTTGTTTAGTGTTAAGTAATGAGTTTAATCTCTAATCATAGATTAGTGAACTCATTACACCATCCTAATAGAAGGATGATAGATGAGAACACTTAAGCTGAGGAAGATACCTCAACTTAATCCTTGGTTAGGGATTAAATTCATTATATAACAAGCCTTTATTAAATGGATTTTAATTAAAGGGTGAGATTAAGAAGTGGATTTTATGAATTGTAAGACAACTTGAGGGGGACTTGTCCATTAAACACTAGGGTTAGTCCCTCTTAACCATAAGGAAGAGATAGAACCCTAATGTAAGGCCTAAGTTACAAGATAAAGTCTTAGTGATTATTAATATGTTTTGATTAAGAGGTATAAACAAATAAAGGTTTAACACTAAGGATTAAAGTTATACACTCCATCCTAATATAAGGATGCAGGCATAACCCTAATTCAAAGTCCTAAAGCTTTAAGAATTTAGCCTCTGATTAAGAGATGAGAAAAGAGACTCAAGAAGACTCAAAGGTAGAAAAGCTAGGGGGACTATATACAACCCTAAAAATTATCATGTTTGATTTTCCTATGGTATTTGAGGCCTAAGAGAAAAGATCTTCAAGAAGGCCACCATGGAAGAAGCAGATGAAAAGAGAATGAGGAAGAAGAATAAGTTACTTACTTCCTGAAGAAGATAAGTAACTTAAAAGAAAGAAAGTAAGAAGGAAGGAGCATAAGTGAAGCAAGTTCAATTCAAAGAAAAAAATAAATATTCAAATGAGAGGAAAGAAGAGGTGGGAGGTAAATTCAAATCCACCTCCCAGATAACTTACCAAAAGTACCTGAAATGTTAGTATGAATGCATAAGACATAAAGCAAAAGGAAATGAGATGAAATGAGATGAAATGAGATGAAAAGACCAAAGTCAGAAGTGATTATGCAATGCAAATGTGTTATGAGGTGATGCAAAGTCATACAAGATGCACATGAATGATCATACAAGGATGAGATGCAATGGAAGCATGTTTAGAAGCATGAAAACACATGGATGTTCATGGAATGTAATGAATGCAAAACATGGAAAATGAATGAAGAAATGATCAAGCAATGTTTCAAACATGTCCAAAGATGTCTAAGATGACATACAAGAAAATTTAATGGCATGTCAAGTTCATAAGTTCATGATATGCAAAGGAGAATGCAAATGAAGATGCAAAATTAGGGTTTTAAGGCAACATGAGATGCATATGACCAAAACAGAAGCAATCACCATGATAAAAAATTTAAATTGAGCTCAAACAAACCCTAAACCTATACAAGATTACACCCCAAAGGAGAAATTCAAAAGCTAATCCTAGTGAAAGTTATGAAATTTCTAAGTTTGCTAGGGTTTTTGGGTGCTTCTAGAGGGAAATGCAAATAAAATTGAAAATGCAAGATAAAAATATGAGATACATAACCTAGAAACTATATTCAATATGTGAAATAATGCAAAAAGAATCAAGTTCAAACTCATCATGGTTAGGCTGAAATGAATTTTTCAAGTTAGGATTAAAAAATGTGAAATTTAAGAACCCTAATTCAAAAGAAATTGTGAAAATGTGATCAAACCTAAAAAGAAATTTGTATGGTGAGTTTGAAAATGTTTCTAAATTTTTAAGGATGCTTCATGATTTTTTTGGTGATTTTTAGAAACCTAAATGCATATTTAAATAATTAAAATCAATTAATTAATTAAATAAAACATTTAAATATTTTTAAAACACTTTTTTAATGAAAACAATAAAATAAAAAATTGTTTTTAGGTTAAGAAAAATATTTAAAATAGAAATGCAAAGTTTGAGATTTTTTTGATTATTTTTCCTATTTTCAATAAAATATGGAAAGATGAAATTAAAATGAAATTAAAATGAAAATAAAATGAATTAAAATGGAAGTCAACTGATCCAAAGCCTGGGATTTGAACTGGGAAAGGGAGGGTTGACTGCGCGCGTAATCCTAAGGCTAAGATTCAATCTGGAATTTTATTTAATTAATCCTAATTAATTAATTAATTAATTAAAAGATTAGGGTTTTAAGTGAAATGATCTGAACCACTCAAAAACGCGCTAAGCAAGATCCAAGGGCCTGAATTCAAACTGGGGAGATTAACCCTAATTAGAACCCTAATTATTTTCAGGTGACCGGAGCAAGCTTCGGTCATCTTCTTCGGCCACATCTTCATGCTATCTTCTTCCCTAGGCTACCCCCAAACTCTCAAGAATCAACCCCCAAACCATCCTAAACAAGAATCAGGCCCGAAACAACATTTATTTTGCATCAAACTCATAAATCGAACAAAAACATTTTCAGATCAAAAAGTTTCAGAACATCAATACATCCTGGTTTCTCAACCATTTTAAAAAATAATCATATCAGCATGATCAGGGAGACACATAGAATCATTTAAGAATAGAGTTCTGGAAAAAAGTTTGAAGGTGACTACCTAAGATGAAGCTTTCTCAATCTGAGCTTTCTGGACCTCTCCTTGATGCTAATCCACCCCAATGAACTCCCTGAAGCTTCTGAAAGGCTTGTAACAAGTTTAAATGGCTTGGTTTTAGTGTTTCAGTTCTGATAACTCAGAAATCTTGTTTCTGATTGAGGTGTTTTTTAGGCCATGGCAATGGGTGGGAAATGATCCTTATGTGATGTGGAGTTGAATGGTGAAAGAAATTTTGAGTCTTGATGGCTGAGGAGTGAGTTTCGAAAGCTTAAAGGTTTTGGGGATTTTTGAGCAATCTCCCCTGTGTGATATTTCATGCTTGTGTGTTGTATGATATGAGGTCCATAAGATTAGTATAGGCCAATGATAGTGATCAGAAAGTGGGTGGTGGCATAATGTGATTGGTATGGGCCAAGTTGAAAAAATGTCAACATTGTGTACTTGAGGTATGTGCATGGTTCAGAGCTGGCTTTAGGGGTGTCTTGGCCTCAGCTTGATTCATGGATGGCCCTAGGATGAAGTTTATGCAGCTGGAACACTTGGATCAAGAGATATCATAGGTTTTGCAAAGTTTATGCATTTTGACAACTTTGAACATTTTGTGAAAATGAGGCATGGTTTCTTGTGATCCAAGGCACAATTCTGGTCCAAATGTGTTGCACTATGTTTGTATGATGTTTAGAAGTCAATTGGAGGTCATGAAATGGCTTGGCAAGTGAAATTGCAAAAATCCCTCTTTGGTGCACACTTGAAAATTATAGGATTTTTGCCAACTTTGAAAGGCCATATCTTGAGTTCTAGAATGAATCAAGACATGTTCTTGTACTTTTTGAAAATGGGAAGACATAATCTTCAACTTTCATGTCCAATATTTTTTCATTTGAAGCATTTTTGGTCATGAAAGAATAGGTTGAATATCTTTCCCAAAATGGAAAGTTTCCATTACAAGTCATTTCCAAAAATAGCAAGTTTGCATTTGGCTCAAAATTCTTCAACTTTGTGAACTTTCAACCACTTATAAGATCAAATAAAGATCATAGAACCTCAAAATTATGAATGTGACCCTTTGGTACCATTGTTGGGGGCCTCAGATGCCCTGATTTTGACTTTACTTGCTCAAGAAGTTACCACTTGATCAGATGACTTCTACCTTGCATTTCTTCATCAAATTTGGTAGACATGATCCTTATAACATATTGAGACCATTAGAGACAATAATGGCAAAAAAATTTGGGATTAAGGCCTCTGAAACCAAAACCCTAATTTTAGGTCATCTATGCAGGAAATCTTCAGTCTGCCTCTATGCCTTTGCCATGCTTTGTGATCCCTTGACTTTTATGAACTTTGAGGAGCATATTATGATCATGGAAAACACATGGACCCTCTTGGAAAGCTTTAAGACCATTGGGATGGCTCAGATCACTTCTTGGATTGCTCAGATCACAAACGCTAGATGTAGATGAAATGAACTATGCAGTGAGATATGATATGCTTATGCTAATGCAAAAATGAAAGATCACAAGCCATGGTGTGAGAAAAAAGTGAGGGCAAATTTGGGGTGTTTACACATGACATTGAACTCCTTTTCTTTGATTTGGCTTCTTTTCATACTTTGTCCTTCTGCGAGAATCATGAGATTTGCTAATGTCAAATGAGGTGTTCCTGACATTAGGTCTTGAATTCATATTCATATTTTTCATAGCTCTGTTGAACTGTCTTCCAAGCATAGCTAGAGCTTCTGTCAGGCTCTCTTCAGTTTCCATCTAACATTCTTCTGCTCCCTCTTCAGTATTAGAAACAAGGGCTATGCCTTTATTCTTCTTTTCAGAGATATCATTGATTCCCATTTCAAATATTTGAAGAGATCCAATGAGATCATCCACCTTCATGTTGCAGATGTCTTATGCTTCCTCTATAGCAGTAACCTTCATAGCAAATCTTTTGCAAAGAGAGCAATAGTTAATCATCCAGTGTTGGAGTACATTGGGCCAAACCCTCAAACTCCACCACTAAATTTGTCTGCATTCAGACCCTTCATACCTCCAGGATTTTCTCAGCCTTCAACCAGAAATCGACCCTATGGTATGCCAACAACCATGATGATGGGCCTAAGGAATACACCTCAGGTTTTTTCAGTCAATTTGGTTCCTTCACCTTTGCATGAACCTGGGTCTGGAATAAATATGGGAAGGAATAGCCAAACTACTGGTTTAGGCCATTTGACTCAGAGTCATGCTCTGACAAATGAGTTTGTAGCATATTTGAGACAGTAGATGGATGAGAGCAATATGCAAATGGTTCATACTTTATCCCAAACCATGGGAGATATTTTTCAGCCTTTGATTCAAAATACAACTCAGACAAATCAACAGACGGTGTCTCAAATGGCGTGTATAGTAGAATTCATGGGAGTTCCAGCACTGGTTCGACATCCCAATCACATGGCGAATGTAGGAGATGTTATGCAGCCACCAAATCAAGGAAATCAGGAAGTAGCTGAACCATTGGAAGTTGAAGCCATCAGGATTCAAAGTCAAATTCCAGTAGAGGAGGAACCAAGAGTAATGGTGGTAAATAGGCATCAGGATGCAGACCATGTGGTTCAACAAGTTCGACAAAATAATTTGGCAGCACAAAATAACTTGGCAACCCTTGTCGAACGGATAATGGCTAGAAGTGGGATAAATACATGATTTTCTAGGCCAAATTTCACTTCACCAATAGTAGAATATATACTTCGGTCAAAATTACCTCCTAGGACAAAATTTCCTAAGTTCACTAAGTTCTAAGGAGATACGACTGAATCTACGGTCAAACATGTGGCACGGTACATGATAAAAGCTGGGGAAATTGCTAATGATGAAAGTCTAAGGATAAAATATTTCCCTAGCTCTCTCACCAAGAATTCTTTTACTTGGTTTACTATGTTTCCACCTGGTTCAATATGTAATTGGGCTCAATTAGAACGTTTGATTCATGAGCAATTCTACATGGGTCAGACCAAGATTAGTTTGAAATAATTGTCTAGCATTAAGTGAAATTCAATAAGTCCATTGATGATTACTTGAATAGATTTTGACTGCTCAAAGCCATATGTTTTACTCAAGTACCTGAGCGTGAACTAGTTGAATTGGTTGTTGGTGGCCTTGACTATTCTATCAGGAAGAAGCTGGACACCCAGTACTTGAAAGACATGGCTCAGTTAGCAGATAGAGTTTGACAACTTGAACGCCTGAAAGACGAAAAAGCCAGGGAGAACAAACATAAGAAAATAACTTACGTCGAGTATTAGGATGAGGTCGAAAACTTCTACGACGAGACTCTACCTCTGGATGATAATGAGATAGATCTAGCTGAACTTAAGCAGGGTCCCCCCTATTCCTGTAAACTTCTAGTTCCCGCAAATGGAAAGAATCCTATCGAAACTGAAAAGAGTGACATATTTCCAAAGAACACATATACTTTCGACGTCACCAAATGTGACGATTTTTTTTATTTATTAGTTAAGGATGGCCAAATACGTGTGCCTACTTGTCGCTCCCACCAAATGACACCTGGTCAAGAGGGGTACAGACGCGAACGGTCGGTGAAAGAGAAGGAACGAATAGAGTCGCCAGCTAGGCATTTTTATCCCGAAGGAAAGGTAATGCTGCATAGACCTAAGAAAAGATGGATATGACGGTTGCGAACCAGAGAAACTGAGAAAGGGGGTTGGTTACAACCTGGGAAGGTATTAGCACCCATATTGTCCGCCGTACTCGACAGGATCCACGCTTGAAAGTTTGTGTTTAAAGGGGTAGTGTTAGTGTTATTTTGTGTGCAAAAGCTGGAAAAGAATGCAAGTGTCAGTGCTGGAAAGAAGTTGGAAGTGAATAAAAGAAGTGTCAGTGCAAGGAAAGAGTATGAAGCTCAAGACTATGAGGCTTAAAGAATAATGCTGGAAGGAGCGGGAATATACAGAGACTTTTGTTCGATAACTGTTAAGTTATGCCTACGTATCCTCTCGTGCAATGAGGAAGTCAGAACACCGTAGTTCGACCCAAAGAGACTGAAAGATAAATTGACTTGTGAACTGCTTACTTGTCTATGCTCAAGTGTATGACCTGTCTGGCTCAGGTGCAAACTGTCTTGCAGTAGACGGAAGAAGCAAGTTCTAGTTTGTGAGTGAATGAGGTGAGGAAAGAATCCCGGAGGAGACGATTATTGTTTGTTTTTTGTGTTTTCAATCTTTTATTGCTTTTTGAAGTTTGTCATAAGAAAATGAGCTTAAGCCTAAACCAAGGGTTAGTAAGCTCATCACATCCTCCCTCTGATTAGGGGTAATGAGAATACCTTAAGTATGAGGTAAACACCTCACACTTAATCATCATGGTATAGGATTAAGGTCATTAACCTACTTTGTATTTATTTAGATGTTTTTGTTGTTTTTGTTTAGTGTTGAGTAATGAGTTTAAGCCATAATCAAGGATTTAATGGACTCATTACACCATCCTAATAGAAGGATAATAGATGAGAACATTTAAGCTGAGAAAGGCTCCTCAACTTAATCCATGATTAGGGATTAACCTCATGACAAAACAAAGCCTTTATTAAATGGATTTTAGTTAATGGTAAGATTAAGAAATGAATTTTAGGGTTTGTAAGATACCTTGAGGGGGACTTGTCCATTAACACTAGGGTTAGTCCTTCTTAACAAGTTAAGGAAGAATTAGAACCCTAATGCAAGGCCCAAGTTACAAGCTTGATGTATTAGTGATTATTAAGTGGATTAATTAAATGAATTAAACACATTAAGGGTTTAACACTTAGGAGTAAAGTTATACACTCCATCCTAATAGAAGGATACATGCATAACCCTAATCACAGAGCCTTAAAACCTTTAAGGTTTAGTCCTTGATTAAGAGATGAGAAGAGGAGACACAAAGATGACACAAAGGTAAAACTAATGGGGGACTAATCAAACCCTAATTGTGATCATGCTTGGTTGTTCCTAGGGTTTATGAGGCTTGCAAGAGATCTTCATAGAAACCACCAAGGAAGGAGCAGGATGAAGGAAGGAGAAGCAAGAAGCAAGACAACTTACTTCACTTAAGAAGATAAGTTGCTTGAAGAAAGAAAGTGAGGAGAGAACATGAATGAGAAAGCTCATTCTAATACAAAAGTAAAATGCAGCAAGGATGCATAAAGAGAGATGAGAAAAGATTATGAGAAGTGAAGGCAAATTCACTTCTCAACGCTTACCACCTGAAAAGTTAGCAAAGGAAGTGAAATGTAAATGAAAATGAGATGAAATGCAAAGGTGAAAGCCAAAGTCAGAAGCATAAACATGATGTTAATGATGCTAAGAGATAAAGCAAACACATGTCAAGAATTGTGGATGATCATACAAGGATAAGGGTGCAAATGAAGCATGTTTTGAACCATGAGAGTTCATGAAAGTTTATGAAATGAAATGGAGGTATAACATGGCAAATGGATGAAGAAATGACTTATCATGATTCTAATGTGTCCTAATATGTCTTAGGAGTCACGTGAATGCGCAAAATGTCATGGCAAGTTCATGTATGCAAGCATATGAGAGATGAATGCAAATGAAAGCAAAAATTAGGGTTTATACACAAGACACAAAGCAAAATTCAAAATCAGAAGCAAATGACAAGATAAAAAATTGAAAATGGGATCAAGGGAACCCTAACCCTACATAATTTCACTTCCCAAAGGAGGGGACCTAACTCTTAACCTAATGGGAGTTATGATTTTCTCAAGTTAGCTAGGGTTTTAAGGCACTTCAAAAGAAAAAATGCTCAAAAAATTGAAAATGAGAGATAAATTCAAACCAATTTTATCCTAGAAATTAAATGATATGAAGAATGCAATGCAAAAAGAACCATCATCAAACTCTTCAAGGTTAGGCAGAATGAATTTTTCTAAGTTAAGACAAAAATATTGACTTTTAAGAACTTTAATTCCAAAGAAAAATGTCAAAATATGTCAAGAACCAAAAAGAAATTTGTTTGAAGAGTTTGATAATGTTTCTAAATGTATCAAAATGCAATGTGATTTTTTTTGTGATTTTTAAATACCTAAATGTATTTTTAATTAATTAATTCTCATTAACTAATTAAAAATAATCATTTAAATGATTTAAAAATTATTTTTAATGCAAAAAATAAAAATAAAAATATTTTTGGTTTCTGAAAATAAATAAAAGCTTGGATAAAAAATTTCAGAATTTTTTGATATGGTTTGCTATTTTTAAAAATTCGTTCAAATAAATAGAAAACAAATAAAATTAAAATTGAATTTAATGAGAAAATAAGAAAGTCAGCCAATCCAAGGGCCCATGTTCAAACTCAAAAGGGAGGGAATTGACTTCGCGCGCTATCCAAGGGCCAGAATTCAAACTACGTTAATTATGTCATTAACCCTAATCTGAACCCTAATTACTTTCAGGTGACCGGAACAGTGTTCCGGTCATCTTCTCTGGCCAGCGAAACGTGCTATCTCACTCCATACGCAACCCTAAGCTCTCTAACTCTCCAGAAATGACCCTCACCCCATTCTAAACAAGAATCAATCATCAAACATGATTTATTTCACATGAACAGAGAGATTCGAAGCAAAACGGAAAAAATCACAGAAATTTCAGAAGCTTCATACATGCTTAAAACTGAATCATTTTCAAAACCAAAAGGTGCAGTGTGATCAGTGAAGCATGGAGAACAATCTAAGAACTTAAGAAATCATTTCTGGAAAAAAAAGTTCTTGATGATACCTGAACTGAAGCTTTCGAAAATGGTGCTTTCTGGCCAGTTCCTTGCTACAAATCAGCTCCAATGATCCTCCTGAAGTGTTTGTGATGCTTAGTTGGAGTTTATATGGCCTCAAAATGAAAATGGCAGAAGCTCAGTTCATGAATTGTGAAAATAGTATTTTTGATTGTGAAGGTTTTAGGGCAAAATGAAAGGTGGGAAATGATCAGTGAGGTTTGTGGAGTTGAATGGTGAAAGAAGTTTGAAGGTTTGATGGTTGAATCAAGAGATTCGAAGGCTTTTGCAGATTTTGGGATTTTTGAGTGTGCTGAGTTCTTGGAGGTTTCAGCCTTGCTTGTTGTGTGTAATGGCTTGCTTGAGGTCCACATAACATGTTCTGATTGGGCAGAGAGTTGTTGTGGAGCAGTGTGATTGGTATGGCTCATGTTGCAAAAAGTCAAGAAAGTTGTACTTGGAGGTATAGGCAAGTGGCAGGCTGGTTTAGGGGCATGGCTCGAGTTAGCTGGCTTTAGGGAGGTCCATGGAAACTGATTTAGTGAGCTGGCTCAAGTGGATGAAGAGTTATGGAGCATTTTGCAATTTTGTCCAACTTTAGCCCTTTTTGAATTTCTTGAAGTTTAAGGCATGGAACTTGAGAAATCTTTGGGCCAATCTGAAATTTAAGTCTTGTATGATGTTTGTGTAATGCTTAGACATCAATTAGAAGTCACAAATTGCCTTGGTACAAGAATTTGCAAGTTTCCCTCTTTGGCACATACGTGAATTTTTGTGATTTTTCCCAACTTTGACAAGCTATAACTTGTGTTCTATAATGAATTAGATCAAGTTCTTGTACTTTTTGAAAATGGGAGGATCCAATCTACAACTTTCATGACCAATAATTTTTCATTTGAAGCATTTTTGAATCAAAAAGAGGAGGTTGAAAAACTTTCCCAAAATGGCAAGTTTACATTACAAGTCACTTTCCCAAAATGGCAACTTTGCAAATGGCTTGAAATTCTTCAATTTTGTGAACTTCTAACTTCTTCTAAGATAAAATAAAGATCATACACATTCAAAATGATGGAGAAAACCCTTTGGTTGGATGATTGGGGGCCTCAGATGCCCTGATTTTGCACTGACTTGCTCAAGAAGTCATCCCTTGGTCAGATGCCTTCCCCATTGAATTTCTTCATGAAAATTGGTATGCATGATCCTTATAACATATAGAGACCAATAGAAACAAGAATGACCAAAAAATTTGGAGTTATGTCCTCTGAAACCAAAACCCTAATTTTAGGTCATCTGTGCAGTTAAGCTTGGCTCTGCTTCCATGTCTTCCTCAGTTCTTGTGATTTTTGACTTTCTTGATCTTGGGAGGATGTAATATGATGATTGAACATACATGGGCCCTTTTGAAATGATTTAAGCCCTTTGGAGTGGCTCAGATGGCCCTTGGATTGCTCAGGTCACAAACCCTAGATGCAGATGACTTTGAATCAATGCACTGAAGCAAAACTGCAATATGAGATGGTATGATTGAACTTATGCAGATGAAATGAACCAAAAACCATGGTGAAATGAGTGAGGGAAAATTTGGGGTGTTTACAGCTGCCCCTATTCAAACATGAGTTAGCTGTGCAGGATGTAAGCTGCGGCTTAACAGGCAAACAAGATAACTTGTGGTTGAATACCAAAGACAGTCCAAAATTTGCACTCGTTGAATGAAGAAGAAAAGGGATATAGACTGTAGAAGGAAGTAAAGTATGATTTATAAAGTACGGGCGACGGAGGACGACCGTCGAGCAGAGGACGACTGCTGGGGATGAAGCAATGACGGGGACGACCGACATGATGGGGAAATAAAGAGATTATGATGGGGACGGCCATCGACGGTGAAGGGTGATCACTTAGCAGGGAACGGCTTCTCGGTTGGGGATAAGATGAGGGATGATCATCTAAGGTGAAGGACGATCACCTGGCAAGGTATGGTTGCCGAAAATACCACGACATAGGACGAATGCCGGATAGAAAAGGTCGACGATGGGGACGGCCATCAGAATAAGCATGATTAGGGACGATCATCGAGAGGTGACGGACGATCACCTAGCAGGGTACGGCTGCTCTCGGGGTTTATCATGACATAGGACGAATGTCGGATAACAAGATCGACGATGGGGACGGCCATCGGATAAAATGATGAAGGATGATCATCAGAAGGGTGAAGGACGATCACCTAGCAGGGGACGGCTGCTAAAATATCACGACATAGGACGAATGTCGGATAGAAGAGGGTCCCAATAGTGGAGACTCCGCTGGAGGAATGATGAAGGACGATCATCAAAAGGTGAAGGACGATCACCTGGCAGGGTACGACTGCCGAACGTATCATGACACAGGACGAATGTCAGATAGAAAAGAAATTCGCTTTTTACTGGCGATTTGCGGAGAACTCTTCTGGGGAATGGTAGACACAGACGAGTGTCTAAATGTAAGAAAGGGTATAATTGTTTGACGCCGTGTGTAGGTTAAAGATGCGGACGAGCATCTTTAAGACTCTGATACGGACGAGTATCGGTAGAAACAAACGCTGACGCATGTTCAGAGATGATGATACGGACGAGTATCAACTAGTTAACAAAGAACACGGACGAGTTATGAATCTGAGAAAGAGAAGTGGTGTAAACAAGATACGGACGAGTATCTGAAATAAGTAAACATGAGTGAGACACATACGAGTGTTCAACTTGCTGGGGAGAGCACGACACGAACGGGTGTCGGAAGAAGTGTATTATAAACAAGTATTTGGTTCACAAAGTTTTTAGGCAACTATGCTGGGGGAAGGTGACACGGACGGGTGTCAGGGAAGTGTATACATATGTATCTGTCTGTAGAGAACGTTCGGGCGACTTTACTGGGGAATGATGACACAGACGAGTGCAAAAAGGAGGATGTATCTGTATTCGTGAGTGCAAAGAGGATGCTTTGGCTTTCTGCCGGGGAGTTTGGGAAGTATTTTGTATATTGTTGATGAAATGTCAGTATTTACAAGTGTTTGGTTCGACACATGGCTTATGATTATGCAATATGTTTTATTTTTGTCGTAATGCTCCGTATTAGATGGAATGCTACGCTCTGGGGGAAAATATGATGTGAATGCTATGTTTATGCAAAGATACCGATCTGGGATTCGGATCCCGTTGCCGTGAAGATCCCTGACTGATATGCTTGAAGTGACATCCCAGCTGGGCATGAGATCGTTGGTAGATCTGATATATATGACTCTTCTTAGGGAAATAGGTCACTGATAGACCCATCTTGGTAAGGAGGGGCCCAGTTGGGGTCTGCGGGAGCTTCCGTCACTTTGTTGTGAGATCTTCAGGCATTGCTCTTTTGGATAGAGGCTGGAGCTTTGCGGGGGGGATGGTTCCCTGTCTTTGCACTTGGCTGAGGAGGAACGATCACTGAACGACCTTCCTAGTGACTTCTGTGGGGATCCTACTGAGGATAATGAATTTTAGCTGGGGGACTGAGCCCCTTATGATGCTGTTTGGAAGACATGTTGAGGAAGTAATGATTTGACAGCTTGCTGGGGAGAAACTTTCATGCCCCATGTTGCACTTTGAATACCTGCAATCCTGTTATGACAAAGAAACGTACAAGTATCCTGAGGTATCCCTTACTGGATTCCATCATAGGAGTTTAGACACTCCCGGGAGTAAGCATATTTCCTGTAAGCATGTAATTTAGAAAAGACGCATTTGTATTTATGTAATCAATATATTGAGGACATCGGACATTTTTGCAAATGAAAACAGGGTGTACGAGACGAAACGTGTCTGAAAATCTAATTTTATTAATTTGCGTGCCTTGAATTTGGCAAATACAGTCAAAGAAACCGATCCCTTGAAATGAGGAGATTGCTACAAAATTGAGAAACAAAAAGATGCTGGCAATGTTGATGACGCTTCAGTGCTTCCCTTTTGATATGACTTGTATGACATTGACGTTCTTCTCATCTTGCTTTTTGAAGAAAGCTGATTCTGACCGATGCTTTATACTTTCGAAGTTTACCGTGTTGTAAGTGATACATACGAATTCAGAATGTAGTTGTTCGCTTATTCCCTTATTTTGCGTGGATCGCCCTTTCGGGTTTTCAATCCACCGGGATACCCTTTTTTTGCCTGAGTTGTCCAATGTGGCTTTTCAACTCAGCGGGTGCACATTTTTTTATTTATTTTCCCTTATTTTTTCCCGAGTCTTTTATTCTGTTTTTGACTCGCCGGGATGCCCTATTTTTGCCTGAACTTACATTCTGTTTTTATGTCCAGCGGGTCATTTTTATGCGAAGTATTTTTTAACTGCATCTGAATTCACAGGGGACAGGAAGTATTCACCATCCATAGTACTGAGCATCAGTGATCCACCAGAGAAAACTTTCTTTACTATGAACGGACCATCATAATTCGGAGTCCACTTGCCCCTGTGGTCTGTATGAGGAGGAAGGAATCTTTTCAGCACAAGATCTCCTACTTGGTATTCCCGAAGCCTGACTTTCTGATCGAAGGCTTTCTTCATTCTTTTCTGATACAGCTGCCCATGACAGATTGCAGCTAATCTCTTTTCTTCGATCAGACTTAACTGTTCGTATCGGGATCGGACCCATTCTGCTTCACTCAGCTTGACATCCATGAGTACCCGCAGGGAGGGTAATTCGACTTCAACAGGTAGGACTGCCTCCATACCATAAACAAGCTGATACGGTGTTCCCCAGTGGAAGTTCTGATTGACGTACGGTACCCGTGCAAGGCAAATGGTAGCATTTCATGCCAGTCTTTGTAGGTGACCACC
The DNA here is from genome assembly GCA_963966055.1 of Lathyrus aphaca. Lineage (NCBI taxonomy): Eukaryota > Viridiplantae > Streptophyta > Magnoliopsida > Fabales > Fabaceae > Lathyrus > Lathyrus aphaca. The sequence goes on along the minus strand of OZ014523.1, from coordinate 123,412,315 downwards.
ATCTTCTGCACAATCTTCTTGATATTCTTGTTAGCTGCCTCTACAGCGCCATTCATCTTTGGCCTGTAAGGAGAAGAATTGTGGTGTTGGATCTTGAAGTCCCGGCATAGTTCTGCCATCATTCTGTTGTTCAAGTTGGAACCATTATCAGTAATGATTCGCTCGGGTACTCCATATAGACATATGATATCTCTCTTCAGGAATCGGGCTACCACTTGACTGGTGACATTTGCATACGAAGCTGCCTCAACCCACTTGGTGAAATAATCAATGGCTACCTGGATGAATCTGTGGCCATTTGAAGCAGTCGGTTCAATCTTGCCAATCATATCAATGCCCCACATGGCAAAGGGCCAGGGTGAAGACATCACATTCAGGGGATTCGGAGGCACATGCATTTTATCCGCATAAATCTGGCATTTATGGCATTTCCTGGCATAAGCACAACAATCTGCGTCCATTGGGATCCAGTAATAGCTTGATCTTAACAACTTTTTAGCCATAGCATGCCCTCCAGCATGAGTGCCGAAAGATCCTTCATGCACCTCGTGCATCAACAAGTCTGCTTCTGCCTTATCAACACATCTGAGAAGTACCATATCAAAGTTTCTCTTATACAGGGAACCATCAGCATTCAGGAAGAAACTACCATCTGCTGAGAATACGTATGCTGGTCTGTCAAGTCTAGATACTGATATTCGAGGCACAAAGTTGACAGCTTGAACTTTGATCATGGATGAAATGGTAGCCAGAGCATCTGCAAACTCATTTTCATCTCGAGGAATATACTCAAGTTTGACTGTTGTGAAGAAAGTCATCAACCTCCTTGTATAATCCCGGTAGGGTATCAGATGATCCTGGTGAGTGTACCATTTGCCGTTGGTTTGATTAATTACCAGAGCCAAATCTCCGAATACAGTCAAAGTCTTGATCCTGAGGTCAATGGCTTCCTCAAGACCCATAATACAAGCTTCGTATTCAGCTTCATTGTTAGTGCAGTTAAAGGTGAGTTTTGCCGAGAAAGGCATGTGAACTCCCTTAGGTGTAATGAGTACTGCACCAACACCACGTCCATTCATATTAACAGCCCCATCAAACATCATAGTCCATTCTTCTTCTGGGTCAGGCCCTTCAGTGTGAACAGGATCTTCATGATCTTTTGCTTTTATGAACATGATGTCTTCATCAGGGAAGTCAAATCTCATAGGCTGGTAATCATCGATGGGTTGCTCAGCGAGATAATCAGACAATACACTGCCTTTGATGGCCTTTTGAGATGTGTACTGAATGTCATATTCTGTGAGGATCATTTTCCATCTTGCAACCCGTCCGGTTAGTGCTGGCTTCTCAAAAATGTACTTGACTGGGTCCATCTTTGAGATCAATAAAGTAGTGTGGGTCAACATATACTGTCTCACTCGGCGAGCAGCCCACGCTAAAGCACAGCAAGTTTTCTCGAGCAGTGAATAACGTTGTTCACAGTCGGTAAAATTTTTGCTTAGGTAGTATATTGCATACTCTTTTCGACCAGACTCGTCATGCTGGCCCAACACACACCCCATTGACTCTTCCAATACTGTCAAGTACATGATTAGAGGTCTTCCTTCAACTGGAGGCATAAGGATTGGAGGCTCTTGTAAGTATTCCTTGATTTTGTCAAAAGCCTTTTGGCAATCTTCATTCCACCTGACCGTTTGTTCCTTTCTTAACAATTTGAACAAAGGTTCACAGGTTGTTGTTAGGTGAGATATGAACCTTGAGATGTAGTTCAATCTGCCTAAAAACCCCCGAACTTCTTTTTCAGTCTTCGGTACAGGCATCTCTTGAATGGCTTTGACTTTGTCAGGGTCAACCTCAATCCCTTTCTCACTTACAATAAATCCCAGCAGCTTACCGGATCGCACCCCAAATGTGCATTTGTTGGGGTTTAACTTCAATTGGTACTTCCTCAGACGCTTGAATAACTTCAATAGATTCACCAGGTGGTCTTCTTCGGTAAGGGACTTGGCAATCATGTCATCCACATAACATTCAATTTCTTTGTGGATCATGTCATGGAATAATGTTACCATAGCCCGTTGATAGGTGGCACCAGCGTTCTTCAGTCTGAATGGCATTACCTTATAATAGAATGTGCCCCAGGGTGTGATGAAAGTTGTCTTTTCCATGTCTTCAGGCGACATTTTGATCTGATTGTATCCTGAAAATCCATCCATGAAGGAGAACACCGAGAACTGAGCCGTATTGTCGACCAATACATCAATGTGAGGTAAAGGGAAGTCATCTTCCGGGCTGGCTCTGTTCAGATCCTGGTAATCCACACACATTCTCACCTTGCCATCTTTCTTAGGCACAGGTACAATATTAGAAACCCATGGCGGATAGCTAGTCACAGCAAGGAAACCGGCGTCCCACTGCTTTTGTACCTCTTCTTTTATCTTCATTGCCATATCCGGGCGAGTATGGAGCAGCTTCTGTTTTACTGGTGGGCAGTCTTCTTTCAGAGGCAGCTTATGCATAACAATGTTGGTGTCCAACCCTGGCATATCCTGATAAGACCAAGAAAAAACATCCACATACTCCGGAAGCATGTCAATCAGTTGCTCTTTCACTGAATCTTGCAGGCAGGCCCCGATCCTAACTTCTTTCAAGTCTTCCTCTGTGCCAAGATTAACCGTATCAACCTCCTCCTGATGAGGAGTGATAACCTTCTCCTCTTGCCTTAACAACCTGGCTAGCTCTTCAGGTAGCTCATAATCTTCTTCAACCCCTTCATCAACTTGATTGATTGGATTGTCAAAGTCATACGAAGTCATAGCAGTGTTGTTGTCGGTGCAGTCTGGAGGGCACTTTCTGCAAGGGTTTAGATTTGTTCATTTTAGTGATCAGTTTTATCTTATTTAGAAAAAGTGAAAATGAAGTTATTTATTTTGAAAGCATTGCCATTTTATTTTTGTACAAAAAGTGAAAAATGAAAAACAGTGAGCGGAAAAGAAAAGACTCATTTGCAAAAGATGTCCTGATATTCATTAATTGATCTTTGCACAAAATACAAGATGGCCCGATTACAAAATGAGTCCTGACATCTTGGGCAAGATGTAGGACTTGATGCATGCTTCAAAATACAGGAAATAATAATTACTCTACAGGAGTAACCCTTATAATTTCCTGGGAAGACCAGTTTGAGACATGGCTCCCCGGGGTCTTTGGACGTATCCAGCTTTCCAGGTTGCGCTCGTCTTATGACTCATCTTCCAAGCTATTCACAGCATCCGGGGTGAGCATTCCCCCGCTGACAAACTTGGGCTCCTTTGCAACCTCTGATTGATCTTGTCGAGTTGGTCTGTAACCCAACCCGAATCGGTCTTCTTTCTTCTCCACGGGTAGTAACTTGCCCCAGCCTTGGGCGGTACCTTCCTCAACAACCTTTCGGGCTTGCTGACATGATGTGATGGAGGTCCCGAGCACAACAGATGTTTCATTAATATTAAGGGCCTCAAACCCTTGGCTCATGGTTTCATGGATCTCTCCATCCATCTCAATGTATTTGATAGTAGCCAGCTGGCTAACAAAAATATCCTCCTCCCCACAAATGGTAATGACTTGGCCCTCCCACTTGAATTTTAACTTCTGGTGAAGGGTTGACGTCGTGGCACCAGCAGCGTGTATCCATGGTCTACCCAATAGACAGCTGTAGGCAGGCTGTATATCCATCACAAAGAAGGTCGTTTTGAAAACCTGTGGGCCAATCATTATTGGTAATTCTATCTTTCCCAGAACTGATCTTTTAGAACCGTCAAAGGCTCTCACTACCAAGTTACTTGGGCGTAGTGCCAATCCATCATACTCCAGCTTCACAAGGGCTTTCTTGGGCAGGACATTGAGGGATGACCCTGTGCCCACCAATACGTGAGAAAGAACTGCACCCTTACACTCCAAGGTAATGTGCAAAGCCTTGTTGTGATTGCGACCTTCCGTTGTCAAATCAGTGTTGGTAAATCCTAGCCCATTACTAACGTTGACATTTCCAACCACAGCCTCTAACTGATTAACGGTAATCTCCTCCGGCACATAAGCTGCGTGCAGGACTTTTAATAGTGCATTCCGATGAGCCTCGGAGAACATTAGCAATGATTGTATGGAGATTTTAGAAGGTGTTTGGTGAAGCTGGTCTACCACCTTGTAATCAGTTTTCTTTATGATTCTCATGAATTCATCAACCTCTTGATCAAAAGGAGTCTTCAAAGCTTCTTTAGCAACTGATTCTTCTTGCACCATGCTCTTCCCTTTTGCCTTAGCAGCAGCTTCTGCTTCAGCAACGGGTCTTGGAATTTGCGAGGCAAAGAGACGTCCGCTTCTAATGAAGCCTCCGCCTCCCCCCACATTGTCTATCTGAGGTGAAGAAGTTGATGATTCCAAAGTGATTTTCTGCCCCTCGCAGTATAGATCTGAGCCGTAATGCCAAGGGATGGCATTATTGCTTTCGTAAGGAACTGGCCCAGGCACTGTGATAGTGACCGGACTGATAGCAGCTGCAGAAGGGACCACAATGGTGTGTGGATCATAGTATATGGTAACTGGTGCTCTGACAGGGGTGGCATTTTGTGAGTTGTTGGCAGGAACATTTGCAGGGTCGTAGTATATGGTAACTGTTGAGACGCTTTCATCAATTGTTGCTGATGTTGTAGAAGGTACTGTTAACTGGATGGGGGTTGAAGTTGTAGCAGGAATGGTGACTGAACTTGTATCCGTTGATGTGATTGATTGGGCGGTTGTTGGAGTTGTAGTAGAATCCGTTGGAACAATGGTTGCTGACGTTGTAGGAGTATCCGTGATTGTCGGTGAAGGAATTGTTGGATTTGTAGGCGCTGTTGTCGTAATCTGAAGGATACCATCCTTAATAAGACCATCTATGCCGTTTCTCAGTCTTTCACACCCGTTGACTGCAATATTGCAATACCCACAGTCGAGCTCACACCCGGGGAACACTTGGCATTCTAAAAGCTAAGCTTTGATTTCGACCAAAGGTGTTCGAATTTGTGCAACACTGGTGATTAAGGTGGGTAGTTTGCCTTCCTCCATAGCATTAATCCTAGGCCCGTTGTGACTAGGCATTGGATTCCTTGTGACATTTGGGGGAGGTGCAAAGTTGAGAGCTTTTGAGTCCACCAGGTCTTGGACTTTCATCTATAAGGCCCTGCATTTTTCAGTATTATGCCCCGATGCGTTTGAGTGGAATGCACACCTGGCATTGGCATCATAGTTCTTTGGAAAATTAAGAGGATCTGGAGGTGCCAATGTCCTTAACTCAACTAGGTTGAGCTTCAGGAGTTGTTGCAAGAGTGCAGCATACGACATTGGGATTGGGTCAATTACCCTATTTGCTTGTGATGGCCTTTGCTGAAAAGGACGTTGTTGTTGGTTGTTATTGCTATTGTTGTAGGTTCTCTGTTGCGGATAGTGAACTTGTTGTTGATACTGTGGTTGTTGTTGTTGAGGATATGCTGATTGTTGAGGAATCGGAGCTGGGATGGTAACAGCTTCTACCGACCGGTGAACATATTTAGGTCTGCCCCTGCTTGCATGAATAGAATTTGTCTCACCGGCTCTTCGGGGTCCCACAAAAGGCTTTCTGGGATTGCTGGACGAACTTGCACCACTATCGGAAATTTTGCCCATCTTCAGTAGACTTTCAATCCTTTCACCTACTATGACCACATCAGCAAAACTGGTAGAGGAGAAAGCAGCCAGTCTATCAATATAGGTCCCTTGCAATGTGTTCATGAACATGTCAGCCATTTCCCTTTCTGACATGGGTGGTTGGACAGCAGCAGCAAGCTGTCTCCACCTTTGGGCATATTCCCTGAAGCTCTCCCTAGAAGACTGAGACATTCCCATTAGGAGGGTCCTATTGGGAGCCATGTCCAGGTGTTATTGATATTGACGGATGAAAGCCTCAGCCAAATCCTTCCAGCATCTTATGGTAGCTCTAGACAAGTGTGAATACCACTCTCTTGAAGCCCCAGTCAGACTGTCTTCAAAGTAGAACATCCACAACTTTTCATCCATGGTATACGCTTTGAGTCTTCCTAGGAAAGACTGCAGATGAGTGCGAGGACAAGAGGTACCATTGTACTTTTCAAAGCATGGGGGTTTGAATTTGTGGGGAATTCTCACCCCATCCACTAGTCCCATGTCCATCACATCGAAGCCCAAGGAGTTCTGAGACTCCAAAGATCTCAACTTCTCAGCAATTTCGTCCAATCTCCGGTCATATACTTCATCTCCATCCCCCATAACAGTAAATTGTTCTTCTTGGGGATCCTCTTGCAAGATTCTTCCCCCAGCAGTATTACCTGGCACATTTCTCGGGATGTTAACTTCTGGATCCAGATGAGGTCCAAATACTGGTGGATCAATACGAGGCTGACCCCGTTCATTGTTACTAGTTCCTCCTGTTCCAAGATGAGGCTCCTCAGGAGTTTGTCTTTCCACCAGCTCTCTTAACCTTTCTTGACTCTGGGCTAAGCCAGTCATCACAACCATGAATTGCGACATCTGGTTTCTCATCTCCACTCTCTCATTAGCCATCTGATTTCTGACCTCAGTCAGATCCTGCTGTACTTGTTCCATTTGAATACCAGGAAGGTTGTTACGAGTCGGGTACCGGTGCGCGCGGTTGACAGGGAACACTCGGCGACGAGCAATGTTTCCTGAGATGAAAACAAAGTTAGAAACAAAAATAATAAAAACCTGCAAAACAAAACAAAGTTAGTATGCAATGCAGTATGCTTATTTTTTTTCCAAGGTATCCATTTTGGTTCTTGGTTTTGACCTTTCCAGACCTCGAGGAAGATGCTTGATGTTGTTGAGAGAAATCCCAAATGAAAACAAACTAAGATATATTACAAATGGTGAACAATACATAGTCTGTTTTACAACACATGCCCATGGAGGGTCAAAATACAATAAAAGGAAAAGAACATTAAATGGAAACAACAACAAACAAAGAATCAGACATCCAGTCCGAACTCATCCTCTTTGATCTCCTTCAGGAGTTCCTCAGTCACTAGACCAGTCGGGTGCTCTGTAATGGTCCTGATGAGGAGGTTCCTGGTAGCAATAGCAGTGGTTATCTTCTTATGCCTGTCCTGGTCCTTTGATCTCTTTAATCCTGCTCTAAGTTTCAACTCTGAAATCTCCTTTTGGGCTTCCAACAAAGCTTCCTGCTGCTTTTTCTCATTGGCCTCTAGCTGTTCAATCTTGGCTTGAGTCTTCTGGTCTTCTTGTGTACGGGCTTCAGTGATCCTGACCCATCTAGCCTGACTCTCTTGCAGATAGAGTTCAATCCTAGCCTTCTGAATCTTGGCTTCTTTACAGGCATTCTTCAATATTTGTTCCCCAGCTCTTGCTTTCCTGATGTAGTCCTCTGTCTTCTCAATTTTGGTAAGATGCTCCACCCTAAGCTTCTCCAACCTCTCAATTTCCAGACGACCACCACTCCTTTCCCAAAGAGTCTTCTTTAGAGCTTGAGATAAGTTCTCATTTCTTTCCTTTAGCTTTTCAAATTCTTCTAGGCTGACAGTTGCTGCAGGTTGTACTGTAGAGGGTCCAGGTATGTCCTCCAAGATGAAAGGCATTCCAGTAATTTGGGCTCTAGTACGGGACCAGTCATAGTACTGAGCTGAAGCAACATTATTACACCTTCCAAGAATAGCCATCCCTTTTGTCTGGATGTTATCCCAAGCCCAGGATGCTTACCTGACAATAGCTGAATTAAGTTTTACTTCACAATACAGGGTCTCAGCTAAATCTTGCCCTCTGGGAGGGTGGACCAAGGCATAACCTAGTTGTCTCTTAAATAGTAAGGGGTTGTAGTTGATGCAGCCCTTCACTCCTATTAGAGGCACATTTGGGTATTGTCCACAGCTGGTGATAATGTCCTTGCCTTTGGTGCTTTGGGTGCACCATCTGATATCATCTAAAGTCAAGGCAATGAACCTCTTAGCCCAATTCTTCTGTTGGTGAGGGTTCAGGAAGGCATCTGACTTAGGCAGGTGTCTAAGCAGCCAGGTGTAAAACAAAGGAGCACAACATCTCACCAACTTCCCCCTTTGTTTCTCATTCCTCTGATGGATGGAATAATAAAAGTCTCCCAGCAGTGTGGGTACTGGGTTCTTCAGGAGAAACAGATGGATGGCATTCTTGCTGACAAATTTGGGCTCATCTGCAAACAATATAGCCCCATATATGCTGAGGGCTAACAGTGCACAGACTTCCCTTCACTCCCCTAATGAAGCCTTCAGGATGGCCTGAGAAATCAAGAAGTCCAAGTGCAAACCAGGGATCCCAGCTTTTGTTGTCATACTTTGCTCAACCAAGGCAGGCTCCAGGTATAGTACCTTTGCTATCTCTTCATTTCTGGGAAAAGTCATTTCTGGGTTGAAAGGGATTCCACCTCTGATAGGTACTCCAATCAATGAAGAAAACTCTTCCAGCAGAGGCCCTAGCTGGAAGTCTGGAAAGGTGAAACATCTCAATGGAGGGTCATAAAACTGCAAGCATGTGTGGATCATGCTCCTCTGAGAAGGGTCAAGGTCCATAACCATATCCAGGATACCTCCATAGTGTTTTCTAAACAATGGGATGTGGTCAGGTGTGATAAGTGACTGGACCTGCCTGATATTAGTCAACACATGCTCAAAGAAATGGTAGGATATGTTGCTCTTCCTGGGAGTAGTCATGAATGCTGCAGAAGAAACTGAAGATTGGTGCTGATGAAGATCACAGACTGATGCTGGAAATGAGCCACTGACAAGCTAATGCTGGTGATGATGAAGATAGCTGAAGCAGATAACTAATGAAGCAAAGGTCTATGCAGAAGAAGGGGTCAAAACCAAACCAGATATGATATGGATAACCTGAAAAACAAATAAACAAATGTTAAATGATGCAATGATGATATATGCAAATGATATGCAAGGGTTTGTGATCAAGCTGGATCTGATTATCTGTATGTTCAAAGGTCCAGATGAAGGCTTAGAAATCCAGTAACCAAGGTGGGGGACTCAAATAAAGAGTCACATATCCGGGGTTAATCACAAGAACTGTCCAAAATAAGGTACTCTTAAACACTATAGTAACTTGGTATGATGTGGCCAAGGGTACCTGCAAACCTGTAAATAGCCCAACCCCCTCACAGGTAGTGTTCTAGAACAAAGATCCTCAGACTTTGATCAGTTATGAGAAGTGTAAACACTTCTAACCCGGAGGTACAGTGTTTACAATAACCATAAAGGATCCTCCTATAATTCACCCCAGATTCTGAAGGTCATAATAAAGGTCATCCAGACTTAGCAGGCTTCCCAGATAGCCCTAGCACTACAGGAAATCTGTAGCACAGAGTTCTCAAGAAGAAACCCACATCTGAACCGTGTTTCATATTCCCGCACCAGACCGAAATGGAATGGGAAAGAACATGATCCACTCTAGCCTAGGTGTCACTCAGGTCCCAGGTATAGGACCTTAAACTCTCAATGGGACCCCACCCACCAAAACAGCAAACCAGATCCAACAATGATAATGACAGTATGAAATATGAAAAACTGAAAAGGAAAGCAATAAATAAAGTTGTACATAAAGCAATAAATAAAGCAAATAAATAAACACAATTAGCACATAACACCCCAGTAAACACAAATCAAACAAGCGCTAGGAGGAACCCACAAAAAGAACCAGAAGCCCTGGTTGCAATATAAGGGTCCCCAGCAGAGTCGCCAAGCTGTCGCTCCCACCAAATGACACCTGGTCAAGAGGGGTACAGACTCGAATGGTCGGCGAAAGAGAAGGAACGAATAGAGTCGCCAGCTAGGCATTTTTATCCCGAAGGAAAGGTAATGCTGCATAGACCTAAGAAAAGATGGATATGACGGTTGCGAACCAGAGAAACTGAGAAAGGGGGTTGGTTACAACCTGGGAAGGTATTAGCACCCAGATTGTCCGCCGTACTCGACGGGATCCACGCTTGAAAGTTTGTGTTTAAAGGGGTAGTGTCAGTGCTATTTTGTGTGCAAAAGCTGGAAAAGAATGCAAGTGTCAGTGCTGGAAAGAAGTGTGAAGTGAATAAAAGAAATGTCAGTGCAAGGAAAGAGTATGAAGCTCAAGACTATGAGGCTTAAAGAATAATGCTGGAAGGAGGGGGAATATACAGAGACTTTTGTTCGATAACTGTTAAGTTATGCCTACGTATCCTCTCGTGCAATGAGGAAGTCAGAACACTGTAGTTCGACCCAAAGAGACTGAAAGATAAATTGACTTGTGAACTGCTTACTTGTCTATGCTCAAGTGTATGACCTGTCTGGCTCAGGTGCAAACTGTCTTGCAGTAGACGGAAGAAGCAAGTTCTAGTTTGTGAGTGAATGAGGTGAGGAAAGAATCCCGGAGGAGACGATTATTGTTTGTTTTTTGTGTTTTCAATCTTTTATTGCTTTTTGAAGTTTGTCATAAGAAAATGAGCTTAAGCCTAAACCAAGGGTTAGTAAGCTCATCACATCCTCCCTCTGATTAGGGGTAATGAGAACACCTTAAGTATGAGGTAAACACCTCACACTTAATCATCATGGTATAGGATTAAGGTCATTAACCTACTTTGTATTTATTTAGATGTTTTTCTTGTTTTGTTTAGTGTTGAGTAATGAGTTTAAGCCATAATCAAGGATTTAATGGACTCATTACACCATCCTAATAGAAGGATAATATATGAGAACATTTAAGCTGAGAAAGGCTCCTCAACTTAATCCATGATTAGGGATTAACCTCATGACAAAACAAAGCCTTTATTAAATGGATTTTAGTTAATGGTAAGATTAAGAAATGAATTTAATGGTTTGTAAGACAACTTGAGGGGGACTTGTCCATTAACACTAGGGTTAGTCCTTCTTAACCAGTTAAGGAAGAATTAGAACCCTAATGCAAGGCCCAAGTTACAAGCTTGATGTCTTAGTGATTATTAAGTGGATTAATTAAAGGAATTAAACACATTAAGGGTTTAACACTTAGGAGTAAAGTTATACACTCCATCCTAATAGAAGGATACAGGCATAACCCTAATCACAGAGCCTTGAAACCTTTAAGGTTTAGTCCTTGATTAAGAGATGAGAAGAGGAGACACAAAGATGACACAAAGGTAAAACTAATGGGGGACTAATCAAACCCTAATTGTGATCATGCTTGGTTGTTCCTAGGGTTTATGAGGCTTGCAAGAGATCTTCAGAGAAACCACCAAGGAAGGAGCAGGATGAAGGAAGGAGAGGCAATAAGCAATACAACTTACTTCACTTAAGAAGATAAGTTGCTTGAAGAAAGAAAGTGAGGAGAGAACATGAATGAGCAAGCTCATTCTAATACAAAAGTAAAATGCAGCAAGGATGCATAAAGAGAGATGAGAAAAGATTATGAGAAGTGAAGGCAAATTCACTTCTCAACACTTACCACCTGAAAAGTTAGCAAAGGAAGTGAAATGTAAATGAAAATGAGATGAAATGCAAAGGTGAAAGCCAAAGTCAGAAGCATAAACATGATGTTAATGATGCTAAGAGATAAAGCAAACACATGTCAAGAATTGTGGATGATCATACAAGGATAAGGGTGCAAATGAAGCATGTTTTGAACCATGAGAGTTCATGAAAGTTTATGAAATGCAATGGAGGTATAACATGACAAATGGATGAAGAAATGACTTATCATGATTCTAATGTGTCCTAATATGTCTTAGGAGTCAGGTGAATGCACAAAATGTCATGGAAAGTTCATGTATGCAAGCATATGAGAGATGAATGCAAATGAAAGCAAAAATTAGGGTTTATACACAAGACACAAAGCAAAATTCAAAATCAGAAGTAAATGACAAGATAAAAAATTGAAAATGGGATCAAGGGAACCCTAACCCTACATAAGTTCACTGCCCAAAGGAGGGGACCTAACTCTTAACCTAATGGGAGTTATGATTTTCTCAATTTAGCTAGGGTTTTAAGGCACTTCAAAAGAAAAAATGCTCAACAAATTGAAAATGAGAGATAAATTCAAACCAATTTTATCCTATAAATTACATGATATGAAGAATGCAATGCAAAAATAACCATCATCAAACTCTTCAAGGTTAGGTAGAATGAATTTTTCTAAGTTAAGACAAAAATATTGACTTTTAAGAACTTTAATTCCAAAGAAAAATGTCAAAATATGTCAAGAACCAAAAAGAAATTTGTTTGAAGAGTTTGATAATGTTTCTAAATGTATCAAAATGCAATGTGATTTTTTTTTGTGATTTTTAAATACCTAAATGTATTTTTAATTAATTAATTCTCATTAACTAATTAGAAATAATCATTTAAATGATTTAAAAATAATTTTTAATGCAAAAAATAAAAATAAAAATATTTTTGGTTTCTGAAAATAAATAAAAGCTTGGATAAAAAATTTCAAAATTTTTTGATATGGTTTGCTATTTTTAAAAATTTGTTCAAATAAATAGAAAACAAATAAAATTAAAATTGAATTTAATGAGAAAATAAGAAAGTCAGTCAATCCAAGGGCCCAGGTTCAAACTCAAAAGGGAGGGAATTGACTTCGCGCGCTATCCAAGGGCCAGAATTCAAACTACGCTAATTATGTCATTAACCCTAATCTGAACCCTAATTACTTTCAGGTGACCGGAACAGTGTTCCGGTCATCTTCTCCGGCCAGCGAAACATGTTATCTCACTCCATACGCAACCCTAAGCTCTCTAACTCTCCAGAAATGACCCCCACCCCATTTTAAACAAGAATCAATCATCAAACAAGATTTATTTCACATGAACAGAGAGATTCGAAGCAAAACGGAAAAAATCACAGAAATTTCAGAAGCTTCATACATGCTTAAAACTGAATCATTTTCAAAACCAAAAGGTGCAGTGTGATCAGTGAAGCATGGAGAACAATCTAAGAACTTAAGAAATCATTTATGGAAAAAAAAAAGTTCTTGATGATACCTGAACTGAAGCTTTCGAAAATGGTGCTTTCTGGCCAGTTCGTTGCTTCAAATCAGCTCCAATGATCCTCCTGAAGTGTTTGTGATGCTTAGTTGGAGTTTATATGGCCTCAAAATGAAAATGGCAGAAGCTCAGTTCATGAAGTGTGAAAATCGTATTTTTGATTGTGAAGGTTTTAGGGCAAAATGAAAGGTGGGAAATGATCAATGAGGTTTATGGAGTTGAATGGTGAAAGAAGTTTGAAGGTTTTGGTTGAATCAAGAGATTCGAAGGCTTTTGCAGATTTTGGGATTTTTGAGTGTGCTGAGTTCTTGGAGGTTTCAGCCTTGCTTGTTGTGTGTAATGGCTTGCTTGAGGTCCACATAACATGTTCTGATTGGGCAGAGAGTTGTTGTGGAGCAGTGTGATTGGTATGGCTCATGTTGCAAAAAGTCAAGAAGTTGTACTTGGAGGTATGGGCAAGTGGCAGGCTGGTTTAGGGGCATGGCTCGAGTCAGCTGGCTTTAGGGAGGTCCATGGAAACTGATTAAGTGAGCTGGCTCAAGTGGATGAAGAGTTATGGAGCATTTTGCAATTTTGTCCAACTTTGGCCCTTTTTGAATTTCTTGAAGTTTAAGGCATGGAACTTGAGAAATCTTTGGGCCAATCTGAAATTTAAGTCTTGTATGATGTTTGTGTAATTCTTAGACATCAATTAGAAGTCACAAATTGCCTTGGTACAAGAATTTGCAAGTTTCCCTCTTTGGCACATAAGTGAATTTTTGTGATTTTTCCCAACTTTGACAAGCCATAACTTGAGTTCTATAATGAATTAGATCAAGTTCTTGTACTTTTTGAAAATGGGAGGATCCAATCTACAACTTTCATGACCAAGAATTTTTCATTTGAAGCATTTTTGAATCAAAAAGAGGAGGTTGAAAAACTTTCCCAAAATGGCAAGTTTACATTACAAGTCACTTTCCCAAAATGGCAACTTTGCAAATGGCTTAAAATTATTCAATTTTGTGAACTTCTAACTTCTTCTAAGATCAAATAAAGATCATACACATTCAAAATGATGGAGAAAACCCTTTGGTTGGATGATTGGGGGCCTCAGATGCCCTGATTTTGCACTGACTTGCTCAAGAAGTCATCCCTTGGTCAGATGCCTTCCCCATTGAACTTCTTCATGAAAATTGGTATGCATGATCCTTATAACATATAGAGACCAATAGAAACAAGAATGACCAAAAAATTTGGAGTTATGGCCTCTGAAACCAAAACCCTAATTTTAGGTCATCTGTGCAGTTAAGCTTGGCTCTGCTTCCATGTCTTCCTCAGTTCTTGTGATTTTTTACTTTCTTGATCTTGGGAGGATGTAATATGATGATTGAACATACATGGGCCCTTTTTAAATGATTGAAGCCCTTTGGAGTGGCTCAGATGGCCCTTGGATTGCTCATGTTACAAACCCTAGATGCAGATGACTTTTAATCAATGCACTGAAGCAAAAATGCAATATGAGATGGTATGATTGAACTTATGCAGATGAAAAGAACCACAAGCCTTGGTGAAATGAGTGAGGGAAAATTTGGGGTGTTTACACTACTAGTGCTAAAATGCCACCCTTAGATCAAAGAAAGAAAACAGGTTTTTGTAAATATCATAATTGTTTGGGTCATAAAACTTCTCAATGTTTTCTTTTCAGGGATTTGGTGCAAAATGAAATTCAAGAGGGAATACTCAAATTTGGAAACAAGACTAAGGCACAAATAAAGATTGACACTGATCCTCTTCAAGTGGTTGAGGCAAACTACACTGAACCTTCTGCAGTGAACTGGATTGAAGTTGCGGAGCAATTTGCGGATGACAATAACAAACTTGATTCAGTCCAAACAATGGTGAATCCTGTGGTGGTTGAGGTTACTGAAAACTTCGACAATGATGTTATGTTGATCAAGGATGATGAAGAGCTAATCATACAACAATAGGAACATTTGGTATGCATGGCAGCTGAAGGTTTCTTTAAGACATCACTTGATGTCGAAAGGTTCAATGTGGGAGTTACCATCATCCCACATGAGGAGGTCGAAGGATCAAACCTCCCACTAGTCACAAAAGAAACTGCTGAGAGTTTCGTTAAGATGGACAAGGTTGCTAATGTCCTTGAATTAAACTTCTCCAAGATGGAGCTAAGGGATGAAGTTAACGTCAGTATGGTCGAAGTGACAAATGACCTAGTGATAGAGGAGGATGATTATGCACCTTAGGAAGATCATTATAAGAAAGCTTATCCTAAAGAGGATGATATGATTGTTGACTTCTTGTAGAGATGCCAGAGTAAGAAGTCGGAGGTAATTCTTTGTCCAAGATGCAGTTCCATCTTCGACAGAGAAGCTGCCAAAGGCCTTCAACAGGTGAATAAGGCTAATGGGGACCGAAGCTAAAGGCTGCCCAAAAGCAGGGTCATTTCGACCCAAGACATGCTAATCCCTATCAACAAGGTGACAAGCCCTAGACCCTCAGGTCGAAACTTCCCACATTTAAACCAAGTGGGGGAAGTCCCTAGTAACAAGTGGGTTAAGCCTGATAAGTCAGGCAAAAGGGGAAGTCAAAAATGGAAGAAGTTTGATGTCGAAAGAGGTTCTTCGATGGGATACAGAAAGGAAGTCAGAACACTAAACAAATTTGCGTATGTGTCTGAAAACTACAAGGATAAAAACCATATGTCTAGGTCATAATGGCGCAGAGAACGTCGCAGGAGGAAGGCTCAGAGAGAAGCCTCCAAAGGTGATTGTATTGAATCAATAACAAGTGAGCTTAATAAAGGTGGAGTCAACTTCAAGACAATAGTAACAAACAAGGCGCATGTGGGGCGCAAAGGGTTTTCGAATAAAAACAAAGAAGCTGAGATCAAGGCATAGATAAAAGTTAAACTGAGAGTTGTCGAAGATGAGGATATGACAGACAATTTTGACTACGAATCTGAAGCTTCTCTTAATGTCTTAGTCAATGGTCTCAGTAATGCCTAGAGAATATAATTGCATTACTGAAGTCGAAAATCTGGATGCAAAATCTGAGGTAGAAATGGCAGCACATCAACTAGTGTGCTACTATGTGATGAACAATGGGTGTGTCGAAGAACATAATGCTTTCTTTGAAAGATCCACTGAATCCATGAGGGGGAATCTAAAGCCCCTATATATCACTGGAAAAGTGGAGTACATGACCATCAATAAAATTTTGGTTGACTATGGCGCATCAGTGAATATAATGCCACACTTCTTGCTAGCCAGAATTGGCAAGTTCGACACCAACCTCAAACCTCACAACTTGCTCCTGTCGAACTATGAGGGCAAGATTGGACCCATTATGGGGGGTCATACAATTCAATTTTACTGTGGGAACAGTCACAAGGCTCACTCTCTTTATGGTGGTAAAAAGTAAGGCTAACTATAACATTCTGTTGGGAAGGGAGTGGATCATGGCATAGGTGTAGTCCCATCCTCAATGCATCAAAGGGTCACCATTTGGAGACCAGATAGCATTGTGAAAAACATTGAAGCTGATAAAGGGTACTTCAAGGTGCCAATGAATCATGTGGAAGGTGTAGAGTTTGACAAGAACTTAGCACACATTGGCCCATATGTACAAGCATAATTTGAGTTCACACCTGATGATCATGCATTCTGCTCATTGCACCTACATCCCGTTGAAGGTTTTTGCTGGGATAGGAAGGTTGTAGAAAAATCAGGAAATTACCAACCTTACCTTCCGGAGCCTATACTTCAGCCCACTGGGTGGGGAAGCGAAGGCAATAACAATGACTGACTTCGACGCATTGAAATGAATTTCGGCCTACGTGGTTGAAACAAGGATACAAGCGGCCTTAGAGGCTGTAGGGAATTATATGGATGTGGAGGCCATCACAGAGTTTCCTGAGGAAATTCCTGTGAAGGATTTCGACCTAGAGCCTCCATATAAGGCTCAAGAAGACTCAAACCAAAGGCTTGATGCAATCTATGTTAATGAGCCTTTGGGATTTGAAAAGGACCCTTTGTCAGAAAGCACCAAAATGTTGGCTCAGGATCCTTTAGAAGAAATTGACCAATGAGAAGGGGAGTTGAAAAGGCCTACTTACATCAATGCTAACCTCAACCCAGAACACAAGGTCGAAGTGGTCCACTTGCTAAAGGAATTTAAGGATTGCTTTTCTTGGGACTATGATGAAATTCCTAATCTAAAAAGAGAGCTTGTCGAATATAAGAGTCCAATCAAGCCTGGGAAGAAGCATGTCAAAAAAAATCCAAGACGGTTCGCCCCAACAATCCTCAACAAAATAAAAGAGGAGATTGAGAGGTTTCTAAGATGCAAGTTAATTCGCACAATGTCGTACCTCGAAAAATACGATCCTCATGTTTTTATCCTTGGCCTGGTCATCATCCTCTTCTTCCTCTTCTTCTTCCTCCTGCTCTGGATCATCCATAACATCATCTTGAGCATCAGTCTAGGGCTCTCCCACATGCTCTAACTCTTTATTTTTTGGATTATAGGGGGTAAGGTCCTGAGTTTTCTCAGTTTCTTCTTCTTTTGCAGCAAAGGCTGCACTTATTTCCCTGGAAATATGGCTTGCTTGGCCAAGGTAGTCCTTGATAGAAACATCATCATGCTCACGGTTAGAATCCTCAGTGTGGGAGTGTTGAGTAGCGGTCTTAGCAGGCGAGTTTTTGGTGGCTTCGACAATTGGGGAAGGAGCATCTGTTGTAGTGATGGGTTGGTTAATCTCACTTAAATAGCTATAACCAGAGCCAAAATTAAAAGTTGGGTGATAAGTTAGTTCACATTGGCTGTTTAGAAGAACTATGGGTGTAGGAGTGGCAGTCGAAGGAGGTTCTGAAACACCTGCTCCAGCCTGTTATAAAGAGAGGTTAGGTCGAAGTTGCAAAAATAAATACAAAAACAAGAGACAAAAAGTCTAAATACCTATTTCTCTCTACATGGGATAGACTTTGCAATCTTAGGGGGGGCACCAGTGGGTTTCACCACAGGGGTTGGAGGTTAAGCTTCGACACCACCTACAGCAGGCTCCTTCTTAACAACTTTAGCCACCTTAGAGAAAGGTTGTCCAGCAGCACTAGGAGACTGTGCAGCCTTCCTTTTCCACTGGAGGAGTTGCTCCTTAGGAGATTCATCATCATCTAAGTGGATGATAGCGCTGGAAGCCGTTTTACCATTCTTCTGGGGTGACGAAGGTTTTTTGGTTGTCTGAAAAGATAATTAAAACATTAGAAGGCAAGCATGTGAAAAGATGCATGAGTAGGGATTGTGAAGTACCTTAGTGCCTTCGTTGTTCTCAGACTTTATTACCACTCCTCTATTGGCAGTGAATTTTCTTGAAATTGTTGGAAGTCACAAAGACAATTATTATGAGTTAATAATTGATAAGTTAATAAGAGGTAAATGAAAACCTCAAACCTTCATATATGTCGGATTCGACATGAACGTCTTTGATCCCTATATGAAGGTTCCCTTTGAAACTGTCCAGTGTGTGCTTAGTCGCAACCACCCTTTTTGGTCTTTCGGCTGAGACTGTTGTTAAAGGATTTTTATTGAATCCCTATAGACTAACCAGTCTGGAAATGGAAGGGTAAGTACCACTCCAAAATCAGTAGTAGGTAGTCGAGGAAATGTTGGAGTAAAGAGTTGGAAATCCACCTCATAATGCTTCTCATGAGGAACGTTCGAAGTAATTTTCAACTTATCCATCTTTTGAAAAAAATTCTCCTTCAAAGTAATAGAAGCCTCACGAACAGTTCGACTAAGATCATTTGGTCAATAGATAGTTTCAAAGTATTTTTGAAAAACTTGTATCTCTTTGATGTGGGTGGACTTACTCTTCTTGACCTTCTCTTGCACGTTAACAAAAGCTAGGTCAAGCAAGGCAGAAAATTCAATAGCAGTGAGAAAGTTGTCATTGTAGTACTTGCGCCACCAATCATTAAAGGGGTGGGTGCACAAGGTAGCAGGTTGAAAGAATACTGGAGATAAGACTGCTTTTGGGGCATCCCATATGTCGAAGATGTTGGAAAGGGTATTCTTGTCGAAGAGGTTGTTGTGAAAAATAACTTGGCCTTTTTTATCATAAAGGCATCTGGGGAAGCTTTTGCCCAGTCCAAACTGCCTAGAAACCAAGTTTGGTTGGTAAGTAATGAGGACTGTGTCTAATCTCCCACCATTCAGTCTGTGGAAAATGTATCTAGGAATTAGAAAGGCTTCCCAAACTGAGACAGAGTCCATGAAAAGCCTTTTTGAAGGAGAATTTGGAAAATCCCTTGTAAACCATTTGGGGCCACACTTCCTTTCAGCAAAAGGAACCATGAATGGTGTAAATTCGTACTGATGTGCAAACATCAATATGAAGCTAGAGAAGGCCCCTTTCAGGGTTTCACCTTCATCAATGGGAGTAAGTTTCGCCAGTCGAACACCTTCAGTGCTCCTGTGCCTAATTTCCTCTGAGTCTTCATCAACTTTCCCTTTTTTGGGAAGTACAGGTTCAAAAGTGGCATTTAGCTAGAGTTGAAGAAGCCAAAGAGGGCCATTTAGACTCATGGCACCAAAAGTTGTTGTTGGGTTCCTCAGTCGAGCCACCCCCTCACTAATAGACTCATAGAGGCTGGACAAGATAATTTCACTCAAGCAAACTCCCTTATTGTTGTGGAGTTGGTTTTCCAAAGGCAAGTATTTATTCGCTACCTGCAAGGACTTGGTGCAGAAGACATATCTTGATAACCAGAGGGTGAGGAAAGACATGTGCTCCTTGTCAGACACCTTTTTCATCATTTAGTTTGGAGTGGTGTTTGATGAAGTGGGTTTACGTAAGCTTTGACTCATTAAAGCCAATAGTATCCTTAGCATCAACAGAGGGGTCATACATCTGACCATCAGGTCGATAACGGTTATATCAAAGAGAGTGGGGGTAACCATCACTCAAGGAAGATGGAAAGTGTAATGGGTACAGTCCCAAAAGTATAAGGAAGAAGCCAAAAGGTTCAAGCAATAGGGGATATATGTCTTTGACAGCATCAACAGATCATAGATCCCAATGGCTTTCCAATGATCAACCTTAACGTTTTCCATCCTAACCATCCAAAGATCAAAATCATTGAATTGGCTAACAAATCTAACCAATCTGGTACCATCATAAAGGTACTTTAAGTCCAGTTGATTGGAAGGAGGTGGGTTAGATGAAGAGTCATCAGCTTTGGGGAGATTTTTGTGCCATAAGGGTTGAGATTTACGGTAGCAAGGAAAGAACTCGCTTAACCTTTCATCTGTGTTTGCAACTTTGGCCAAAGGGCCAGACAGAGCATAAGAACATTCATTAACAGTGAGAGGGATCATTACCTGGGAGTTGTACAAACTCCTTATTTCAGCATCCCTGGGTTCTGGTATGAACTGACGGCTTTTTACCGTCTTAGGCTCAGTGAGGTTGTTGAATATTGTAAGAGCTTGTTCGAAAGTGAAAGCCTTTTCTGACTGACTTTTCTTCTGGGAAGTGCTAGCCTTTGAGGACTCCATTGTTGAAAATGAAAATGGAGTTTTCTAGGGTTTCTTGGAAGAAAAGATGAAGACTTTATCAAGAAGGAGACAAAGTTTGCAAGAGTTTGGAAAGGTTTCCTTTGTGTGCTGAATGATGTATTTATAGGCGTAAGCAATGAAAAGTTGTGAAGTCTAGCCACTTAATGCAGATGTGAAGTGGTGGGACATGTGGCACTTGGGATATGACGCGTTGAGGTAGCATTTAAGATAAGGCATCTTGGCGCATTATTTCAAGAAAACTCTCATGATCAAGAAACATTAGATATGACTGATGTGACTTTTGGGATTTTTTTTTCCATTATGACATGACACCATGCGCGTGGGTGGAGAATCACAACAGTTTTTTAGAACATGGGTTAGGTGGTTCCAACCATATTTTCATCTGACCAAAGTTGGCATCGAAATGATGAATATAAAAAAATGATCTTTTCATCAAGATGGACAAAAATAACATTTTGGGGGGGAAATTTGTTATCCCCAAATTTCGACGCTAGCATTAATGAGGTCATTTGGCTTAGAAAAACATTTTCTTGCTATACGCTAAAAGTGAGGTTTTCGACCTTACTCATTAAAAAGGATGAGAGTCGAAGGAATCCACTTACAGGTTCTGTACTTAGAGAAATTCTGAGTTTGGAATATTTTCTAAGTGTTGGAAGGATTCGACCAGACATGCATTCGACGAGGATGTCAGTTACATGAGTTTTGCACGTTCAAGTTTGGAGAGAAAATATGTAATTTTCAATTCAAATCCAGAGACAAGTGGCACAAGATCAAGCTTCTTTAGCATGTAGTGGGACAGGTGTCATCATCTTAGGATAGTCTTAGGAAGAAACTGTCGAAAACGGTTACTTTGTGTCGCTCCCGGGATTTTCATCCTAGTACAAACGCGAAAGTGGCACGGAAAAGGTAGAGTCGCCAGCCAGACATTTTTATCCCAAAAGAATGGGAAAGGTAATGTTGCACAAACCTGAGGAAGAAGGAAAGGACAAGGTCCTGCGAACCAAAGATCTGGGTTCGGGAGTCGGTTACGACCTGGGAAGGTATTAGCACCCAGATTGTCTGCCGTACCCGACGGGATCCACGCTTGCTTGTTTGTTTCAAAGGGTAAGAAATAACTGCTACTGAACAAATGAACTGCTAACTGGAATGAGAATGGAAATGAGAAAGGAATAAGAAAATGAAAAGAAAGAGGTAAATGTAGGGAAAATAAAGAATGTGCTCGAACAGGCCCTACCCCACTGCCTACGTACCTCATCGGGAAAATGAGGATCAGAGTCGACATAGTTCGCCTAACTAAGTCGGGAACTATTTGTTTGTGTTTTTTTATGGATGGAACTGCGTATATCTATGCTTAGGTGTTGCAGGCTCGTCTGGTACGAGTACATTTACCGTCTTGCATGCGAGACAAGTCGTCGCAAGTTCGCGTTTTGAGTGAATGAGATGAGAAAAGAAGTTCCCACAGGATAGTCGCTTATTGTTTGTTTTTGTCTTTTATGAGAAATGTTTTGAATTTGTTTGTGAACATTCTCATACTAAGACCTATCCATCATGGTAAATACTTACACCTCTCCCCGAAACAGGACGCGTATAAGTACTCCGCAACAAAGTCCCATGGCGTATAAGAACATTCAACCTTTATTAGGTATTTTATTATTTTCTTCATGAGGTGAGAAAGAAAGACTCAAGTCGTAAAAGGTAAAAACTAAGGGAACTAAGACTCAATCCTAATTTTAGTTATTATTCAAAAGTGAGATCCTAATGGTTAGTGTGGTTTTCTAATCCTAAGGAAGAAAAGGAAAAGAAGAAAAGAGAATTAGAAACTAACTTACTTCCTAAGGAAGTTAAGTTGTTTCTAAGAAAAGGGGAAAGCCTATACAAGCAAAGCACAAAGTGCTAAGGCAAACACAATTATAATGCATAAGAGATAGGAATGAAGTGAGTCTTACCTCAATCTTCCCCCCTACAAAACAAAAGTTAGCATGACAATGCATATTGAAAGTAAAATCAAAGCATAAAAGCGATTAAGTACCCCACACGTCCTAGAATGGAACTAGGGTTCAAAATAATACCTAAGTCTAAAGGTGAAGGTACATAAAGGTTACAGGACTTCTAAAGTCAGTAGCTAAATTCTATAAGTCCCTAAGGATGCTAGGATACCTTACAAGTTCAAACTATGTCAAACTATGTACAAAAAGTTCACCTAAGTTCACCTAAATGCAAGTTAAGGCTCATGGATGAAGTATGGGTGCATATGGCATA
Organism: Lathyrus aphaca; assembly: GCA_963966055.1. Classification (NCBI taxonomy): domain Eukaryota; kingdom Viridiplantae; phylum Streptophyta; class Magnoliopsida; order Fabales; family Fabaceae; genus Lathyrus; species Lathyrus aphaca. Next base: position 123,389,451 of record OZ014523.1, on the reverse strand, counting down.
CAAGCATGAATTAATACATTAAATTAGTATCAAAGTCAGTAGTGAATGCTTATGAATGTGGATGAATGAATATACAATCATGGATGCATTGACTTAAGCATATGGAGCTAGGAAAAGAAGATGTGAGAACAAATGAGCAAACATCGCATAAGATCACAAATGATGCAAGTTAAAGATGAATGGCATGTGAATATGCATGTGTAAACACCCCAAATTTTCCCTCACTCATTTCACCATGGCTTGTGATTCTTTTCATATTGCATAAATTCAATCATAGCATCTCATACTACATTTTTTTTGCTTCATTGCATTGGTTCAAAGTCATCATTATCTAGGGTTTGTGATCTGAGCAATCCCTGAGCCATCTGAGCCACTACAAGGGTCTTCAATCATCTCAAGAGGGTCCATGTATGTTCAAGCATCATATTATATCCTCCCAAGGCCAAGAAAGTCAAAGAATCACAAGAACTGAGAAAGGCATAGAAGCAGAGCCAGGCTTAACTGCACAGATGACCTAGAATTAGGGTTTTGGTTTCAAAGGCCATAACTCCAAATTTTTTGGTCATTCTTTTTTCTATTGGTCTCTATATGTTATGAGGATCATGTATATCAATTTTCATGAAGAAATTCAATGGGGAAGGCATCTGATCACAAGATGACTTCTTGAGCAAGTCAGTGCAAAATCAGGGCATCTGAGGCCCCCAATGACCCAACCAAAGGGGTTTCTCCATCATTTTGAATATGTATGATCTTTATTTGATCATAGAAGATGTTAGAAGTTCACAAAATTGAAGAATTTCAAGCCATTTGCAAAGTTGCCTTTTTGGGAAAGTGACTTATAATGAAAACTTGCCATTTTGGGAAAGTTTTTCAACCTCCTCTTTTTGATTCAAAATTGCTTCAAATGAGAAATCTTTGGTCATGAAAGTTGTAGATTGGATCCTCCCATTTTCAAAAAGTACAAGAACTCATTCTAATTCATTTTGGATCAAAAGTTATGGCTTGTCAAAGTTGGACAAAATTACTAAAATTTCACTTTTACACCAAAGGAAGAAAGTTGCAAAACCTCATGCCAAGGCCAAATGTGACTTCAAACCAGCTTCTAATCATCACACAAACATAATTCATGGCTCATAATTCATATTTGCCCAAGAAATTTCTCACTTTCATGTTTTGAATTCCAAGTAACCATAAGCCATTTTCCATAAAAGTTCAAAGGGAGGAATACTTGCAAAATGATCCCCAAGGGTTTGTATGGTCTCTAGCTGATCTCAAGGCATTACCATAACCTCATGAAGCATCTCACAACAAAATTCAGCAAGGAAAGTCACATGTCCATGACCAAAAATCACAAAATGTAACAAGTTGCAAAATTGCAAAACATGTGGCATCTCACCCTTCATCCATCCCAGCTCACATCAGAACATCTAAGGGCCTTCCTTGAAGCTGGCTGAGGCAATCCAAACACAGAAATCTTCTCTGCCATGGCCCATACCTATAGTACACCATTTTTGACTTTTTGGCCAATCATCCCATACCAATCCCACACTGCATACCTGCCCTCCAGAATTGTTGGGATTGTTTATGGATTACATAAGGATCATAAAACACAAAGGGAGGAGGCTGAGAACACACACACAACCAGCTTGCACAAAATCTTTCCAAACCTTCATCACTTCGAAACTCCTTCCTCAGCCATCAAAAATCAAAAATTCCTCACCAACAAATCACATATCACTCACAGAACAAAGCCCACCCCCTGAAACAGCTTGAATCCCCACATACACAAACCTCCATTTCTGCTACACCAGAACTGAAGCATCCAAACCAGCCATTATCAAAGCCTTCCAAGCTTCATTTCATCATCAGGATGTTCAAAGAAGTGGGTTTGCACAAAGGGAGAGTCCATAAAGCTCAGAATCAGAGAGTCTTCATCTCAGGTAACATGAAGAACTTTTTTTCCAGAAGCTAGTTTTTAAGTTCTTTTATGATTTTGTATGCTCCCCTGATCATGGGGATGTGTTTATTTTTGAAAATGGTGAAGAAACCATCATGTATGAAGTCTCTGAACATTTTCTCGTGTTTCATATTTTTCTTCGATTCATGCTTATGAAGTGAAATAAATGGATTTTAATTGGGGGTTTATGTTTAGAATGATTAGAGGATCATTTTTGTGAAAGAAATTTGAAGATTGGTGACCTGTAGAAGAAGCTAGGGTTTTGTGTCGTCGGAGAAGACGACCGGAACACTGTTCCGGTCGCCTGAGGGTCATTAATCCCTAATCCCATTAATTAGCCAACTTTGAATATTGGCCCTTGATCTAGCTTTCCCGTGCGCGTATGGGTGGTCCAGATGGGTCATTAAGCCCTAATCAGTCATTAATTAGTTTAATGTAGGATTAATTAAATATTTAATAAAGTTTAGGGAAGTTTGAACCTGGGCCGTCCAGATGCGCGCCAGGTCAAACTTCCCAAGCCCAGAATCAATCTGGACCCTCCCTTTGGCATACTTGTCCTTTTATTTAATTTAATTTTCATTTTCATTGTATTTATTTCCATGAATTTTTAAAAATAGTAAAATGCATTAAAAAATTCTGAAATTTTTTATCAAATCTTTTATTAATTTTCAGAACCCAAAAATATTTTTATTTTTATTTTTTGCATTAAAAATCATTTTTAAATCATTTAAATGTTTATTTTTAATTAGTTAATGGAAATTAATTAATTAAAAATGCATTTAGGTATTTAAAAATCACCAAAAAATTCACATTACATTTTGATACATTTAGAAACATTGTCCAACTCTTCAAACAAATTTATTTTTGGTTCTTGACCTACTTTGATAATTTTCATTGGAATTAAAGTTATTAAAAGGCAATATTTTGGTCCTAAATTAGAAAAATTCATTCTGCCTAACCATGAAGAGTTTGATGATGGTTCTTCTTGCATTGCATTCTTCATAGCATGTAGTTTCTAGGGTAAAATTGGTTTGAATTTATCTTTCATTTTCAATTTAATGAACATTTTTCCTTTTGAGGTGCCTTGAAACCCTAGTTGACTTGAGAAAATCATAACTTCCATTAGGTTAAGACTTAGGTCCCCCCCCCTTTGGGCAGTGAACTTGTGTATGGTTAGGGTTCCTTTGATCCCATTTTCAATTTCTTATCATGTCATTTTCTTCTGATTTTGAATTTTGCATTGCATATTGTATGTAAACCCTAATTTTTGCCTTCATTTGCATCCATCTCTCATATGCTTGCATTCAAGAACTTGCCATGACATTTTGTGTATCCATATGACATATAAGCCATCTTAGGACATATTAGAATCATGTTTGATCATTGCATCATTCATTTTCCATGTTATGCATTCATTCCATTTCATAAACTGTCATGAACCTTCATGGTTCAAAGCATGCTCCATTTGCATCCTCATCCTTGTATGATCATCCACAACTCTTGACATGTGTTTGCATAATCCCTTAGCATCATTTACATCATGTTCATGCTTCTGGTTTTGACTTTCATCTTTGCATTCATTTCATTTTCACTTCATTTCACTTTCTTTTGCTAACTTTTCAGGTGGTAAGTTGTTTTGAGAAGTGAATTTGCCTTCACTTCTCATTATCTCTTCTCATCCCTCTCTTGCATCATTGCTGCATTTTATCTTTGTATTAGAGTGAGCTTGCTCATTCATGTTCATCTCTTACTTTCTTTCTTCAGGCAACTTGTCTTCTTAGGTGAAGCAAGTTGTCTTATTTCCTTCTGCTTCTCCTCCTTTCATCTGTTTCTTTCCTGGTGGCTTTTCTCCTGAAGATCTTTTGCAAGCCTCATAAACCTTAGGAACAACCAAGCCTGATCACTATTAGGGTTTTATTAGTCCCCCATTAGTTTTACCTTTGTGTCATCTTTGTTTCTTCTCTCCTCACCTCATAATCAAGGACTAAACCTTAAAGGTTTTAAGAATTTGTGATTAAGGTTATGCCTGTATCCTTCTATTAGGATGGAGTGTACAACTTTAATCCTAAGTGTTAAACCCTTAATGTGTTTAAACCCCTTTAATCAATCCATCTAATAATCACTAAGACATCAAGCTTGTAACTTGGGCCTTGCATTAGGGTTCAAATTCTTCCTTAACTGGTTAAGAAGGACTAACCCTAGTGTTAATGGACAAGTCCCCCTCAAGTTTGTCTTACAAATTAAAATTCACTTCTTAATCTTATCATTAACTAAAATCCACTTTAATAAAGGCTTTGTTTTGTCATGAGGTTAATCCCTAATCATGGATTAAGTTGAGGAGCCTTCCTCAGCTTAAATGTTATCATCTATTATCCTTCTATTAGGATGGTGTAATGAGTCCATTAAATCCCTGATTATGGCTTAAACTCATTACTGAACACTAAATAAAAACTCCAAAAATATCTAAATAAATGCAAGTAGGTTAATGATCTTAATCCTATACCATGGTGATTAAGTGTGAGGTGTTTACTTCATACTTAAGGTATTCTCATTACCCCTAATCAGAGGGAGGATGTGATGAGTCTATTAATCCTTGGTTTAGGCTTAAGCTCATCAACTTATGACAAACCTCAAAAGGCAATAAAAGATTGAAAATACCAAAAACAAACAATAATCGTCTCCTCCGAGATTCTTTTCTCACCATCTTCATTCACAAACGAGAACTTGCTTCTTCCGTCTAATGCAAGACAGTTTGCACCTGAGCATAGACAAGTAAGCAGTTCACAAGTCAATTCATCTTTCAGTCTCTTTGAGTCGAACTACGGTGTTCTGACTTCCTCATTGCACGAGAGGATACGTAGGCATAACTTAACGGTTATCGAGCAAAAGTCTCTGTATATCCCCCCTCTTCCAGTATCATTCTTTTAAGCCTCAAAGTCTTGAGCATTTCACTCCTTTTCTTAAACTGACACTTCACATATTTCACTTCACTTGCTTCCAGCACGGACACTTGTATTCTTTCTAGTTTTGATACACAGATAGCACTGACACTACCCCTTTAAGCACAAATCTTTCAAGCGTGGATCTCGTCGAGTACGGCGGGCAATCTGTGTGCTAATACCTTCCCAGGTTGTAACCAACCCCCTTTCTAAGTTTCTCTGGTTCGCAACCGTCTTATCCATATCTTTCTAGGTTTATGCAACATTACCTTTCCTTCGGGATAAAAATGCTTAGCTGGAGACTCTTTTCATTCATTCTCTTTTCGCCGACCGTTCGCGTCTGTACCCCTCTTGTCCGGGTGTCATTTGGTGGGAGCGACAGCTTGGCGACTTTGCTGGGGAACCTTATACTGTAACCAGGGCTTCTGTTTCTTTTTGTGGGTTCCTCCTAGCGCTTGCTTGATTTGTGTTTACTGGGGTGTTATGTGCTATATGTGTTTATGTATTTATTTTATTGCTTTATGTACAGTCGTGTTTATTGCTTTCTTTACAGTTTTATACATCATACTGTCATTGCTGGATCTGGTTTGCTGTTTTGGTGGGTGGGGGTTTCATTGAGAGTTTAAGGTCCTATACCTAGGACCTGAGTGACACCTAGGCTAGAGTGGTTCATGTTTCTTTCCCATTCCATTTCGGTCTGGTGCGGGAATATGAAACACGGTTCAAATGTGGGTTTCTGCTTGAGAACTCTGTGCTACAGATTTCCTGTAGTGCTAGGGCTATCTGGGAAGCCTGCTAAGTCTGGATGACTTTTATTATGACCTTCAGAAACTGAGGTGAATTAGAGGAGGATCTTTTATGGTTATTGTAAACACTGTACCTCCGGGTTAGAAGTGTTTACACTTCTCATAACTGATCCAAGTCTAAGGATCTTTGTTTTAGAACATTACCTGTGAGGGGGTTGGGCTGTTTACAGGTTTGCAGGTACCATTGGCCACATCATACCCTGTTACTTGTTTTGTTTAAGAGTACCTCATTTTGGGAAAGTTCTTGTGATTTAACCCTGGACATGTGACTCTTTATTTGAGTCCCCTACCCTGGTTACTGGATTTCTGAACCTTCATCTGGACCTTCTCTGAACATACATGGGCTTGTATCAAGACAGATATCAGATCCAGCTTGATCACAAACCCTTGCATATCATTTTCATATATCATCATTTGCATCATTTAACATTTGTTTATTTGTTTTTCAGGGTATCCACATTATATCTGGTTTGGTTTTGACCCCTTCTTCTGCATAAACCTCTGCTTCATCAGTTATCTGCTTCAGCTATTCTCATCATCACCAGCATCAGCCTGTCAGTGGCTCATCTCCAGTATCAGTCTTGATCTTCATCAACACCTATCTTCCTCCTCTTCAGCATTTATGACTACTCCCAGGAAGAGCAACATATCTTACCATTTCTTTGAGCCTGTGTTGACTGGTATCAGGCAGGTCCAGTAACTTATCACTCCTGACCACATCCCACTGTTTAGAGATCATTATGGAGGTATCTTGGATATGGTTATGGACCTTGACCCTTCTCAGAGGAGCATGATCCACACATGCTTGCAGTTCTCTGACCCTCCTTTGAGATGCTTCACATTCTCAGACTTTCAGTTAGGGCCTCTACTGGAAGAGTTTTCCTCATTGACTGGAGTACCTATCAGGGGTGGACTCCCTTTCAACCTAGAAATGACTTTTCCCAGCAATGGAGATGTAGCAAAAGCATTGTACCTGGAGCCTGCCTTGATTGAACAAAGCATGACAACAAAAGCTGGAATCCCTGGTCTTCACTTGGACTTCTTGATTTCTCAGGCCATTCTGAAGGCTTCATTGGGAGAGTGGAGGGCAGTTTGTGCACTGTTAGCCCTCAGCATATATGGGGTTATACTGTTTGCAGATGAGCCCAAATTTGTCAGCAAGAATGCCATCCATCTGTTTCTTCTGAAGAACCCAGTACCCACATTGCTGGGAGATTTCAATTACTCCATCCATCAGAGGAATGAGAAACAGAGGGGGAACTTGGTGAGATGTTGTGCTCCTTTGTTTCACACCTGGCTGCTCAGACATCTACCTAAAACAGATGCCTTCTTGAATCCTCACCAGCAGAAGAATTGGGCTAAGAGGCCCATTGCTTTGACTTCAGATGATATTAGATGGTGCACCCAGAGCACCAAAGGCAAAGACATTACCACCAGCTGTGGGCAATACCCAAATGTGCCTCTGATAGGAGTAAAAGGTTGCATCAACTACAATCCTTTGCTGTTTAAGAGACAACTGGGCTATGCTTTGGTTCACCCTCCCAGAGTGCAAGATTTAGCTGAGACCTTGTATTGTGAAGTGAAGCCTAATTCAGCTGCTGTCAGACAAGCATCTTGGGCTTGGGACAACATCCAGACAAAAGGGATGGCTATTCTAGGGAGGTGCAATAATGTTGCTTCAGCCCAATACTATGATTGGTCCCGTACTAGAGCTCAGATTACTGGAATGCCTTTCACCATTGAGGATATACCTGGACCATCTACAGCTCAGCCAGCAGCAACTGTCAGCCTTGAAGAGTTTGAAAAGCTGAAGGAAAGGAATGAGAATCTGTCTCAAGCTTTAAAGAAGACTCTTTGGGAAAGGAGTGATGGTCGTCTGGAATTGAGAGGTTGGAGAAGCTTAGGGTGGAGCATGTTGCCAAAATTGAGAAAACAGAGGACTACATCAGGAAAGCTAAAGCTGGGGAACAAATATTGAAGAATGCCTGTAAAGAAGCCAAGTTTCAGAAGGCTAGGACTGAGCTTTATCTGCAAGAGAGCCAGGCTAGGTGGGTCAGAATCACTAAAGCCCGGACACAGGAAGACCAGAAAACTCAAGCTAAGATTGAACAACTAGAGGCCAATGAGAAGAAGCAACAGGAAGCTTTGTTGGCAGCCCAAAAGGAGATTTCAGAGTTGAAGCTTAGGGCAGGATTGAAGAGGTCAAAAGACCAGGATAGGCACAAGAAGCTGACCACTGCCATTGCCACCAGGAACCTCCTCATAAGGACCATTACAGAGCACCCGGCTGGTCCAGTGACTGAGGCACTCCTGAAGGAGGTCAAAGAATTTGAGTTTGGACTGAATGTTTGACTTCTTTGCTTGTTGTTCATTTTCATTTGATGTACTATCCTCTTTTTTTTGTATTTTGACCCTCCAGGGGCATATGTTGTAAAACAAACTATGTATTTGTTCATCATTTGTAATATATTAGTTTGCTTTCATTGGGTTTCTTTTCTCAGCAACATCAAGCATCTTCCTCGAGGTCTGGAAAGGTCAAAACCAAAAAAAAACAAACCGGATACCTTGGAAAACAAATAAGCATACTGCATTGCATACTAACTTTTGTTTTGTTTTGTAGGTTTTATTATTGTTGTTTCTAACTTTGTTGTGATCTCAGGAAACATTGCTCGTCGCCGAGTGTTCCCTGTCAACCGCACGCACCGGTACCCTACTCGCAACAACCTTCCTGGTATTCAAATGGATCAAGTACAGCAGGATCTGACTGAGGTCAGAAACCAGATGGCTAATGAGAGAGTGGAAATGAGGAATCAGATGTCTCAATTCATGGCTATAATGACTGGTTTGGCTCAGAGTCAAGAAAGATTAAGAGAACTGGTGGAAAGGCAAACTCCCGAAGAGCCTCATCTTGGGACAGGAGGAACTAGCAACAATGAAAGGGGTCAGCCTCGTATTGATCCACCAGTATTTGGACCTCATCTGGATCCAGAAGCTAACATCCCAAGGAATGTGCAGGGTAATACTGATGGGGGGAGAATCTTACAAGAGGATCCCCAGGAAGAGCAGTTTACTATTATGGGAGCAGGAGATGAAGTCTATGACCGGAGGTTAGATGAAATTGCTGAGAAATTGAGATCTCTGGAGTCTCAGAATTCCTTGGGCTTCAATGTAATGGACATGGGGCTGGTGGATGGGGTGAGAATTCCCCACAAATTCAAACCCCCGTACTTTGAGAAATACAATGGAACCTCTTGTCCACGAACTCACTTACAGTCTTTCCTGGGAAGACTTAAAGCTTATACTATGGATGAGAAGCTGTGGATGTTCTACTTTGAAGACAGTCTGACTGGGGCTTCAAGAGAGTGGTATTCACACTTGACCAGGGCTACCATTAGATGCTGGAAGGACTTAGCTGAAGCTTTCATCAGGAAATATCAATACAATCTGGACATGGCTCCTAACAGAACCCTTCTGATGGGAACGTCTCATTCTTCCAGAGAAAGCTTCAGGGAATATGCCCAAAGGTGGAGACTGCTTGCTGCTGCTGTCCAACCACCCATGTCGGAAAGGGAAATGGCCGACATGTTCATAAATACTCTGCAAGGAACATATATTGATAGACTGGCTGCCTTTTCCTCTACTAGCTTTTCTGATGTCGTCATAGCTGGTGAAAGGATTGAAAGTCTATTAAAAATGGGCAAGATTTCTGACAGTGGTGCAAGTTCATCCAGTAATCCCAGGAAGCCTTTTGTGGGACCCCGAAGAGCCGGTGAGACCAATTCCATTCATACAAGCAGGGGCATACCTCGGTATGTACACCGGTCAGTAGCAGCTGTTACCATTCCAGCTCCGATTCCTCAACAATCAGCATATCCTCAGCAACAACCACAATATCAACAACAAGTTCAGTATCCGCAACAGAGAACCTACAACAACAACAATAGCAACCAACAACAGCGTCCATTCCAACAAAGACCATCACATGCAAACAGGGTGATTGATCCCATCCCTATGCCTTATGCTTCCTTATTGCCACAACTCCTGAAGCTTAACTTGGTTGAGTTAAGGACATTGGCACCACCAGATCCCCTCAATCTCCCAAAGAATTATGATGTCAACGCCAGGTGTGCTTTCCACTCCAACGCACCTGGTCACAATACTGAAAAATGCAGGGCCTTACAAATGAAAGTCCAAGATCTGGTGGATTCTAAAGCCCTCAATTTTGCACCTCCTCCGAATGTCAACAAAAATCCTATGCCTAATCATGGCGGGCCAAGGATTAATGCCACTGAGGAAGACAAACCATCTACCTTGATCACCAGTGTTGCACAAATTCGAACACCTTTGGTCGAAATTAAAGCTCAGCTTCTAGAGTGCCAAGTGTTCCCCGGGTGTGAGCTCGGTTATGGGTATTGCAACATTGCAGTCAATGGGTGTGAAAGGTTGAGAGACGGCATAGACGGTCTTATCAAGGATGGTATCCTTCAGATTTCAACAACGGCGCCTACAAATCCAGCAATTCCTTTAACAACAATTCTCGATTCTTCTACAACAGCAGCAACAATCATTCCTACCGATTCATCAATATCATCAGCAATGGCTCCATCCATCACTTCAACAAATCAAATGTCAACAACCCTTTCTTCTACAACATCAGCATCCATGTTATTAGCATAATCTTCTACAACGCCAGCAAAAGTTAACGAAGATGTTTCAACAGTTACAATCTACTATGACCCATCAATTGTTCCTCCTAAGAGTAACTTCCAACAACAAACAGTGGCACCTCCTGCCAGATCACCAGTCACAATTTACTATGATCCGCACACCATTACAGTACCCTCCTCTGCAGTAGTCAGCCCAGTTATTATTACGGTACCTGGGCCCGTTCCTTATGAGAGCAGTAATGCCATACCTTGGCATTATGGCTCTGACCTCTATTGCAATGGGGAGAAAATCACCTTGGATTCATCAACCTCTTCTCCACAAATTGATAATGTTGGGGGAGGCGGAGGCTTCACCAGAAGAGGATGCCTTTTTGCCTCACAAACACAAAGACCTAATGTTGAAGCAGAGGCTGCTGCCAAAGCAAAAGGAAAGAGTGTGGTACCTGAAGAGCCAACTCCCAAAGAAACTCAGAAGACATCTTTTGAACAAGATGTAGACGAGTTCATGAGAATCATAAAGAGAAGTGATTACAAGGTGGTGGACCAGCTTCACCAAACTCCCTCCAAAATCTCCATTTTATCACTGTTAATGTGTTTTGAAGCTCACAGGAACGCACTGTTGAAAGTCCTGCACGCAGCATACGTGCCGGAGGAGATTACTGTTAATCAGCTAGAAACCGTGGTTGCAAATGTCAACACCAGTCATGGACTGGGCTTTACCAATGCTGACTTAACAACAGAGGGACGTAACCACAACAAGGCTTTACATATCACCTTAGAATGCAAGGGTGCTGTTCTATCTCATGTACTGGTGGACACTGGGTCATCACTCAATGTTCTACCAAAGAAAGCCTTAGTGAAGCTGGAGAATGATGGCTTGGCATTGCGTCCGAGTAATTTGGTGGTGAGAGCATTTGATGGCTCTAAAAGATCAGTGCTTGGGGAGATTGATCTGCCTGTGTCGATTGGCCCGCAGACCTTCAAAACTACCTTCTTTGTGATGGACATACAGCCGGCCTACAGCTGTCTGTTGGGTAGACCCTGGATCCACGCCGCTGGCGCTGTTACGTCTACCCTTCACCAGAAGTTAAAATTCGAGTGGGAGGGCCAAATTATCGCCATCTGTGGGGAAGAGGACATCTTTGTTAGCCAGCTGGCTACGTATAAGTACATTGAGATGGATGGGGAGATCCATGAAACCATGAGCCAAGGGTTTGAGGCCTTGAACATTAATGAAGCATCTGTTGTACTGGGAACTTCCATAACATCGTACCAGCAAGCCTGGAAGGTTGTTGAGGAAGGTACCGCCCAAGGCTGGGGCAAGCTGCTGCCCGTGGAGAAGAAAGAAGACCGATTTGGGTTGGGTTACAGACCAACTCAACAACATCAATTAGAGGCTGCCAAGGAGCCTAAGTTTGTCAGCGGGGGGATGCTCACCCCGGATGTTGTGAACAATTTGGAAGATGAGTCAGAAGACGAGCACAACCTGGAAAGCTGGATACGTCCAAGGACCCTGGGGAGCCATGTCTCAAACTGGTCTTCCCAAGAAATTATAAGGGTTACTCCTGCAGAGTAATTATTATTTCGTGTATTTTAAAGCATGCATCAAGTCTTGCATCTTACCCAAGATGTCAAGACTCATTTTGTAATCGGGCCATCTTGTATTTTGTGCAAAGATCAATTAATGAATATCAGGACGTCTTTTGCAAATGAGTCTTTTCTTTTTCGCTCACTGTTTTTCATTTTTCAACTTTTTGTACAAAAATAAAATGGCAATGTTTTTCAAAATAAACAACTTCATTTTCACTTTTTCTAAATAAGATAAAACTGATCACTAAAACGAACCAATCTAAACCCTTGCAGAAAGTGCCCTCCAGACTGCACCGACAACAACACTGCTATTACTTCGTATGACTTTGATAATCCAATCAATCAAGCTGATGAAGGGGTTGAAGAAGATTATGAGCTACCTGAAGAGCTAGCTAGGTTGTTAAGGCAAGAGGAGAAGGTTATCACTCCTCATCAGGAGGAGGTCGAGTCAGTTAATCTTGGTACGGAAGAAGACGTGAAAGAAGTTAAGATCGGGGCCTGCTTACAAGATTCAGTGAAAGAGCAACTGATTGACATGCTTTGAGAATATGTGGATGTTTTTGCTTGGTCTTACCAAGATATGCCAGGGTTGGACACCGACATTGTCATGCACAAGCTACCGCTGAAAGAAGATTGTCCACCGGTAAAACAGAAGTTGCGCCGTACTCGCCCAGATATGGCAATGAAGATAAAAGAAGAGGTACAAAAGCAGTGGGACACCGGTTTCCTTGCTGTGACTAGCTATCCGCCGTGGGTCGCTAATATTGTGCCTGTGCCTAAGAAAGATGGCAAGGTGAGGATGTGTGTGGATTACCGGGATTTGAACAGAGCCAGCCCTAAAGATGACTTCCCATTACCTCACATTGATGTATTGGTTGATAATACGGCTCAGTTCTCGGTGTTCTCCTTCATGGATGGATTTTCAGGATACAATCAGATCAAAATGTCACCTGAAGACATGGAGAAGACAACCTTTATCACACCCTGGGGCACGTTCTGTTACAAAGTGATGCCATTCGGACTGAAGAATGCGGGTGCCACTTATCAACGGGCTATGGTAACATTATTCCATGACATGATCCACAAAGAAATTGAATGTTATATGGATGACATGATTGCCAAGTCCCTCACAGAAGAAGACCACCTGGTGAATCTGTTGAAGTTATTCAAGCGTCTGAGGAAGTACCAATTGAAGTTACACCCCCAACAAATTCACATTCGGGGTGCGATCTGGTAAGCTGCTGGGATTTATTGTAAGTGAGAAAGGGATTGAAGTTGACCCTGATAAAGTCAAAGTCATTCAAGAAATGCCTGCACCGAAGTCAGAAAAAGAGGTTCGGGGGTTTCTAGGTAGATTGAACTATATTTCAAGGTTCATATCTCATCTTACAGAGACCTGTGAGCCTTTGTTCAAGCTATTAAGAAAAGAACAAACGGTCAGGTGGAACGAAGACTGCCAGAGGGATTTTGACAAAATCAAGGAATACCTACAGGAGCCTCCAATCCTTATGCCTCCCGTTGAAGGAAGACCTCTAATCATGTACTTGACAGTATTAGAAGAGTCAATGGGGTGTGTGCTGGGCCAACATGACGAGTCTGGTCGAAAAGAGTATGCAATATACTACCTAAGCAAAAAGTTTACCGACTGTGAACAACGTTATTGACTGCTCGAGAAAACTTGTTGTGCTTTAGCGTGGGCTGCTCGTCGACTAAGGCAGTATATGTTGACCCACACTACCTTGTTGATCTCCAAGATGGATCCAGTCAAGTACATTTTTTAGAAGCCAGCACTTACCGGACGGGTTGCAAGATGGCAAATGATCCTAACAGAATATGACATTCAATACACATCTCAGAAAGCCATCAAGGGCAGTGTGTTGTCTGATTATCTTGATGAGCAACCCATTGATGATTACCAGCCTATGAGATTTGACTTCCTCGATGAAGACATCATGTTCATAAAAGCAAAAGATCATGAAGAGCCTATTCACACTGAAGGGCCTGACCCGGAGGAAGAATGGACTATGATGTTTGACGGGGCTGTTAATATGAATGGTCGTGGTGTTGGTGCAGTACTCATTACACCTAAAGGAGTTCACATGCCTTTCTCGGCAAAACTCACCTTTAATTGCACTAACAACGAAGCTGAATACGAAGCTTGAATTATGAGTCTTGAGGAAGCCATTGACCTCAGGATCAAGACATTGACTGTGTTCGGAGATTCAGCTCTGGTAATCAATCAGACCAACGGCAAATGGTACACCCACCAAGATCATCTGATACCTTACCGGGACTATACAAGAAGGTTATTGACTTTCTTCACAACAGTCAAGCTTGAGTATATCCCCCGAGATGAAAATCAGTTTGCAGATGCTCTGGCTACCATTTCATCCATGATCAAAGTTCAAGCTGCCAACTTTGTGCCTCGAATTTCAGTATCCAGACTTGACAGACCAGCATACGTGTTCTCAGCAGATGTTGTTAAAGACGACAAGCCTTGGTTCCATGACATAAAGTGCTTCTTGGAGGATCAAACATACCCACCTGGGGCATCATCCAATGACAAGAAGACATTAAGAAGGCTAGTTGGTAGTTTCTTCCTGAATGCTGATGGTTCCCTGTACAAGAGAAACTTTGATATGGTACTTCTCCGATGTGTTGATAAAGCAGAGGCAGACTTGTTGATGCACGAAGTGCATGAAGGATCCTTTGGTACCCATGCAGGAGGGCATGCTATGGCTAAAAAGCTGCTGAGATCAGGCTATTACTGGATCACAATGGATGCAGACTGTTGTGCTTATGCCAGAAAATGCCATAAATGCCAGATTTATGCGGATAAAGTGCACGTGCCTCCGAATCCTTTGAATGTGATGTCTTCACCTTGGCCCTTTGCCATGTGGGGGATTGATATGATTGGCAAAATCGAACCGACTGCTTCAAATGGCCACAGATTCATCCTGGTAGCCATGGACTATTTTACCAAGTGGGTTGAAGCAGCTTCGTATGCAAATGTCACCAGGCAAGTGGTAGACCGATTTCTGAAGAGAGATATCATTTGTCGGTATGGAGTGCCCGAGCGAATCATTACTGATAATGGTTCCAACTTGAACAACAAAATGATGGCAGAACTGTGTCGGGACTTCAAGATCCAACACCACAATTCTTCTCCTTACAGGCCAAAGATGAATGGCGCTGTAGAGGCAGCTAATAAAAATATCAAGAAGATTGTGCAGAAGATGGTAGTTACCTATAAAGACTGGCATGAAATGCTACTGTTTGCCTTGCATGGGTACCGCACGTCAATCAGAACATCCACTGGGGCAACACCGTATCAGCTTGTGTATGGTATGGAGGCAGTCCTACCTATTGAAGTTGAATTACCCTCCTTGCGGGTACTAATGGATGTTAAACTGAATGAAGCAGAATGGGTCCGATCCCGATACGAGCAACTGAATCTGATCGAAGAAAAGAGGTTAGCTGCAATCTGTCATGGGCAGCTGTATCAGAAAAGAATGAAGAAAGCCTTCGATCAGAAAGTCAGGCTTCGAGAGTACCAAGTAGGAGATCTTGTGCTGAAAAGACTCCTCCCTCCTCATACAGACCACAGGGGCAAGTGGACTCCAAATTATGATGGTCCTTTCATAGTAAAGAAAGTTTTCTCTGGTGGAGCACTGATGCTCAGTACTATGGATGGTGAAGACTTCCTGTCCCCTGTGAATTCAGATGCAGTTAAAAAATACTTCGCATAAAAATGACCCGCTGGGCATAAAAACAGAATGTAAGTCCAGGCAAAAATAGGGCATCCCGGCGAGTCAAAAACAGAATAAAAGACTCGGGCAAAAATAAGGGAAAATAAATCAAAAATGTACACCCGCTGAGTTGAAAAGCTGCATTGGACAACTCAGGCAAAAATGGGTATCTAGGTGGATTGAAAACCCGAAAGGGCGATCCACGAAAAATAAGGGAATAAGTGAACAACTACATTTTGAATTCGTCTGTATCACTTGCAACGTGGTAAGCTTCGAAAGGTTCAAGCTTCGGTCGGAATCAGCCTTCTTCAGAAAGCAAGATAAGAAGAACGTCAATGTCATACGGGTCATAGCAAAAGGAAAGCTCCTTGAAGTGTCATCAACATTGCCAATGTCATTTTGTTTCTCAATTTGTAACAATCTCCTCATTTCAGGGGATCTGTTTCTTTGACTGTATCCTGCCAATTCAAGGCACACAAATTAATAAAATCAGATTTTCAGTCATATTTCGTCTCGTACATTTTATTTTCATTTGCAAAATGTCTGATGTCCTTAAGATGTTAATTGCATAAATACAGATGCGCCTTTCTGAATCACATGCTTACAGGAAGCATATTTACTACCGGGAGCGTCTAAACTCCTATGATGGAATCCAGTAAGGGATACCTCGGGATACCTGTGCGTTTCTTTGTCTTAATAGGATTGCAGGTATTCAAAGTGCAACACGGGGCATGAAAACGTCTCCCTAACAAGTTGTCAAATCATTACTTACTCGGCACATCTTCCAGAATAGCACCAGAGATTGCTTCATTCACAGCTGAGTTGCCAGTCATCATTCCTCCTCAGCCAAATATCAGACAGGGAACCATCTCCCCGCAAAGCTCCAGCCTCTATCCAGAAGAGCGATGCCCGAAGATCTCACAACAAAGCAACGAAAGTTTCTGCAGCCCCAGCTGGGCTCATCATCACCAGAGATAGATCTATCAATGACCTGTTTCCCCAAGCAGAATCATTTCATCATATCTATCAATGATCTCATCCCCAGCTGAGATACCCACTTCAAACAGATCGACCGGAGATCTTCACAGCAACGGGATCCGAATCCCGGATCGATATCTTTGCATAATCATAGCATTCGCATCATATTTTACCCAAAGCGTAGCGTTCCGTCTAATACGGAGCATTACGGCAAAAATCAAACATATTGCATGAATCATAAGCCATGTTCTGAATCAAGCACTTGTAAATACCGACATACCATCAGTAATATACCAAATACTTCCCAAACTCCCCAGCAGAAAGCCGAAACATCCTCTTTGCACTCACAAGTACAGATACATACTCCTTGGCACTCGTCTGTGTCATCATTCCCCAGTAAAATCGCCCGAACGTTCTTTACAGACAGATACATATATATACAACTCCCTGACACCCGTCCGTGTCACCTTCCCCAACATAGTTGCCTAAACACTTTGTGAACCAAATACTTGTTTATAATACATTTCTTCCAACACCCGTCCGTGTTGTGTTTTTTCCACAACAAGTTGGACGCTCGTCCATGTCTCATTCATCACTTTTCCTCATACAAATACTCGTCCGTATCTTGTATACACTACTTATTTCCCCTCGGAGTCAACCCTCGTCCGTGTTCTTTGTTAACTAGTTGGTACTCGTCCGTATCATCATCTCTGAACATGCGTCAAGCGTTTGTTTCTACTGATACTCGTCCGTATCATAGTCTTAAGGATGCTCGTCCGCATCTTTAATCTATACACCGTGTCAGACACTTATGCTTTTGTTTTCTTGAAGTTAGACACTCGTCCGTGTCTACCGTTCCCAAGAAAAATTCCTGGTAAACCTTGGTAAATTATCTCCTTTTTATCCGACATTCGTCCTATGTCGTGATATTTTCAGCAGCCGTCCCCTGCTAGGTGATCGTCCTTCACCTCTTGATGATCGTCCTTCATCATTTTATCCGATGGTCGTCCCCATCGTTGATCTTGTTATCTGACATTCGTCCTATGTCATGATAAACCCCAAGAGCAGCCGTATCCTGCTAGGTGATCGTCCTTCACCTCTTGATGATCGTCCTTCATCATGCTTATCCAATGGCCGTCCCTATCGTCGACCTTCTCTATCCGGCATTCGTCCTATGTCGTGATACTTTCGGCAATCATACCGTACCAAGTGATCGTCCTTCACCTTGGATGATCGTCCCTCATCCATATCCCCAACAGAGCAGCCGTCCCCTGCCAGGTGATCGTCCTTCACCTTTGATGATCGTTCCTCATCATTTATTTTTCTTCAACCCGATGGTCGTCCCCATCATTTACCTTCATTCACCAGAGAGTCTTATTACTTTCCCCAGCATGTCGGTCGTCCCCGTCATCGCTTTATCCCCAGCAGTCGTCCCCTGCTTGACGGTCGTCCTCCGTCGCCCGCACTTTATAAATCATACTTTTTCTCTTTTACAATCTATATCCCTTTTCTTCTTCATTCAGTGAGTGCAAATTTTGGACTGTCTTTGATATTCAACCACAAGTTATCTTGTTTGCCTGTTAAGTCGTTGCTTACATCCTACACAGCTAACTCATGCTTGAATAGGGGCAGTTGTAAACACCCCAAATTTTCCCTCACTCATTTCACCATGGCTTGTGATTCTTTTCATATTGCATAAATTCAATCATAGCATCTCATACTACATTTTTTTTGCTTCATTGCATTGGTTCAAAGTCATCTACATCTAGGGTTTGTGATCTGAGCAATCCCTGAGCCATCTGAGCCACTCCAAGGGTATTCAATCATCTCAAGAGGGTCCATGTATGTTCAAGCATCATATTATATCCTCCCAAGGCCAAGAAAGTCAAAGAATCACAAGAACTGAGAAAGGCATAGAAGCAGAGCCAGGCTTAACTGCACAGATGACCTAGAATTAGGGTTTTGGTTTCAAAGGCCATAACTCCAAATTTTTTGGTCATTCTTGTTTCTATTGGTCTCTATATTTTATGAGGATCATGCATATCAATTTTCATGAAGAAATTCAATAGGGAAGGAATCTGATCACAAGATGACTTCTTGAGCAAGTTAGTGCAAAATCAGGGCATCTGAGGCCCCCAATGACCCAACCAAAGGGATTTCTCCATCATTTTGAATATGTATGATCTTTATTTGATCATAGAAGATGTTAGAAGTTCACAAAATTGAAGAATTTCAAGCCATTTGCAAAGTTGCCTTTTTGGGAAAGTGACTTATAATGAAAACTTGTCATTTTGGGAAAGTTTTTCAACCTCCTCTTTTTGATTCAAAATTGCTTCAAATGAGAAATATTTGGTCATGAAAGTTGTAGATTGGATCCTCCCATTTTCAAAAAGTACAAGAACTCATTCTAATTCATTTTGGATCAAAAGTTATGGCTTGTCAAAGTTGGACAAAATCACTAAAATTTCACTTTTACACCAAAGGAAGAAAGTTGCAAAACCTCATGCCAAGGCCAAATGTGACTTCAAACCAGCTTCTAATCATCACACAAACATAATTCATGGCTCATAATTCAGATTTTCCCAAGAAATTTCTCACTTTCATGTTTTGAATTCCAAGTAACCATAAGCCATTTTCCATAAAAGTTCAAAGGGAGGAATACTTGCAAAATGATCCCCAAGGGTTTTTATGGTCTCTAGCTGATCTCAAGGCATTACCATAACCTCATGAAGCATCTCACAACAAAATTCAGCAAGGAAAGTCACATGTCTATGACCAAAAATCACAAAATGTAACAAGTTGCAAAATTGCAAAACATGTGGCATCTCACCCTTCATCCATCCCAACTCACATCAGAACATCTAAGGGCCTTCCTTGAAGCTGGTTGAGGCAATCCAAACACAGAAATCTTCTCTGCCATGGCCCATACCTATAGTACACCATTTTTGACTTTTTGGCCAATCATCCCATACCAATCCCATACTGCATACCTGCCCTCAAGAATTATTGGGATTGCTTATGGATTACATAAGGATCATAAAACACAAAGGGAGGAGGCTGAGAACACACACACAACCAGCTTGCACAAAATCTGTCCAAACCTTCATCTCTTCGAAACTCCTTCCTCAGCCATCAAAAATAAAAAATTCCTTCACCAACAAATCACATATCACTCACAGAACAAAACCCACCCCCTGAAACAGCTTGAATCCCCACATACACAAACCTCCATTTCTGCTACACCAGAACTGAAGCATCCAAACCAGCCATTATCAAAGCCTTCCAAGCTTCATTTCATCATCAGGGTGTTCAAAGAAGTGGGTTTGCACAAAGGGAGAGTCCAAAAAGCTCAGAATCAGAGAGTCTTCATCTCAGGTAACATGAAGAACTTTTTTTCCAGAAGCTAGTTTTTAAGTTCTTTTATGATTTTGTATGCTCCCCTGATCATGGGGATGCGTTTATTTTTGAAAATGGTGAAGAAACCATCATGTATGAAGTCTTTGAACATTTGCCCGTGTTTCATATTTTTCTTCGATTCATGCTTATGAAGTGAAATAAATGGATTTTAATTGGGGGTTTATGTTTAGAATGATTAGAGGATCATTTTTGTGAAAGAAATTTGAAGATTGGTGACCTGTAGAAGAAGCTAGGGTTTTGTGTTGTCGGAGAAGACGACCGGAACATTGTTCCGGTCGCCTGAGGGTCATTAAGCCCTAATCCCATTAATTAGCCAACTTTGAATATTGTCCATTGATCTGGCTTTCACGCACGCGTATGGGTGGTCCAGATGGGTCATTAAGCCCTAATCAGTCATTAATTAGTTTAATGTAGGATTAATTAAATATTTAATAAAGTTTAGGGAAGTTTGAACCTGGGCCGTCCAGATGCGCGCCAGGTCAAACTTCCCAAGCCCATAATCAATCTGGACCCTCCCTTTGGCATACTTGTCCTTTTATTTAATTTAATTTTCATTTTTATTGTATTTATTTCCACGAATTTTTAAAAATAGTAAAATGCATTAAAAAATTTTGAAATTTTTCATCAAATCTTTTATTAAAATTCAGAACCCAAAAATATTTTTATTTTTATTTTTTGCATTAAAAATCATTTTTAAATCATTTAAATGTTTATTTTTAATTAGTTAATGGAAATTAATTAATTAAAAATGCATTTAGGTATTTAAAAATCACCCAAAAATTCACATTACATTTTGATACATTTAGAAACATTGTCCAACTCTTCAAACAAATTTATTTTTTGTTCTTGACCTACTTTGATAATTTTCATTGGAATTAAAGTTATTAAAAGGCAATATTTTGGTCCTAACTTAGAAAAATTCATTCTGCCTAACCATGAAGAGTTTGATGATGTTTCTTCTTGCATTGCATTCTTCATAGCATGTAGTTTCTAAGGTAAAATTCGTTTGAATTTATCTTTCATTTTCAATTTAATGAGCATTTTTCCTTTTGAGGTGCCTTGAAACCCTAGTTGACTTGAGAAAATCATAACTTCCATTAGGTTAAGACTTAGGTCTCCCCCTTTGGGAAGTGAACTTGTGTAGGGTTAGGGTTCCTTTGATCCCATTTTCAATTTCTTATCATGTCATTTGCTTCTGATTTTGAATTTTGCATTGCATATTGTATGTAAACCCTAATTTTTGCCTTCATTTGCATCCATCTCTCATATGCTTGCATCCAAGAACTTGCCATGACATTTTGTGTATCCATATGACATATAAGCCATCTTAGGACATATTAGAATCAGGTTTGATCATTGCATCATTCATTTTCCATGTTATGCATTCATTCCATTTCATAAACTGTCATGAACCTTCATGGTTCAAAGCATGCTCCATTTGCATCCTCATCCTTGTATGATCATCCACAACTCTTGACATGTGCTTGCATCATCCCTTAGCATCATTTACATCATGTTCATGCTTCTGGTTTTGACTTTCATCTTTGCATTCATTTCATTTTCACTTCATTTCACTTTCTTTTGCTAACTTTTCAGGTGGTAAGTTGTTTTGAGAAGTGAATTTGCCTTCACTTCTCATAATCTCTTCTCATCCCTCTCTTGCATCATTGCTGCATTTTATCTTTGTATTAGAGTGAGCTTGCTCATTCATGTTCATCTCTTACTTTCTTTCTTCAGGCAACTTGTCTTCTTAGGTGAAGCAAGTTGTCTTATTTCCTTCTACTTCTCCTCCTTTCATCTGTTTCTTTCCTGGTGGCTTTTCTCCTGAAGATCTTTTGCAAGCCTCATAAACCTTAGGAACAACCAAGAATGATCACTATTAGGGTTTGATTAGTCCCCCATTAGTTTTACCTTTGTGTCATCTTTGTGTCTTCTCTCCTCACCTCATAATCAAGGACTAAACCTTAAAGGTTTTAAGACTTTGTGATTAAGGTTATGACTGTATCCTTCTATTAGGATGGAGTGTACAACTTTCATCCTAAGTGTTATACCCTCAATGTGTTTAAATCCCTTTAATCAATCCATCTAATAATCACTAAGACATAAAGCTTGTAACTTGGGCCTTGCATTAGGGTTCCTATTCTTCCTTAACTGGTTAAGAAGGACTAACCCTAGTGTTAATGGACAAGTCCCCCTCAACTTTGTCTTACAAATTAAAATTCACTTCTTAATCTTATCATTAACTAAAATCCACTTTAATAAAGGCTTTGTTTTTTCATGAGGTTAATCCCTAATCATGGATTAAGTTGAGGAGCCTTCCTCAGCTTAAATGTTCTCATTTATTATCCTTCTATTAGGATGGTGTAATGAGTCCATTAAATCCCTGATTATGGCTTAAACTCATTACTGAACACTAAACAAAAACTCCAAAAATATCTAAATAAATGCAAGTAGGTTAATGATCTTAATCCTATACCATGGTGATTAAGTGTGAGGTGTTTACTTCATACTTAAGGTATTCTCATTACCCCTAATTAGAGGGAGGATGTGATGAGTCTATTAACCGTTGGTTTAGGCTTAAGATCATCAACTTATGACAAACCTCAAAAGGCAATAAAAGACTGAAAATACCAAAAACAAACATTAATCGTCTCCTCCGGGATTCTTTTCTCACCATCTTCATTCACAAACGAGAACTTGCTTCTTCCGTCTAATGCAAGACAGTTTGCACCTGAGCCAGACAGGTCATACACTTGAGCATAGACAAGTAAGCAGTTCACAAGTCAATTCATCTTTCAGTCTCTTTGAGTCGAACTACGGTGTTCTGACTTCCTCATTGCACGAGAGGATACGTAGGCATAACTTAACGGTTATCGAACAAAAGTCTCTGTATATCCCCCCTCTTCCAGTATCATTCTTTTAAGCCTCAAAGTCTTGAGCATTTCACTCCTGGTCTTACACTGACACTTCACATATTTCACTTCACTTGCTTCCAACACTGACACTTGTATTCTTTCTAGCTTTGATACACAGATAGCACTGAAACTACCTCTTTAAGCACAAATCTTTCAAGCGTGGATCCCGTCGAGTACGACGGACAATCTGGGTGCTAATACCTTCCCAGGTTGTAACCAACCCCCTTTCTCAGTTTCTCTGGTTCGCAACCGTCTTATCCATATCTTTCTAGGTTTATGCAGCATTACCTTTCCTTTGGGATAAAAATGCCTAGCTGGCGACTCTTTTCATTCATTCTCTTTTCACCGACCGTTTGCGTCTGTACCCCTCTTGGCCGGGTGTCATTTGGTGGGAGAGACAGCATGAAATGATTATGGGTCAGTAGCATACAATATATGAGATGCATTTAAAATTCATGGATAGGCATTAATTATTCCCACATAATTCATGTTAACAATTATAGGAGAAGAGAAACAAGTTTAAGGCAAAATTAGTTCAAATAAAGATGCACTTTGAAACACTAAAACAAACCAAATGAGTATGGTTCAAAAAGTAACATATAACTGGAATTAAAGACTTAAAAGTGAACTATAATTAACTTCTAAAAGTTACCAAAAAGTGCCTCAAGAAAATGGCATGAATGCCTTTCTAATATCTAGGTTATGGATCAAATAAATACATGATCAGACCTATAATCTAGGTGACATGAAAAATAGCAAAAAAGCTTGAAAAATTATGAAATTAAATCCCTGGAAGTTGAAGTCAGTATCTAACATGGTCTAAAAGGATTTCACTAAATTATGCAACAAAGTGCCAAAACAATTCCTCAACGATTAAGATAACAAGGCATGATCGCCGAAAAACAACTCCACAAAGTGGATCAAAAATGGTACTAAAAATTATGAAAAAAATGCCTAAGTAGCATCAAAATGTCACAAATTCCAGTGGTTAATCACACATAAAAAATAGGTCTCACACCTATGGGGAAAAATGGT
The DNA here is from genome assembly GCA_963966055.1 of Lathyrus aphaca. Taxonomy (NCBI): domain Eukaryota; kingdom Viridiplantae; phylum Streptophyta; class Magnoliopsida; order Fabales; family Fabaceae; genus Lathyrus; species Lathyrus aphaca. The sequence continues at coordinate 123,365,398 of OZ014523.1, read as the reverse complement.
TTTTGGTCCCTTATGTCAATACCATTCCTTTTGGGACAGCTTGTAATGAAAAATCCAAATTAATTACTAAAACCAATCAAACCTAGAATCAAAAAATATGAAAAATTAATTAAGAGGATAAGGATCACTCATGAATATTTCCAGAATTTTATCACACATAAAACTATTTTTAATAATTGTGACAAAACGGGCAAAAAATGGTGTTTTAAGGGAACGTGAAAGGAACCGAATTCTATAATTCATAACCTAATCCCTAAGCTCCGAAATCGACACATATAATCAAAAATCATAAATAAATCCAATGCCTCAGGTGGGAGGGCTCAATATGCACCTTAATTTATATGATCCTAAGCCTCATACAAACTATAATGATGCATTAAAAGTGGAAAGTCGAAATTACTTACTTGATCGAAGTACCGATTCTTCACATAAAAGAAATCCAAAAAAACTTCAAGCAAGGTCTTCTAATTTCCATAAGCAAAATAAATACTTATCTTCCATAATTGCTTTGTAAAGATCCACCATAACCGAAACAAAAACAACGACACAAAATATCATTTGAATCCAAAGGTATCCCACAAATAAAGTGGAATACCAACCAAACGACCGTCGTTAAGATCTTTGCGAGAACCTTGCATGAACTCAACAAACGCATTAGAAACCCAAAAGAGGTGCAACCGGAAGTTGCACCTATGCCTCACAACTCAAAATCAAGTAGAAAGATGAATATACGAGTCATGGACATGCATTGAAATTTATGTTTCAAAACGGGGCAGCACTTATGCACTAATATAAACAACATGCAAACTCAAACCGGAATCGAACAAATTTACATGAAATGAATGGAAAATGATCAACAAACATAAGTACAAGTCAAAACAAGACCAATGCATCAAAACCGCACCAAACCGAACATAAAAAGCCTTGAAACGGAAAAACGCGTCAAAAATCACCGACTCGGAATTGAACGAAAATCACATGGTAACTTGCAAACGTGCCAACGGATTCAAATATGCAATCGGTTTTTGAAAATTCCACTCGAAAGTGTGACTTTTTGGCCGACTTCGTCGGCTGGCAGTAGCAAAATAGCCGAAAAAAATTGTCCGGAATCGACTAAAAAGCTTACCAATGGCTCTGGAATAATCAACAAAGTCAATTTACACTATTCACATTCGCAAAAACGCGCTACGATTAGGAAGTTATGACCAAAACATATTCTCGACACGCGACACATGAACAATATCAACAATTAAGTCTCAACCTATCCTATTTCAAATTTGCACATTGAAACAAGCATGAATTTAAAAGTCAAACACTTCAATCAATATCAAGTCACAATAATTAACTCTCTTAAGAATTTTGTCAAACACCTAACATGCACCGATTATTCTATGTCAATTTTAACAATCATTTCCAATTATGCACAACAACAATTATTAGGATCAATTAATCAAGCATCAATCAACAACCACATCAAGAATCAATGCACATAATCTCCATAATATTAATTCAACTTGTAAATTCAATTCAAGAAACAATGCAACAATTATTCATGAATTAAAGTTTAAGAAGCTTACCGAATGAAGAATCGACGAAGAAATTGCGAATCCGAAGGAAGTGAGACGTGATCGTGAACGGAGGATAGGGGAGAGTTCGCGTGGCTACCGGAGGCGGAAGATGGTGGTCGTACGGTGGTGAAGTTGACCGGAGGTGGTGGTTCGTGGCGGCTCGGCTACCGGAAGCTTGATCGGAATTGTTGTGCTCTTGAGTTCTTGATGAAGTTGTTGTTGTGTTCTTGAGAAAGAGTTAAGAGAATGAACTTTGATCCTTTAGAGAGAGTTTGTGAGAGTTTTTTGGTGTTTGTAAATTATGATTGAAGTTATGAGACAAATTGTGGGTCAAAAGAATATATAGTGGAGTGTAAAATGAAAGGCAAAAGGTAGAATTTCGGCTTAAGTGAAAATAACAATATCTTCGGAAAAAAATTTCGACTCTGAGCCTTACACAACATCGTTCGCCTTTGAATCACGGTTGCAATTCAAAAAGAACGAACTTCATACGATCAAAATCGAATGCGATCGATACGTTTAAGCTGCAAGACATCACTGAATAAGTTATTTTTTCGGCTTATTTGGTGTCCGCTACTCGAAAATGTGACTAGGTCTACCTCTCCGGAGCATAATCTCGACTCGACTTTGTCAGAAAAGTTGTATATCTACGAGTCAGTGACCTGGTGTTAAAATGTAAGCTCAACTGGACAAACAACGAGGGAGATATGAATTTTCTCGTGAAACCACTTTCACCCTTTTTCTTCGGTTCAGCACTTCAGTTTTGTGAAATAAACCAAAACGACAATCTTTGGAGCACTGTTCGAACTCGCGTTTGTCTTTGAAATTTAAAAGGATAAAATTTGTGAACCAACGCTTCAAGAACGGGTGAAATCCGATGAAAATTGACCGAGTTATGAAATTTACAAAATCTGACAGACAGTGCACTGCATCAAATAACCTTACTGGTAATTCGCATTTTCGAGATCCTTCCGCTCGGACCTAACCCAAACTGAAATCACATAATGAAGATAACATCTAAACGGAATTTTAGGCACCAAAACGACATCAATTCGATGAACGAGCCAAGAGTTATGAATTTTTTAGTGTTCAAAACTCACCGGTTCAGCACTGTTTTTCACTATGTCGACTCTAAAGACTCGCACATTCTGAGATCTTCTTCAAAGAATTAGTTCTCGGCCAAAACCCAAAAGTTGGAAAGGATATCAAGACAGAACTTTTGGCATATGAATCTCTCAGACATGTTGACCCAATCAGAAGTTACATACTCTTGAATACCGCTAGCACAGTTAATCGGCGAAACCGAAATTTCAGAAACAAATAAATCCCGCCATTTTCCTTGATGAATTGGCCTCTGAGCCAAACACAAAAGTTGTAGACAATACCGAAACAGTCTAAACTATAGAGTTTCAAGAAAAAATGAGTTTTCAAGCATAAGTTACAATTTTTTCAAACTGCACCATAAAACTGATATTTTGCTTAAACTCCTCTGAATCAACCGAGAACTTTTGGCTTCTTCTGAGATTCTTGTGCAAGTGCCGCATGAAGAAATAAAGGTAGGTCGTAACCTATGAAAGCTCAAATGGAGATGTATGTTCATGTATGTTTATGATGCAATTGTGATCTAAATGCAATGCAATGTATGAAAGGATATGCTAAATGCTATGCAAGATGTTGAGCAAATGAGAGGGCAAATTTTGAGGTATTACACTTTGTAATGTATATAAATAGCTTAGTCTAATGTTAGAATAAGTGTGTGGAAATCATATGTATTAGTAACTTCGTAACACTCAAAGTATCTGCGTGTAGAGAAAACAGTGCAATGAGAATGTACGTGATGTAAACACCACCAATTTATCTTCAATGTCAATTTATCTTGAAGTTATTTATCTTTGAAGCCATTTAAATTTCAAGTCTTTTATGTTAAAGAACTTATCTTTCAAAGTCATTTACTTTTTAAGCAATTTACTGCATTTCATTTACATTTCCTGCCCTTTACTTATTCAACATTTTAACATTTTGCCTCACACTTATCTTTCCTTTACATTTTCAATCATTTAAACTTCCTTGCCTTGCCTTTAACTTTCATTTACCTTCAATTCTTGTCTTTATCTTTCCTTTAAAACCTTTAAGCCTTGCCTTTTCTTTTGTTTACTTTGAAAGTCTTTGCTTTTACTTCATTCCTTTTATTTTAACACTTTCTGAATCATGTCGAAGGGTTCAAGACCTTTTTCCCAAAAAACATCACAAATCACAAACCTTTTAGCACATGTCCTAGGATCAATCTGGTCGATCCTGTGAGTAACTGAGAGTATTTTGGTATCTTCAGAGGACCAGCGGTTGTTTTTCAATTTTGGGGGTAAACACAACTGTGAAAAACACAAACAATTGTTAACCCAGTTCGGTGCAAACACACCTACTTTATGGACTACCAAGCCAGGGAGGAAGTCCACTATTAGTAATATCAATTCAGAGTTAAACCACTCAGTTTACCCTCTTCACTTAATCACTACCCAATGTAACTTCTACCTAAGAACTCTTAGGTAAGAGACACCTCTCACTCCCCCTCAATCACAACAGTGATAATAAACTAACAATCAAGTACTAAAAGACACACTTCAAAGATAAATCTTGACCTTTCTTAAAAGCTTCAGTCAAGTACAAATCACTCTTGCTTAAAAGCTTTGAGTGAACAACTTACAACTCAAAAACCATAGTCCAAAACAAGTATCAACATGATAGTTGTTTGACTCACAAGAAAACTAAGACACATGTAGAAACCCTTATACCAATAACACTCTTCAACGCCTTATTTTATGTATCTTCAAATAGGGTAGCAACCTTTTTGTAGAGGAAGAAACATGGTCATGGGTCTGCTACATAAGTGAAACAGTTTTAACCTAATAAAATTAATTCCTAAAAAAAAGAACAAATATAGCTACCAATAAAATATTCTGAAACGACAAACCAGCTGAATCACAACCTTCTAAATAAAGCGCCTAATAATTCTCAACAAAAACATTCAAATGAATTACTGAATATGCGCGCAAGATTAAAACAATCAGTTAGGTCTTCAGCACCAGGAAGAGATGTCATGACATCAGTTTTGACATCCTGATAAAACATTCAGCACACATAAACTTTCACACATGCAGATTGCTTAAACAACATGTCATAACATCAAGCATGACATTAAAATACATAATTTGTTTTACCATAAAATGCTGTCAATCTACAACATCTATAAATACAAAAACTTAGAGATAGTAATGTTATATTTCCACTATGCCAAAATTGACATTTAACAGCGCACCTTAGACACCGCTTTATAAAGAAAGCGCTGCAATAGGTCAAAATTAAAAGAAAACACGGAAACTGTTCAAAAAAATAATAAAAGCGCTGCTAAAAGTCATACCTTAGACAGCTCTTTTGAAAAAGTGTTGTCTAAGATAGACCTTAGACAGCGCTTTTAGAAAGCGCTTTTAAAGATAGACCTTAGACAGCGCTTTTAAAAAAACGCTGTCTAAGGCTTTCAATTTAAAAAAAAATTAAAATCAAAAGCGCTGTCTAAGGTTGACCTTAGACAACGTTTTGGGGAGCGCTTTCCCAAAAGCGCTGTCTAAGGTCTAATTATATTAAAAATATACAGTTTCTATTTTCATTTCCCTCTCTTCTGCGAACTCTCTCACTTTCTACGAACGAACACCATCGTCGTCCTAACTGAGCTTTTCGCCACCATTGCCCTAACTGAGCTTCTCGCCACCATTTCCCTAATTGAGCTTCTCGCCACCGTCGTCCTCCACGTTCACCGTCTTCCACCACATTATTTGGTAAGCTTCTTCTCTGTTCTTTTCTTCTCTGTTTAGGGCAAGAAAGAAATCAACTTTATCTCTTTTAGTTCAAGCTCTTTTTGTTTGTAGTTGACATTGTTGTAGTTGACATTGTTGTAGCTGACATTGATGTAGTTGACATTGTTGCAGAAGTGCTTATTAGTTTAAGCTCTTTTTGTATATTATTGTAGAAGTGCTTATTAGTTTAATCTCTTTTAGTATATAGTTGACATTGTTGTTGAAGTGCTTATGAGTTTAATATCTTTTTGTATATGATTGACATTGTTTGAAGAAGTGCTTATTATTTTAAGCTCTTTTTGCATATAGTTACACTATTCTATACATAAAAACTAGAATAGTGTAAGTTATTAATATTGGACATGAAACTTAGAGTATGTATCAATATAGGGTATTCATGAAACTTTTGAGAATATCTAACTAATATACAAAGATTCATAAAATAAGAACTTTAATAGGGTATTCATGAAACGTTTTGCTTATTAGTTCATTGTTGAAGCTTTTTGATAGGGTATTCATGAAACTTTTGAGATGATCAAACTAATAGACAAATATATTCTCAATACACAAAATTATAATAGATGAAAGATTCATAAAATAAGCATTTTTATTAGTTTAAGCACTTTTTATTAAGTTAGATTTGATCATGCATGGTTTCTTTATTATGTATGTATTTATTTGATTATAAGTTAGATTTGATCATGCATGGTTTCTTTATTTTTGTGTTTTCAATTGCTTTTATTATAAGTTATATTTGATCCTCCTTGGTTTCTTTATTATAGGTTAGACATGGCCACTAATGATGATAACCCACATGATGATCATTCGACACATGAAGGAGGTAGTAAAAAAGTATCAACTGAAGAAGAGATTCGAAGAGGTATAACGGTTATGAGAAGAGTGGTCAATGGTAGATCTCGAGGCATCATTCTAGATGTGAATTGGAGCCATCAGGGGAAGCTTATAGAACCTAATGGGAACACCTTAACTAGTTTCATCGGTTCACTAGTGTCGCTCCCACCAAATGACACCTGGTCAGACGGGGTACAGACGCGAACGGTCGGCGAAAGAGAGAACATGAAGGTGAAATGAAAAGAGTCGCCAGCTAGGCATTTTTATCCCGAAGGAAAGGTAATGTTGCATAAACCTAGAAAGATATGGATAAGACGGTTGCGAACCAGAGAAATTGAGAAAGGGGGTTGGTTACAACATGGGAAGGTATTAGCACCCAGATTGTCCGTCGTACTCGACGGGATCCACGCTTGAAAGTTTGTGCTTAAAGGGGTAGTGTCAGTGCTATTTTGTATGCAAAAGATGGAAAATAATGCAAGTGTCAGTGTAAAAGAAATGTGAAGTGAAGTAAAGGAGTGTCAGTGTAAGGAAGGAGTGCAAAGCTCAAGACAATGAGGCTTAAAGAAAAAATGCTGGAAGAGGGGGAATATACAGAGACTTTTGTTCGATAACAGTTAAGTTATGCCTACGTATCCTCTCGTGCAATGAGGAAGTCAGAACACCGTAGTTCGACTCAAAGAGACTGAAAGATAAATTGACTTGTGAACTGCTTACTTGCCTATGCTCAAGTGTATGACCTGTCTGGCTCAGGTGCAAACTGTCTTGCATTGGACGGAAGAAGCGAGTTCTCGTTTATGAGTGAATGAGGTGAGAACAGAATCCCGGAGGAGACGATTATTGTTTGTTTTTGGTATTTTCAATCTTTTATTGCTTTTTTGTGTTTGTCATAAGAAAATGAGCTTAAGCCTAAACGAAGGGTTAGTAAACTCATCACATCCTCCCTATGATTAGGGGTAAAGAGAATACCTTAAGTATGAAGTAAGCACCTCACACTTAATCACCATGATGTAGGATTAAGATCATTAACCTACTTGCAATTATTTTGATGTTTTTGGAGTTTTTCTTTAGTGTTAAGTAATGAGTTTAAGCCATAATCAAGGATTTAATGGACTCATTACACCATCCTAATAGAAGGATAATAGATGAGAACATTTAAGTTGAGGAAGATACCTCAACTTAATCCATGATTAGGGATTAACCTCATGACAAAACAAAACCTTTATTAGAGTGGATTTTAGTTAATGATAAGATTAAGAAGTGAATTTTATGGTTTGTAAGACAACTTGAGGGGGACTTGTCCATTAACACTAGGGTTAGTCCTTCTTAACCAATTAAGGAAGAATTAGAACCCTAATGCAAGGCCCAAGTTACAAGCTTTGATGTCTTAGTGATTATTAGATGGATTTATTAAAGGATTTAAACACATTAAGGGTTTAACACTTAGGATTAAAGTTATACACTCCATCCTAATAGAAGGATGCAGACATAAGCTTAATCACAAAGCCTTAAAACCTTTAAGGTTTAGTCCTTGATTATGAGGTGAGAAGAGAAGACACAAGAGATGACACAAAGGTAAAACTAATGGGGGACTAATCAAACCCTAATTGTGATCATGCTTGGGTATTCCTAGGGTTTATGAAGCTTGCAAGAGATCTTCAGGAAAAGCCACCAAGGAAGAAGAAAGATGGAAGGAGGAGAAGCTGAAAGAAGCAAGTCAACTTACTTCACTTAAGAAGATAAGTTGCTTAAAGAAAGAAAGTGAGGGAAGAACATGAATGAGAAAGCTCACTCTAATACACATACAAAATGAAGCAATGAATGCATAAGAGAGATTGATGGGCTAAAGACGTGTCTAATTATGTGTCTAGCGGTATCTTAACTGCAAGTGCACAGCCTATCGAAGTAATATTTAAGATTATCGATCCACAGGGACTCTATGGTTACTTAGTGCTAGATGAACTTCTAGTTTAGCTAAGGTGAAGGGTTGTCACGATTTTTTGTTGTTTTTAAAATATTAAAGGCGGGAATTAAATTTAAGTTTTAATAAAATAATACTAAGGCGGTCGGTATGTAATTATACTAACTTAGGTGGGTCAATCTAACCTAGGCTTATATAGGTGTTCACTTAAACTATTCTGTAGAGGTTACCAGTTTAAATACCCTCAACTCACACTCTCGTGGTCTTATCTCAGATCTTACCCTAAAGCCCTATGCCTGCTCTCGCTAGCCCATAAGTGTTTAGAGATAATTTTTGGAAACTTAGTAATTCTAATTTATTTTAAAGCGCTCTCGCTGTGTTTAATTTAAATGCCTAACTTTAGCTATCTGGTTAAAATCTCACACTCTCGTGGTCTTGACCTAACCTAATACTCTTTCCTTACTCTCGTAACGAAAAGGTCGATTTTAATTAAAAAGTATCAGCCAGAATGTTATGTTATTAATTATTTTTAGCCTATGGTTAATTTTACCGATTAAGTTTGTTTTAACTACATACCGCCCTAAGGTAATTAGCTACTCATTTTTGTTGAACCAGACAGAGACAGAAAAACAATAAACAAAATATTCATGGCAGAAAAATAAATAAACAACATAAATATTAAATTTGCAATATAATAAAAACCTGGTTAACACTAAAATGGTAGACTCCTTCTTCCACAGACCGGAAAGCTCGGAGTAATTGGCGGAAATTGAAAATAAAGCAAAAATCTGAAGGTTTAGAAACAAGTAATTTTTATAACAATTTCCTGATGTTGGAAATTGTTATAGGTTGGGTTTGGATACAATAAGAATGAAATACTGAAAATAATGCTGAAATCAAAGCAGAGTCGTAAAATAAATCGGCAGAGCTTCCGCAGGAAATTGATAGAAAAATTGCTCTGTAGTTTCTTCATAAAACTTAAGCTATTTATAGAACAATTAATGGGCTTTGAAATTTGGACTTGTTGCATTGGGCCTTGCTGAAGCAGTGGAGGAAATATAGGAACGTGGCTAAAAAATAGGCAAAAACTTCTTCACGTAACGTTTTGACGTGGTCTCAGTCAATAACCTACTTTTTACCTTGTCACGGTCGTGACAAGGTCTTCACGCTCGTTTCCCTTGCATTTTAAGTGTCACGGTGGTGACAAGGTCATCATGACCGTGATTGCTTCTTTTGGGGTGTCACGGTCGTGACGCCTTGGTGACGACCGTGAGTGTAACAAATTTTGCAGTTTTGCAGGCTTCTTCATTTCTTCATCTTTTTATGGTTGTTTTTGTTCCTTTTGCTCTTAATTCATGATTTAGCTCCATATATGATGTACCTGCAAAATGGTAAGAAAAACTCGAGGAATCGGGTGTTAAAACGATGATTATGCGATAAAACGGTAATGAAACTTAGCAATATAATCGATACATTTTCTCGTTATCAAACTTCCCCAAACTTAAACCTTTGCTTTTCCTCAAGCAAATAGTCGGTTGAAAATCGTTGGACAAGTTTTTATTGACGCATACACATAACAAACCGTACGAGGGATCGTTTTGTCGGATAAACCGGTACTTTGATAGAACACTAACAATACACTAATGACACAAGCAACAAGCTATGTCGTCGACTTCCCGTTAAACAAAACAATCGGTAATTTCTTTACGATTTCACCTAGAGTTTTTCGATCTTATTTCGCCCGGTTTCATTCTAGCGCAATCACATTAAGCCCTTTGCCTTAGCACACACGTAGTGGAGTAGCCGGTTAGCGACTTTGATCCTTTTTAAGCACGGGGTCTGGTACACGAGTGCGGTAACCCTACATATATTATCCGATTTGGAGGTTGTGGGGGATCGAGCCGTAGCACGCCCTACCAAGTTCAGAACCAGTACCTCTGAACCAACCCACAATGGACTCCTTCTCATATTTCTCATTTCTTATATGCGACCGTGTACTTTGGTGCAATTTCTTTTCATTTGCATCGAGATATGAAGGATCATTATTGATTAGGCATCAAACGCTTATATTCATCGGCTCCCCACGTGGTTTGTGTTCAGACGGTGCTGACTGCTAGTATAAACTACTAGGGGTTACTTTTGAACTGAAACTTAAGGTGTACTTGTAATGATAATCGGAATGGAATCGCTTAAGTGGAAAGTCAAAGGTGTCAAGATTGTATTGGTCTTGTTTAATCGTTCTCAGCTTCCTAATTACGATTCCGTAGGTAAGTCGGGTAATGCGAATAATTAAAGATTTTTTTCTGGTATGGCTAAATAAACGGGGAAAGTTCGAAACTAAAGAAAATAGCACAAAATTTGCTCGTTTCATTAACTTGCGAAAAGAAATACAACAGAATGGGAAAATGCGAAAAGGGAAAAATGCGGAAATGAAAGGTACCTCTCCCACACTATATCAAACATTGTCCTAAATGTTGTGATATAATAGCGGTAAAAGTACAGTACAAACTATGAAAATGAAAAACAAACATAAGCAAAACTAAAACTAAGGCTGCTGAGGACCGCGGGCTCGGCTTCTGGTGCGGGAGCGTCTGGAAGGAGTCGCTTCAGGATCAGAACCGGTACCAGTGGCAGCAGTGATGTCAATGCGTAAGGCTTCTAGCTCGCTGAAAATTTCGTCGAGCTTTTCATTAGTAGATGTCTGGTTGCTTGCAATAGTGCTGAGTAAAGCATCATACTGCTCCTTCTGCCTTCGCTCCAGTGCGGCGTTCATCTGGTTCTGCTGATGAATCGCACGGAGGACGTCCTCAAGAGTGAATTCCTGTGCAGGAGGCTGTCGGGTAGATGACTCTGGAATGTCTTGGACAGGCTCAGCTGCATCCATAGCGTCCTGCATCTCATCCGCTGGAGGATCTGCCTGATCATCATGAATAGGGGCGTGGTCGGCAGCATCTGGTAAAATAAAGAGCCAGTTGGCTCGGCTGGATGGGTCGATGCGGTCACGGGACGGCAGAATGATATGATGATAAATAGTGCCATGGACAACAGGGCTATACCTGCCATCCTCTCGCTGCGTAATCAGGTGAGCGGACCTGCAATAGCTTTTGGTTAGGAATTCTGCGGCTATGCCAGGCAAATTATCGAGCAAGTCATTGAGCCCTAACGGAAAGGCGAGGGCAGAGACAATGCCGCTTATGAAAAATGGGGTGGAGCCTCTTTGCGCAATGGCCTGGATGTGAGAAAGCATGAACGGGGCAGCGTTGATCGGCTCGTCATTTAGAGCGCAGTGCAAGAACAGAAGCTCTTTGGAGTTGAGCTTATGGTTACTCTCTCGAGCAAATATGGTGTTGCAAATGACTCGGTGGAAATATCGGATTGTCGGGTTGTGGATGTGTGTAGCATTGAGGCTTTGGAAGGCTGAGGCACGGGTATTGGTTATGTCGTGCCATAAAGTGAAAGCGGTTTCACTAAAATTATCCGGCACGCGGAGATGAGCTTCATTCCCGTGAGCGAAGCCTAGCAACTCGGCTATCCTTGTTTGTGAAAGTTCAAACTCCCGGCCAAACAATCTGAATTTAGCAACGCCGGTAAGCTGACTCTGAGAACCGGAACCGGTGATGTAACAAAACGAGCTTAGGAACTCCAGTGTCAGCAACTCGAATGTGGGCTGAGGCTGACTGCATAGAACCCACAGATTAACCTTCTTAAGCAGGTTCTTGACACTGTTGAGCATTCCGAGCTCTCTCAAACATTCAGTGTCGATATAACGCGTAGGTTGCACACCGCGGTTCTGGAATGGGATAAATCTTTCTCTCTGGGTTTCTCCAGCATCACCTTCTCTAAATTGAATGGCATCCATTTGCATGCAAGAGCTAGAGTGAGAGATGAAGATTTTTGATATTTGTGAAAAAGTGATAAAATGAGAGAAATAATGGTTCGGATAAATATTGGAAGTTGAGAATGTGATAGGTGTGGTGATAATGGGGAGGTTAATGAGTTTTAATTTGGTAATGGGAGGTTACGGAAGTTGATTGAGAAAATGGGTGGTTTTTGGAAGTTATGGAGGAATAAGAAGAAGAGGTTTCGAAAAGAAACAGTTCTGTTTCTCACGAATCCTATATTTAGGGTTGTCACGGTCGTGACAAGGAGGTGACGGTCGTGACACGCTAAATGAGCACGTCACGATCGTTAGGGGAGTGTGACAACCGTGAGAGCTTGTTTCGTTGAATAATTTCCAGAAAACAATATCTCTTACGCTTCATATACTTTATAATAATTTTTTTTTCTTCTCACTCAATAATACATTTAAACACCATATAATAATTTATTTCAACATAGTACTTTGCTAACTTGCATGGCATGAGAGATTTTTTTATAGAACATGAATAAATTCAAGCATAACAGTACATAGAATGAAAATATATAAATTGATTAAAATGGAAAAATTTTGGGAACTAGAAGTGCATTGCATATAGTAATTGAAAATGAAATTACATAAATGAAAATACGGTACGAAATTGTTTGCGAAAAATAAATCTAACTAGAAACGAAAACAATGAGAAAAATAAACTAAATCACTTATAGCATTTTCAAAAGCGTTTCTTCAAATCTTCGATTGCGGAGTTCAAGTGATAGAATTGTTCACAGGTTATGTCAGTCAAACCTATAATGTCCAATCGCATGCTCTTAATGTCATTCTTAAATGAATTTATATCAGTTTGGTAAGCTTCAAGAGTGTTCATGATATTCTGTAAGCTGTTAGCATAATCTCCTTGATTCACTTCAGGGGTTTCAATAACTTCGTCAGTGTGGTCAATGTCATGGTAACCAGGAGGTGTCTCAGGGTCAGTTTCGACATCGGTCATTATATCATCTTTTATCTTGTAAGACTGAGGTGTTTCAGGAGTGGATGGATAATCAGGTGGGGTTAACTCATAAAGCCAGTTATCCTTATTGTGAACACTTACTCTAGCATGGTTTGGCAGTGTGAACAGGGTTACTACCTCATTCCGGATTAGGTACTCGAAAGGTGGATGTCCTAAATTCCTTATGATATGGCGATTAAAGCAGAAGTTAAGATTCATAGGACGGATGGTACCTAAACGGTTGCATCTGTGCAATTGGTACCTAAGTCCTAAGGCATCAGCAATCATGGTTACAAGACCTCCTACTAATATAGGTAATTCAGGTTCTTCTTGGATACGGGTGAAGGTTTGCATCATGAAAGGTACACCATTAACAGGCTGTCCATTAGTGAAACATGACATAATGAATATCTCATCTTTAGAGACTCCGGTAATATTTTCTTCTTTTCCAAAGAAGGTGTGGGCAAGGATTTTATGGAAGTAACGGAGAGCAGGGTTATGGATCTCATCATTGTTCATGCTATTTGGTTCAGGGTGGTAGTTTCCGGTTAAAGTTCCCCAAAAGAAATCCAGCTCAATGTCCATCAATTCTACCTGTGTGGTAGTAAAAGCAAAGGGTCCACTAGGGAATCCTAATAAGTCAGCTAGTTCTTTATGGTTAAAGTCATATTCTATTCCAAATAGGCGGAAACTGATAAATCCTTTCCTAAATCCAAAATCGCGCTCAAGTAGATAAACTAAGGAGCTAAGGAACTCAAGTGTGAGCTCGCGGTAAGTCACAAACTTATGTTGGATCAATGCATTCTCCCATCCAAGTCGGTTAAACAAGTACAGGATGCTATCATGTATACCTAGGGTTTCCATAGTCTGATCATCCGGGTACAGGGTCAAATCCATTTGCCTCTGTGATAACTCTTCAAACTTCATTCTTTGGTTTCTACCACTAAATTTGGTTTCCAAATGGTTTATTGGTTGGTTAGCCATGGTTAGTGCAAATATGGAGGAAACAAATCAGGGGGAGAAGGAAAGTGGAAAAGACTTTTAGAAAATCTGTAAAAAGTGATTTAAGATTAAAATAAGGAAATGAAATGCATAATTTAAAGGCAATAATGACAAAACAAATAAATAAATAGTAAAACGATGAATAAAAAAAATAATAGAATGATAAAGAGAATGATTTAAATAATTAAATGAGTAAATGGGTTGCCTCCCACTAAGCGTTGTTTTTATCGTCAAAAGCCTGACGTAATGCTTGGGTGTAGATTAATCAGGGGAATTAGTGGACAACTATAAAAGCCTTAGATTATTTGCATAATCTCTATTTTCAACTTTATGATAATGTTTTAAACGTTGTCCGTTTATTATGAATGGTTCACTATTCCTACCCTTAATTTCTATTGCTCCACTCGGGAACACTTTAGCTATTTCAAAGGGTCCTGACCATCTAGATTTTAATTTTCCAGGAAAGAGCCTAAGTCTCGAGTTAAAAAGGAGTACAACGTCTCCCACACTAAATTCTTTCCTAGATAGGCGTTTATCATGCCATCGCTTAGTTCTTTCTTTATATATCTTAGCATTCTCATAAGCATCTAGCCTTAATTCTTCTAATTCGTTAATGTCTAGGATTCGCTTTTCTCCTGCAGCATTATAGTTTATATTGAGAGTTTTAATCGCCCAATAAGCTTTGTGTTCTAGTTCTACCGGGAGGTGACAAGATTTTCCATAAACTAATTTGAAAGGTGTAGTACCTATGGGTGTCTTGTAAGCGGTCCTATAAGCCCATAAAGCTTCATTAAGTTTAGATGACCAATCTTTCCGAGATATGGCGACAGTCTTTTCTAAGATTTGTTTAATTTCTCTGTTTGAGACTTCGACTTGTCCACTTGTTTGTGGGTGATATGGTGTTGCCACACGGTGTCTTACTCCATACTTAGATAGTAATTTGTCAAAGATTTTTGAAATGAAGTGTGAGCCACCGTCACTTATGACGAGTCTAGGCACACCAAATCTGGGAAAGATTATATTTTTGAAAAGCTTTATTACTACTCGTGTGTCGTTTGTAGGAGAAGCTATAGCTTCAATCCATTTTGAAACATAATCAACAGCTACGAGTATGTAATTATTACCGAAAGATGATGGGAATGGTCCCATGAAATCTATTCCCCAGACGTCAAAGATTTCTACTTCTAATATTCCTTTTTGAGGCATTTCATCTCTTCTTGAAATATTGCCGGTGCGTTGACACCGATCGCAATTTATAACAGCGATGTGGACATCTTTCCATAGATTAGGCCAGAATAAGCCGGCTTGCAAGATTTTTGCACAAGTCTTGGAAGTGCTTGCATGTCCACCATAAGGATATGAATGGCATTGAGCAATGACATCTTTTATTTCTTCTTCGGGAATGCATCGACGAAAAATTCCATCGGGTCCTCTTTTGAACAATAATGGTTCATCCCAATAATAATGTTTTAGATTGTGAAAGAATTTATTTTTCTGCTGATAGGTTAAATCAGGTGGATGAGCTCCTGCGGCTAGGTAGTTAACAATGTCAGCGTACCATAGCAGTCCTACAGTTGTCTGGATTGTTTCTACGGGTTCTGGTTCATTTATGTCTAACTGAACTAGGTCGCTTCCTATTTGTGCTATCAGCTGTTCATACGGAAAATCATCGTTAATCGGCACTTGTTCGGGTTTAATACCTTCTATTCTAGATAAATGGTCCGCTACGACGTTTTCAGTACCTTTCTTATCTTTTATTTTGAGATCAAACTCTTGTAAGAGTAAAATCCATCTCAAGAGTCTTGGTTTAGCATCTTTCTTAGTCAATAGATATCGGATAGCAGCATGGTCTGTGTAAACGATTATTTTCGCTCCTACTAGGTAAGAACGGAATTTGTCAAGCGCAAAGACAACTGCTAACAATTCTTTTTCAGTAGTGGCGTAGTTCATCTGAGCAGAATCTAATGTTCTACTGGCATAGTAAATCGCATGAAGTTTCTTTTCCTTCCTTTGGCCTAGAATTGCGCCTACAGCATAGTCACTCGCATCGCACATGATTTCGAAAGGTAATCTCCAGTCAGGGGGTTGCATGATTGGTGCGGTGATGAGGGCTATTTTTAGAGTTTCGAATGCTTTAAGACAATCTTCATTGAATATGAACTCAGCGTCTTTCATTAATAAACCAGTAAGAGGTTTAGTGATTTTCGAGAAATCTTTGATGAATCGTCGGTAGAAACCGGCGTGCCCTAAAAAGCTTCGTATTTCTCGAACGGTTTTAGGGGGTTGAAGATCTTTTATGACTTCAATCTTAGCTTTATCAACTTCAATTCCCTTGTCGGATATTACGTGACCTAATACGATTCCTTCTCTGACCATAAAATGACATTTCTCCCAGTTAAGCACGAGGTTTACTTTTACACATCTTTCTAACACCATTTCTAAGTTAGATAGGCATCCTTCAAAACTTTGCCCGCATACAGAGAAGTCGTCCATGAACACTTCCATGATGTTGTCTATAAAATCTGCGAAGATTGACATCATACATCTTTGAAAGGTTGCAGGAGCGTTGCATAATCCAAAGGGCATTCGTCTATAAGCGAACGTTCCATATGGGCATGTGAATGTAGTCTTCTCTTGATCATCTGGATGGATAGGGATTTGGAAAAATCCTGAGTAACCGTCAAGATAACAGAAGTATGAATGCTTGGCTAATCGTTCTAACATTTGATCTATAAAGGGTAGTGGGAAATGATCTTTTCGAGTGGCTTTGTTTAGTTTACGATAGTCTATGCACACTCTATGTCCCGTCACTACTCTTTGCGATATCGATTCGCCTTGAGCGTTTTTCACAATAGTGATACCTCCTTTCTTTGGCACTACATGTATTGGACTAACCCATTCACTATCAGAGATTGGATATATTATTCCAGCATCTAGTAGTTTCTTAACTTCTTCTTTTACTACAGTGCTAAGGATTGGGTTAATTCTTCTTTGAGATTCTCTGGAGGTTCTGCAATCTTCTTCTAGCAGAATACGATGCATACAGACTGAAGGGCATATTCCTTTGAGATCAGATATGTTATATCCTAATGCAGTTGGATATTTCTTCAAGACATCTAAAAGTTTCTTTGTTTCTATAGTTCCTAAACTGGAATTTATTATAACTGGTCTTTTACATTCAACGTCTAAGAATTCGTATCTTAGGTTATGAGGTAAAGTTTTTAATCCTAATGTAGGTTTATCTTTACTTGGCATGGGATCCGGTGTAAGTGCTAAACTTTCGCTTAGACTATCGTCTTGATACGGTGCACGCCAATTATCATCTTCGAAAATCGGAGGGATTTGAATTTTCATTATTTCAGAATAGGTAGTCTCTTTCAGTTCCATTTCTCTTACACATTCGTCAATTACGTCCAATAGATAGCATGTATCCTCTATAGCTGGTGATTGTAAGAATTGTGTTAAAATAAATTCAACTTTTTCTTCACCTACTTCAAAGGTTAGCTTTCCTCTTTTTACGTCTATTATAGCTCCAGCGGTAGCTAAGAATGGTCTTCCTAGTATGATAGGCGTAGTGGAGTCTTCAGAGATGTCCATGATTATAAAATCAGTAGGGATGTAGAATTGTCCTATACGTACTGGGACGTTTTCTAGTATGCCTACAGGATATTTAACAGAGCGATCGGCTAGTTGAACAGACATTTTAGTTGGTCTAAGGTCTCCCATGTCTAGCCTTTTGCAAATCGTTAAGGGCATAACACTGATACTGGCTCCTAAATCGCATAGAGCTTTGTCAATGACGAATTTTCCTATTACACAGGGTATAGAGAAACTTCCTGGATCTTTTAGCTTAGGAGGCATATTATTCTGAATTATGGCGCTACACTCAGCAGTAAGTGTAACTGTTCCGTTATCCTCTATCTTTTTCTTATTGGATAAGATTTCTTTTAAAAACTTAGCGTACGAGGGTATTTGAGTGATTGCTTATGTAAACGGAATAGTAATATTCAACTGTTTCAGAAGTTCAACAAATTTCTTAAATTGACCCGTCGTCTTGGAATTGGTTAATCTCTGAGGGTACGGAATTGGTGGTTTATAGGGTGGTGGAGGCACATAAGGCTGTTCTTTCTCCACTACCTCTTGATTATCATCTTCCTTTTCTTCTGGATCATTCACCACTTCAGTCGGCTTATCCGATTTTTGGTACATGGCTGGATTGTCAAGTCTTGGATCGGTAGGTCCGTCAAGTTCCTTGCCACTTCTTAATATTACGGCATTGGCA
Source organism: Lathyrus aphaca (assembly GCA_963966055.1). Taxonomy (NCBI): domain Eukaryota; kingdom Viridiplantae; phylum Streptophyta; class Magnoliopsida; order Fabales; family Fabaceae; genus Lathyrus; species Lathyrus aphaca. Next base: position 123,347,063 of record OZ014523.1, on the reverse strand, counting down.
TGTCCTTTCGGATTAGGTTGAGGTTGTCCAGGGAATACTCCAGCTGGTACAGCAGTAGGTGCTTGTTGTTGAGCTACTTGTGAAATCTGAGTTTCAAGCATTTTGTTATGTGTAGCTAATGCATCTACTTTGTTCACTAATTGTTTAATCTGCTCACTAGTATGTATGTTTTGGTTTAAGAAGTCCTTGTTTGTTTGAGATTGGTTAGCTATAAAGTTTTCCATCATCAACTCAAGGTTCGATTTTCTAGGGACATTAGGAGCAGTCTTTTGATATCCTGGTGGTGTAGCTGGTGCTTGACCTGGTGCGTATAAAGCATTGTTATTCTTATAAGAGAAGTTCGGATGATTCTTCCAACCTGGGTTGTATGTGTTTGAGTATGGGTTTCCTTGAGCATAATTCACTTGATCAGTGGGAGTTCCTGTCAATATTTGACAATCAGAAATTTCGTGTCCTGGGACTCCATATAACTCACAGTTAGGTGTTACTGCAGCCACGGTGGCTGTTGGTGTTATGGCCAAGTTGTCGATCTTTTGGCTTAGTTGGTCAAACTTTGCATTGACTTGGTCCATACTACTCACTTCGTACATACCTCCTTTTGTTGGTTTCTCAGTTACGACTCTCTCGTTTCCCCATTGGAAATGGTTTTGAGCCATACTTTCGATAAGTGCATAAGCATCATTATATTCTTTGTCCATCAATGCACCGCCTGCGGCAGCGTCAATCGTCATTCTTGTATTGTACAAGAGTCCATTATAGAAGGTATGGATGACCATCCATTCTACTAATCTGTGATGTGGACAAAGTCTCAGCAGATCCTTATAGCGTTCCCAAGCTTCGAATAATGATTCGCTTTCCCTTTGCTTAAATCTGTTGATCTGAGCTCTCAGCATAGCTGTCTTGCTAGGCGGGAAATATCTGGTCAAGAAAACTCTCTTTAGTTCCTCCCACGTGGTTACTGAGTTCGAAGGCAGAGATTGAAGCCAGGCTCTTGCTCTGTCTCGAAGTGAAAAAGGAAACAAACGTAGTCTAATAGCTTCTTGGGTAACTCCATTGGCTTTTACGGTATCTGCGTATTGCACAAAGATCGAAAGATGAAGGTTCGGATCCTCGGTAGGATTTCCGGCGAATTGATTTTGTTGCACGGCTGATATCAACGAAGGTTTTAGTTCGAAATCATTTTGGTTGATAGCCGGTGCGGCAATGCTTGAATGCGGTTCATCTTGCGAAGGACTGGCGTAATACTTGAGTGGGTGATTCTGTTCTTCAGCCATCTCTGTGTCCTTTGATGTTACGACTGGTTTAGGTGGATCTAAATGAAGATCTGGAATATTGTAACTTTTTTCGTAATCGAATATCCGTCTTCTTACGTGTAAGAAGCGTTCCGATTCAGGGATTAGAGGTTGCAAGTCTTCGCTTTTAGAGCGAGTACTTGGCATACACTCGGAAATTAAATTAAATAAATTAAATAGTTGATACCTTAGTCTAGACAATGCTACCTAAAGTGCACTAGTAACTAAATTAAGGTCCCCGGCAACGGCGCCAAAAAACTTGATGGGCTAAAGACGTGTCTAATTATGTGTCTAGCGGTATCTTAACTGCAAGTGCACAACCTATCGAAGTAATATTTAAGATTATCGATCCACAGGGACTCTATGGTTACTTAGTGCTAGATGAACTTCTAGTTTAGCTAAGGTGAAGGGTTGTCACGATTTTTTGTTGTTTTTAAAATATTAAAGGCGGGAATTAAATTTAAGTTTTAATAAAATAATACTAAGGCGGTCGGTATGTAATTATACTAACTTAGGTGGGTCAATCTAACCTAGGCTTATATAGGTGTTCACTTAAACTATTCTGTAGAGGTTACCAGTTTAAATACCCTCAACTCACACTCTCGTGGTCTTATCTCAGATCTTACCCTAAAGCCCTATGCCTGCTCTCGCTAGCCCATAAGTGTTTAGAGATAATTTTTGGAAACTTAGTAATTCTAATTTATTTTAAAACGCTCTCGCTGTGTTTAATTTAAATGCCTAACTTTAGCTATCTGGTTAAAATCTCACACTCTCGTGGTCTTGACCTAACCTAATACTCTTTCCTTACTCTCGTAACAAAAAGGTCGATTTTAATTAAAAAGTATCAGCCAGAATGTTAAGTTATTAATTATTTTTAGCCTATGGTTAATTTTACCGATTAAGTTTGTTTTAACTACATACCGCCCTAAGGTAATTAGCTACTCATTTTTGTTGAACCAGACAGAGACAGAAAAACAATAAACAAAATATTCATGGCAGAAAAATAAATAAACAACATAAATATTAAATTTGCAATATAATAAAAACCTGGTTAACACTAAAATGGCAGACTCCTTCTTCCACAGACCGAAAAGCTCGGAGTAATTGGCGGAAATTGAAAATAAAGCAAAAATCTGAAGGTTTAGAAACAAGTAATTTTTATAACAATTTCCTGATGTTGGAAATTGTTATAGGTTGGGTTTGGATACAATAAGAATGAAATACTGAAAATAATGCTGAAATCAAAGCAGGGTCGTAAAATAAATCGGCAGAGCTTCCGCAGGAAATTGATAGAAAAATTTCTCTGTAGTTTCTTCATAAAACTTAAGCTATTTATAGAACAATTAATGGGCTTTGAAATTTGGACTTGTTGCATTGGGCCTTGCTGAAGCAGTGGAGGAAATATAGGAACGTGGCTAAAAAATAGGCAAAAACTTCTTCACGTAACGTTTTGACGTGGTCTCAGTCAATAACCTACTTTTTACCTTGTCACGGTCGTGACAAGGTCTTCACGCTCGTGTCTCTTGCATTTTAAGTGTCACGGTCGTGACAAGGTCATCACGGCCGTGATTGCTTCTTTTGGGGTGTCACGGTCGTGACGCCTTGGTGACGACCGTGAGTGTAACAAATTTTGCAGTTTTGCAGGCTTCTTCATTTCTTCATCTTTTTATGGTTGTTTTTGTTCCTTTTGCTCTTAATTCATGATTTAGCTCCATATATGATGTACCTGCAAAATGGTAAGAAAAACTCGAGGAATCGGGTGTTAAAACGATGATTATGCAATAAAACGGTAATGAAACTTAGCAATATAATCGATACATTTTCTCGTTATCAGAGATGAGAAGAGATTATGAGAAGTGAAGGCAAATTCACTTCTCAAAGTAACTTACCACCTGAAAAGTTAGTGAAAGAAAGTGAAATGGAATGAAAATGAAATGAATGCAAGGATGCAAACCAAAACCAGAATCATGTTCATGATGCAAATGATTCTAAGAGATGATGCAAAGGCATACCAAATGTTATGGATGATCATACAAGGGATGAGAATGCAAATGAAGCATAAAGGAAGCATGAAAATTCATGAATGCACATGTAATGAAATGAATGCATAACATGGCAAATGGATGATGAAATGATCAAACATGATTCTAATGTGTCCTAAGAAGTCTTATATGTCATGTGAATGTATTAAATGTCATGGTAAGTTCATGAATGCAAGCATATGCAAGATGAATGTAAATGAAGATGCAAAATTAGGGTTTTCATACAACATGGAATGCAAAACTCAAAAACTGAAGCAAATGATAAGATAAAAAATTGAAAATGAACTCAAAGGAAACCTAAACCTATACTAGGTTACCATCCAAAGGGGGAGGTCAGAAGCTAAACCTAAAGGAAGTTATGAAGTTTTGAAGTTTCTAGGGTTTTAAGGATGATCCTAAATGTAAAATGTCAAATAAATTGAAAATGAAAGATAAAAATGAAACAAAAATGTTTTTATAAACTAGAAGTCATGCATAGAACAATGCAAAAAGAATCACTCACAAACTCAACTTGGTTCAAAAGTTATGAATTTTTGAAGTTAGGGTTAAAAATGTATAAATTTAAGAACCCTAATTCATTGAAAAAATGTCAAAGTGTGATCAAAACCAAAAAGAAATTTGTGTGGTGAGTTTGTAAATGCTTCTAAATGTTCAAAGATGTTCTCTGATTTTTTTTGTGATTTTTAAATACTTAAATGTATTTTTAATTAATTAAAATCAATTAACCAATTAAAAATAACATTTAAATGATTTAAAAATATTTTTTTGATGCAAAAAATAAAAATAAAAATATTTTTGGGTTCTGAAAATTAATAAAAGGTTTGATAAAATATTTCAGAATTTTTTGACTATTTTTACTATTTTTAAAAATATGTACAAAAGGAAATAAGAAAAATGCAATAAAAATTAAATAAATGGAAATTATGCAAAATGGAGAGTCAGGATTGATTCTGGGTTTGAATCCATTGACCTGGCGCGCATCTGTATGGTCTACACTTAAACTTAACTAATCCTATTTAATTAATTAAATAAACCTGATTAAATACTAATGACATGATCCTAGCCCTACACTGCACGCGAGAAAGCTTAATCTAACGGCCCACATTCAAAAAGTGCCCTAACCCTAATTAATTAAACTAATGACTTTCAGGTGGCCGGAAATGACCTCCGGTCATCTTCTCCGGCCACACCTCCCCTGAAAATTTTCCAAATCACTCCCTAGGCCATTTCTGGAGCTCTAAAGCTCCAGATTGATTCCTCTCACCCCCCTAAGATCAACCTCACCCTCAAAAACAATTTATCTTCACTCATTTTCAAGATTCGAAGCCAAGAACAAAAATGGTGAAATTTCAGACAGACCATACATTCTCATTTCTTCATCATTTTCAAAAATACAAAGTTCATTGCACTCAGGGGAACAAGCTTAACCATTTAATAACTTAAAATAAAGGTTCTGGAAAAATTGATTCACATGGCTACCTGAGATGGAGCTTTCAATCCAGGAGCTTTCTGGATGCTTTCTTGCTTCAAAATGCCTCAAATGACCTCCCTGAAGAAGCTTTGATGCTTGGATGGAGTTTTTTATGGCTGGTTTGTGAGTTTGTGATCAACTGGTCAGAAAATCGTGTTTGAGTTTCAAGGGCTTTCAGGGAAAGATGAAGGGTGGTTTATGCTCTATGAAGCTTTTCTGAATGAATGTCGAAGTTGGTTTTGAGTTATGGGAGAGTTCAGGCTTGTGAGTGGTGTGTTTTGGATTGCTTTTGATTTGTATAAGGTATTGTGATTGGTCAGAAAGTTGGTAATGGCATAATGTGATTGGTATGGTGCAAAATGCAAAAAGTCAACATTGGTTGTACCTTGAGGTATGGGCTGGTTCAGGCCAAGTACAAAGGGGTGTCTGTTGCAGCAAGGATTAAGGATGTCCATGGAAATCTCTTTGGGGCAAATCAGCAAGTTGTGACAAAGTTGTGGGAGGTTTTGCAAATTCATGAACCTTTGGCCCTTTTGAGATTTCTTTATGGGAAAGTCATGGAAATTGGAAATTCTTGGGCCAATTCTGAGTTTTAAACCAAGAACTATGATGTTATGATGTGTAGAAGCCAATTTGAAGTCACAAAATAGCTTGGCATGAGGTTTTGCAAAAATCCCTCTTTGGCATGAAACATGAAATTATGTGATTTTTGCCAACTTTGGAAAGCCATAACTTGAGTTCCAAAATGAATTAGATCTTGTTCTTGTACTTTTTGAAAAGAGAATGATCCAATCTACAACTTTCATGACCAATAATTTTTCATTTGAAGCATTTTTGGTTAAGAAAGAGGAGGTTGAAAAACTTTCCCAAAATGGAAAGTTTACATTACAAGTCATTTCCATTTTTGGCAACTTTTGGTTTTGCTCACTTTTCTTCAAATTTGTGAACTTCTAAGCACTTCAATGATCAAATAAAGACCATATAACTTCAATTTGATGAAAAATCCACTTTGAGTCCATTGATGGGGGCCTCAGATGCCCTGATTTGGCTCTGACTTACTCAAGAAGTTACCCAGTGGTCAGATGACTTCCACAATGAATCTCTTCATCAAACCTGGTATGTATGATTGAACAAATGCAAATGAAAAGATTACAAGCCATGGTGTGAACTTAGTGAGGGAAAACTTGGGGTGTTTACAGCTGCCCCTATTCAAGCATGAGTTAGCTGTGCAGGATGTAAGCGCCCGGCTTATCAGACAAGCAAGATAACTTATGGTTGAATACCAAAGACAGTCCCAAATTTGCATTCACTGGGTGTGAAAAGGGATATAGATTGTAAAAGAAAGTAAAGTAAAGTGCGGGCGATGGAGGACGACCATCGAGCAGAGGACGACTGCTGGGGATAAGGCAATGACGGGGACGACCGACATGCCGGGGAAATAAAGGGATCATGATGGGGACAGCCATCAGGTAAAGTAACAAAGTTCTCTGGGGATTAAAGGTAAAGTCAATGATGGGGACGGCCATCGGTTCAAAGCATAAATGAAATAAACGATGTGGTACGGTCATCATCGGTGAAGGACGATCACCTATCAGGGGACAGCTGCTCTGTTGGGGATAAGATGAGGGACGGTCATCTAAGGTGAAGGACGATCACCTAGCAGGGTATGGCTGCCGAAAATATCACGACATAGGACGAATGCCGGATAGAAAAAGTCGACGATAGGGACGGCCATCGGATAAGCATGATGAAGGACGATCATCAAGAGGTGAAGGACGATCACCTAGCAGGGTACGGTTGCTCTCGGGATTTATCGTGACATATGAAGAATGTCAGATAACAAGATCAACGATGGGGACGGTCATCAGATAAAATGATGAAGGACGATCATCAAAAGGTGAAGGACGATCACCTAGCAGGGGACGGCTGCTAAATATCACGACATAGGACGAATGCCAGATAACAAAAGGGTTCCAATGATGGAGACTCCGCTGAGGGAATGATGAGGGATGGTCATCAAAAGGTGAAGGACGATCACCTGGCAGGGTACGAATGTCAGATAAAAAAGAAATTTGCTTTTTAATGGGGATTTGCTGGGGAATAGTAAACACGGACGAGTGCTTACATTCAAGAAATGAGAGGTATAAGTGTTTGACACTGTGTATAGATTAAAGATGTGGACGAGCATCCTTAAGACTACGATACAGACGAGTATCGGTAGAAACGACGTTGACGCATGTTCAGAGATGATGGTACGGACGAAGACCACTTGGTTAACAAAGAACACGGACGAGTGTTGAATCTGAGGGGAGATAAGTAGTGTATATAAGATACGGACGAGTATCTGTTTGAGAAAAAATAAACATTGGTGAGACACAGACGAGTGTTCAACTTGATGGGGAGAGCATGACACGGACGGGTGTCTTAAGAGGAAGTGTATAAGTTAAGAAATTATAAGTGTAAAAGGTAATCTGGTGATCTGTGGGGGATAGGATGACACGGACGGGTGTCAATGAGAGTGTATTATAATAAGTGTTTAGGCAACCATGCTGGGGATTGGTGACACGGACGGGTGTCCAACAGAGTATGTATAAACATGTATTCAACAAGGATACTTGTGGCTTATATCTGCAGAGGGTGATATGACACGGACGAGTGTAGAATGAGTATATATAAACATGTATCTGTGTTTGAGAGTGCAAAGAGGACGCTTTGGATTTCTGCTGGGGATATGTGAGATGACACGGACGAGTGTCGGGACAAACAGGTTATGTATAAGTATTTGTTTGTAGGGAGTGTTCTGGTGACTTTATTGGGGAATGATGGCACCGACGAGTGTCAAAAGGAGCATGTATCTGCATTTATAGGAGTGCAAAGGGATGCTTTGGCTTTTGAGGAGACTGTGAGTCTTTATATACATTGCTGATGTGGTAATGGTATTTACAGGTGACTGATTCAAAACCTGACTTGTGATTATGCAATATGTTTGATTTTTACCGTAATGCTCCGTATTAGACGGAATGCTACGCTCTGAGGGGAAATATGTTGCGAATGTTATGATTATGCAAAGATACCGGTCCGGGATTTGGATCCCATTGCTGTGAGGATCTCCGACTGATCGGCTTGAAAGGATATCCCAGCTGGGGATGAGATCATTGGTAGATCTGATAAGATATATGACTCTGCTTGGGGAATAGGTCACTGATAAACCTATCTCAGTAGTGAGGAGCCCATCTGGGGATACGGAAGCTTTTGTCACTTTGTTGTGCGGGAAATTCAGACATTGCTCTTCTGGGAGAGGCTAGAGCTTTGTGGGGAGATGGTTCCCTGTCCAGCACTCGGCTGGGGAAGAACAAGATCACTGAACGATCTTCCTAGAGATTTCTATGGATCCTGCTCAGGATGAGGATATCTGACAACTCATCTGGGGACATGAGCCCCTTCTGGTACTGCTCTGAAAGACGTGATGGAGAAATGATGCCCGGTCATTCTGATGGGGAGAGAGCATTTCCGGTGCTGTTTGGAAGATGTGCTGAGGAAATAATGATTTGGCAGCTTTGTTGGGGGAAACTTTTCATGCCCCATGTTGCGCTTTGAATACATGCAATCCTGTTATGTCAAAGAAACGCACAAGTACCCCGAGGTATCCCTTACTGGATTCCACCATAGGAGTTTAGACACTCCCAGGAGTAAGTAATATATTCCTTGCAAGCATGTGATTAGAAAAGTACCTCTGTTTTTATGCAAACATTATATCAAAGATATCAGACATTTTTGCAAGTGAAATAAAATGTACAAGACTGAGTGTAACTGAAAATCTGATTTTATTAATTTGTGTGCCCTGAATTTGGCAAATACAGTCAAAGAAACAGATCCCCTGAAATGAGGAGATTGTTACAAATTGAGAAAAATAAAGGTGCTGGAAATGTTGAAGACGCTTCAGTGCTTCCTCTTGCTATTACTCGTATGACCTTGACGTTCCTCTCGTCCTGCTATCTAAAGGAGGTTGATTCTGACCGATGCTTTACCCTTTCGAAGCTTGCCATGTTATAAGTGATACAGACAAATTCATAATGTAATTGTTCGCTTATTCCCTTATTTTGCGTGGATCGCCCTTTCGGGTTTTCAATCCACCGGGATACCCATTTTTGCCTGAGCTGTCCAATGCGGCTTTTCAACTCAGCGGGTGTACATTTTTTTCTTTATTTTCCCTTATTTTTGCCAGAGTCTTTTATTCTGTTTTTGACTCGTCGGGATGCCTTATTTTTGCCTGGACTTACATTCTGTTTTTATGTCCAGCGGGTCATTTTATGCGAAGTATTTTTTAACTGCATCTGAATTCACAAGGGACAGGAAATCTTCACCATCCATAGTAGTGAGCATCAGTGCTCCACCAGAGAAAAATTTCTTTACTATGAATGGACCATCGTAATTCGGAGTCCACTTGCCCTTGTGGTCTGTATGAGGAGGAAGGAGTCTTTTCAGTACAAGATCTCCTACTTGGTACTCTCGAAGTCTGACCTTCTGATCGAAGGCTTTCTTCATTCTTTTCTGATATAGCTGCCCATGACAGATTGCAGCTAATCTCTTTTCCTCGATCAGATTCAGTTGATTGTACCGAGATCGGACCCATTCTTCTTCGTTTAGCTTGACATCCATCAGTACCCGTAAGGAGGGTAATTCAACTTCAACAGGTAGGACTGCCTCCATTCCATACACAAGCTGATACGGTGTTGCCCCAGCGGATGTTCTGATTGAGGTATGGTACCCATGCAAGGCAAATGGTAGCATCTCATGCCAATCTCTATATGTGACCACCATCTTTTGCACAATCTTCTTGATATTCTTGTTAGCTGCCTCAACAGCGCCATTCATCTTTGGCCTATAAGGAGAGGAGTTGTGATGTTGAATCTTGAAGTCCCGACACAGTTCTGCCATCATTTTATTATTCAAGTTGGAACCATTATCAGTAATGATTCTCTCGGGCACTCCATACCGACAGATGATGTCTCTCTTCAGGAATCGTGCTACCACTTGTCTGGTGACGTTGGCATATGAAGCTGCTTCTACCCACTTGGTAAAATAGTCAATGGCTACCAGGATGAATCTGTGGGCGTTTGAAGCAGTCGGTTTGATCTTTCCAATCATATCAACGCCCCACATGGAAAAGGGCCAAGGTGAAGACATTACATTCAAAGGATTCGGAGGCACATGCACTTTGTCTGCATAGATCTGGCATTTGTGGCACTTTTTGGCGTAGGCACAACAGTCTGCATCCATTGTGATCCAGTAGTAACCTGATCTTAGTAATTTCTTATCCATTGCATGTCCTCCAGCATGGGTACCGAAAGATCCTTCATGCACCTCGTGCATCAGCAAGTCTGCCTCTGCCTTATCAACACATCTGAGAAGTACCATGTCAAAGTTTCTCTTGTACAATGAACCATCAGCATTCAGGAAGAAACTACTAGCCAGCCTTCTTAATGTCTTCTTACCATTGGATGATGCCCCAGGTGGGTATGTTTGATCCTCCAAGAAGCATTTGATGTCATAGAACCAAGGCTTATCATCTTTAGCAAGGTCTACAGAGAACATGTATGCTGGTCTGTCAAGTCTGGATACTGAAATCTGAGGCACAAAGTTGGTAGCTTGAACTTTGATCATGGAAGAAATGGTATCCAGAGCATCTGCAAACTGATTTTCATCTCGAGGGATATACTCCAGTTTGACTGTGGTGAAGAAAGTCAGTAATCTCCTCGTATAATCCCGGTATGGAATCAGATGCTCCTGGTGAGTGTACCATTTGCTGTTGGTTTGATTGATTACCAGAGCTGAATCTTCGAATACGGTCAAAGTCTTGATCCTGAGGTCAATGGCTTCCTCAGGACCCATGATACAGGCTTCGTATTCAGCTTCGTTGTTAGTGCAGTTGAAGGTGAGTTTTGCCGAGAAAGGCATGTGAACTCCTTTGGGTGTAATAAGTACTGCACCAACTCCACGACCATTCATATTAACAGCCCCATCAAACATCATTGTCCATTCTTCTTCTGGGTTAGGCCCTTCAGTGTGAATAGGCTCTTCATGATCTTTTGCTTTTATGAACATGATGTCTTCATCAGGGAAGTCAAATCTCATAGGCTGGTAATCATCAATGGGTTGCTCAGCAAGATAATCAGACAATACACTGCCTTTGATGGCCTTTTGGGATGTGTACTGAATGTCATATTCTGTGAGAATCATTTTCCATCTTGCAACCCGTCCGGTAAGTACTGGCTTCTCAAATATGTACTTGACTGGGTCCATCTTTGAGATCAATAAAGTGGTGTGGGTCAACATATACTGCCTTAGTCGGTGAGCAGCCCACGCTAAAGCACATCAAGTTTTCTCGAGCAGTGAATAATGTTGTTCACAGTCGGTAAACTTTTTGCCTAGGTAGTATATTGCATACTCTTTTCGACCAGACTCGTCATGTTGGCCCAGCACACACCCCATTGACTCTTCTAATACTGTCAAGTACATTATTAGAGGTCTTCCTTCAACTGGCTGCATAAGGATTGGAGGTTCTTGTAAGTATTCCTTGATTTTTTCAAAAGCTTTCTGGCAGTCTTCATTCCACCTGACCGTTTGTTCTTTTCTCAACAACTTGAATAAGGGCTCACAGGTTGCTGTAAGATGAGATATGAACCTTGAAATGTAGTTCAATCTACCTAGAAACCCCCGAACTTCCTTTTCAGTCTTTGGTGCAGGCATCTCTTGAATGGCTTTGACTTTGTCAGGGTCAACTTCAATTCCCTTTTCACTTACAATGAACCCCAGCAGCTTACCGGAACGTACCCCAAATGTGCATTTGTTGGGGTTCAGCTTCAATTGGTACTTTCTCAGACGCTTGAATAGCTTTAACAGATTCACCAGGTGGTCTTCTTCTGTGAGGGACTTGGCAATCATGTCATCCACATAACATTCAATTTCTTTGTGGATCATGTCGTGAAATAATTTCACCATAGCCCGTTGATAAGTGGCACCAACATTCTTCAGTCCGAATGGCATTACCTTATAACAGAATGTGCCCCAGGGTATGATGAAAGTTGTCTTCTCCATGTCTTCAGGTGACATCTTGATCTGGTTATATCCTGAAAATCCATCCATGAAGGAGAATACAGAGAACTGAGTCATGTTGTCGACCAATACATCAATGTGAGGTAATGGGAAATCATCTTTTGGGCTAGCTCTATTCAGATCCCGGTAATCCACGCACATCCGTACTTTGCCATCATTTTTAGGCACAGGTACAATGTTAGCAACCCACGGCGGGTAACTAGTTACAACAAGGAAACCGGCGTCCCACTGTTTTTGTACCTCCTCTTTTATCTTCATGGCCATATCCGGACGAGTACGGCGCAACTTCTGTTTTACTGGAGGACAGTCTTCTTTTAGAGGCAGCTTGTGCATAACAATGTCGGTATCCAGACCTGACATATCTTGATAAGACCAAGCAAAGACATCAATGTACTCTCGCAGCATGTCAATAAGTTGTTCCTTCACTGAATTTTGCAGACGGGCCCCGATTTTCACTTCTTTCAAGTCTTCTTCGGTACCAAGATTAACCGTATCAACTTCCTCCTGATGAGGAGTGATAACCTTCTCCTCTTGCTTTAACAGTCTGGCTAGTTCTTCAGGTAGCTCATAATCTTCTTCAACCCCTTCATCGGCTTGATTAATCGGATTTTCAAAGTCATACGAAGTCATAGCAGTGTTGTTGTCGGTGCAGTCTAGAGGGCACTCTCTACAAGGGTTTAGATTTGTTCATTTTAGTGATCAGTTTTATCTTGTTTAGAAAAAGTGAAAATGAAGTTATTATTTTGAAAAACATTTCCATTTTATTTTTGTACAAAAAATAAAAAATGAAAAACAGTGAGTGGAAAAAGAGACTCATTTGCAAAAGACGTCCTGATATTCATTAATTGATCGTTTGCACAAAATACAAGATGGCCCGATTACAAAATGAGCCCTGAAATCTTGGGCAAGATGCAGGACTTGATGCATGCTTAAAGACAGGAAATAATAATTACTCTGCAGGAGTAACTCTTATAATTTCCTGGGAAGACCAGTTTGAGACTTGGTTCCCCGGGATCCTTGGACATATCCAGTTTTCCAGGTTGCGTTCATCTTCTTCCTCGTCTTCCAGACTATTCACAGCATCTGGGGTAAGCATCCCCCCGCTGACAAATTTGGGCTCCATTGCAGCCTCTGGTTGATCTTGTCGAGTTGGTCTGTAACCCAACCCGAATCTGTCTTCTTTCTTTTCAACTGGCAGCAGCTTTCCCCAGCCTTGAGTGGTACCCTCCTCAACAACCTTTCGGGCCTGTTGATATGAAGTGATGGAAGTTCCAGATACAGCAGTTGCTTCATTAATGTTAAGGGCCTCAAAGCCCTGACTCATGGTCTCATGGATCTCCCCGTCCATTTCTAGGTATTTATAAGTAGCCAGCTGGCTAACAAAGATATCCTCCTCCCCGCAAATGGTGATGATCTGGCCCTCCCACTCGAATTTTAACTTCTGGTGAAGGGTAGACGTAACAGCGCCAGCGGCATGAATCCAGGGTCTACCCAACAAACAGGTGTAGGCCGGCTGTATGTCCATCACGAAGAAGGTAGTTTCAAAGGTTTGTGGGCCAATCAACACAGGTAAATCGATCTCTGCAAGCACCGATCTCTTAGAGCCATCAAATGCTCTCACCACCAAATTACTTGGACGCAATGCCAAACCATCATACTCAACCTTCACCAAGGCCTTCTTTGGGAGAACATTGAGCGAAGACCCAGTGTCCAGCAGTACGTGAGAAAGGACAGCACCTTTGCATTCCAAGGTGATGTGTAAAGCCTTGGTATGGTTGCGTCCCTCCGTTGTTAAATAAGCATTTGTAAAGCCCAGTCCATGACTGGTGTTGACATTTGCAACCACAGTTTCTAACTGATTAACAGTAATCTCTTCCGGCACGTATGCTGCGTGCAGGACTTTCAACAATGCATTCCTGTGGGCTTCGGAACACATTAACAGTGATAATATGGAGATTTTGGAGGGTGTTTGATGAAGCTGGTCTACCACCTTGTAGTCACTCCTTTTGATTATTCTCATGAACTCGTCTATATCTTGTTCAAAAGACGTCTTCTGAGTTTCTTTAGCAGTTGGCTCTTCGGGCACCACACTCTTCCCTTTTGCCTTAGCAGCAGCTTCTACTTCAGCATTGGGTCTTGATGTTTGTGAGGCAAAAAGGCATCCGCTTCTGGTGAAACCTCCGCCTCTCCCAACATTGTCAACTTGTGGTGGAGAGGTAGATGAATCTAGAGTGATCTTCTTTCCGTCGCAGTAGAGATCAGAGCCATAGTGCCAAGGGATGGCATTACTGCTTTCATAAGGAATAGGTCCAGGTACCGTAATGGTGACCGGACTGACTGCTGCAGCAGAAGGAACTGTGATAGTATGTGGGTCGTAGTAGATTGTGACTGGAGATCTGATAGGAGGTGTTGCAGTTTGTTGTTGGAAATTGTTGTTTGGATGAACATTTGTCGGGTCATAATAGATCGTGACCGTTGAGACATCTTCATTAGTGTTTGTTGGTGTTGTAGGCGTGTCCATTGATAAGATGGGTACATATGTTGTAGAAGTAAATGTGTTGAACTCTGATTTGTTGAAATAATGGATGGAGTGATTGCTGGAGTTGTTGATGAATCAGTAGGAATGATAGTTGTTGCTGTTGTAGGAGAATCTGTTGAAGGAAAAATTGTTGATGTTGAAGGAGAATCCATTGCTGTTGAAAGAAGGGTTGTTGAAGGAGCTGTTGTGGTAATCTGCAAAATTCCGTCCCTGATGAGGCCATATATGCCAAACCTTAGCTTCTCACAACCATTAATAGCAGTTTTGCACGATTCACAACAGGCCCCACATCCTGGGAACACTTGGCATCTTAAGAGTTGAACTTTGACTTCTACCAATGGTGTTTGAATTGTGCAACATTATCAATCAATACAGATGGTTGGTCCTCTTCTATGGCATTAATCCTGGGCCCGCCATGATTAGGCATAGGATTCCTATTAACATTCGGAGGAGGTGCGAAATTGAGAGCTTTGGAATCGACCAAATCCTGAACCTTCATCTGTAAGGCTCTACATTTCTCGGTATTGTGACCAGGTGTGTTGGAGTGGAAAGCACACCTGGCATTAGCATCATAATTCTTCGGGAGATTGAGAGGATCTGGTGGAGACAACGTCCTTAACTCAACCAGGTTAAGTTTCAGGAGTTGTGGCAATAAAGCAGCATAAGGCATAGGGATAGGGTCAATCACCCTATTTTCCTGAGATGGCCTCTTTTGAAAGGGGCGCTGCTGTTGGTTGCTATTGTTGTTGTTGTAAGTTCTTTGTTGCGGAAAATGAGAATGCTGCTGATAGTGATGTTGTTGTTGTTGAGGATAAAGTGGTTGTTGTGGAACCGGAGCCGGGATGGTAACAACTGCTACTGATCTGTGAGAATATTGGGGTCTGCCCCTGCTTGCATGGATAGCATTCGTTTCACCCGTCCTTCGAGGTCCTGCAAAAGGTTTTCTGGGGTTGCTGGAGGAACTTGCACCATTGTCAGAGATTTTGCCCATCTTCAAAAGACTCTCAATTCTTTCACCAGCTATAACTACATCGGCAAAACTGGTAGAGGAGAAAGCAGCAAGTCTATCAATATAAGTTCCCTGCAAGGTGTTCATAAACATGTCAGCCATCTCTCTTTCTGACATGGGTGGCTGGACAGCAGCAGCAAGCTATCTCCACCTCTGAGCATAATCCCGAAAGCTCTCCCTTGAAGACTGAGACATGCCCATTAGAAGAGTTCTATTGGGGGCCATGTCTAGATTGTACTGGTATTGTCGGATGAAGGCTTCGGCCAAGTCTTTCCAACATCTTATAGTGGCCCTTGACAGATGTGAATACCATTCTCTTGAAGCTCCAGTCAGGCTGTCCTCAAAATAGAACATCCATAACTTCTCATCCATGGTATAAGCTTTGAATCTTCCTAAGAAAGATTGCAGATGAGTACATGGGCATGAGGTACCATTATATTTCTCAAAGCAAGGGGGTTTGAATTTGTGGGGAATCCTCACCCCATCTACCAGCCCCATATCCATTACGTCAAAGCCTAAAGAATTCTGGGATTCCAAAGACCTTAGCTTTTCTGCAATCTCATCCAGTCTTCTGTCATACACCTCATCCCCAGCTCCAATAATAGTGAACTGTTCTTCTTGGGGATCCTCTTGCAGGATTCTGCCCCCAGTAGCATTACCTTGAACATTCCTTGTGACATTAGCATTTGGATTCAAATGGGGCCCGTACTCTGGTGGGTCGATACGAGGCTGCCCCCGTTCATTATTGTTGGTTCCCCCTGTTCCAAGGTGGGGCTCTTCAGGTGTCTGCCTTTCCACCAGCTCTCTCAGCCTTTCTTGGCTCTGGGCTAGGCCAGTCATTACTGCCATAAACTGAGACATTTGGTTTCTCATCTCGACCCTTTCATTTACCATCTGATTTCTTACTTCATTCAGATCCCGTTGTACCTGCTCCATCTGAATGCCTGGAAGGTTGTTACGAGTTGGGTACTGGTGTGTGCGGTTGACAGGGAACACTCGGCGACGAGCAATGTTTCCTAAGAGCACAACAAAGTGAGAAATAAGTAATAAACAAAAACCTACAAAACAAAGAAAATGTTAGTATGCAATGCAGTATGCTTATTTGTTTTCCAAGGCATCCGGTTTGGTTCTTGGTTTTGACCTTTCCAGACCTCGAGGAGATGCTTGATGATGTTGAGAAGAGAAGCCCAATGAAACAAACTAAATATATTACAAATGATGAAAAATACATAGTCTGTTTACAATACATGCCCGTGGTGGGTCAAAAATACAACAAAAAGGAAAAGTACATCAAAAGAAAGAAAATACTAGCAAAAGGAATCAGACATCCAGTCCATAGTCATCTTCTCTAACTTCCTTCAGGAGTGCCTCAGTCACCAGACCAGCTGGGTGCTCTGTAATGGTCCTAATGAGTAGGTTCCTGGTAGCAATGGCATTAGTCAGCTTCTTATGCCTATCCTGATCCTTTGATCTTCTTAACCCTGCTCGGAGCTTTAATTCTGATATCTCCTTCTGAGCTGCCAACAAAGCTTCCTGCTGCTTCTTCTCATTAGCCTCCAGCTGCTCAATCTTGGCCTGAGTCCTCTGGTCTTCTTGTGCACGGGCTTCGGTGATCCTGATCCACCTAGCCTGGCTCTCTTCTAGGTAATGCTCAGCCCTAGCTTTCTGAATCTTGGCCTCCTTACAGGCATTCTTCAATATCTGTTCCCCAACTCTTGCTTTCCTTATGTAGTCATATGTCCTCTCAATCTTGGTCAGATGCTCAATCTTGAGTCTTTCCAATCTCTCACTGTCCTGGCGACCGTCATTTCTTTCCCAAAGAGTCTTCTTCAGGGCTTCAGATAGCTGATTATTCCTCTCTTTTAGCTTTTCAAATTCCTTCAGGCTAACTGTTGCTGCAGGCTATATTGTAGATGGTCCAGGTGTGTCTTCCAAGGTGAAAGGCATTCTGGTAATCTGAGCTCTAGTACGGGACCAGTCAGAGTACTGAGCTGAAGCAATATTATTACACCTTCCGAGGATGGCTGTTCCTTTGGTCTGAATGTTGTCCCAAGCCCAGGAAGTTTGCCTAACAACAGCTAAATTAGGTTGCACTTCACAGTATAGGGTCTCAGCTAAATCCTGTCCTCTGGGAGGGTGAACTAAGGCATATCCCAGTTGTCTCTTAAACAGTAAGGGGTTGTAATTGATGCAACCTTTTACTCCTATTAAAGGCACATTAGGGGTTTCCCACAGGTGGTGATAATGTCCTTGCCTTTGGTGCTCTGGGTGCACCATCCGATATCATCTGATGTTAAGGCAATGAACCTCTTGGCCCAATTCTTCTGCTGGTGTCTAAGTAGCCAAGAGTAGAACAAGGGAGCACAACATCTAACCAACTTCCCCTTTTGTTTTTCATTTCTCTGATGGATGGAGTAGTAAAAATCCCCTAGCAATGTAGGCACTGGGTTCCTCAGAAGAAACAAATGGATGGCATTCTTACTCACAAATTTGGGCTCATCTGCAAACAATATAACCCCATATATGCTGAGGGCTAATAGTGCACAGACTGCCCTCAATTCTCCCAATGTAGCCTTCAGGATGGCCTGAGAAATCAAGAAGTCCAGATGTAAACCAGGAATCCCAGCTTTTGTTGTCATGCTTTGCTCAATAAGGGCAGGCTCCAAGTACAATGTCCTTGCTATCTCTTCACTTCTGGGAGCAGTCATCTCTGGGTTGAAGGGGATCCCTCTTCTGATAGGCACTTCAATCAACAAAGAAAACTCCTCCAATAGAGGTCCCATATGAAAGTCTGGAAAGGTGAAGCATCTAAGTGGAGGGTCATAAAACTGCAAGCATGTGTGGATCATGCTTCTCTGAGAAGAATCAAGGTCCATAACCATATCTAAAATACCCCCATAGTGCTTTCTAAATAGCGGAATGTGATCAGGTGTGATGAGTGACTGGACTTGCCTGATACCAGTCAAGATGGGCTTAAAAAAGTGGTAAGATATGTTGCTCTTCCTGGGAACATCCATGAGTGCTGACGAAGAAGCTGAAGACAAATACTGATGAAGATTGCAGACTGAGATGCTGAAGGTGAGTCTCTGACAGATTGATGCAAGTGAGTCTCTGACAGACTGAAGGAGATGCTGAAGGAGATAACTGAAGCAGATGCTGAAGCAGATAACTGAAGCAGAGGTTTAAGCAATAGAAGGGGTCAAAACCAAAACCAAGATATAATGAGGTGGATACCCTGAAAAGCAAATAAACAAATATTAAATGATGCAATGATGATATATGCAAATGATATGCAAGGGTTTGTGATCAAGAGCTGGATCTGATTATCTGTCTTGGTATAAGGCCCATGTATGTTCAGGAGTCCGGATGGAGGCTCAGAAATCCAGTAACCAGGGTGGGGGACTCAAATAAAGAGTCACATGTCCAGGGTTAATCACAAGAATTGTCCAAAGTGGAGTATTCTTAAACAAAACAGTGACAGGGTATGATGTGGCCAAGGGTTCCTGCAAACCTGTAAACAACCCAACCCCCTCACATGTAATGTTCTAGAACAAGGTTCCTCAGACTTGGATCAGTTATGAGAAGTGTAAGCACTTCTAACCCGGAGGTACAGTGTTTACAATAACCATAAAGGATCCTCCTCTAATTCACCCCAGATTCTGAACGTCATTAATAAAGGTCATCCAGACTTAGCTGGCTTCCCAGATAGCCCTAGCACTACAGGAAATCTGTAGCACAGAGTTCTCAAGAAGAAACCCACATCTGAATCGTGTTTCATATTCCCGCACCAGACCGAAATGGAATGGGAAAGAATATGAACCACTCTAGCCTAGGTGTCACTCAGGTCCCAGGTATAGAACCTTAATCTCTCAATGGAACCCCACCCACCAAAACAGAAATCCAGATCCAGCAATGACAGTATGAAATATGCATAAGACTGTAAAGAAAGCAATAAATAAAGTTGTACATAAAGCAATAAATAAAGAAAAATAAATAAACACACATAGTACATAACACCCCAGTAAACACAAATCAAACAAGCGCTAGGAGGAACCCACAAAAAGAACCAGAAGCCCTGGTTGCAGTATAAGGGTCCCCAGCAGAGTCGCCAAGCTGTTGTTCCCACCAAATGACACCTGGTCAGACAGGGTACAGACGCGAACGGTCGGCGAAAGAGAGAACATGAAGGTGAAATGAAAAGAGTCGCCAGCTAGGCATTTTTATCCCGAAGGAAAGGTAATGCTGCATAAACCTAGAAAGATATGGATAAGACGGTTGCGAACCAGAGAAACTGAGAAAGGGGGTTGGTTACAACCTGGGAAGGTATTAGCACCCAGATTGTCCGTCGTACTCGATGGGATCCACGCTTGAAAGTTTGTGCTTAAAGGGGTAGTGTCAGTGCTATTTTGTATACAAAAGCTGGAAAAGAATGCAAGTGTTAGTGTAAAAGAAATGTGAAGTGAAGTAAAGGAGTGTCAGTGTAAGGAAGGAGTGCAAAGCTCAAGACAATGAGGCTTAAAGAAAAAATGCTGGAAGAGGGGGAATATATAGAGACTTTTGTTCGATAACAATTAAGTTATGCCTACGTATCCTCTCGTGCAATGAGAAAGTCAGAACACCGTAGTTCGACTCAAAGAGACTGAAAGATAAATTGACTTGTGAACTGCTTACTTGCCTATGCTCAAGTGTATGACCTGTCTGGCTCAGGTGCAAACTGTCTTGCATTGGACGGAAGAAGCGAGTTCTCGTTTATGAGTGAATGAGGTGAGAACAGAATCCCGGAGGAGACGATTATTGTTTGTTTTTGGTATTTTCAATCTTTTATTGCTTTTTTGTGTTTGTCATAAGAAAATGAGCTTAAGCCTAAACCAAGGGTTAGTAAACTCATCACATCCTCCCTATGATTAGGGGTAAAGAGAATACCTTAAGTATGAAGTAAGCACCTCACACTTAATCACCATGATGTAGGATTAAGATCATTAACCTACTTGCAATTATTTTGATGTTTTTGGAGTTTTTGTTTAGTGTTAAGTAATGAGTTTAAGCCATAATCAAGGATTTAATGGACTCATTACACCATCCTAATAGAAGGATAATAGATGAGAACATTTAAGTTGAGGAAGATACCTCAACTTAATCCATGATTAGGGATTAACCTCATGACAAAAAAAAACCTTTATTGGAGTGGATTTTAGTTAATGATAAGATTAAGAAGTGAATTTTATGGTTTGTAAGACAACTTGAGGGGGACTTGTCCATTAACACTAGGGTTAGTCCTTCTTAACCAATTAAGGAAGAATTAGAACCCTAATGCAAGGCCCAAGTTACAAGCTTTGATGTCTTAGTGATTATTAGATGGATTGATTAAAGGATTTAAACACATTAAGGGTTTAACACTTAGGATTAAAGTTATACACTCCATCCTAATAGAAGGATGCAGGCATAAGCTTAATCACAAAGCCTTAAAGCCTTTAGGGTTTAGTCCCTGATTATGAGGTGAGAAGAGAAGACATAAGAGATGACACAAAGGTAAAACTAATGGGAGACTAATCAAACCCTAATTGTGATCATGCTTGGGTATTCCTAGGGTTTATGAAGCTTGCAAGAGATCTTCAGGAAAAGCCACCAAGGAAGAAGAAAGATGGAAGGAGGAGAAGCAGAAAGAAGCAAGTCAACTTACTTCACTTAAGAAGATAAGTTGCTTGAAGAAAGAAAGTGAGGGAGGAACATGAATGAGAAAGCTCACTCTAATACACATACAAAATTCAGCAATTAATTCATAAGAGAGATGAGAAGAGATTATGAGAAGTGAAGGCAAATTCACTTCTCAAAGTAACTTACCACCTGAAATGTTAGTGAAAGAAAGTGAAATGGAATGAAAATGAAATGAATGCAAGGATGCAAACCAAAACCAGAAGCATGTTCATGATGCAAATGATGCTAAGAGATGATGCAAAGGCATACCAAATGTTATGGATGATCATACAAAGGATGAGAATGCAAATGAAGCATAAAGGAAGCATGAAAATTCATGAATGCACATGTAATGGAATGAATGCATAACATGGAAAATGGATGATGCAATGATCAAACATGATTCTAATGTGTCCTAAGAAGTCTTATATGTCTTGTGAATGTATGAAATGTCATGGTAAGTTCATGAATGCAAGCATATGCGAGATGAATGTAAATGAAGATGCAAAATTAGGGTTTTCATACAACATGGAATGCAAAACTCAAAAACAGAAGCAAATGATAAGATAAAAAATTGAAAATGCATTCAAAGGAAACCTAAACCTATACTAGGTTACCATCCAAAGGGAGAGGTCAGAAGCTAAACCTAAAGGAAGTTATGAAGTTTTGAAGTTTCTAGGGTTTTAAGGATGATCCTAAATGTAAAATGCCAAATAAATTGAAAATGAAAGATAAAAATGAAACAAAAATGTTTTTAGCAACTAGAATTCATGCATAGAACAATGCAAAAATAATCACTCACAAACTCAACTTGGTTCAAAAGTTATGAATTTTTGAAGTTAGGGTTAAAAATGTATAAATTTAAGAACCCTAATTCATTGAAAAAATGTCAAAGTGTGATCAAAACCAAAAAGAAATTTGTGTGGTGAGTTTGTAAATGCTTCTAAATGTTCAAAGATGTTCTCTGATTTTGTTTTGTGATTTTTAAATACTTAAATGTATTTTTAATTAATTAAAATCAATTAACCAATTAAAAATAACATTTAAATGATTTAAAAATATTTTTTTGATGCAAAAAATAAAAATAAAAATATTTTTGGGTTCTGAAAATTAATAAAAGGTTTGATTAAAAATTTCAGAATTTTTTTACTATTTTTACTATTTTTAAAAATTCGTACAAAAGGAAATAAGAAAAATGCAATAAAAATTAAATAAATGGAAAGTATGCAAAATGGAGAGTCAGGATTGATTCTGGGTTTGAATCCATTGACCTGGCGCGCATCTGAATGGTCTACACCTAAACTTAACTAATCCTATTTAATTAATTAAATAAACCTGATTAAATACTAATGACATGATCCTAGCCCTACACTGCACGCGGGAAAGCTTAATCTAACGGCCCACATTCAAAAAGTTCCCTAACCCTAATTAATTAAACTAATGACTTTCGGGTGGCCGGAAATGACCTCCGGTCATCTTCTCCGGCCACATCTCCCCTGAAAATTTTCCAAATCATTCCCTAGGCCATTTCTGGAGCTCTAAAGCTCCAGATTGATTCCTCTCACCGCCCTAAGATCAACCTCACCCTCAAAAACAATTTATCTTCACTCATTTTCAAGATTCGAAGCCAAGAACAAAAATGGTGAAACTTTCAGACAGACCATACATTCTCATTTCTTCATCATTTTCAAAAATACAAAGTTCATTGCACTCGGGGGAACAAGCTTAACCATTTAATAACTTAAAATAAAGGTTCTGGAAAAATTGATTCACATGGCTACCTGAGATGGAGCTTTCAATCCAGGAGCTTTCTGGCTGCTTTCTTGCATCAAAATGCCTCCAATGACCTCCCTGAAGAAGCTTTGATGCTTGGATGGAGTTTTTTATGGCTGGTTTGTGAGTTTGTGATCAACTGGTCAGAAATCGTGTTTGAGTTTCAAGGGCTTTCAGGGCAAGATGAAGGAAGGTTTATGCTCTATGAAGCTTTTCTGAATGAATGGTGAAGTTGGTTTTGAGGTTTGATGTTTGTGCTGAGAAATTCGAAGGAATGAAGTTTTTGCAAGTTTTTGTGAATGCTGAGTTATGGGAGAGTTCAGGCTTGTGAGTGGTGTGTTTTGGATTGCTTTTGATTTGTATAAGGTATTGTGATTGGTCAGAAAGTTGGTAATGGCATAATGTGATTGGTATGGTGCAAAATGCAAAAAGTCAACATTGGTTGTACCTCGAGGTATGGGCTGGTTCAGGCCATGTACAAAGGGATGTCTGGTGCAGCAAGGATTAAGGATGTCCATGGAAATCTCTTTGGGGCAAATCAGCAAGTTGTGACAAAGTTGTGGGAGGTTTTGCAAATTCATAAACCTTTGGCCCTTTTGAGATTTCTTTATGTGCAAGTCATGGAAATTGGAAATTCTTGGGCCAATTCTGAGTTTTAAACCAAGCACTATGATGTTATGATGTGTAGAAGCCAATTTGAAGTCACAAAATAGCTTGGCATGAGGTTTTGCAAAAATCCCTCTTTGGCATGAAACATGAAATTATGTGATTTTTGCCAACTTTGGAAAGAGATAACTTGAGTTCCAAAATGAATTAGATCTTGTTCTTGTACTTTTTGAAAAGGGAATGATCCAATCTACAACTTTCATGACCGATAATTTTTAATTTGAAGCATTTTTGGTTAAGAAACAGGAGGTTGAAAAACTTTCCCAAAATGGAAAGTTTACATTACACGTCATTTCCATTTTTGGCAACTTTTAGTTTTGCTCACTTTTCTTCAAATTTGTGAACTTCTAAGCACTTTAATGATCAAATAAAGACCATATAACTTCAATTTGATGAAAAATCCACTTTGGGTCCATTGATGGGGGCCTCAGATGCCCTGATTTGGCTCTAACTTTCTCAAGAAGTTACCCAGTGGTCAGATGACTTCCACAATGAATCGCTTCATCAAACTTGGTATGTATGATCCTTATGACATATTAAGACCAATAGAAACAAGAATGACCAAAAAAATTGGAGTTATGGCCTCTGAAACCAAAACTCTAATTTCAGGTCATCTGAGCAGTCAAACCCTAGCTCAGCTTCCATTCTTTGCCAGTTCTTGTGATTCTTTGGCTTCCTTGATCTTTGGTGGATATAATATGATGATTGAACATACATGGACCCTCTTGAAATGATTATAGGACTTTGGAGTGGCTCAGAAAGATCTTGGATTTCTCAGATCACAAACCCTAGATGCAGATGAACTTGACCTAATGCAGTGAAGC
Organism: Lathyrus aphaca; assembly: GCA_963966055.1. NCBI lineage: Eukaryota > Viridiplantae > Streptophyta > Magnoliopsida > Fabales > Fabaceae > Lathyrus > Lathyrus aphaca. Next base: position 123,322,637 of record OZ014523.1, on the reverse strand, counting down.
AAAAATGCAACATGATATGATATGATTGAACAAATGCAAATGAAAAGATCACAAGCCATAGTGTGAACTTAGTGAGGGCAAATTTCGGGTGTTTACAACTAGTAAGGAATGAAGTTCCCATTACTTGTGATGATTGGAGAAACAAAGATTTGAATGATTCCAAAGAAAGAATTTGGAGTGAGATAAAGGTCAATAATTATGTCTTTAATTATGCGAATCAATTATGTTTTTTTCGATTACCTATACTAACACACAATCTGTATGTTTTTCTTAGCGGTGTTTTAACATCGAAGAAGAAAGAAGAGGTTTTTGTATGAAATTGGTCGGAAAGCTTTTACGAGGGTTTAGAACATTTTTATCATCCAAGTTCCTTAAGGATGCGGATGATAATTATGTTGATGCGGAGCTTCCTAAAAAATATGAAAGTTTGATATCAGCAGAAGAATGGGAAGCCTTCAAATCCAAACGACAAGACCCTGTATTTAAAAGACTAAGGACCCCGTATATCCGTACCGAAAAGGACGTGTCGGATATGGACGCATAAAACAATCCATGGTAAGTATTTATAAATTGAGATAACATATTTATTCATCATATATTAGTTTTATTTGATCATATTGTATGACTTAATGTGTAGCTGCAGAAGGAGAAAAGTTCTGGAACATCTATTCCTGCACATGTTTTATGGAAGGAAGCCCGTGTGGGCAAATCTGGAGTTCCTAAAGAAGATGCTTTACAAGTATACGGGAAATGTGTAAGTATAACATTTTTTCTTTAATTAAATAAAAACTTCATAAGCAAATATTTAACAAGTATACGATATTCATCTGATTTTTAGGAGGCGCTATCTCAGTCTTTACCTCCAGATGATACTAGGAGCATACTTAGTCAGGCATTAGATGTCCGTAAGTATTCTGGTCGGGTGAGGGGTAAGGGATTTGGAGTCACTCCGACCTCCCTGAGTATTAAAAAAGGAAAGGCTCCTAGTAATCGGGAGCTTCATGCAAAATTGGAAGCAATGCAAGCCGAGCTTGATGCATTAAGGAGAGAAAGAGAGGCTAGCGCCTCAACATGTTTCAGAGATGCTTCGGACAAAGATAGTATCAACTATACCTTTAAGCCGAACATTCCAAAGGTAATTACATATAATTGTCTTAAATTGAACTATTTGCTTAAATTATGTATTTGACATATATACACATTAACAATTTCATTTTATTATTGGTTTTAGGACATTTCCCATTGTCAGCTCTATTTATCGTCACCATATTATCGGATGGTTGGCAAGGGAAAAGTGCATAACATTAGCGGAGTATTACTTCACGCCAGAGAGATCCCTGCTGGATGTTTGAAAGTATCGGTTGATATTGTAGTTGAGCCGAATGCATCATTACCATATGCTAACGATGGTTCGGATGCAACAACGGTGGACGAAGCAGTAGGTTCGTTTGTTGCATGGCCGACAAACCTCATTAGCGTAGGATATGAGGTATGCCTAAAACCTTTGTTAACCTTAATGTGTATATTCAAAGTTTTTACGGGCATTTTACGTACATTTTTTACTTGGTTATGTTAAATAGACTCCCACAAGATCCAAATCAAAAGATAATGATATTCCGCGGCATACCGAGTCTGTGGTTTCAAAAAAACAGGTACAATACAATTATATGACATATATGCATGGAAGTTGTTAAATTCTTAAATTCATATAACTATTTATATGATATGTAGCTTTAAGAAAAGGAGGTTAGCAACGTCTCCGCACACCAAAAAAAGGAGGTTAGCAAAGCCTCCGCACAACAAAAAAAGGAGGTTAGCAACGCCTCCACACAACAAAAAAAGGCCGGTGCTAAGAAGACCGTAGCTAAGAAAAAACCTTCCACCAAGTATAGGACGTGCCTCCAGACATTTCTAGAGATGACAGATATACCGACCGGAGGTGTTCGTCTTGTGCATATGGAGGAAGGTATTTTCGGCTTTGATTACGAACAAATGATTGGTAATGAAGACTTCATGCAAGTTTTTGGTCGTGAAGAAATTGACGTCAGTGTTGTCAATATATATATATATCAGGTAAATCTGGTATACTTTGTTATATTAATTGAACAACTTATTTACTTTATGTTTCAAATGAGGCGTCTAATGTTAATGATGTTTTTATTTAAGGTTTTTGTATGACAAATTGATGCGCCCCAATGGATTGGACGTAACATTTGGATTCTTAGCACCCGCGTCCGTCAACTTAAGTTTAATCATAAGTAGACCAGATACCGTGACGGAGTACGTTATCAGGATCCTCATGGCCAACAAAGATGTGGAGAAGTTGTTCTTTATACCGTTTAATACCGGGTTAGAATTTCATTCTAAATTCATTTATTATAATTATTTTGTATTTTGACGTCGTGTAGAAAATTTATATCTAACATTTGTTTAATCATACAATGGACGTTGGTTGTTGCTCGCAATCAATCCTATCAGAGAAATCGTTTATTATCTTGACTCGTTAGGAAATGATTGGACAACATACCCAGATATGAAGGACACAATTGACACGTAAGTGAGATTGTTCTAAATTTTCTTGTGTGTATTTATTAATTTATGTGAATTGTTCTAATTACTTCATTTTTATTTTATTAGCATCCTACAAGCTTTTCGAGCCCAACCAGATATACAAACATCAAAGAGGAGAGTCAACTGCATTACATGGATACAAGTGGCAGTATATTATTAGTTATCATATTTTTTATTATATTAGTGATGATACTTGATAAAACTTAGGATTTATCCATATTTTATTTTCATCTGTAGTGTCCTCAGCAACGTAATCAAATAAATTGCGGATATTTCATGTTGAGGTTTATGCGAGATACTCTTGTTTTTGGCCGATTAGAGATTCCCACCGATGTATGTATTTCTAACTTATGAGTTATTTTAATATTTACACATATCTCTCATATAATTAAATAGTTGAAATTAAATCAAACTATGTTATATTATTATGTAGTACTTTGATGAATTCAAGTGTGCATATTATACAAAAGATCAAGTGGACGAAATCAAAGAGGAATGATGTCAATTCATTATAGAGCTAGGTGTTATGTGAGGTATAATATTGTACTCTTACTTTAATTGATGAGAATTTAAATATGTGTAACGTTGTAATTTCTATAATATTGTTTATTAATTGAATTACAATCTTTGAGTTGTTTCAGGACCTATGTATATTTGAAGCATTACTTTGGATGAATTAGATATGTGTACTTATAATATGTACATTTGTAGTAAAATGCAATGACTTGTAATTATGATAGGGCAAAATGGTTTGAATTGGTATATATATCAATTGCTTTAGTGTCCTCAGCAACGTAATCAAATAAATTGCGTATATATATCAATTGCTTTGGATTTATAATTTTGGTGCATAAATTGATAAATAATTTGTGATATTTGTCTGCCAAAAATTGGTTGAAAACAGGTCAAAATTCTGGTTTAAAAACCTGGTAAAAAAAGTGGTTTCAAAAAAACTATTCAAAATTTTTCGTATACCTTAGACAGCGTTTTACACAAAAAATCGTTGTCTAAGGGGGACTTAGAAAGCGCTTTTGGCAAAAGCGCTGTCTAAGGGGGGACTTAGACAACGCTTTCCAAAAGCGTTATCTAAGGTATACCTAAAAAAATTAAAATAGGAGGGGATTAGACAGCGTTTTCACCAAAAGCGCTGTTTAAGGTATACCTAAAAAATTTAAAATAAGAGGGGATTAGACAGCGCTTTTAAGATTTAAAGAAACGATGTCTAAACCTTTAGCAGCGGAGGTTTAGACAGCGCTTTAAAGCGCTGTCTAAGTGGAAAAAAAAAAACTCTGTCTAAGGTCTTGTTTGTTGTAGTGTTCCTAGATTAATGATGTTTTTTTAAATGATAGAATTTACTATTCAAAAAGAGTTAGCTGCTCAACTTTTTGTCCGTTTTCCTCTTTTCATATGTATATATATTTTATTATAAATTATAAATGTTTAATATGAATTATAAAAAGTTTCATCTCGTAACAATTTTACTCATGGGACCAAGTTGTATACAAAAAAGAGCATATAAATATGTCAGTTTCCATTAAAGCTCAAAATCTCGTCAATTGGTAATCTTTGTTGGTCCTTTTATGTGAGAGAAGCACAATATATAGATCATAAATCTATGTTCCTTTTAGGTTATGATGTAAAAATTATGATAACATTGATACATCATATTAGTTGGATTTCAGGTTTGTGTCCCATCTAATAAAACCTTAACTTTTCTTTTTAATTTTATAATAAATTATTTGTTGAATGATACAAATTTATATACTTAAAAATCTGTATAAATCATATATAAATAAATATAACAGAAAGAAAATATTACAGTACTTTCAAACACGTGAAATTAGAATTTTTTTGATATATGGAATTTTGGGTGGAAGTGTTTGATAGGAATACGTAAATCAACGTGGGAATCATTATTGCTTTGAAGTATTTGTGTGTGCTATGCTATTATCACAAACACGATGTGATGTTATACGATTCCATTATCTATAGAGACGACAAAATAGATGAAGTTAATTTCTTTTTGTCGAAATAAAGGTATGGTCGTTAATTAGTTTCATTGAAAGTTTGATTCTTATTTTTTATTTATGTTAAATCACTTCTTTAACATGAAGAGTGAAATAGACACTCTATTTTTTATCATATGTTTATTTGAGTTTTTTTTAAGGCTATTTAAAATTAAAACAACATTTAAAATATTTATATGTAAATTTAGTTTAAATAAAATATTATAAAAATAATATTTTAAATGTTTTATTATAAACTTTTTTTAAATATTAAAATTTAAATTTAATTATAATTTCGATCCTCCTATTTTATTTAGTTCACGAAATTAATATCGTTATTTTAAATTTAAACAGGTTCTTTCTTATTTTTGTAATTAAAATTAATAAATAATTTTATTTTAATAAATCATAAATTTCTTCTGAGACATGATAAATTATTATATAAATATATCTTGCATAAAATAAAAGTTAAATATAAATTTGGATAAGACGGTTACTATTCACAGACAGTATAAAACTGCTTTACACTATCAGTGTATTCCAATCAAATAAAATAATGTAAACGGATGATGACAATGAATTGACAGTGTAAATTTTTATACTGTCAGTGCATACTGTAAATTTTTACACTGTCAGTGCATACCAATTAAATTCTCTCTCTCTCCCTCCCTTCCTCTCTCTCTCTCTCCCTCTCCCTCCCTCCCTCCCTTTACATTAAAATAGAAAAATTAATATTATGAATCAGGTAAATCGATGAATAAAAATTGTAATTTTGCCTAAAATTTAAGAATATCACTTAAATTTAAAAATATGTGAGTTTGATTATGTTAAAATTATTAATAATAAATATTTATGTTATTAGAAGTTAAAATCGCTTATTTTATTTTATTCATACAAATAATATTTATTAGTTTTGAAATAGTTCTCATAGAAATTATTTTTAAAAATACAATCAAAAATCATTTCTTAAAAATTTAAACTACTTGGTTTAGGTTATTTTCAATATGTTTGGATGTAGTTGTCAAGATACAGGATCTAAAGATGTGGATTTATGGGAATAGAAAGAAGAACTAGTGTCTCAACTTTGACAAGTTGGAATAGGTGATTGTTAACTAAATGAGAAAGATAGAGTTGTATTGAAAGGGAATAGTTTGAAAGATATTCGGTGGGTTTGGTTTATAATTATAATCAACAATATCCATGTGGAGAAGATGAACAGAGAAAAATTGGCACATTTTTATACTTTTAAATATGGGGTATTCGGTTGGCAACTCTTGCAAAATTGAATTTATATTAAAAGAAATATTTTATTAAAATAAGTGTGAGTAGTTATGTGTTATCTTGGTTACAAGTTGTAAAAATTTAAACAAATCTAGAGAAGTTGTTGCCAGATTCAAATATATCAAGTTTTCGTTAACCTTAATATTAAATTTATCAAATGTAAAAATAAATTATATTAAGTAAGCAAAATAACCTACAAATATCAAATGCATAACAAACAAAAGAAAAATAAAAGACAATAACACATACAAATTCATTTATTTACACAATTCAATCAAATTATTCTACTTAAAAGAAAAGAGTAATTATTTGGTTTATTATATTTTTGAGAATTATTATAAAAAAATTTTAATTGGAATGCACTGACAATGTAAAACAGTTTTACGTGAGTGAATCATAGTCATTGGATGTTGGAACAACTTTGACTTTTATTTTAAAAACAAATAAAATAATACAAATAGATAATGACAATGAATTGACAGTGTAAAACCTTTTACAGTGTGTGAGTACATAGTAATTAATTCCTATAAAAAATTACAACATCATAAGAGTTACAACAAATTAGGCACACATGGTCCCGAAAACAAATCATATTTTCTACTTAAATTTTTCTCAATCTATCTAACTCACTATCAATTAATCACAAAACTCAAATGTGTTTAAAAGTCTTTCACAGTCATCTTAAATACCTAGAATGGTTTCTAAATTCAAAGAATAATCAACAACATCTCTTAATGTATAAGGTTTTCAACAAAATTATGATACGTAACAAATAATGAGAATAAGTAAACATCAAAATTCTCTGAGTCTCGTGTTACGTATTAGAGTGACTCCTAAGACTCGATCAAGTAACTTGTACTCCAAACGTACTCAAGTACCTGAATCATCAGTACTTCCAACGAAGCACATACACAAATAAACATCAAAGGGGGTGAGAACTACATTCAATAATTAACGATGTATAATACATGTTAAAGAGTAGTATTCTCACAAAACCAACATAAACAACAGGTATCCATAATAATAATCATCAACATGACATCATGATTTAACAACATCAATATGCAATTTGACTCAACATATACATAATGCATGTGGTGCCAACTCACCACAGTTCATTCAATTGAACCTGATTCTCAAAGAAATCCTGATAAATCACATACACCCATCCGACAATGATTTATCTCCAATACTCTCCACAATGGAGTTCAGATGAATCACATACACCCATCCGACAACGAATCATCTCCAACAATAATAAACAATAATTCCATGAATGCATGATAATGAATATGCACACAACACATGTATAATACTCATTATACATCTTCACGATCCATCCGATCACATAAAATATACAACATGGTAATCTATGCATATAACATGTGTATAATAAACATTATACATTAACATGATCCTTCGGATCACCCTAGAAATACATACAACACACGTATAACAACAGTCAATCATGACAACCATCCTTCTGATCACACAGAATCACCTATGATACAACTACATCAATAATCATATATATATATATATATATATATATATATATATATATATATATATATATATATATATATATATATATATATATATATATTCTCCAATCACCTAAGGAATACGTACTCATCATACCACACCGTAGTTCATCATACCTATCACGTCAATTTAGTCTATACATTACTAAGGAAATACATCATCTAACCTTAATTAGTTATTCACCCGATTAACCCACCAGTTCTCAACTATTAATCGATTGTACCTCCAATCATAAGTCTCACAATCACCAAATATTTTCACGCAATTTACTAAATTAGTCATCTAATTAATCCACCTAAATATCGTTATCAAATTCCTTTCATCACCAATCCTCGGTTAATTAGGTCCTAAGGTCTACACTAATGCCTCAGATCAAGAGAATCGACATCGAATATGAAATCGGGACAAAAATCGCAAAACAACATAAATTGCCCTACAGGTCTGGTCATACGCGTATTGCACTAGGCCATACACGTAATGATCAGCCTTTACACACTCCCTACGCCCTAAATACGCGTATCTTACACACATTCACAGGCTAATACGTGTAATGACCCCTCTTACGCGTATTGCAAAGCTTGGCTACACGTATCGTACTCAAATGGGCAGATGGCCTTTCCAATACGCATAATGCACCAATGTCACGCAAGCCATACGCATAATAACCCACTTCATACGCGTATGGACAGAAACCACCAAATTTTCATGTTTTCTCCTTCATTCTGATTTTTTTCCCTATGATTCTTGTTTCTACACATCAGACAAGTCTTATGAAGGTTTCTACATAGATTTTACACTCTTCGTCACGTTATTCTTTCATCTATTGTTACTAATTCATTTCTAACAGTTCTAGATCTAAATTCGTCATTGTTCCTCTGTAACAACACAAGATTCATACAACAGTGCAACATACAGAATAACCACAACAATATTCCATCAAAATTTGAAGAAATTCCTGCGAATTTGCTCTATGAAGATTACCCTGGGAGAAGTTCTTCCTCTTCCTCGCCCTCTCTCTTGTTCTCCAAAAGTTATTCTGACTAAACCTCTTCTAATATCAGATTAAGTCTTAATTCCCAACATTACCCTCGCCGTAATGTTTTACTGGTTCAACCTCATTATTTTAGTTAACGGAAAAAATAATAATACTAATAATATTAACAAAATAATAATAATAATAATAATAATAATAATAATAATAATAATACTATTTAATTGGGTCATTTTATTATTATCACACTTAACCAGTACTATACAGACCATAAGTCTACCCTTCCACTAGGACACTACACCAAAATCTCTAGGCACGCATACCTCAAACAAGGCCAACAATACACTAAAAATACCCGACGATCAATAATTAAAAATGGGGTGTTACAACTCTTCCCCACTTAAAATAATTCCATCCTCGAAAATGTACTTAGTGGAACCAACCCATATATACTCTCGCATCCGCCTAATCAATATCCTGCCATAACCGACAACACTATGATTAACACAAAACAACAATAATAATACCAAGATAACTACAATGACAACAAAACACAAAAAATCATCAAATTACAACATGTAGGCTTACACTTGAACTAGAACACAACAAAAATCGTTACCATCACCATAGGTAACACTTCCCTAATTCCCCATCATAAGAATTAGTTACTCGCACTCGTACCATCACCATAAGTAACGAGGCAACAACAAAGACAAGAACCAAAGTTTCACGATACACATCGCTCCAGTTATAACAACACAACTACCATATTAACCTCATTGTCCTCACCATCGAAACAACATAGTCATAACTCACCAATAGAGTACAAAGATAACACATATACTAATACATATGTATACCCAGTAATACATGATTAACAGGTAAACTTTTCACCATAACACTTCCATTCTGGAACGTCTAATAGTCCTATTATTCTAACCGGTTTTATCGCTCAACATCTTGATTCATTACTAAACATTTATGTATAAACAAATTATACCATACCATTCTTCCGTTGTGCACTCTGATTACTCGCAGCTATCTACTCCACCAAGTTTGCATCCAATTTTAACTTTTTCTAACTGTCACCACAAATTTCCTTGTTCACTTGATATACCCCATCACACCAGACGCAAGTCTCTTGACTGCTAACTCAATTCCAACTCCTCACCTATCAAAGCAAACATAGGAAAAGGTTCCCGACTCACTTTATCAGAAATTCCGACTATCTTTTTCGTCCCACACTCCAATCTTTCCAACCAAACCAGAATTGTATACTCCTGCAATTACCAAACACTTCGATCTCAAATCATAAAGATAATACCACCAGATACTCAACATAATTTCACTAACATCCAATTCTAATCCATGGATAAGGTAAATACTTTCATAAATCCTCGTTTATCATAAAATCTAAACTACGACCTTACCATCAGGTACTAACACCTTGTCAACTTATCACGATCACATTCCAACACTCTGCCCACAGTTTGTTAGAACCAGGAAAAATCAAACTGGAACCGTAGCCAACTTCTACTTCAGCTTCCCAAGACTCTCTCACAACAAATCTTCCCAAACAACAACTTATCTTTCACAAGTTAATTGAAACAACAAAATGCTAACTTGGAAAAAAATTATAATCTGTATTAATAACCAACTAAATCCAAACACATTCTAATATCTTTAACCAACTTCGGGTTTCTTCATTATAAAACCACCTCTAATTCGGTCGGACTTATAACAACACCTTCCTCTGAACAACATAACTAAGCACATCCACATTTGTCCATCAAAATCACACTTGATAACTTAGTATATAATTGTATCTTTTCCAATACTTATATTTCAATTCTTAAACATTCCACACATTCTTCTTTTGATTTCATTATAGGTCAAGACATCCTCAAAGAACACCACTTCGAACTTGTCCAAGTAAATATAAAAAAACAAAATTTATACTCTGTATACACACTTGAAGGCATACCAGTCACTACTATTCTTTACACAACGTCCTTGATCAATTCATGGTCTCACATTTCATTTACTTCCTCATTGGATCATCCTTCTAATGTTTCAAATTCCATATCAACCAAATTCTTGATTCATAAATTCTGGAAAGACAAATATTGCACACTTACTATTTTACACTTATGTTATCGATCCAATGCATATAATGATACTTCCAGTTCTCTCCCTCAATTCCACAACAACAACAATAGGTAGTTTGCAATCAATTCCGCATCTCATGGTTCCATTATCTCAAAACATTTATGAAATTATCCATATTCCGCGTCAACACATACAACACTCTTGTGGCAACAGTTCAACATCACTATATTGCGAGACACATGATTCTAATTAATGTTTTTGAACAGAATTACATTTCCATACCTCAAAGACACTTCGACTACATCCCTCATCATGCCTGATCATAATACAACATTTCCATGTGTACTATTCTTACGAAGTCCCAACTAACTCAAGGTTTCTGTTGACACGACATTCCAACTCATAACAAAAGTAATACCACCTAGTGAATTCCATATCACTCGTGATTTTTCACAAATCAAAACCCAATCTATTCCAACCACAATTGTGAATTCCCAAACGATTCACCGATCATCATGCAACTACATGCCATCATCCTCTTCTTATCAAAAATACCGAAGTTTTCCTAGATGACACCCTTGCTTCCATAATTCCTTTTATCGGTAAATCTCCTGAAAGTTCCTTTTAGTATAAAGGACCGATCAATGAAGAGTTTTATTTCTCTCTATAACAACACATCCGATATATTCTTCAGAAACATATCAGTATCTCACGAACCACTGGCAGTTCATCATTGTGACCTTACTCCCAATCAACACCATCTTCGCAACTAAGACGAACATCAGCGTATTCCCCTAAAAAGTCTCCTACTTACTCAACAGGCACAAACTTCGATCTCTCAATTCATCAAATTCAATTTCACTGTCTACTCACTAACGAGTAACCAATACTAATATCCGATCAACATACAAAAGCCTCAAATCTATCTAATTTCCAGATACAAAAATCCATATAAATTCTCCCAAGACAATTTAATAAACACTTGGCGTAAATCTAAACAATCCACTTAACATACTATCTCAGTTGAAAAATATGTCTATTTCATCCAACGTGATTCCGTCAACTATTAACAAGGCATTAAGGGTGATCAATTCCTCAATTTGTCAACGGATAGCCGACAATCATGACGGGGCATAAACCATATCTCCCAACTCCGATAACATTCCTTGCATCTCACAAACTAAGTTGCTTCACGAACAAATCCTTATTTAACACTATCCTCATCAACCTTTGCACCTCTACAATTCCAATACAAAACTAGCCAACATTTTTCAACCAAACATTCCATAGAAACAATAGTTTCTCCTCCATTAATTTCCAACCAACACCTGCAGACAAACAGTTAGAAAACAAGGAAGTACCGACAGTGTGTCACACACATATCGCATACTCAAGAATAAACAACACACGACAACCTGGCTGGACGGACCGACCTTCTTTGATACCAATTGTAACACCCCACTTTTCCCAATTTAAAAAATAACAATTTAATAAATAAAATCAGAGTTTAAACAAAGTGGAATGCCACATCTACAATATTAACCAACAAAAACTCCTTTATTAAAACAACGAAAAATATTATTTTGTTCATCTCACAACAATTTTCCAAACAAAAAAAATAATCAACAACGTCTCTTAATGTATAAGGTTTTCAACAAAATTATGATATGTAGCAAATAATGAGGATATGTAAACATCAAAATTCCCCGAGTCCCATGTTACATATCAGAGCGACTACTAAGATTCAATCAAGCAACTTGTACTCCAAGCGTACTCAAGCACCTGAATCATCTGTACTTCCAACGAAGCACATACACAATGTAACACCTTATTTCTATCTGGAAATAATCTATTAAATCAGAGTAATAAAATTCAACTTTAATAAAACAATTAGGATGCCACATTTCAACTTTAAAACACTTTTTCATTTAATCAAGTAATACATCGATACATAACACTTTTGATTCGGATGAAACCATAACAATAACTTTTATTCATTTTTGAAATCAAACAACCCTTATAACTATGCAACGAATTCTAAAATAGGAAACTAAACATGGTGTCACTCCCCGGACTTTCGTCCCGATGCAAACGCGAACTGTCGGCAATGTTGAAGTTGACGCTCCAATGAGCTTCCTTTGCTATGACCTGTATGACCTGAACGCTCTTCTTATCTTGATTTCTGAAGAAAGTTGATTTTGACTGACACTTTGTCCTTTCGAATCTTGCCATGTTATGTGAGTGATACAGACAAATTCAGAATGCAGTTGTTCGCTTATTCCCTGATTTTGCGTGGATCGCCCTTTCGGGTTTTCAATCCACCGGGATACCCTTTTTTCCTAAGCTGTCCAATGTGGATTTTCAACTCAGCGAGTGTAAACACCCCAAATTTTCCCTCACTCATTTCACCATGGCTTGTGTTTCTTTTCATTTGCATAAGTTCAATCATATCATCTCATATTACATTTTTGCTCCACTGCATTGTTTCAAAGTCATCTGCATCTAGGGTTTGTGATTTGAGCAATCCCTGAGCTATCTGAGCCACTCCAAAGGTCTTCAATCATCTTAAGAGGGTCCATGTATGTCCAAGAATCTTATTGTATCCTCCCAAGATCAAGAAAGTCAGAAAATCACAAGAACTGAGAAAGGTATGGAAGCAGAGTCAAGCTTAACTGCACAGATGACCTAAAATTAGGGTTTTGGTTTCAGAGGCCATAACTCCAAATTTTTTGGTCATTCTTGTTTCTATTGGTCTCAATATGATATAAGGATCATGCATACCAAGTTTGATGGAAAAATTCATTGGGGAAGACATCTGATCAATAGATGACTTCTTGAGCAAGTCAGTGCAAAATCAGGGCATCTGAGGCCCCCAATCATCCAACCAAAGGGGCTTCTCCATCATTTTGAGTGTATATGATCTTTATTTGATCTTATAAGAAGTTAGAAGTTCACAAAATTGACGAATTTCAAGCCATTTGCAAAGTTGCCATTTTGGGAAAGTGACTTGTAATGCAAACTTGCCATTTTGGGAAAGTTTTTCAACCTCCTCTTTTTGATTCAAAAATGCTTCAAATGAAAAATTATTGGTCATGAAAGTTGTATATTGGATCATTCCCTTTTCAAAAAGTACAAGAGCTTGATCTAATTCATCATAGAACTCAAGTTATGGCCTTGCAAAGTTGGGGAAAATCACAAAATTTCACTTTTGCACCAAAGAGGGAAGTTTGCAAAAACACTTGCCAAAGCCAAATGTGACCTCTAATTGACTTCTAAGCATTGCAAAAACATCATACATGACATAAAATTCAGAATTGCCCAAAGAAATTCCAAGTTTCATGCCTTGAACTTTACAAAATCCAAAAGGGGCCAAAACTTCATGAATTTGCAAAATGGATCAAAACCTCTCACACACTTGCTGAATCACCACAAAACCTTTTCCATGGTTATACTTGAACCAAGCTGACTCGAGCCATGCCTTGAAACAGCCACTGAACCAGCCCATACCTCAAGTACAAGTCATGTTGACATTTTGACAACTTGCCCATACCAATCACCATAGGCCACAACAACTCCTCTGACCTATCCCAGCATGATATGTGTACCAAAAGGAAGCCATTCCATAAAACAACACTAGCAGAAACCTCCAAGAACTCAGAATACACAAATCCCTCAAATTTGCAAAAGTTATCGAATCTCATAACTCAACCAACAAACATCAAAACTTCTTCCACCATTCAACTACACACTCACTGCTGATCATTTCCCACCCTTCATTTTGCCCTAAAACACCCAGAATCAAAAACAAGATTTTGACATTTCATGAACTGAACTTCTGCCAACTTCCTTTTTAGGCCATTTAAACTCCAACCAAGCATCACAAGCTCTTGAGGGGAGTCATTGGAGTGGATTTGAGGCAAAGAACTGGCCAGAAAGCTCCTGGTTTGAAAGCTCAACTTCAGGTAGCCATGGCATTTATTTTTCCAGAACCTTCATTTTACGTTATAGAATGATTCTATGTGTTCCCCTGATTGCCATGATATGTTTGGTTTCGAAAATAGTTGAGAAATAAGCATTTCATAAGCTTCTGAAATTTTTGAGATGTTTTCCGTTTTGCTTCGATTCATGTTCTTGATGATGAATAAATGATTTTTGTTGTGTGATTCTTGTTGGGGTTGATGTGAGGATCATTTCTAGAGAGTTTTAGGACTTGGGGTTGCGTATTAAGTGAGATAGCTTGAGAGGATAGCCGGAGAAGATGACCGGAACACTGTTCCGGTCACCTGAAAGTGTTTAGGGTTCAAATTAGGGCTTAATGATGTAATTATCGTAGTTTGAATCTCAGGCATCCAGATGCGCGCGCTGGTCAATTCCCTCCCTTTCTCATTCAAATCTGGACCACTGGATCAGTTGACTTCCATTTTAATTCATTTTAATTTCATTTTAATTGAATTTCTTTCTACATTTTATTAAAAATAGCAAAACACTCTCAAAATTTTTTATCTTTTGCATTTCCCTTTCAAATATTTTTCTCATTCTGAAAATAATTTTTATTTTATTTTTTGCATAAATTTCGTATTTTTAAAATATTTAAATGTTTATTTTAATTAATTAATGAGAATTAATTAATTAAAATAGCATTTAAGTTTCTAAAAATCACCAAAAAAATCACATTGCATCTTGATACATTTAGAAACATTGTTAAACCCTTCACACAAATTTCTTTTTGGTTCTTGACCTATTTTGACATTTTTCTTTGGATTTAGGGTTCTTAAAAGTCAATATTTTTGCCCTAACTTATTAAAATTCTTTCTGCCTAAAATTGGTTTCTAGGATAAAATTGGTTTGAATTTATCTTTCATTTTCAATTTGTTTTGCATTTATCATTGAGAGGTACCTTAAAACCCTAGCAAACTTGAGAAAATCATAACTTCCATTAGGTTAAGATTTAGGTCTCCCCCTTTGGGCAGTGAACTTATATAGGGTTAGGGTTCCTTTGATCCTATTTTCATTTTTTTATCAGGTCATTTGCTTCAGGTTTTGAATTTTGTATTGCATGTTATGTATAAACCCTAATTTGCATCTCCATTTGCATCCATCCTCCATATGATTGCATACATGAACTTGCCATGACATTTTGTGCATCCTATTGACATGTAATACATCTTAAGACATATTGCTATCATGTTTGATCATTATATCCTTCATTTGCCATGTTTTTGCTTTCATTTCATGTCATATGCATTCATGAACTTTCATGCTTACTTTCATATCTCATTTGCACCTTCATTGTTTGTATGATCATCCACATCTCATGACATCCATTTGTATCACCTCTTAGCATCATTTACATCTTGATTAAGCTTCTGGTTTTGGTTTGCATCATTGCATCTTTCTCATTTTTCATTTCATTTCATTTCCTTTTGCTAACTTTTCAGGTGGTAAGTGTTTGAGAGGTGAATTTGCCTTCACTTCTCATAATCCATTCTTATCTCTTTATGCATTCATTTCTTCATTTTACTTGTGGATTATAGTGAGCTTGCTCATTCATGTTCCCTCCTCACTTTCTTTCTTCAAGCAACTTATCTTCTTAAGTGAAGTAAGTTGTCTTGCTTCTTTCTGCTTCTCCTCCTTTCATCTTCCTTCCTCCTTGGTGGCTTCCTTCTTAAAGATTCTCTTGCAAGCCTCATACACCCTAGGAACAACCAAGCATGATCACAATTAGGGTTTGATTAGTCCCCCATTTAGTTTTACCTTTGTGCCATCTTTGTGTCTTCTCATCTCATCTCATAATTAAGGACTAAACCTTAAAGGTTTTAAGGCTTTGTGATTAAGCTTATGCCTGCATCCTTCTATTAGGATGGATTGTATAACTTTAATCCTAAGTGTTAAGCCCTTAATGTGTTTAAATCCTTTAATCAATCCATCTAATAATCACCAAGACATCAAGCTTGTAACTTGGGCCTTGCATTAGGGTTCTAATTCTTCCTTAATTGGTTAAGAAGGACTAACCCTAGTGTTAATGGACAAGTCCCCCTCAAGTTGTCTTACAAACCATAAAATTCATTTCTTAACCTTACCATTAATTAAAATACACTTTAATAAAGGTTTTGTTTTGTCATGAGGTTAATCCCTAATCATGGATTAAGTTGAGGAGTCTTTCTCAGCTTAATTGTTCTCATCTATTATCCTTCTATTAGGATACGTAGGCATAACTTAACTCTTATCGAACAAAAGTCTCTTTATATTCCCCCTCTTCCAGCATTATTCTTTAAGCCTCATCCCTGAGCAATTCACTTCACACTTCTTTTACACTGACACTTGTATTCTTTTTTCTGTTTTTGCACACAAAATAGCACTGACACTACCCCTTTAAACACAACCTTTCAAGCGTGGATCCCGTCGAGTACGACAGACAATCTGGGTGCCAATACCTTCCCAGGTTGTAACCAACCCCTTTCTCAGTTTCTCTGGTTCGCGACCGTCTTATCCATCTTTTCTTAGGTTTATGCAACATTAACTTTCCTTCGGGATAAAAATGCCTAGCTGGCGACTCTATTCTTTTCTTTTCAGTTCACCCTTATGTGTTCTCTCTCTTTCGCCGACCGTTCGCGTCTGTACCCCATCTGACCCGGTGTCATTTTGTGGGAGCGACAACTTGGCGACTCTGCTGGGGACCCTTATATTGCAACCAGGGCTTCTGGTTCTTTTTGTGGGTTCCTCCTAGCGTTTGTTTGATTTGTGTTTACTGGGTTGTTATGTGTTATATGTGTTTATTTATTTTGCTTTATTTATTGCTTCATGTACAACTTTATTTATTGCTTTCTTTTATAGTCTTATACATATTTCATACTGTCATTATCATTGCTGGATCTGGTTTCTGTTTTGGTGGGTGGGGTTCCATTGAGAGTTTAAGGTCCTATACCGGGGACCTGAGTGACACCTAGGCTAGAGTGGTTCATGTTCTTTCCCATTCCATTTCTATCTGGTGCGGGAATATGAAACACGGTTCAGATGTGGGTTTCTTCTTGAGAACTCTGTGCTACAGATTTCCTGTAGTGCTAGGGCTATCTGGGAAGCTTGCTAAGTCTGGATGACCTTTATTATGACCTTCAGAAGCTGAGGTGAATTAGAGGAGGATCTTTTATGGTTATTGTAAACACTGTACCTCTGGGTTAGAAGTGTTTACACTTCTCATAACTGATCCGAGTCTGAGGATCCTTGTTCTAGAACATTACATGTGAGGGGGTTGGGATGTTTACAGATTTGCAGGAACCCTTGGCCACATCATACCCTGTTACTGTTTTGTTTAAGAATACTCCACTTTGGACAGTTCTTGTGATTAACCCCGGACACGTGACTCTTTATTTGAGTCCCCCACCCTGGTTACTGGATTTTTGAGCCTTCATCTGGACCTTTTGAACATACATGGACTTATATCAAGACAGATAATCAGATCCAGCTTGATCACAAACCCTTGTATATCATTTGCATATATCATCATTGCATCATTTAACTTTTGTTTATTTTCTTTTCAGGGTATCCACCTCACTATATCTTGGTTTTGGTTTTGACCCCTTCTTCTGCTTAGACCTCTGCTTCAGCTGTCTTCTTCAGCATCTGCTTCAGTTATCTCCATCACCACCTGCATCAGTCTGTCAGGGCTGCTTCCAGCTTCTCAGTCTGTGATCTTCATCAACACTTATCTTCAGTTTCTTCAGCAGCACTCGTGACTACTCCCAGGAAGAGCAACATATCCTACCACTTCTTTGAGCCTGTGTTGACTGGTATCAGGCAGGTCCAGTCACTCATCACACCTGACCACATCCCACTGTTTAGAGAGCACCATGGAGGTATCCTGGATATGGTTATGGACCTTGACCCTTCTCAGAGGAGCATGATCCACACATGCTTGCAGTTTTATGACCCTCCTTTGAGATGTTTCACATTCCCAGACTTTAAGTTAGGGCCTCTCTTGGAAGAGTTTTCTGCATTGATTGGAGTACCTATCAGGGGTGGAATCCCTTTCAACCCAGAGATGCCAGCTCCCAGAAATGAAGAGGTAGCAAAGGCACTGTACCTGGAGCCTGCCTTGATTGAGCAAAGTATGACAACAAAAGCTGGGATCCCTGGTTTGCATTTGGACTTCTTGATTTCTCAGGCCATCCTGAAGGCTTCATTGGGAGAATGGAGGGCAGTCTGTGCACTGTTAGCCCTCAGCATATATGGGGCTATACTGTTTGCAGATGAGCCCAAATTTGTCAGCAAAAATGCCATCCATTTGTTTCTCTTGAAGAACCCAATACCCACATTGCTAGGAGATTTCTATTATTCCATCCATTAGAGGAATGAGAAACAGAGGGGGAAGTTGGTAAGATGTTGTGCTCCTTTGTTTTACACCTGGATGCTCAGACACCTGCCTAAATCAGATACTTTCTTGAATCCCCACCAACAGAAGAATTGGGCCAAGAGGCTCATTGCCTTGACTTCAGATGATATTAGATGGTGCACCCAGAGCACCAAAGGCAAGGACATTATCACCAACTGTGGACAATACCCAAATGTACCTCTGATAGGAGTAAAGGGTTGCATCAACTACAATCCTTTGCTGTTTAAGAGACAACTGGGCTATGCTTTGGTTCACCCTCCCAGAGGACAAGATTTGGCTGAGACCCTGTATTGTGAAGTAAAACCTAATTCAGCTGCTGTCAGGAAAACATCCTGGGCTTGGGACAACATCCAGACAAAAGGGATGGCTATTCTTGGAAGGTGTAATAATGTTGCTTCAGCTCAGTACTATGACTGGTCCCGTACTAGAGCTCATATTACCAAAATGCCTTTCATCTTGGAAGACATGCCTGGACCATCCACAGTACAGCCAACAACAACTGTCAGCCTAGAAGAATTTGAGAAGATGAAGGAAAGGAATGAGAATTTATCCCAAGCCTTGAAGAAGACCCTTTGGGAAATGAGTGACGGTCGTCTGGACATTGAGAGATTGGAAAAGCTCAGGGTGGAGCATCTTGCCAAAATTGAGAAGACAGAGGATTACATCAGGAAAGCAAGAGCTGGGGAACAAATATTAAAGAATGCCTGTAAAGAGGCCAAAATTCAGAAGGCTAGGGTTGAGCTCTATCTGCTAGAGAGTCAGGCTAGGTGGGTCAGGATCACTGAAGCCCATACACAAGAAGACCAGAAGACTCAAGCCAAGATTGAACAGCTAGAGGCCAATGAGAAGAAGCAGCAGGAAGCTTTGTTGGCAGCCCAGAAGGAGATTTCTGAGTTGAAGCTCAGAGCAGGATTGAAGAGATCAAAGGACCAGGACATGCATAAGAAGCTGACCACTGGCATTGCTACCAGGAACCTCCTCATTAGGACCATTACAGAGCACCCAGCTGGTCCAGTGATTGAGGCACTCCTGAAGGAAGTTAGAGAGGATGAGTTTGGACTAGATGTCTGATCCTTTGCTTGTTGTTTGTTTTCATTTGGTGTACTTTTTCCTTTTGATGTTTTTTGACCCTTCAAGGGCATGTATTATAAAACAGACTATGTATTGTTCACCATTTGTAATATATTTTAGTTTGTTTCCATTTGGGTTTTTTCTCTCGACAACATCAAGCATCTTCCTCGAGGTCTGGAAAGGTCAAAACCAAGAACCAAACCGGATACCTTGGAAAACAAATAAGCATACTGCATTGCATACTAACTTTGTTTTGTTTTGTAGGTTTTATTATTATCTTTGTTTCTAACCTTGTTGTGACTTCAGGAAACATTGCTCGTCGCTGAGTGTTCCCTGTCAACCGCACGCACCGGTACCCGACTCGTAACAATCTTCCCGGCATTCAAATGGAACAAGTACAGCAGGATCTGACTGAGGTCAGAAATCAGATGGCTAATGAGAGAGTAGAGATGAAAAATCAGATGTCTCAGTTCATGGCAGTGATGACTGGATTAGCCCAGAATCAAGAAAGGTTAAGAGAGCTGGTGGAAAGACAAACTCATGAGGAGCCTCATCTTGGAACAGGAGGAACTAGTAACAATGAACGGGGCCAGCCTCGTATTGACCCACAAGTATTTGGACCTCATCTGGATCCAGAAGTTAACATCCCGAGAAATGTGCAAGGTAATACTGCTGGGGGGAGAATCTTGCAAGAGGATCCCCAAGAAAATCAGTTTACTGTTATGGGGGCTGGAGATGAAGTATATGACAGGAGATTGGACGAAATTGCTGAGAAGTTAAGATCTTTGGAGTCTCAGAATTCTTTGGGCTTCGATGTGATGGACATGGGGCTAGTGGATGGGGTGAGAATTCCCCACAAATTCAAACCCCCATGCTTTGAAAAGTACAATGGTACCTCCTGTCCTCGCATTCACCTACAGTCTTTCTTGGGAAGGCTCAAAGCTTATACTATGGATGAAAAGTTGTGGATGTTCTACTTTGAAGACAGTCTAACGGGGGCTTCAAGAGAGTGGTATTCACATTTGTCTAGGGCCACCATAAGATGCTGGAAGGATTTGGCTGAGGCTTTCATCCGTCAATATCAATACAACCTGGACATGGCTCCCAACAGGACCCTTCTGATGGGAATGTCTCAATCTTCCCGAGAAAGCTTCAGGGAATATGCCTAAAGGTGGAGACAGCTTGCTGCTGCTGTCCAACCGCCCATGTCAGAAAGGGAAATGGCTGACATGTTCATGAATACATTGCAAGGGACCTACATTGATAGACTGGCTGCTTTTTCCTCTACCAGTTTTGCTGATGTGGTCATAGCTGGTGAGAGGATTGAAAGTCTCTTAAAGAGTGGCAAAATTCCCGACAGTGGTGCAAGTTCGTCCAGCAATCCCAGAAAGCCATTTGTGGGACCCCGACGGGCAGGCGAAACAAATTCCATTCATACAAGCAGGGGCAGGCCCCAATATGCTCACCGGTCAGTAGCAGCTGTCACCATCCCAGCTCCTTTGCCACAACAATCACCATATCCTCAACAACAGCAACCACAGTATCAACAACAAGTTCATTATCCGCAAAAAAGGTCGTACAACAACAACAACCAACAACAATGTCCTTTCCAGCAAAGGCCATCACAGGCAAATAGGGTGATTGACCCAATCCCAATGCCGTATGCTGCACTCTTGCCACAACTCCTGAAGCTCAACCTAGTTGAGTTAAGGACATTGTCACCCCCAGATCCTCTTAATATGCCAAAGAACTATGATGCAAGTGCCAGGATTGCATTCCACTCGAACGCACCGGGGCATAATACTGAAAAATGCAGGGCCCTACAGATGAAAGTCCAAGATCTGGTGGACTCAAAAGCTCTCAATTTTGCACCTCCTCCGAACGTCATAAGAAATCCAATGCCTAGTCACAACAGACCCAGGATTAATGCTATTGAGGAGGGAAGACCATCCACACTAATTAGTAGTGTTGCACAGATCCGAACACCTCTGGTTGAAATCAAAGCTCAGCTGTTAGAATGCCAAGTGTTCCCCGGATGTGAGCTTGGCTGTGGATATTGCAATATTGCTGTCAATGGATGTGAAAGGCTGAGAAACGGCATAGACAGTCTTATTAAGGATGGTATCCTTCAGATTACGACAACAACAACTACAACTCCAACAATCCCTTCATCAATAATCACAGATACTCCTACAACGTCAGCAACCATTGTTCCAACGGATTCTACTACAACTCCAACAACTGCTCAATCGATCACTTCAACGGATGCAAGTTCAGTCACCATTCCTGCTACAACTTCAACATCCATCCAGTCAACAGTACCTTCTACAACATCAGCAACAATTAATGAAAGTGTCTCAACGGTTACAATATACTACGATCCTACAAATGTTCCTGCCAATAACTCACAACAAAATGCTACTCCTGTCAGAGCACCAGTTACCATATACTATGATCCACACACCATTGTAGTCCCCTCTGCAGCTGCTATCAATCCGGTCACTATCACAGTGCCTGGGCCAGTTCCTTACGAAAGCAATAATGCCATCCCTTGGCATTATGGCTCAGATCTATACTGCGAGGGGCAGAAAATCACTTTGGAATCATCAACTTCTTCACCTCAGATAGATAATGTTGGGGGAGGCGGAGGCTTCACTAGAAGCGGACGTCTCTTTTCCTCGCAAATACCAAGACCCGTTGCCGAAGCAGAAACTGCTGCTAAGGAAAAAGGGAAGAGCATGGTGCAAGAGGAACCAGTTGTTAAAGAAACTTTGAAGACTCCTTTTGATCAAGAGGTTGAAGAATTCATGAGAATCATAAAGAAAAGTGATTACAAAGTGGTATACCAGCTTCACCAAACACCTTCCAAAATCTCCATACTATCATTACTATTGTGCTCCGAGGCTCATCGGAACGCACTATTAAAAGTCCTGCACGCAGCTTATATGCCGGAGGAGATTACCGTCAATCAGTTAGAGGCTGTGGTTGGAAATGTCAACACTAGTCATGGACTAGGATTTACCAACACTGATCTGACAACGGAAGGTCTCAATCACAACAAAGCTTTACACATTACCTTGGAGTGTAAGGGTGCAGTTCTTTCTCACGTACCGGTAGACACAGGGTCATCCCTCAATGTCCTGCCCAAGAAAGCCCTTGTGAAGCTGGAACACGATGGATTGGCACTATGCCCAAGCAACTTGGTAGTGAGAGCCTTCGATGGTTCTAAAAGACCAGTTCTGGGAGAGATAGAGTTACCAATAATGATTGGCCCACAGGTTTTCAAAACGACCTTCTTTGTGATGGATATACAGCCTACCTACAGCTGTCTATTGGGTAGACCATGGATACACGCCGCTTGCGCCGTGACGTCAACCCTTCACCAGAAGTTAAAATTCGAGTGGGAAGGCCAAGTCATTACCATTTGTAGGGAGGAGGATATCTTTGTTAGCCAGCTGGATACTTTCAAATACATTGAAATGGATGGGGAGATCCATGAAACCATGAGTCAGGGGTTTGAGGCCCTGAATATCAACAAAACATCTGCTGTGCTCGGGACTTCCATCACATCGTATCAGCAAGCCCGAAAGGTTGTTGAGGAAGGTACCGCCCAAGGCTGGGGCAAGTTGCTGCCCGTGGAGAAGAAAGACGACCGATTCGGGTTGGGTTACAGACCAACTCGACAAGATCAACCAGAGGCTGCAAAGGAGCCCAAGTTTGTCAGCAGGGGGATGCTCATCCCGGATGCTGTGAATAGCTTGGAAGATGAGTCAGAAGACGAGCGCAACCTAGAAAGCTAGATACGTCCAAGGATCCCGGGGAACCATGTCTCAAACTGGTCTTCCCAGGAAATTATAAGAGTTACTCCTGCAGAGTAATTATTATTTCCTGTTTTTAAAAGCATGCATCAAGTCCTGCATCTTGCCTAAGATGTCAGGACTCATTTTGTAATCGGGCCATCTTGTATTTTGTGCAAAGATCAATTAATGAATATCAGGACATCTTTTGCAAATGAGTCTTTTCTTTTCCGCTCACTGTTTTTCATTTTTCATTTTTTGTACAAAAATAAAATGGCAATGTTTTTCAAATTAAATAACTTCATTTTCACTTTTTCTAAATAAGATAAAACTGATCACTAAAATGAACAAATCTAAACCCTTGCAGAGAGTGCCCTCCAGACTGCACCGACAACGACACCGCTATGACTTCGTATGACTTTGACAATCCGATTAATCAAGCCGATGAAGGGGTTGAAGAAGATTATGAGATACCTGAAGAGCTAGCCAGGTTGTTGAGACAAGAGGACAAGGTTATCACTCCTCATCAGGAGGAGGTTGAAACGGTTAATCTTGGTACAGAAGAAGACTTGAAAGAAGTTAAGATCGGGGCCCGCCTGCAAGATTCGGTAAAAGAGCAACTGATTGACATGCTTCAGGAGTATGTGGATGTTTTTGCTTGGTCTTATCAGGATATGCCAGGGTTGGACACCGACATTGTTATGCACAAGCTGCCTCTGAGAGAAGACTGTCCGCCAGTAAAACAGAAGTTGCGCCGTACTCGCCCATATATGGAAATGAAGATAAAAGAAGAGGTACAAAAACAGTGGGACGCCGGTTTCCTTGCTGTAACTAGCTATCCTCCGTGGGTTGCTAACATTGTACCTGTGCCTAAGAAGGATGGCAAGGTAAGAATGTGTGTGGATTACCGGGATCTGAACAGAGCCAGCCCAAATTATGACTTCCCTTTACCTCACATTGATGTATTGGTCGACAATACGGCTCAGTTCTCGGTATTCTCCTTCATGGATGGATTTTTAGGATATAATCAGATCAAAATGTCACCTGAAGACATGGAGAAGACAACTTTCATCACACCCTAGGGCACGTTCTGTTATAAGGTGATGCCATTCGGACTGAAGAATGCTGGTGCCACTTATCAACGGGCTATGGTAACATTATTCCATGACATGATCCACAAAGAAATTGAATGTTATGTGGATGACATGATTGCCAAGTCCCTCACAGAAGAAGACCACCTGGTGAATCTGTTGAAGCTATTCAAGCGTCTGAGGAAGTACCAATTGAAGTTAAACCCCAACAAATGCACATTCGGGGTGCGATCCGGTAAGCTGTTGGGATTTATCGTAAGTGAGAAAGGGATTGAAGTTGACCCTAATAAAGTCAAAGCCATTCAAGAAATGCCTGCACCGAAGACTGAAAAAGAAGTTTGGGGCTTCTTAGGTAGATTGAACTACATCTCACGGTTCATATCTCACCTTACAGCAACCTGTGAGCCTTTGTTCAAGTTGTTAAGAAAAGAACAAACGGTCAGTTGGAATGAAGACTGCCAAAGGGCTTTTGACAAAATCAAGGAATATTTAAAGAGCCTCCGATCCTTATGCCTCCAGTTGAAGGAAGACCTCTAATCATGTACTTGACAGTATTAGAAGAGTCAATGGGGTGTGTGTTGGGCCAGCATGACGAGTCTGGTCGAAAAGAGTATGCAATATACTACCTAAGCAAAAAGTTTACCGACTGTGAACAACGTTATTCACTGCTCGAGAAAACTTGATGTGCTTTAGCGTGGGCTGCTCGCCGACTGAGGTAGTATATGTTGACCCACACCACTTTATTGATCTCCAAGATGGACCCAGTTAAGTACATTTTTGAGAAGCCAGCACTTACCGGACGGGTTGCAAGATGGAAAATGATCCTCACAGAATATGACATTCAATACACATCTCAAAAAGCCATCAAGGGCAGTGTATTGTCTGATTATCTTGCTGAGAAACCCATTGATGATTACCAGCCTATGAAATTTGACTTCCCTGATGAAGACATCATGTTTATAAAAGCAAAAGATCATGAAGAGCCTATTCACACTAAAGGGCCTGACCTAGAAGAAGAATGGACTATGATGTTTGATGGGGCTGTTAATATGAATGGTCGTGGTGTTGGTGCAGTACTCATTACACCTAAGGGAGTTCACATGCCTTTCTCGGCAAAGCTCACTTTTAACTGCACTAACAACGAAGCTGAATACGAAGCTTGTATTATGGGTCTTGAGGAAGCCATTGACCTCAGGATCAAGACTTTGACTGTCTTCGGAGATTCAGCTCTGGTAATTAATCAAACCAACGGCAAATGGTACACTCACCAGGATCATCTGATTCTGTACCGGGACTATACAAGGAGATTACTGACTTTCTTCACAACAGTCAAACTTGAGTATATCCCTCGGGATGAAAATCAGTTCGCAGATGCTTTGGCTACCATTTCATCCATGATCAAAGTTCAAGCTGCCAACTTTGTACCTCGGATTTCAGTATCCAGACTTGACAGACCAGCATACGTATTCTCAGTAGATATTGCTAAGGATGATAAGCCTTGGTTCCATGACATCAAATGTTTCTTGAAGGATCAAACATACCCACCTGGGGCATCTTCCAATGATAAGAAGACATTAAGAAGGTTGGCTGGTAGTTTCTTCCTGAATGCTGATGGCTCCCTGTATAAGAGAAACTTTGATATGGTACTTCTCAGATGTGTTGATAAGGCAGAAGCAGACTTGTTGATGCACGAGGTGCACAAAGGATCTTTTGGTACCCATGCGGGAGGGCATGCTATGGCTAAAAAGGTGCTAAGATCAGGTTATTACTGGATCACAATGGATGCAGACTGTTGTGCTTATGCCAGGAAATGCCATAAATGCCAGATTTATGCAGATAAAGTGCATATGCCTCCGAATCCTCTAAATGTGATGTCTTCACCTTGGCCCTTTGCCATGTGGGGCATTGATATGATTGGCAAGATTGAACCGACTGCTTCAAATGGCCACAGATTCATCCTGGTAGCCATTCACTATTTTACCAAATGGGTCAAAGTAGCTTCGTATGCAAATGTCACCAGGCAAGTGGTAGCCCGATTCCTGAAGAGAGAGACATCATCTGTCGGTATGGAGTGCCCGAGCAAATCATTACTGATAATGGTTCCAACTTGAACAACAAAATGATGGTAGAACTATGCCGAGACTTCAAGATCCAACACCACAATTCTTCACCTTACAGGCCAAAGATGAATGGCGTTGTGGAGGCAGCTAACAAAAATATCAAGAAGATTGTGCAAAAGATGGTAGTCACCTACAAAGACTGGCATGAAATGTTACCATTTGCCTTACATGGGTACCGTACCTCAATCAGAACATCCACTGGGGCAACACCGTATCAACTTGTGTATGGTATGGAGGCGGTCCTACCTGTTGAAGTTGAATTACCCTCCTTACGGGTACTGATGGATGTCAAGCTGAATGAAGCAGAGTGGGTCCGATCCCGGTACGAACAACTGAGTCTGATCAAAGAAAAGAGGTTAACTGCAATTTGTCATGGGCAGTTGTATCAAAAAAGAATGAAGAAAGCCTTCGATCAGAAAGTCAGGCTTCGGGAATACCAAGTAGGGGATCTTGTGCTGAAAAGACTCCTTCCTCCTCATACAGACCACAGGGGCAAGTGGACTCCAAATTACGATGGTCCATTCATAGTAAAGAAAGTTTTCTCTTGTGGAGCACTGATGCTGAGTACTATGGATGGTGAAGACTTCCCGTCCCCTGTGAATTCAGATGCAGTTAAAAAATACTTCGCATAAAATGACCCGCTAGACATAAAAACAGAATGTAAGTCCAAGCAAAAATAGGGCATCCCGGCGAGTCAAAAACAGAATAAAAGACTCGGGCAAAAATAAGGGAAAATAAATAAAAAATGTACACCCGCTGAGTTGAAAAGCCGCATTGGACAGCTCAGGCAAAAATGGGTATCCCGGTGGATTGAAAACCCGAAAGGGCGATCCACGCAAAATAAGGGAATAAGCGAACAACTGCATTCTGAATTCGTCTGTATCACCCACAACACGGCAAGCTTCGAAAGGTTAAAGCATCGGTCAGAATCAGCCTTCTTCAGATAGCAAGATGAGAAGAGCGTCAAGGTTATACAGGTCATAGCAAAAGGGAAGCACTGAAGCATCCTCAACATTGCCAGCACCTTTTGTTTCTCAATTTGTAACAATCTCCTCATTTCAGGGGATCTGTTTCTTCGATTGTACTTGCCAATTCAGGGCACGCAAATTAATAAAATCATATTTCCAGTCACATTTCGTCTCGTACATTTTATTTTCGTTTGCAAAAATGTCCGATGTCCTTAATATAATGATCGCGTAAATACAAATGCGTCTTTTCTAAATCACATGCTTACAGGAAATAGATTCGCTCCAGGAGTGCCTAAATTCCTATGACGGAATCCGGTAAGGGATACCTCGGGATGCTTGTACGTTTCTTTGTCACAACAGGATTGCAGGTATTCAGAACACAACATGGGGCATGAAAGCTTCTCCTCAGCAAGCCGCTAAATCACCATCTCCTCAGCACATCTTCCAAACAACACCAAAGCTGCTTTCTCCCCAGCTGAGTTGCCAGACTGCATCATCTTCAACAAAATCACAAAGGTCTCTAGGAAGTTCGTTCAGTGATCATTCCTCCTTAGTCGGATGTTAGACAGGGAACCATCTCCCCACAGAGTTTCAGCCTCTATCCGGAAGAGCAAAGTCAAACGATCTCACAACAAAGTGACGAAAGCTTCCACAGACCCCAGCTGGGCTCCCCATCACCAAGGATAGGTCTATCGGTGACCTATTTCCCCCAAACAGAGTCATATATGTTAGATCTACTGATGATCTCATACCCAGTTGGGACATTCCCTTCAAGCAGATCAGCCAGAGATATCCACAAGCAACGGGATCCGAATCCCGGATCGGTATCTTTGCATAAAGATAGCATTCGCATCATATTTCCCCCCAGAGCGTAGCATTCCGTCTAATACGGAGCATTACGGCAAAAATTAAACATATTGCATAATCACAATTCAGGTTCGAACCAGTCACCTGTAAATACCGACAATATCACATCAGTAATATGAAAATACATATCAAACTCCCCGGCAAAAAGCCAAAGCGTCCCCTCGGCACTCTCAAATACAGATACATGCTCCTTTTGGCACTCGCCCGTGTCATTTTCCCCAGTAAAGTCGCCAGAACATTCTCCACAAACTGATATCTGTACACTCGTTGAACACTTGTCTGTGTCTCACTCATTACTTTTTACTCATACAGATACTCGTCCGTATCTTGTATACACCACTTATCTTCCTCAGATTCAACACTCGTCTGTGTTCTTTGTTAACCAGTTGGTACTCGTCCGTATCATCATCTCTGAACATGCATCGGCAGTTGTTTCTACCGATACTCGTCCGTATCATGGTCCTAAGGATGCTCGTCCGCATCTTTAGTTTATACACTGTGTCAAACACTTATATCTTCTTGAATTTAGACATTTGTCTGTGTCTACCATTCCCCAGAAGAGTCCCCGGCAAATCCCCATAAATTACTTCCTTCCTATCTGACATTCGTCCTATGTCATGATACTTCCGGCAGCCGTACCCTGCCAGGTGATCGTCCTTCACCTTTTTGATAACCGTCCCTCATCATTCCCCCAGCGGAGTCTCCATTATTGGAACCCTCTTCCATCCGACATTCGTCCTATGTCGTGATATTTTAGCAGTCGTACCCTGCTAGGTGATCGTCCTTCACCCTCTTGATGATCGTCCTTCATCATTGTTATCCGATGGTCGTCCCCATCGTTGATCTTATTTATCCGACATTCGTCCTATGTCGTGATATTTTAGCAGCCGTACCCTGCTAGGTGATCGTCCTTCACCCTCTTGATGATCGTCCTTCCTCATTGTTATCCGATGGCCGTCCCCATCGTTGATCTTATTTATCTGACATTCGTCCTATGTCATGATAAAACCTGGGAGCAGCCGTATCCTGCTAGGTGATCGTCCTTCACCTTTTGATGATCTTCCCTCATCATGCTTATCCGATGGTCGTCTCCATCGTCGACTCTTTCCATCCGACATTCGTCCTATGTCACGATACTTTCGGCAACCGTACTTTGCCAGGTGATCGTCCTTCACCTCAGATGACCGTCCCTCATCTTATCCCCAACAGAGCAGCCGTCCCCTGCTAGGTGATCGTCCTTCACCTTTGATGACCGTCCCTCATCATTTATTTCTTTAAACCGATGGTCGTCCCCATCATGATACCTCTATTTCCCCAGCATGTCGGCCGTCCCCGTCATTGCTTTATTCCCCAGCAGCCGTCCTCTGCTCGACGGTCGTCCTCCGTCTCCCGCACTTTATAATCATACTTTACTTCCTTTTTCAATCTATATGCCTTTTCTTCTTCACTTGGTGAGCGCAAATTTCGGACTGTCTTTGGTATTCAACCACAAGTTATCTTGTTGGTATGATAAGCTGTCGCTTAAATCCTGCACAACTAACTCATGCTTGAATAGGGGCAGCTGTAAACACCCCAAATTTTCCCTCACTCATTTCACCATGGCTTGTGTTTCTTTTCATTTGCATAAGTTCAATCATATCATCTCATATTACATTTTTGCTCCACTGCATTGTTTCAAAGTCATCTGCATCTAGGGTTTGTGATTTGAGCAATCCCTGAGCTATCTGAGCCACTCCAAAGGTCTTCAATCATCTCAAGAGGGTCCATGTATTTCCAAGCATCTTATTGTATCCTCCCAAGATCAAGAAAGTCAGAAAATCACAAGAACTGAGGAAGGTATGGAAGCAGAGCCAAGCTTAACTGCACAGATGACCTAAAATTAGGGTTTTGGTTTCAGAGGCCATAACTCCAATTTTTTTGGTCATTCTTGTTTCTATTGGTTTCAATATGATATAAGGATCATGGATACCAAGTTTGATGGAAAAATTCATTGGGGAAGACATCTGATCAATAGATGACTTCTTGAGCAAGTCAGTGCAAAATCAGGGCATCTGAGGCCCCCAATCATCCAACCAAAGGGGATTCTCGATCATTTTGAGTGTATATGATCTTTATTTGATCTTATAAGAAGTTAGAAGTTCACAAAATTGAATAATTTTAAGCCATTTGCAAAGTTGCCATTTTGGGAAAGTGACTTGTAATGCAAACATGCCATTTTGGGAAAGTTTTTCAACCTCCTCTTTTTGATTCAAAAATGCTTCAAATGAAAAATTCTTGGTCATGAAAGTATTAGATTGGATCATTCCCTTTTCAAAAAGTACAAGAGCTTGATCTAATTCATCATAGAACTCAAGTTATGGCCTTGCAAAGTTGGGGAAAATCACAAAATTTCACTTTTGCACCAAAGAGGGAAGTTTGCAAAAACACTTGCCAAAGCCAAATGTGACCTCTAATTGACTTCTAAGCATTGCACAAACATCATACATGACATAAAATTTAGAATTTCCCAAAGAAATTCCAAGTTTCATGCCCTGAACTTTACAAAATCCAAAAGGGGCCAAAACTTCATGAATTTGCAAAATGGATCAAAACCTCTCACACACTTGCCGAATCACCACAAAACCTTTTCCATGGTTATCCTTGAACCAAGCTGACTCGAGCCATGCCTTGAAACAGCCACTGAACCAGCCCATACCTCAAGTACAAGTCATGTTGACATTTTGGCAACTTGCCCATACCAATCACCATAGGCCACAACAACTCCTCTGACCTATCCCAGCATGATATGTGTACCAAAAGGAAGCCATTCCATAACACAACACCAGAAGAAACCTCCAAGAACTCAGCATACACAAAATCCCTCAAATTTGCAAAAGCTATCGAATCTCATAACTCAACCAACAAACATCAAAACTTCTTCCACCATTCAACTACACACTCACTGTTGATCATTTCCCACCCTTCATTTTGCCCTAAAACACCCAGAATCAAAAACACGATTTTGACATTTCATGAACTGAACTTCTGCCAACTTCCTTTTGAGGCCATTTAAACTCCAATCAAGCATCACAAGCTCTTGAGGGGAGTCATTGGAGTGGATTTGAGGCAAAGAACTGGCCAGAAACCTCCTGGTTTGAAAGCTCAACTTCAGGTAGCCATGGCATTTATTTTTCCAGAACCTTCATTTTACGTTATAGAATGATTCTATGTGTTCCCCTGATTGCCATGATATGTTTGGTTTCGAAAATAGTTGAGAAATAAGCATTTCATAAGCTTCTGAAATTTCTGAGATGTTTTCCGTTTTGCTTCGATTCTTGTTCTTGATGATGGATAAATGATTTTTGTTGTGTGATTCTTGTTGGGGTTGATGTGAGGATCATTTATGGAGAGTTTTAGGGCTTGGGGTTGCGTATTGAGTGAGATAGCTTGAGAGGATAGCCGGAGAAGATGACCGGAACACTGTTCCGGTCACCTGAAAGTGTTTAGGGTTCAGATTAGGGCTTAATGATGTAATAAGCGTAGTTTGAATCTCAGGCATCCAGATGCGCGCGCTGGTCAATTCCCTCCCTTTCTCATTCAAATTTGGACCACTGGATCAGTTGACTTCCATTTTAATTCATTTTAATTTCATTTTAATTGAATTTCTTTCTACATTTTATTAAAAATAGCAAAACACTTTCAAATTTTTTTATCTTTTGCATTTCCCTTTCAAATATTTTTCTCATTATGAAAATAATTTTTATTTTATTTTTTGAATAAAATTCGTATTTTTAAAATATTTAAATGTTTATTTTAATTAATTAATAAGAATTAATTAATTAAAATAGCATTTAAGTTTCTAAAAATCACCAAAATAATCACATTGCATCTTGATACATTTAGAAACATTGTCAAACCCTTCACACAAATTTCTTTTTGGTTCTTGACCTATTTTGACATTTTTCTTTGGATTTAGGGTTCTTAAAAGTCAATATTTTTGCCCTAACTTAGAAAAATCCTTTCTGCCTAACCATGAAGAGTTTGATGATGGTTCTTTTTGTATTGCATTCCTCATGTCATGTAGTTTCTAGGATAAAATTGGTTTGAATTTATCTTTCATTTTCAATTTGTTTTGCATTTATCATTGAGAGGTACCTTAAAACCCTAGCAAACTTGAGAAAATCATAACTTCCATTAGGTTAAGATTTAGGTCTCCCCCTTTGGGCAGTGAACTTATATAGGGTTAGGGTTCCTTTGATCCTATTTTCATTTTTTTTATCAGGTCATTTGCTTCTGGTTTTGAATTTTGTATTGCATGTTATGTATAAACCCTAATTTGCATCTCCATTTGCATCCATCCTCCATATGATTGCATACATGAACTTGCCATGACATTTTGTGCATCCTATTGACATGTAATACATCTTAAGACATATTTCTATCATGTTTGATAATTGCATCCTTCATTTGCCATGTTTTTGCTTTCATTTCATGTCATATGCATTCATGAACTTTCATGCTTACTTTCATATCTCATTTGCGCCTTCATTGTTTGTATGATCATCCACATCTCATGACATCCATTTGTATCACCTCTTAGCATCATTTACATGTTGATTAAGCTTCTGGTTTTGGTTTGCATCATTGCATCTTTCTCATTTTTCATTTCATATCATTTCCTTTTGCTAACATTTCAGGTGGTAAGTGTTTGAGAGGTGAATTTGCCTTCACTTCTAATAATCCATTCTTATCTCTTTATGCATTCATTGCTGAATTTTACTTGTGGATTATAGTGAGCTTTCTCATTCATGTTCCCTCCTCACTTTCTTTCTTCAAGCAACTTATCTTCTTAAGTGAAGTAAGTTGTCTTGCTTCTTTCTGCTTCTCCTCCTTTCATCTTCCTTCCTCCTTGGTGGCTTCCTTCTTGAAGATTCTCTTGCAAGCCTCATACACCCTAGGAACAACCAAGCATGATCACAATTAGGGTTTGATTAGTCTCCCATTTAGTTTTACCTTTGTGTCATCTTTGTGTCTTCTCTTCTCATCTCATAATCAAGGACTAAACCTTAAAGGTTTTAAGGCTTTGTGATTAAGCTTATGCCTGCATCCTTCTATTAGGATGGAGTGTATAACTTTAATCCTAAGTGTTAAGCCCTTAATGTGTTTAAATCCTTTAATCAATCCATCTAATAATCACCAAGACATCAAGCTTGTACCTTGGGCCTTGCATTAGGGTTCTAATTCTTCCTTAATTGGTTAAGAAGGACTAACCCTAGTGTTAATGGACAAGTCCCCCTCAAGTTGTCTTACAAACCATAAAATTCATTTCTTAACCTTACCATTAATTAAAATCCACTTTAATAAAGGTTTTGTTTTTTCATGAGGTTAATCCCTAATCATGGATTAAGTTGAGGAGTCTTTCTCAGCTTAAATGTTCTCATCTGTTATCCATCTATTAGGATGGTGTAATGGGTTCATTAAATCCTTGATTATGGCTTAAACTCATTACTTAACACTAAACAAAAAACTCCAAAAACTTCTAAATAAATGCAAGTTGGTTAATGATCTTAATCCTACATCATGGTGATTAAGTGTGAGGTGTTTACTTCATACTTAAGGTATTCTCATTACCCCTAATCAGAAGGGAGGAAGTGATGAGTTTACTAACCCTTGGTTTAGGCTTAAGCTCATTAACTTATGACAAACTTCAAAAAGCAATAAAAGACTGAAAACACAAAAACAAACAATAATCGTCTCCTCTGGGATTCTTCCCTCACCTCATTCACTCACAAACGAGAACTCGCTTCTTCCGTCTAATGCAAGATAGTTTGCACCTGAGCCAGACAGGTCATACACTTGAGCATAGACAAGTAAGCAGTTCACAAGTCAATTTATCTTTCAGTCTCTTTGAGTCGAACTACGGTGTTCTGACTTCCTCATTGCACGAGAGGATACGTAGGCATAACTTAACTGTTATCGAACAAAAGTCTCTGTATATTCCCCCTCTTCCAGCATTATTCTTTAAGCCTCATCCCTGAGCAATTCACTTCACACTTCTTTTGCACTGAAACTTGTATTCTTTTTTCAGTTTTTGCACACAAAATAGCACTGACACTACCCCTTTAAACACAACCTTTCAAGCGTGGATCCCGTCGAGTACGATGGACAATCTGGGTGCTAATACCTTCCCAGGTTGTATCCAACCCCTTTCTCAGTTTCTCTGGTTCGCGATCGTCTTATCCATCTTTTCTTAGGTTTATGCAGCATTACCTTTCCTTCGGGATAAAAATGCCTAGCTGGCGACTCTATTCTTTTCTTTTCAGTTCACCCTTGTGTGTTCTCTCTCTTTCGCCGACCGTTCGCGTCTGTACCCCATCTGACCCGGTGTCATTTGGTGGGAGCGACAGCGAGTGTACATTTTTTTTCAATTTTTCCCTTATTTTTTCCCGAGTCTTTTATTCTGTTTTTGACTCGCCGGGATGCCCTATTTTTGCCTGGACTTACATTCTGTTTTTATGTCCAGCGGGTCATTTATGCGAAGTATTTTTTAACTGCATCTGAATTCACAGGAGACGGGAAGTCTACACCATCCATGGTTGCAAGCATCAGCGCTCCGCCCGAGAAGACTTTGGTTATCACATAAGGACCTTCATAGTTTGAGGTCCACTTGCCTCTGTGGTCTGTATGAGGAGGAAGGATTCTTTTCAGTATAAGCTCTCCCACTTGATATTCCTGAGGTCTGACTTTTTGATTGAAGGCTTTCTTCATCCGTTTCTGATATAACTGACCATGACAGATAGCTACTAATCTCTTTTCTTCAATCAGGCTCAGTTGGTTATAACGAGATCGAACCCATTCTGCTTCGTCCAGTTTTACATCCATCATTACCCGCAAGGAGGGTAATTCAACTTCAACAAGTAGGTCTGCTTCCATAACATACACAAGCTGATAAGGTGTTGCCCCGGTAGATGTTCTGATGGAAGTTCGGTACCCATGCAAGGCGAATGGTAACATTTCATGCCAGTCTTTGTATGTGACTACCATCTTTTGCACAATCTTCTTAATGTTCTTGTTAGCCGCCTCAACAGCGCCATTCATCTTTGGCCTGTAAGGAGAAGAGTTGTGATGTTG
Organism: Lathyrus aphaca; assembly: GCA_963966055.1. Classification (NCBI taxonomy): domain Eukaryota; kingdom Viridiplantae; phylum Streptophyta; class Magnoliopsida; order Fabales; family Fabaceae; genus Lathyrus; species Lathyrus aphaca. The sequence goes on along the minus strand of OZ014523.1, from coordinate 123,286,721 downwards.
AATTTTGAAGTCTCGGCACAATTCTGTCATCATCTTGTTTTTAAGGTTTGAACCATTATCAGTAATGATTTGCTCGGGAACTCCATATCGACAAATGATATCCCTTTTCAGAAATCGGGCTACCACTTGCTTGGTGACATTTGCATACGAAGTTGCTTCAACCCATTTGGTGAAGTAATCAATGGCTACCAGGATGGATCTGTGACCATTTAAAGCAGTTGGCTCGATAATTCCAATCATATCAATTCCCCACATGGCGAAGGCCAGGGTGAAGACAATATATTCAAAGGATTGGGAGGCACATACACTTTGTCTGCGTAGATCTGGAATTTATGACACTTTCTGGCATAGGCGCAACAGTCAGCATCCATTGTGATCCAGTAGTAACCTGATCTTAACAATTTCTTTTCCATTGCATGTCATCCGGCATGGGTACCGAAAGAACCTTCATCTACTTTGTGCATTAGTAGGTCTGCTTCCTTCTTATCAACACATATGAGCAAGACCATTTCAAAGGTTCGCTTGTATAAGGAGCCATCAGTATTGAGGAAGAAACTGTCGGCTAGCCTTCTTAATGTCTTCTTATCATTTGACGATTCCCCATGTGGGTATGTTTGAGTATCTAAGAAGAATTTGATGTCGTGGAACCAAGGTTTGTTGTCAATGACAGTGTCCACAAAGAATACATATGCCGGTCGGTCTAGTCTGGATACTAAAATCCGAGGTACATAGTTAGCAGTCTGTACTTTGATCATAGATGAAATAGTGGCCAAAGCGACTGCAAACTGATTCTCATATCGAGGGATGTATTCAAGCTTGACTTTTGTGAAGAAAGTTAGCAATCTCCTTGTATAGTCATGGTAGGGAACCAGATACTCTTGATGAGTATACCACTTGCCATTAGTTTGGTTGATCACTAAAGCTGAATCTCCGAATACATTCAAAGTTTTGATCTTGAGGTCAATGGCTTCTTCAAGACCCACGATGCAAGCTCCGTATTCTGCTTTGTTGTTAGTGCAGGCAAAGGTGAGCCTTGCTGAGAAAGGCAGATGGACTCCTTTGGGTGTAATAAGCACTACACCAACTCCACGACCGTTACAATTAACTTCCCCATCGAACATCATAGTCCATGCTTCTTTTGGATCAGGCCCTTCAGTGTGAATAGGCTCTTCACAATCTTTTGACTTTAAGAACATGATGTCTTCATCAGGGAAATCAAATCTCATAGGCTGATAGTCATTAATGGGTTGCTCAGCCATATAGTCAGACAATACACTTCCCTTGATGGCTTTCTGAGAGGTGTACTGAATATCATATTCTATTAGAATCATTTGACACCTTGCAACCCTTCCGGTAAGTGTTGGCTTCTCAAATATGTACTTGACTGGGTCCATCTTTGAGATCAACAAAGTAGTATGAGTCAACATATACTGTCTTAGTCGGCGAGCAGCCCACGCTAAAGCACAACAAGTTTTCTCGAGCAGTGAATAACGTTGTTCACAGTCGGTAAACTTTTTGCTTAGGTAGTATATTGCATACTCTTTTTGACCAGACTCGTCATGCTGGCCCAACACACACGCCATTGATTCATCTAATACTATCGGGTACATTATTAGAGGTCTTCCTTCAATTGGAGGCATGAGAACTGGAGGTTCTTGCAAATACTCTTTGATCTTGTCAAAAGCTCTTTGACAATCATCGTTCCACCTGAGTGTTTGTTCCTTTCTTAACAGTTTGAACAAGGGTTCGCAGGTTGCAATGAGATGCGATATGAACCCTCGAACTTCTTTCTCAGTCTTAGGTGCAGGCATTTCCTGAATTGCTTTGATTTTGTCGGGATCAACCTCAATTCCTTTTCCGCTTACAATAAAACCCAGCTGCTTACCAGAATGTACCCCGAATGTGCATTAGTTGGGGGTTTAACCTTAACTGATACTTCCTCAGACGCTTGAATAATTTCAACAGGTTTACCAAATGGTCTTCTTCTGTGAGGGACGTGGTAATCATGTCATCCATGTAGCACTCGATTTATTTATGGATCATATCGTGGAATAATGTTACCATAACCCGTTGATATGTTGCACCGATGTTCTTCAGACCAAACGACATTACTTTGTAGTAGAACAGGCCCATTGTGTGATTAAGGTTGTCTTCTCCATGTCTTCAGGTGACATCTTGATCTGATTGTATCCAGAAAATCCGTCCATGAAGGAAAATACCGAGAACTGAGTTGTGTTGTCTACCAATACATCAATGTGAGGTAATGGGAAGTTATCTTTCGGGCTTGCTCTGTTCAGGTCCCGATAATCGACACACATACACACCTTTCCATCCTTCTTAGGTACAGGTACAATGTTAGCAACCCACGACGGGTAACTAGTTACAGCAAGAAAACCAGTTTCCCACTACTTTTGTACTTCTTCTTTGATTTTCATGGCCATGTCTGGGTGAGTACGGCACAACTTCTGTTTGACCGGCAGACAATCCTCTTTCAATGGCAGCTTGTGCATGACAATATCTGTATCCAAACCCGACATATCTTGATAGGACCAAGCGAACACATTGACATATTCTCGCAGCATACTGATAAGTCGTTCTTTTACCAGAGCTTGCAGAATGGCCCCAATCTTCACCTCTTTCACATCTTCCTCGGTACCAAGATTGATAGTCTCAACCTCCTCCTGATGAGGAGCAATCACCTTTTCCTCTTGTCTCAATAACCTGGCTAGCTCTTTAGGTAAATCGTAGTCTTTTTCAACCCCTTCATCTGCTTGATTAATCGAATTGTCGAAGTCATACGAGGTCATAGCAGTGTCGTTGTCGGTGCAATCTAGGGGCTACCTCTGCAAGGGTTGAGATTTGGTTCATTTTAGTGATTGATTTTATCTTATTTAGAAAAAAGTGAATGAAGTTTTTATTAAGAAAAACATTACCATTTATTGTATTGTACGAAAATAACAAAAATGAAAAGACAGTGAGCGAAAAAGATTGTTTGCAAAAAGATGTCCATTGTTCATTAATATTCAATTTGCACAAATACATATGGCCCTATTACAAAATGAGTCCCAACATCTTGGGCAAGATGCAGGACTTTGATGCATGCTTAAAATAGGAAATAATAATTACTCTGCAACAGTAACCCATATAATTTCCTGGGAAGACCAGTTGAGGACTTGTTGGCCCGGGACTCTTGGACGGATCTAGCTTTCCAGGTTGTAGTCGCTCTCAGCCTCGTCTTCTAAAGTGTTGACAGCATCCGGGGTCAACATTCCCCCACTTATGAACTTGGGAGCTTCAGCAGCCTCCTCTGGAACCTGTCGGGATGGTCTGTAACCCAAACCGAATTTGTCTTCTTTCATCTGAACCTTTAGCAGCTTGCCCCAGCCTTGGGCATTCCCTTCTTCCACTACCTTCCGAGCTTGTTTGAAGGAAGAAATTAAGGTGCCCATCCTTTCCTCTTGGGATGCAGCAAACACCTCAGTTGTAGCTTCGTTGACGTTCAAGGCTTCAAAACCCTGACTCATGGTTTCATGGATCTCCCCATCCATTTCTATGTACTTGTATGTAGCTAGGTGACTGACAAAGATGTCTTCTTCTCCACAGATGGTGATAATTTGGCCTTCCCACTCATATTTTAACTTCTGGTGAAGGGTAGACGTTACCGCGCCGACAGCGTGGATCCAGGGTCGACCCAACAAATAGTTGTAGGCAGGTTGTATGTCCATCACATAGAAGGTAGTTTTGAAAACTTGTAGGCCAATTACCATAGGCAGCTCAATCTCTCTGAGAACCGATCTCTTAAAACCATCAAAAACTCTGACAACTAGGTTTCTCGGACGGAGTGCAAGACCATCATACTCCGGCTTGACTAAAGCTTTCTTTGGCAATACATTGAGTGATGATCCGGTATCAACAAGGACATGAGAAAGTACAACACCTTTACATTCCAAAGCGATATGCAAAGCCTTGTTGTGGTTACGCCCCTCCATAGTCAAGTCAGCATTGGTGAAACCTAGTCCATGACTAGTATTGACATTTGCGACCACCGTTTCTAACTGATTGACCGTGATTTCTTCCGGCACATAAGCAGCGTGAAAGACCTTGAGTAGTGCATTTCGGTGAGCCTCACAACACATGAGCAGCGATAGTATGGAGATCTTGGAGGGTGTTTGGTGGAGCTGATCCACAACTTTGTAATCACTTTTCTTGATAATCCTCATGAACTCGTCCACATCCTGATCAAAGGACGTCTGCTGAGTTTCTTTTGCAACTGGTTCTTATGGCACCACACTTTTGCCTTTTGCTTTGGCAGTAATTTCTACTTCAACATTAATTCTTGGAAACTGTGAAGCGAAGAGACATCCGCTCCGAGTGAAGCCTCCGACTCCCCCGACATTGTCAATTTGTGGTGTAGAAGTTGAAGAGTCAATGGTAACTTTCCTTCCGTGGCGATAAAGATCTGAGCCTTAGTGCCAAGGCACGACATTGTTGTTGTCATAAGGAATTGGCCCAGACACCGTGATGGTCACCGAACTAATTGTAGCAAAAGAAGGAGTCATGATTGTCTGCGGATTGTAGTAGATGGTGACAGGAGGTCTGATTGAAGATGGTGCAGGTGCAGGAAGTTGTTGATGTTGATGAGGGTGTTGCTGAAAGTTGTTGTTGAGAGAATCCGGAACATAGATGGTTGCTGGATCATAATAGATGGTAACCGTTGAAACATCACTGCTGGTGTGTGTTGTTGTTGTAGCCGATTCCGTTGAAATGATTTTTGTTGGCGTTGTAGAGGATTTTGTTGAGATAATGTTTGTTGGTGCTGTAGGAGAGATTTGTGTTGCCTTTGTAGAAGCTTGAACTGTTGATGTTATCTGTAGGATTCCTTCCTTAATCATACCATTGATACCATTCTTCAGATTTTCACAACTATTGGTAGAAACTTTGGAGGCTTCACAACGGGCCTCACAACCCGGAAACACTTGGCACTTCAATAGCTGAGCTTTTACTTCGGCCAGTGGTGTTTGAATACTTGCAATATCATCAATCCGAATTGCTAGTTGGTCCTCCTCAATGGCATTGATCTTTGGCTCACCATGATTTGGTATTGGATTCCTTGTGACATTTGGTGGAGGTGAAAAATTCAAAGCTTTGGAGTCAATAAAATCTTGGACTTTCATGTGCAGGGCCCTACACTTCTCTGTTTAATGACCAGACGCATTGGAGTGAAAAGCACATCTGGCGTTGACATCATAATTGCTTGGGATATTCAGAGGATCTGGTGGAGCCAAAGTCCTTAGTTCAGTCAGGTTAAGCTTCAATAGTTGTGGGAGTAAGACTGCATAGGGCATCGGGATGGGATCGATCACCCTATTAATCCGAGAAGGCCTTTGTTGGAAAGGACATTGTTGCTGGTTGTTGTTATTATAAGATCTTTGTTGTTGTTGAGGATACTGTTGTTGCTGAGGTGCTGGAGTAGGAATGGTGACAGTAGCCACTGATCTTTGCAAATACTGAGGCCTACCTCTGCCAATATGCACTGAATTAGTCTCATATGTCCTTCTAGGTCCTGAGAAGGGTTTCTTTGCATTGCTGGAGCTAGAACCATTGTCTGAAATCTTACCCATCTTCAATAGGCTTTCGATTCTCTCACCTGCTTTAACCACATCAGTAAAACTGGTAGAAGAGAAGACAACAAGTCTATCAATGTAGGCCCTTGCAAGGTATTCATAAACATATCAGCCATTTCTCTTTCAGACATAGGTGGCTGGACAACAGCAGCGAGTTGTCTCCACCTTTGAGCGTATTCGCGGAAAATTTCTCTCGAGGACTGAGACATACCCATCAAGAGGGTCCTATTGGGTGCCATATCCAAGTTGTACTGATATTGGCGTACAAAGGCCTCAGCTAAGTCTTTCCAGTTCCTGATAGTAGCCCTTTACAAGTGTGAATACCACTCTCTTGATGCCCCGGTTAAACTGTCTTCAAAGTAAAACATCCATAATTTTTCATCCATGGTATATGCTTTCAATCTTCCCAGAAAAGATTACAAATGGGTACGAGGATAGGAGGTATTATTATACTTCTCAAAACACGGGGGTTTGAACTTGTGAGGAATGCTTACTCCCTTAACTAGGCCCATATCCATAACATCGAATCCCAAAGAGTTATGGGATTCCAGGGATCTCAACTTCTTAGATATCTCGTCCAGACGACGGTCATAAGCTTCATCTACCCCAACACCTAACACTGTGAACTTCTCATCTTGAGGATCTTCCTGTAGAATACGATCTCCAGTGTTTCTTTGGCCATGCCCAAGGACATTAGCTTCAGGATTATTGTCAGGTACAAACACTACTGGAGTCGTTCACGGCTGCTCACGCTCATTGTTACTAGTACCTCCAGTGCCTGCGTGTTTATCTTCCGGGGTTTGCCGCTCGACCAACTCCCTCAATCTTTCTTGGGTCTGGGCTAGTCCAGTCATCACAACCATGAATTGATTCATTTGGGTCCTCACTTCTGTTCTCACATCTGTCATTTGATTCCTCACATCTGTTATTTCCTGTTGTAGCTGATCCATTTGTAGACTCTGAAGGTTGTGTCGAGTTGGATATCTGTGGACTCAGTTGACGGAAAAGACCCTTCTCCGAGTAATATTTCCTGAAACAATCAGCAGAGTGAGAAAACAACAACAAAACACCTACAAAACAAAGGATATGAGGTTAGCATGCAATGAAATATTTCTAATTGTCTTCAGAGGGTATCTGGTTTGGTTCTTGGTTTTGACCTTCCGGACCTCTGGGAGATGAAGATGTTGAAGCAAACGAAGTCCATAAGAAAATCCAATACATAACCATAAAAATAAAAGTGGCAATGCCAAAATATAAATAGTTCATGAATTATAACCAAAAAAACTCCCATGGTGAATCAAAATACAATCAAATTCAAGAATACAACAAATAAAATCACCATGGTGAGCTAAAGTATAATCAAATAGATTTAAGTAAAGAAAATCAGACATCCAGTCCAAAAGCATCCTCCCCGACTTCCTTCAGGAGAGTATCAATTACTGGTCCAACTGGATGCTCTGTAATGGTTCCGATAAGAAGGTTTCTGGTTGCAATGACATTTGTCATCTTCTGATACTTGTCTTGTTCTTTGGATCTCATAAACCCCGCCCGGAGATTCAACTCTGAGATCTCCTTCTGAGCTGCTAGTAGTGCTTCTTGGCTTCTCTTCTCATTAGACTCTAACTGCTCTATCTTGGCTTGCATCTTCTGATATTCTTTCAGACGAGCCTCAGTTATCCTGACCCATCTATCCTGACTCTCCTCCAGATAATGCTCAGCTCTTGCCCTTTGAATATTTGCTTCTTTACATGCATTCTTCAACACAAGTTCCCCTGCTCGGGATTTCCTGATGAAGTATTCAGTCTTCTAAATTTTGGTTACATGCTCAATGTGCAGCTTCTCTAACCTCTCAATGTATAGACGACCACCATTCCTTTCCCAAAGGGTATTCTTTAAAGCTTCAGCGAGTTGGGTATTTCTTTCCTTCAGCTTTTCAAACTCTTCCAGGCTCACTGTGGATATGCGCTCAACTGCTGATGGCCCTGGTACATCCTCCAGGGTGAATGGCATACGAGTAATTTGTCCTTTGATGCGTGACCATTCAATGTACTGAGCAGAAGCCATGTTATTACACTTTCCCAGAATGGCAGTTCCTTTAGTCTGTATATTATCCCAAGCCCAAGCTGCTTGTCGAACAGTGGTATGGTTGTTCAGAACATCATAATAAAAAGACTCTGCTAGGTCTTTCTCCCTAGGTGGATGTATCAAGGCATACCCCAACTGTCTTTTGAAAAGTAAAAGATTGTAATTGATGCAACCCTTTACTCCAATAAGTGGCACATTTGGGTATTGCCCACAGCTTGTTATTATGTCTCGGCCCTTGGTGTTCTGAGTACACCATCTGATATCTTCTGAAGTAAGGGAAATCATACTCCTAGCCTAATTCCTTGACTGATGTGGGTTTAGGAAAGCTTTTGTCTTCGACATATGCTTCATCAACCAACTGTAGAAGAGAGGGGCACAACACCTTACCAGTCTTCCTCTCTGTTTCTCATTCCTCTGATGAACCGAGTAGTAAAAGTCTCCCAATAAGGTGGGAACCGGGTTCTTAGCATGAATATGTGGATGGCATTTTTCCTTACAAACTTAGGCTCGTCTGCAAACAAAATGATACCATAAATGCTGAGAGCCAGGAGAGCACACACAGTTTCCCAATTCCATACTGCAACATGCTTTGTAGCCTGAGTAATCAAGAAATCCAGATGAAGGCCTGTGATTCTAGCTTTGGAATTCATGTGCTCATCAATGATAATTGCTTCCAGATGTAATGCTTTGGCTATGTCTTCATTCTTTGGAGGAGTCATTTCAGGACTGAAAGGAATTCCTCTTCTGATAGGGACACCCAATAACATAAAGTATTCTTCCAGCAAAGGACCTATCTGAAAATCTGGGAAAGTGAAACAACAGATGGGAGGTTCATAAAATTTCAGACAAGTGTGAATCATGCTTCTTTGTAATTCATCCAGGTCCAGGATTCTACCATAATTCTCTCTGAATAAGGGAACATGATCAGGGGTGATAAGGGCCTTTAACTGCCTGATGCCTGCTAGAGGATACTCAAAGAAGTGGTAGGTGATGTTGATTTTCCTAGTTGAATACATGTTGAAGATGTGTGCTGAAGGAGATAATTGAAGAGTATAACTGAAGAAGATAGTTGAAGAAGATAGCTGAAGAAGTGTCGAAGCAGATAAGCTGAGCAGAAGAACGGTCAAAACCAAACCAAGAAAAGTGGATACCCTGTAAAACAAATAGAAAAATGTTAGAAATGATGCAATATGATACATGATGATGATATGCAAGGATTTGTGATCATGTGCTGGATTATCAATTGCCTTTCGATAGGATCCTTGAGTGTTCAGAGTTTCGGATAGAGGTCTGAGAACCAGTAACCAGGTGGGGGACTCAAATAAAGAGTCAATAATCCAGGGTTTCAAAGAACTAGTCCAAAATAGTACAACCTTAAGAACAAATTCCAGTAGCAAGGTATGTTGAGGTTAAGGGTTCCTGCAAGCCTGTAAACAAACCAACCCACTCACAGGTATTGTTCTAGAACAAGGATCCTCAGGTTCGGATCTATTATGAGAAGTGTAAACACTTCTAACCCGGAGATACAATGTTTACCTTAATCATAAAGGATCCTCCTCTAATTCACCTCAGATGCTGAAGGTCATCTAAAAAGGTCATCCAGACTTAGCAGGCTTCCCAAATAGCCCTAGCACTACAGGAAATCCGTAGCATAGAGTTTTCAAAAGGAAACCCATGTCTGAACCGTGTTTTCATATTCCCGCACCAGACTGAAATTGAATGGGAAAGAATACAAAACCACTCTAATCCTATGTGTCACTCAGGCCTTTGTTTTGGACCTTTCTCACTGGAATACCCTTCCCACCAAAGCAAACCAGAAATCCAGCACAATGATATGATAATAATAATGAAATGCAGAAAGCAATAAATGAAAGCGATAGTAAATGCAATAAATAAAGTTGTACAGGAAGCAATAAATAAAGCAAAAACATAAACACAAATAGCACATAACACCCCCAATTAACACAAACAAACAAGCGCTAGGAGAAACCCTCAAGAGAACCAGAAGCCTGGTTGCAAAATCCCCAGCAGAGTCGCCAAACTGTCGCTCCCCGGACTTTCGTCCCAGTGCAAACGTGAACTGTCGGTGATGTTGAAGGTTGAGGTTGAATAGAGTCGCCAGTTATGCATTTTTATCCCGAAGGAAAGGTAATGCTGCATAAACCTAGAAAGATATGGATAAGACGGTTGCGAACCAAAGAGACTGAGTAAGGGGGTAGGTTACGACCTGGGAAGGTATTAGCACCCAGATCGTCTGTCGTACTCAACGGGATCCACGCATACCTAATTGTGTTTAAAAGGGGATAGTGTAAGTGCTAAACTGTGTATAAAAGGCTAGGGAGGAATGGATGTACAGAGTGTCAGTGCAAGGAGAAAGTGAGTGCTCAAAACTGAGGCTGAGGAAAGAGAACTGGGAGGAGGAGAGGGGAGAGACCTGGGGACATTTGTTCGATAACTGTTAAGTTATGCCTACGTATCCTCTCGTGCAATGAGGAAGTCAGAACACCGTAGTTCGACTCAAAAAGACTTGGATGCTTTTGTTGTGAACTGCTTGCTTGTCTATGCTCAAGTGTGTGACTCGTCTGGCTCGAGTGCTAACTGTCTTGCATTAGACGGGAGAAGAGAGTTCTCGTTTTCAGAGTGAATGTGATGAGAAAAGAATCCCGGATGAGACGTTTATTGTTTGTTTTTGTGTTTTCAGTTTTTTTATTGTTTTTGGTGTTTTGCATAAGATAACGAGATTAAGCCTTAATCAAGGGTCGTAAACTCATTATATCACCCCTGATTAGGGATAATGAGTCTACTTAAGTATGAGATGAAAATCTCAACTTAATTACCCTAATGATGCAGGATTGAGATCATTAACCTACTTGTGATTATTAAGTGTTTTTGGATTTTGTTTTTTGTGTTAAGTAATGAGTTTAATCTCTAATCAGGGATTAGTGAACTCATTACACCATCCTAAGAGAAGGATAATAGATGAGAACACTTAAGATGAGGAAGACTCCTCACTTAATCCATGGTTAGGGATTAAAATCATTATATAACAAGCCTTTATTAAAGTGAATTTTAATTAAAGGTGGGATTAAGAAATGGATTTTATGTTTGTAAGACTAAACCTGAGGGGGTCTTGTCCATTGAACACTAGGGTTAGTCCCTCTGAACCAATAGGCAGAGATGTAACCCTAATATAAGGCCCAAGTTACAAGCTTAAGTCTTAATGATTATTAGGTGTTTTTATTAGGAGGTGTAAACAACTTAAAGGTTTAACACTAAGTATTAAAGTTATACATTCCATCCTAAGATAATGATACATGCATAACTCTAATTCAGAGTCTTAAAACTTTAACTGTTTAGCCTTGATTATGAGATGAGAAGCAGAGACTCAAGGAGACTCAAAGGTAAAACCTAGGGGAGACTATGTAAAACCCTAAAGTTATCATGCTTGGATATTCCTATGGTTTGTGAGGCTTAGAGAAAGATCTTCAGATGGCCACCAAGGAAGAAGAAGCAGATGAAAAGAGAAGAGAAAAGAGAATAGGTTACTTACTTCCTGAAGAAGTTAAGTAACCTAAGAGAAAGAAAGGGAGCAAGAGAGAGCATAAGTGAGTCAAACTCACTTCAAAGATAAATAAAGATGCAAATGAAGAGATAAGAAGAGGTTGGATGTGGAGGCAAATCCACATCCTGAATAACTTACCTGAAGCCCCTAAAATGGTTAGTATGAATGCATAAGATGTGAAACAAAAGGAAATAAGAAAATGAAGATGCAATGACCAAGACCATAAGTGCAAACACAATGCAAATGAGTTATTAAATGATGCAAAGACATGTATAATGTTTATGCATGATCATACAAGAGATGGGATGCAAAGGAAGGCATGTTAGAAGCTTGAAATCACATGAATACACATAAGAAGTAATGAATGAAAAACATACAAATGGATGCAACAATGATCAACCAATGTTCATACATGTTCTAAGGTATCTAAGATGACATACAAATGCATGAGATGTCATGCCAAGTCCATATGATGAAGGTATGCAAAGATGAATGCAAATGAACATGGCAAATTAGGGTTTTAAGAAAGTATGAGATGCACATGTCCACAACAGAAGGATAACACATGATAAAAATTTGAAAATGCAACCAAATGAACCCTAAACACACATAAAATCACTCCCCAAAGATGGAGGTCAGAAGCTATACCAAAGTCAAGTTTTGGTTTTTCTAAGTTAAGCTAGGGTTTTGGGTACTTCTTCATGAAAAATTCCAAACAAATAGAAAATGCAATGCAAAAATATGAGTTAAATGCCCTAGATACTATATACAATGTGTGAATGAATGCAAAAAGAACCATGTGCAAACTCATCTTGGTTGATCAGAAATGGATTTTTGAAGTTAGGGTTAGAAAAATAGGAAATTTGGAAACCCTAATTCATGGTTAAATGTCAAAGTATCATCAAACCCTAAAATAATTGTAAGATGAGTTTGTAAATTGTTATAAATATGTAAGAAGTATTTATGATTTTTTTGGTGATTTATAAATACCTAAAAGTATTTTTAATTAATTAAAATGAATTAATTAATTAAATAACACAATTAAATGATTTAAAAATATTTTTTCAATGCAAAAATTAAAAATAAAAATGTTTTTGGTTTCTGAAAATTATTTAAAGTGAAAGTGCAAAAGATTATATTTTTTTATAAAATGATTTACTATTTTAAATAAACATGTGAAATAAAAATGCAAAAATAAATAAAAGAAATGCAAAGTAATCACAATGGATGGTTCAGATGCAAAGTTGATGAGATCAAGGGCTGTGAAGGGAAGTCAGCGTGACTTGGAGTAGGCTGATCCAAAGGTCTAGATTTAAACTTCCAATACGCGCGCGATCCAAGGGCCAGTATTCACTCTGATTTAAATAATTAGGATTAATTTAATTAAATGAAATTAGGGTTAATGACATGATCTGGGCCGTTCGTGCGCTAATTAAAACAAGATCCTAGGGTTGTGGTTAAATCTGGGAAATAAAATAAGATTAAACCTTAATGACTTTCAGGTGGCCAGAGGGAGGCTCCGATCACCTTCTCCGGCGAACCCCAACCCCAACTTCACCTACAAGCCACTAAAACGCATTAAACCTGCCCATAATCAAACCCCAAACATCATAGAACATGAATTCACAAACAAAAACCATTTATATTGCATGAACAAGCTGGATCGAAACCAAACATTTTTTAGGTCAAACTTTCAGAACATCATAACATGCTTATTTTATACTCATTTTCAGTTTTAAACACATCAACATGACCTGCATAACATGTAGATTCACATTTTAACAAGAAATTAAGGTTCAGGAAAAATTATTCTTAAGGGATACATTAGCTGGAGTTCTTCAAACTGGAGCTTTCAAGGCATTCCCTTTGTGCAAACGAACTCCTTTGGACCTCCTGAAGCTATTGAGATGCTTGGATGAAGTTTATTTTGGCTAGTTTGTGAGATGCAATTCTGATAAGAAGTTGAATGGTGAAAGAAAATGTGATTTTTGTTGGCTGTATTGAGAGTTTCGAAGAGAGAAAGTTTGAGAGGATTTTTGTGAATCTGAGCTTGTGTCTTTGTTCAAGGCTTGATGTGATGTGTTTTATGCTTCTTAGGGTTTGTATAAATAATGCTATTGGTCAGAAGAGTTGTTGTGGCACTATAGGATTGGTATGGCTTGAAATGCAAAAAAGTCAAGATTTGTGTACTGGAGGCATGAGCTGGGACAAAGGTGTTTTGAAGGGTGGTTTTGCATCAGCTAACTTCATGGAGCACCCTTGGATCATTTGTAATGAGCTGTAATACTTGGATCATGAGATTGTATGTGTTTTGCATTTTCACAACTTTGAGAATTCTTGAGATGCAAGTCATGGAAATCCTTGGTTCTTGGCACAATTCTGGTCTAAACAAGTTGAATTATGTTTCTATGATGTGTAAAAGTGCATTAGAGGTCATGATAAGGCTTGGAAAGAAAAATTGCACATTTCCCTCTTTAGCATGAACTTGAAAATTATGTGATTTTTGCCAACTTTGATCCATCATAACTTGAGTTCTAGGATGAATCAAGATGAGTTCTTGTACTTTTTGAAAATGGGAAGATCCAATCTACAACTTTCTTGTTTGAAGAAAATTCATTTGAAACCTTTTTGATCAAGAAAGAGGAGGTTGAAAATCTTTCCCAAAATGGAATGTTTTCATTACAAGTCATGTCCAAAAATGGAAAATTTTGCAATGGCTCAAAATTATTCAATCTTGTGATCTTTCAAACATTACTAAGACCAAATAAAGGTCATAGGACCTCAAATTGATGATGATGACCCTTTGGTACCCTTGATGGAAGCCTCAGATGCCCTGATTCTGACTTTTCTTGCACAACAAGTTACCATTTGATCAGATGACTTCCACAATGAATTTTTGCTTCAAATTTGATACACATTCTCCTTATAACATATATAGACCAATAGAATCAAGAATGGCAAAAATTTTAAGTGTAAGGACCTCAAACCCAAAACCCTAATTTCTGGTCATCTGTGTAGGAGCCCTGAGCCTGCTTGGGTGGCTCTGCAATCTCTTATGATCTTTTGACTTTCAAGAACCCTTGGGGGTATAATATGATCTTAGAACATTCAAAGACCTTCTTGTCATGCTTCATGGTCATCTGGATGCCTCATACTCTTTTCAAGATTCATCTGATCACAAACCCTAGCTGTGACGGGTGCAATGAGATGATAATGGTGAATATGCTATGTACTATGTTAGATCATAAGCCAAAGTATAGAAAAAAGTGAGAGGGAAAATTTGGGGTGTTTACACATGGTATAACATTTTGTTCAACTTAAACAACTTAGTAACAACATATTACCAATGGAATCAACTTAAAACTACATGAACAACTTAATCAACTTGAACAACATAAAAACTTCGTCAACTTAAGAAACACAAACAACTTCAGCAAACATAAGCAACATAAATAATGCAACACAATATGCGACTCGACAATGCGTATGTATGTGGTACCATCGGAGTAAAACTACCAACTTAAAATATACCAGGTTATCGAGGTATCTACAAGGCATAAGCTTTCAACTTGATAATTTTGTCAATCCAGGCCAACGTGGTGAGCATCCACTCCAACTTAGAAAATGCAATGTATGCCATGATCATAACGACACAACATGTAACAACAACCAACTCAGAACAATATTCAACAAAATAACATAGCAAATTTAATTCAACACGATTCAACTTTGGCCATAGGCCTACAACTTATATACATCAACGCTGGTCATATAACCTACAACTTTAATATCAACATTGATCATTCGACTTACAACTTAAATATTGCCCATAAACCGGGACAAAACAACATATTCAACATACACAAAATCCACGCATTCAACACATATTCAACAAAATAGACCGACTAAAATCACCTACTAATTATTATGAACTACCTCGACAATTTTCGTTAATTTTCGGACAACTAATTTGATCGCTTACTTTCACCCGGTCGACTAGATCGGTACTTTTTTACACTCGTTTATCGCTACTGATAAATCCCACTGAATTTGTTAAATTACAAATTACTAATACACTCACCTACTACTAAAATTTTCTTTTTGTCATAAATATTCCATTCTGATACAATGTACTAGTAATTGCTAGTTTTGGTTTTTCTGTTAAACTCTCACTAGTGTGTAAACACCCAAAATTTTCCCTCACTCATATCAAACCATGGTGTAAACACCCCAAATTTTCCCTCACCCATTCACACCATGGCTTGTGATCTTTTCATTTGCATAAATTCAATTATAGCATCTCATACCACATTTTGATTCACTGCATTGATTCAAAGTCATCTGCATCTAGGGTTTGTGATCTGAGCCATCCCTGAGTCATTTGAGCCACTCCAAAGGTCATCAATCACTTCAAGAGGGTCCATGTATGTTCAAGCATCATATTATATCCCCACAAGATCAAAGAAGTCAAAGAATCACAAGAACTGAGATTGGCAGGGAAGCAGAGCCAGGTTTAACTGCACAGATGACCTAGAATTAGGGTTTTGGTTTCAAAGGCCATAACTCCAAATTTTTTGGTCATTCTTGTTTCTATTGGTATCTATATGTCATAGGGATCATGCATATCAATTTTCATGAGGAAATTCCATGGGTATGGCATCTGATCAAGAGTTGACTTCTTGAGCAAGTCAGTGTAAAATCAGGGCATCTGAGGCCCCCAATGACCCAACCAAAGGGTGTTCTTCATCATTTTGAATGTGTATGATCTTTACTTGATCATATAATATGTTAGAAGTTCACAAAGTTGAATAATTTCAAGCCATTTGCAAAGTTGCCTTTTTGGGAAAGTGACTTGTAATGAAAACTTGCCATTTTGGGAAAGTTTTTCAACCCTTTCTTTTTGATCCAAAAATGCTTCAAAAGAGAAAACTTTGGTCATGAAATTTGTATAATGGATCTTCCCATTTTCAAAAAGTACAAGAACTTGTACTAATTCATTTTGGATCAAAAGTTATGGCTTGTCAAAGTTGGGAAAAATCACATAATTTCAAGTCTTGCACCAAAGAGGCAAAGTTGCAAAACCCCTTGCCAAGGCAAAATGAGACCTCAAAGTGACTTCTAATCTTTGCACAAACATAAAACCATGCCTAAAATTCAGAATGCACCAAGAGTTTGTCCATTTTCATGATTTGTGCTTTAAGAAATCACAAAAGGGGCAAAAAGTCACAAAGTTGCAAAACCTATCACAAACCCTAATCCACTTGCTGCATTGCTTCTAATCCATTTCCATGGCTCTCCCTAATCTCAGCTGATCCAAACCATGCCCCTATCACAGCCTCACACTTGCCCATACCTCAAGTACACCTAACTTGGACTTTATGCAAAAACACCCATACCAATCCCACAGTGCCACACCAACTTCTCTGACCCATCCAGTTGTGATAAGTGGACCAAAAGGGACTCAACACAACACACACACAAGCCTAAAACAGCCCCCAAGCCATAGTTCCAAGTTTTCACCTCTTATGCATTTCCATTAGAAACTCATAACACAAGACACAAACACCAAAACAAACTTCATAGAACATCTCAGCATGTTCCACTGATCATCCCTGACCCTTCACCTTGCCCTGAAACCCTCTGAAATCAAAATACGATTCCTTCCCCTCTCTGAACAGAACTCAATCAATCTCACAAACAAGCCAAAATAAACTCCAAGCAAGCTTTGCAAACACTTGAGGGGGGTCAGTAGAGTTGATTGGAAGCAAGGAACTGGTCAAGAAGCTCTTGGATTGAAAGCTCCAACTCAGGTAGCCACTGAAATTCATTTTTCTAGAAGCTTTGTTTTAAGTTACTAAATGGTTAAGTTTGATCCCCTGAGTTCATTGAACTTTTTATTTTTGAAAATGATGAAGAAATGAGTGTGTATGATCTGACTGAAATTTCTGCCATTTTTGAACCTTGCTTCGAATCTTGTTAATGGTGGGAAATAAATTCCATTTGAGGGCAAGGATGAGCTTAGGGAGATGAGAGGAAGTGATCTGGAGCTTTAGAGCTCCAGAAATGACCTAGGGAGTGAGATTGAAAATTTCAGAGAGGGATGTCACTGGAGAAGACGACCGGAGCTCTTCTCCGGTGATCTGAATGTCATTAGGTCTTTAATTACGATTAGGGTTTGGTTTGAATATAGGACATAGATCCGGTTGACTTGCATTGACCCGCGCGCAAACGAATGGCTCAGATCCATCACTTAAGCCCTAATCCACGTCATTAGTTAATTAATTATGTTTTTAAATTAATCTGGTCAGTTTAAATGCCAGCCGTAGGATAGCGCGCGCAGTCAACCCTTGACTCCCAGCTTTGAATCTCAGCCTTGGATTGTGTTTACTTTTCATTTTATTTAATTTTATTTCATTTTCATTTGATTTATTTTGTACGAATTATTAAAAATAGCAAAAATCATTTAAAAATTATGAAAATTTTTGTCAAGGATTTCATTAATTTTTAAAACCCAAAAATATTTTTATTTTTATTTTTTGCACAGAAAATTATTTTTAAATCATTTAAATGATTATTTTTAATTAATTAATGGAAATTAATTAATTAAAAATACATTTAGGTATTTAAAAATCCCAAAAAAATTCACATAGCATTTAGAAACATTTAGAAACATTGTTCAACTCTCAAACCAAATTTCTTTTTTGTTCTTGATGCCTTTTGATCATTTTCATTGGATTTAATTTCATTTTAAGGCAATATTTTGGTTCAACCTTTGAAAACTCCTTTCTGCCTAACCATTGAGAGTTGGATGATGATTCTTCTTGCATTGCACTCTTCATAGCATGTAGTTTATAGGATAAAATTGGTTTGAATTGATTTTTCATTTTCAATTTGTTTTGCATTTTTCTTGACAAGGTACCTTAAAACCCTAGCAATTTTAGGAAATTCATAACTTCCAATAGGTTTAGATTTAGGTCTCTTCCTTTGGGCAGTGAACTTGTGTAGGGTTAGGGTTCCTTTGATCCCATTTTCAATTTTTTATCATGTCATTTGCTTCTGATTTTGAATTTTGCTTTGTGTCTTGTGCATAAACCCTAATTTGTGCCTTTCTTTGCATCCATTTCTCATTTGCTTGCATTCAAGAACTTGCCATGACATTTTGTGCATTCACATGATTCATAATGCATCTTAGGACATGTTAGAATCATGTTTGATCATTGCATCTTCCATTTGCCATGTTATGCATGCATATCATTTCATAAACTTTCATGAACATTCATGGTTCAAAGCATGTCCCATCTGCATCCAATGCCTTGTATGATCATTCTTATGTCTTGCCTTATGTTTGTATCATCTCTTAGCATCATTAACATCATGTAAATGTGTCGCTCCCGATAAATGGGAATGGCCCAGATAAAGGTACAGACGCGAACGGTCGGCGAAAGGAACAATGAGAACACATAGCAGTGAAGTCACTGGAGAAGAAAAGAGTCGCCAGCTAGGCATTTTTATCCCGGAGGAAAGGTAATGCTGCATAGACCTAGAAAAGAGATGGATAAGACGGTTGCGAACCAGAGAGACTGAGAAAGGGGGTTGGTTACAACCTGGGAAGGTATTAGCACCCAGATTGTCCGCCGTACTCGACGGGATCCACGCTTAAAAGATTTGTGTTTTAAAGGGGTAGTGTTAGTGCAATTTGTGTATAAAGAGAGCTGGAAAAGGTGTACAGGTGTCAGTGTAAAAGAAGTGCAAAGTGTAATATATACAATGTCAGTGCAGGAACAAGAATGAAATGCTCAAGAATATGAGGCTAAAAGAATAAAGCTGGAAAGAGGGGGGATATACAGAGACTTTTGTTCGATAACTGTTAAGTTATGCCTACGTATCCTCTCGTGCAATGAGGAAGTCAGAACACCGTAGTTCGACCCAAAGAGACTGAAAGATAAATTGACTTGTGAACTGCTTACTAGTCTATGCTCAAGTGTATGACCTGTCTGGCTCAGGTGCAAACTGTCTTGCATTAGACGGAAGAAGCAAGTTCTCGTTTGTGAATGAAGATGATGAGAAAAGAATCCCGGAGGAGACGATTATTGTTTGTTTTTGAGTTTTCAGTCTTTTATTGCTTTTGAAAGTTTGTCATAAGTTAATGAGCTTAAGCATAAACCAATGGGTTAGTAAACTCATCACATCTTCCCTCTGATTAGGGGTAATGAGAATTACCTTAAGTGTGAAGTCAGCTTCTCACACTTAATCACCTTTGGTGTAGGATTAAGATCATTAACCTACTTGTGATTATTTAAATGTTTTTGGTGTTTTTGTTTAGTGTTGAGTAATGAGATTAAGCCATAATCAGGGATTAAACAGACTCATTACACCATCCTAATAGAAGGATAATAGATGAGGATGTTTAAGCTGAGGAAAGCTCCTCAACTTAATCCATGATTAGGGATTAAACTCATGACAAAACAAAGCCTTTATTAAGTGGATTTTATTTAATGATATGATGATGAAGTGTTTTTTAGGGTTTGTAAGACAACTTGAGGGGGATTTGTCCATCAACACTAGGGTTTGTCCTTCTTAACCAATTAAGGAAGAATTAGAACCCTAATGCAAGGCCCAAGTTACAAGTGTGATGTCTTGATGATTATTAAGATGAATCGATTAAAGGATTTAAACACATTAAGGGTTTAACACTTAGGATTAAAGTTATACACTCCATCCTAATAGAAGGATGCAGGCATAAGCTTAATCACAAAGCCTTAAAGCCTTTAGGGTTTAATCCCTGATTATGAGGTGAGAAGAGAAGACTCAAGGAGACACAAAGGCAAAACTAAGTGGGGGACTAAACAAAACCCTAATCATTGTCATGCTTGGTTGTTCCTATGGTTTGTGAGGTTTACAAGGGAAGTCTTCAATGGAACCACCAGGAAGCAGATGAAAGGATCAGGAGAAGCAAAGTAACTTGCTTCATTTAAGAAGTCAAGTCACTTGAGGAAAGAAAGTAAAAAGCAAAAGAATGAGCAAGCTCAATCTCAAACACATAACAAAAATGCAGCAAGGATGCATGAAAGAGATGAAAAGAAAATGTGAGAAGTGAAGGCAAATCCACTTCCCAAAGTTGCTTACCACCTGAAAAGTTAGTGAAAGGAATGCAATGCAATGCAAAATGGAATGAAATGGCATGATGAGAAACAAAACTAGAAGCACATACATGATGTTAATGATGCTATGAGATGATACAAACATGAAACAACACATGGGGATGATCACATGAACATATGAATGCAAATGAAACAAGTTAAGAACCAAAAACATACATGAAAAGTTATGATATGCAAATGGCATACAACATGGAAAATACATGATGCAATGGTCAAACATGCTTTCAATATGTCTTAAGATGTCTAATGAATCAAAAGAATGCATAAAATGCTATGGCAAGTCAAGGTATGAATGCAAATACAAGATGGATGCATATGGAAGCCCAAATTAGGGTTTATGATCAAAGCATCAAACACAAACCAAAATCAGAAGCAAACATCAATATAAAAAATTGAAAATGCATTTAAAGGATCCCTAAACCTATACTAACTCACTGCCCAAAGGAAAAGTTCCAACTCTTAACCTAACTCAAGTTATGATTTTCCTATGTTTTCTAGGGTTTTAGGGTTCCTTAACAAGAAAAATGTCAAACAAATGGGAAATGGAAGATCAATTCATGCCAATTTAATCTCACAAACTACATGATATGCTAAACACAATTCAAAAAGAATCAAAGTCCAACTCTCAATGGTTAGGCAGAAATGATTTTTGGAAGTTTGGATCAAAATAATGCCTTAAAAATGAATTAATTCCATGGAAAATTCTCAAAATGCATCAATATCAAAAAAGAAATTTGGTTTGAGGGTTGGACAATGTTTCTAAATGTTTTTAAATGTTTCTAAATGTTTTTAAATGTTTCATGAATTTTTTGGTGATTTTTAAATAACTAAAAGTATTTTTAGTTAATTAATTCTCATTAATTAATTAAAAATAAACTTTTAAATATTTAAAAATATTTTTAAAGTGAAAAAAATAAAAATAATAATATTTTTGGTTTTTGAAATTAAATAAAAGTTTGTTAAAAAATTTTCAGAATTTTTAAAATTGTTTTGCTATTTTAAATAAAATGTAGAAAAAAAATGTATTTAAATGAAAATAAAAATGAAATTAAATGAATTAATGAAGAAGTCAACTGATCGTAAGGCCAACATTCAAACTCACACGCGTGGGAGTTGACTAGGCGCACATCTGGACGACCTACATTCAAACTCACTAACCCTAATTAATTAGCCCTAATCCAGCCTTAATGACTTTCAGATGACCGGAACAGTGGTTCCGGTCATCTTCTCCGGCGAGTCCAAATGCTAAATCACTCTACACGCAATGAAAATGAAAACTAACTATCCAGAAATCATCCCCATCCAAAAACGAACCAAACCCCTCACTCAAACATCATTTATCATTCATAAACAGAGAGAATCGAATCAAACAATTTCTAGGGCAAAAAATTTCAGACAAAGCATACATCCTGGTTTCTCAACCATTTTCAAAAATAATCACATATTCATGACCAGGGGAGTGTATAGAAGCTATTTAGAACTTAAAATCATGCTTCTGAAAAAAGTTCATGAAGCTACCTGAGTTTGAAGCTCTTCAGTTTGCAACTTTCTGACCTCTTTTCTTTGTGCAACCCACTCCTTTTAGGCCCCTGATGACATATTGATGCTTAGAAGGAGTTTGTGTTGGCTGGTTTGGAAGTTTGAACAAGTTCTGTTCAGTGCAGTGAAGGAATCGTGTTTGTGATTCTGGCAGTTTAAGGCAAGGATGATGGATGCTTTGTGACCAGGAAGATGAGTTGAGTTGATCTATGAAGTTTGTTTGTGTGTTTTTGAGCTGTGTGATGGGTTTCGAAGGGTTTTGCTCAAGAGGGTGAAAATGAGAATGTTGAGTTGTGGTATGTTTCAGGCCTTCCTCTTGTTGTGTTTAGCTTGCATTTTCTTTGTATAAAGAAATGTGATTGGTCAGAAGAAGTGACATGTCCTTTTGTGATAGGTATGGGTGCTTTTGCAAAATGTCAACTCTTGTGTAAGAAGGGCATGGGCTACTTGCTAGCTTGGTACAAAGGGCATGTCTTGCGCAGCATGAGGTGAGGAAAAGCCTAGGGTGGATCAGCAAAGTAGCCAGCAAGTGGATGAGGAGATATGATGACTTTTGCAACTTGGTTCACTTTGGTTCTTATGAAAAGATCTTGTTCCAAAAACCATACAAATGTGTGATTCTTTGGTTCATTCTGAACTTTAGATGTCACATGATCATGTTATGTGAATTAGAAGTGCATTTGATGGCCTTAGAACACTTGTTCAAGTCATTTTGCAAAATACCTCTTTGGTAGAAACTTTGAAATTTAGTGATTTTTGCCAACTTTGACAAGCCATAACTTTTGATCAAAAATGAATTAGGTCATGTTCTTGTACTTTTTGAAAAGGGAAAGATCTATTCTGCAACTTTCATGACCAAAGTTTTTCCATTTGAAGCTTTCTTGAATCAAAAAGTAAAGGTTGAAAAAGTTTCCTAAAATGACATTTTCATTAAAAGTCAAACTTGCCCAAAAAGTCAACTTTGCAAAAGACTTGAAATTCTTGAATTTTGTGAACTTCCAACTTCTTCCATGATCAAATAAAGATCATATACAATCAAAATGATGAAGAATGCTCTTTGGTTGGGTCATTGGGGGCCTCAGATGCCCTGATTTTGCACTGACTTGCTTGAAAAGTCAACTCTTGATCAGATGACTTCCCCATGGAATTTCTTCATGAAAATTGATATGCATACTCCCTATACCATATAGAGACCAATAGAAACAAGAATTACCAAAAAAATTGGAGTTATGGCCTTTGAAACCAAAACCCTAATTCTAGGTCATCTGTGCAGTCAAGCCTGGCTCTGCTTCCATACCAATCCCAGTTCTTGTGATCCTCTGACATTCTTGACTTTGAGAGGAAATAATATGATACTTGAACACACATGGACCCCTTTGAAGTGATTGTTGGCCTTTGGAGTGGCTCAAGAGGCTCTTGGATTGCTCAGA
This sequence comes from Lathyrus aphaca, assembly GCA_963966055.1. NCBI lineage: Eukaryota > Viridiplantae > Streptophyta > Magnoliopsida > Fabales > Fabaceae > Lathyrus > Lathyrus aphaca. Next base: position 123,263,320 of record OZ014523.1, on the reverse strand, counting down.
TCACAAACCCTAGATGCAGATGACTTTGAACCAATGCAGTGAATCAAAAATGTGATATGAGATGATATGATTGAGTTTATGCATATGAAATGATCACAAGCCATGGTGAATGGGTGAGGGCAAATTTGGGGTGTTTACAGCTGCCCCTATTCAAACATGAGTTAGCTGTGCAGGTTGTAAGCAACGGCTTAACAGGCAAACAAGATAACTTGTGGTTGAATACCAAAGACAGTCCAAAATTTGCACTCACAACATGAAGAAGAAAAGGGATATAGATTGTAAATAAAAATAAAGTATATTGTGAAGTGTGGGCGACGGAGGACGACCGCCGAGCAGAGGACGACTGCTGGGTAAAGAGCGATGACGGGGACGGCCGACATGCTGGGGAGAGAAGGTATTATGATGGGGACGACCATCAAGTAAAGCTGCAAGATTCTTTGGGGATTAATGAAACATGATGGGGACGACCATCAAGTTCACAAAGTAAAGTAACCAACGATGGGGACGGCCATCGGGCTAAACTGATGAAGGACGATCATCAGGAAAAGGAAAAGGGACCACGACGGGGACGGCCATCGCGTTAAATAATAAATGAAATAAACAGATGATGAGGTACATTCATCAAAGGTGAAGGACGATCACCTAGCAGGGGACGGCTGCTCTATTGGGCATAAGATGAGGGACAGTCATCTAAGGTGGAGGACGACCACCTGGCAGGTTACGGCTGCCGAAAATATCGCGACATAGGATGAATGCCGGATGAAAGGTCAACGACGGGGACGGCCATCGGACGAGCATGATAGAGGACGACCATCAAGAGGTGGAGGATGACCACCTAGCAGGGGACGGCTGCTCTCGAGGTTTATCATGACATAGGACGAATGTCAGATAACCAAAGATCAACAATGGGGACGACCATTGGATAAAATGATGAAGGACGATCATCAAAAGGTGGAGGACGACCACCTAGCAGGGGACGGCTGCTAAACATCACGACATAGGACGAATGTCGGATAGAAAAATCGACGATGGGGACGGCCATCGGATGAGCATGATGGAGGACGACCATCAAGAGGTGGAGGACGACCACCTAGCAGGGTACGGCTGCTCTCAAGGTTTATCATGACATAGGACGAATGTCAGATAAAAAGGAAAATTTGCTTTGTTGGCGATCTACTGGGGAATAGTAAACACGGACGAGTGTTTATATCCAAGAAATGAAGTATAAGTGTTTAGATATTTGTGTATAGATTAAAGATGCGGACGAGCATCCTTAAGACTACGATACGGACGAGTATCGAGTAGAAACAAATACTGACACGTGCTCAGAGATGATGATATGGACGAGTACCAACTGGTTAACAGAGAACACGGATGAGCGTTGAATCTGAGGGGACTCTTCTGAGGAATGATAGACACAGACGAGTATCTATATTCGAGAAAGCAGAAGTGCTTGACACGGTGTATGGATTAAAGATGCGGACGAGCATCCTTAAGACTATGATACGGACGAGTATCATGTAGAAACAAATTCTTGACACATGTTCTGAGATGATGGTACGGACTAGTACCAACTGGTTAACAAAGAACAAGGACTAGTGTTGAATCTGCGGGGATAATGTATACAAGATACGGACAAGTATCTGTATAAGTAAGAGTAATGTATGAGTGGTGTATAGATGAGTGTTTAACCTGCTGGGGAGAGTGACACGGACGAGTGTCAAGAGGTATATTATAAACAAGTATGTGCTTTACAAAATGTTTAAGTAATTATGCTGAGGAAAGTGACACGGACGGATGTCAAGAAAATTATATAAGTACATGTGAGTGCAAAGAGGATGTCTTTGGCTTTCTGCTGGGGTATGACACAGACGGGTGTCAAAAAGTATCTGTAATGCGGGTGGTAATGTTTGCACAGAGTGTTCAGGCGACTTTATTGGGGAATATTGACACGGACGGGTGCCAAAGAGAGTATATAGTGGTGTTTGTGAATGCGAGGCAACTGCTTTTGCTGGGGAATCTCCGCTGGGGATTTTTTTTGGGAGGGAGTTTTCTGTATGTTGATGGATCGTTATTATTCACAAGTGTTTGATTCGGACCAAGACTTATGATTATGCAATATGTTGGATTTTTGCCGTAATGCTCCGTATTAGACGGAATGCTACGCTTTGTGGGTGAATATGATGCGAATGCCATGATTATGCAAAGATACTAAACCAGGATTTGGATCCCGTTGCTGCGAAGATCTCTGGTCGATCTGTTTGAAACGGACATCCCAGCTGGGGGTGAGATCATTGGCAGATCTGTCGAGATGTGTTGTCCTGGGGATATAGATCACTGATAGACATCCTTGTACTGAGGGACCCAGCTGGGGTTTGTAGAAGCTTTCTCTACTCTGTTGTGATCCTTTCATGCGCTACTCTTCTGGATAGAGGCTGAAGCTCTGTGGGGAGATGGTCCCCTGACTTTTGTATTTGGCTGAGGAGGAGATGGCAACTCGGCTGGGGAGAAAAAAACAAGTGGAAACTCAGCTGGGGAGAAGATAATTTGGGTGCTAAGGTTGAGTGTTGATTTGTCAGCTTGCTGGAGTGAAGCTTTCATGCCCCAAGTTGCATTCTAGATATCTGCAATCCTGCAAAGATAGGGAAACGCACAAGTAATCCCGAGGTATCCTTTACTGGATTCCGTCATAGGAGTTTAGACACTTCTGAGAGTAAGTATATCTCCTGCAAGCATGTGACTTTTATCATATATATTTTTTGAAGATAAGCATCTGTATTTATGTAATCAGTTTTTCTTAAGACATCAGACATTTTTGCAAATAAAAATGTACAAGACGAAACATGATTGAAAATCTGATTTTATTAATTCATGTGCCCTGAATTGGCGAGATACAGTCAAAGAAACATATCCCCTGAAATGAGGAGATTGTTACAAATTGAGAAACAAAATACTGGCAATGTTGTCGATGCTTCAATGAGCTTCCCTCTTTTGCTATGACTCGTATGACTTTTGACGTTCTTCTCGTCTTGCTTTCCGAAGAAGGCTGATTCTGAAAGAAGCTTGATCCTTTTGAAGCTTACCAAGTCGTAAGTGATACAGACGAATTCAGAATGCAGTTGTTCGCTTATTCCCTTATTTTGCCTGGATCGCCCTTTCGGGGTTTCAATCCTTCGGGATACCCATTTTTGCCTGAGCTGTCCAATGCGGCTTTTCAACTCAGCGGGTGTACATTTTGTTTATTTTTCCCTTATTTTTGCCCGAGTCTTTTATTCTGTTTTTGACTCGCCGGGATGCCCTATTTTTGCCTGGACTTACATTCTGTTTTTATGTCCAGCGGGTCATTTTATGCGAAGTATTTTTTAACTGCATCTGAATTCACAGGGGACGGGAAGTCTTCACCATCCATAGTGCTGAGCATCAGTGCTCCACCAGAGAAGACTTTCTTTACTACGAAAGGTCCTTCATAGTTCGGAGTCCATTTTCCCCTGTGGTCTGTATGAGGAGGGAGGATTCTCTTCAGCACAAGATCTCCTACTTGGTACTCTCGGTGCCTGACTTTCTGATCGAAGGCTCTCTTCATTCTTTTCTGATACAACTGCCCATGAAAGATTGCAGCCAATCTTTTCTCTTCAATCAGACTGAGTTGTTCGTATCGGGACCTGACCCATTCTGCTTCGTTCAGCTTAACATCCATTAGTACCCGTAGAGAGGGTAATTCAACTTCAACCGGTAGGACTGCTTCCGTACCATACACAAGTTGATACGGTGTTGCCCCAGTGGATGTCCTGATTGACGTGCGGTACCCATGCAAGGCAAATGGTAGCATTTCATGCCAGTCTTTGTATGTGACTACCATCTTCTGCACAATCTTCTTGATGTTTTTATTAGCCGCCTCAACAGCGCCATTCATCTTTGGCCTGTAAGGAGAAGAATTGTGATGTTGAATTTTGAAGTCCCGGCATAGCTCTGCCATCATTTTGTTGTTTAAGTTGGAACCATTATCAGTAATGATTCGCTCGGGCACTCCATATCGACAGATGATATCTCTCTTCAAAAATCTGGCTACCACCTGCCTTGTAACATTGGCATAGGAAGCTGCTTTGACCCACTTGGTGAAATAGTCAATGGCAACCAGGATGAATCTGTGGCCATTCGAAGTAGTCGGTTCAATTTTGCTAATCATGTCAATGCCCCACATGGCAAAGGGCCAGGGTGAAGACATCACATTCAAAGGATTCAGAGGCACATGCACTTTATCCGCATAAATCTGGCATTTATGGCACTTTCTGGCGTAAGCACAACAGTCGGCATCCATCGTGATCCAGTAATAACCTGATCTTAGCAGTTTCTTAGCCATGGCATGCCCTCCAACGTGAGTACCAAAGGATCCTTCGTGCACTTCATGCATCAACAAGTATGCTTCTGTCTTGTCAACGCATCTGAGGAGTACCATATCAAAGTTTCTCTTGTATAGGGAACCATCAGTGTTCAAGAAGAAACTACCAGCAAGCCTTCTCAAAGTCTTCTTATCATTGGAAGATGCCCTAGGTGGGTATGTTTGATCCTCCAAGAAGCACTTAATGTCGTGGAACCAAGACTTATCATCTTTGACAACATCTGCTGCGAACACATATGCCGGTCTGTCAAGTCTGGATACTGAGATCTGGGGTACGAAGTTGGAAGCCTGAACTTTGATCATAGATGAAATGGTAGCCAGAGCATCTGCGAACTGGTTCTCGTCTCGAGGGATATACTCAAGCTTGACTGTTGTAAAGAAAGTTAATAACCTCCTTGTATAATCCCTATAAGGTATCAGATGATCCTGGTGGGTGTACCATTTGCCGTTGGTTTGATTGATTACCAGAGCTGAATCTCCGAATACGGTCAATGTCTTGATCCTGAGGTCAATGGCTTCCTCAAGACCCATAATGCAAGCTTCGTATTCAGCTTCATTGTTAGTGCAGTTGAAAGTGAGTTTTGCCGAGAAAGGCATGTGGACTCCCTTAGGTGTAATGAGTACTACACCAACACCACGACCATTCATATTAACAGCCCCATCAAACATCATAGTCCACTCTTCTTCCGGGTCAGGCCCTTCTGTGTGAACAGGCTCTTCATGATCTTTTGCTTTTATGAACATGATGTCTTCATCAGGGAAGTCAAACCTCATAGGCTGGTAATCATCAATAGGTTGCTCAGCAAGATATTCAGACAATACACTGCCCTTGATGGCTTTCTGAGAAGTGTACTGGATGTCATACTCTGTGAGGATCATTTGCCATCTTGCAACCCGTCCGGTAAGTGCTGGCTTCTCAAATATGTATTTGACTGGATCCATCTTTGAGATCAACAGAGTAGTGTGGGTCAACATATACTGTCTCAGTCGGCGAGCAGCCCACGCTAAAGCACAACAAGTTTTCTCGAGCAGTGAATAACGTTGTTCACAGTCGGTAAACTTTTTGCTTAGGTAGTATATTGCGTACTCTTTTCGACCTGACTCGTCATGCTGGCCCAGCACACACCCCATTGACTCTTCTAATATTGTCAAGTACATTATCAGAGGTTTTCCTTCAACTGGAGGCATAAGGATTGGAGGCTCTTGTAAGTATTCCTTGATCTTGTCAAAAGCCCTTTGGCAGTCTTCATTCCACCTGACCGTTTGTTCTTTTCTTAACAGCTTGAACAAGGGTTCACAGGTTGCTGTAAGGTGAGATATGAACCGTGAAATGTAGTTCAATCTACCTAAGAACCCTCGAACTTCCTTCTCTGTCTTCGGTGCAGGCATCTCTTGAATAGCTTTGACTTTATCAGGGTCAACTTCAATCCCTTTCTCGCTCACAATGAATCCCAACAGCTTACCGGATCGCACCCCAAATGTGCACTTGTTGGGGTTCAGCTTTAGTTGGTACTTCCTCAGACGCTTGAACAGCTTTAGCAGATTTACCAGGTGATCTTATCGTGTCATCCACATAACATTCAATTTCCTTGTGGATCATATCGTGGAATAATGTCACCATAGCCCGTTGATATGTTGCACCAGCATTCTTCAGTCCGAATGGCATTACCTTGTAACAGAACATGCCCCAGGGTGTGATGAAGGTTGTCTTATCCATGTCTTCAGGTGACATTTTGATCTGATTGTATCCTGAAAATCCGTCCATGAAGGAGAATACCGAGAACTGAGCCGTATTATCAACCAATACATCAATGTGAGGTAATGGGAAATCATCTTTCGGGCTGGCTCATTTCAGATCCCGGTAGTCGACACACATCCTTACTTTGCCGTCTTTCTTAGGCACAGGTACTATATTAGCAACCCACGGTGGATAGCTAGTCACAGCAAGGAACCCGGCGTCCCATTGCTTTTGTACCTCTTCTTTGATTTTCATTGCCATATCTGGGCGAGTACGGCGCAGTTTCTGTTTAACCGGCGAGCATTCTTCTCTTAAAGGCAGCTTGTGCACAACAATGTCGGTGTCCAACCCTGGCATATCCTGATAAGACCAAGCAAACACGTCCACATACTCTTGAAGCAGGTCAATCAGTTGTCTCTTCACTGAATCTTGTAGGCAGGCCCCGATTTTAACTTCTTTCACATCTTCACCTGTACAAAGATTAATTGTTTCCACCTCCTCCTGGTGAGGAGTGATAACCTTCTCCTCTCGTCTCAATAATCTGGCTAGCTCTTCAGGAAGCTCATACTCTTCTTCAACCCCTTCATCAGCTTGATTGATTGGATTGTCAAAGTCATACGAAGTCACAGCCGTGCTGTTGTCGGTGCGGTCTGGAAGGCACTCTCTGCAAGGGTTCAGTTTGTTCATTTTAGTGATTGATTTTAATCTTGTTTAGAAAAGTGAAATAAAGTTGTCATTTTGAAAACATTGCCATTTATTTTTTGTACAAAAAGAAAAATGAAAAAAACAGTGAGCGGAAAAGAAAGAGACTCATTTGCAAAAGATGTCTGATATTTCATTGATTAATCTTGTTGCACAAAAATTACAGATGGCCCGATTACAAAATGAGTCTTGTCATCTTGGGCAAGATGCAAGACTTGATGCATGCTTAAAATATACAGGAAATAATAATTACTCTGCAGGAGTAACTCTTATAATTCCCTGGGAAGACCAGTTTGAGATACTGCTCCCCGGGATCTTTGGACGGATCCAACTCTCCAGGTTGCAATCGCTTTCATCCTCGTCTTCCAAATTGTTGACAGCATCGGGGGTGAGCATCCCCCCACTAACAAAGTTGGGCTCTTTAGCAGCCTCCGCTTGATCTTGTTGAGCTGGTTTGTAACCCAACCCAAATCTATCTTCTTTCTTCTCCACAGGTAACAATTTGCCCCAGCCTTGGGCAGTTCCTTCTTCAACAACCTTTCGGGCTTGTTGATAAGATGTTATTGAGGTTCCAGGTACAGCAGAAGTTTCATTTATGTTCAAGGCCTCGAACCCTTGACTCATCGTTTCGTGGATCTCCCCATCCATCTCAATATATTTGTAAGTAGCCAGGTGGCTAACAAAAATATCCTCCTCTCCACAGATAGTAACGACTTGACCCTCCCACTCGAATTTTAACTTCTGGTGAAGGGTTGAGGTCACGGCGCCAACGGCGTGAATCCATGGCCTACCCAATAGACAGCTGTAGGCAGGCTGTATATCCATCACGTAGAAGGTCGTTTTGAAAGTTTGTGGGCCAATCGTTATAGGCAACTCAATTTCTCCCAGAACTGATCTCTTAGAACCGTCAAAGGCTCTCACTACTAAGTTGCTGGGACGTAATGCCAATCCGTCATACTCTAGCTTCACAAGGGCTTTTTTAGGTAAGACATTGAGGGATGACCCTGTGTCTACCAGCACATGGGAAAGAACTGCACCTTTACATTCCATGGTAATGTGCATAGCCTTGTTATGATTGCGGCCTTCCGTAGTCAAATCAGTGTTGGTGAACCCTAGTCCATGACTAGCATTAACATTTCCAACCACAGCTTCCAACTGATTGACGGTGATCTCTTCTGGCACATAAGCTGCGTGCAAAACTCTTAGTTGTGCGTTCCGATGAGCTTCGGAGCACATAAGCAATGATAGAATAGAGATCTTGGAAGGCGTCTGGTGAAGCTGGTCCACTATCCTGTAATCACTTTTCTTGATGATCCTCATGAATTCATCAACTTCTTGATCAAAAGGTGTTTTCAAAGCTTCTTTAACAATTTGCTCTTCTTGCACCAAGCTCTTCCCTTTTGCCTTGGCAGCAGCTTCTGCTTTGGCAGTGGGTCTTTGAATTTGTGGAGCAAAGAGACGTCCGCTTCGAGTGAAGCCTCTGCCTCCTCCCACATTATCTATTTGTGGTGCAGGGGTTGATGATTCAAGAGTGATTTTCTGTCCTCCGCAGTATAGATCAGAGCCGTAATGCCAAGGGATGGCATTACTGCTCTCATAAGGTACTGGTCCAGGCACTGTAATAGTGACTGGACTGATGGCAGCTGCAGAAGGGACTGTGATAGTCTGTGGATCATAGTATATTGTGACTGGTGCTCTGATAGGAGTGGCATTTTGTGAGTTGTAGGCAGAATCATTTTCAGGATCATAGTAAATTGTAACTGTTGAGACATTTGCTGCTGAAGTTGTAGGAGACATTGTTGGATGGATAGGTGTTGTTGTTGTAGGAGATTCTGAATGAAGTGGTGCTGAAGTTGTAGAAGGAATGTTTGCTGATATTTGGTCAGTTGAAGTGACAGATGAAGCATTTGTTGATGAAGCTGAAGAGTTGTTTGGAACAATGGTTGCTGCAGTTGTAGAAGACATGGGAATTGTTGCTGATGAGATTGCTGGATTGGTAGGAATTGATGTTATGATTTGAAGCAGGCCACTCTGGATGAGACCATCTATGCCATCTCTCAAATTATCACAACCATTCACTGAAATGTTGCAATAAGCACACCCTAGCTCACATCCCGGGAACATTTGACATTCAAGGAGTTGAGCTTTGATCTCTACCAACGGTGTCCGAATCTGACCCACACTGGTTATTAAGTAAGACGGCTTGTCTTCTTCAATAGCATTGATTCTGGGACCTCCGTGGTTTGGCATAGGGTTCTTGTTAACATTTGGTGGTGGTGCAAAATTCAGAGCTTTAGAGTCTACCAAGTCTTGTACCTTCATGTGCAAAGCTCTGCACTTCTCTGTACTATGGCCTGGTGCATTTGAATGAAAAGCACATCTGGCGCTGACGTCATAATTTCTGGGTAGCTCAACCAGGTTGAGTTTCAGGAGTTGTGGCAGTAATGTGGCATATGGCATAGGGATCGGATCGATCACCCTATTGGCCTGAGAAGGTCTCTGTTGATATGGTCTTTGCTGATTGTTGTTGCTGGTGTTGTTGTAGTTTCTCTGAGGAGGATACTGATTTTGTTGCTGATAATTCTGTTGCTGTGGTTGATAAGCTGGTTGTGGATGAATTGGAGCGGGAATGGTGACTGCTGCCACAGACCTATGAACATATTGGGGTCTTCCCCTGTTGGTATGGATAGCATTGGTCTCACCAGTTCTTCTTGGGCCCACAAAAGGCTTCCTTGTGTTGCTGGATGAGCTGGCACCGTTGTCAGAAATCTTGCCCATTTTTAACAGGCTCTCAATTCTCTCTCCAGCTATAACGACATCTGCAAAGCTGGTAGAAGAGAAAGCAGCCAACCTGTCAATGTATGTTCCTTGGAGGGTGTTCATAAACATATCTGCCATCTCCCTCTCTGACATAGGTGGCTGGACAGCAGCAGCCAGCTGTCTCCATCTCTGAGCGTATTCGCGGAAGCTTTCCCTGGATGACTGTGACATCCCCATCAGGAGGGTCCTGTTGGGTGCCATATCCAAATTATACTGGTATTGTCTAATGAAGGCCTCTGCCAAGTCTTTCCAACACCTGATGGTTGCTCTAGTCAGATGTGAGTACCATTCCCTTGAAGCTCCTGTTAAACTATCCTCAAAATAAAACATCCATAGCTTCTCGTCCATGGTATATGCTTTCAACCTCCCCAGAAAGGATTGTAAGTGGGTCCGTGGGCAGGAAGTCCCGTTGTACTTTTCAAAACAAGGAGGCTTAAACTTATAGGGAATCCTGACCCCGTCCACTAAGCCCATGTCCATAACATCAAAACCCAAAGAGTTTTGAGACTCCAAGTGTCACACCCCAAATTTTACCCCTAATCGCTCATATCATAATCATACATTTATCGCACTTAGCAGGGATTTTTCCCGATTTTGTTTTCTGTTTATTTCTTCTCATTTTCTAGCTATTTATATTTTTGATTCTTAATGTCTTTTCACCTATAAGCTTCCATTTTAATTTAATTTCATTTTCTTATTTTTAACTTTTAATTCATTTTGTGTTTCAATTTTATTTTCTATTTTCGTTTCTATTGTCAAGTTCCTATTTTAAAATTTCTATTTCTAATCTTTAGCTCAATTTTCAATTTTTTCTAAATTTATTTGTTATTTCTTTTCATTTTCAAGTTCGCATTTTTAAATTAATTTTTATTTCATTTTCAAGTTTTATTTTTGAATTTATTTTCTATTCTTCAATTTTTAATTTTATTTCATTTTCAAGTTGTTATTTCTAAATCTAATGTCAATTTCAATTCATGTTTATTTTCTAAATTCCAAATTTGTTTCTTTAGTTCTAAGTTAATTTTAATTCCAAGTTTATTTATTTAAGTTTATGAGTTATTTTCAATTTTAAGTTTAATTCTTTTTAATTCACTTCTAATTTAAGTTTATGTTTAGATTTTAATTTAAAGTTCTCATTTTCAATATTAAGTGTTAATTTCAAGTTATAATCCCAAATGTAAATAATCAACTTTTATTCCATAATATTGTTATATTACAAAAAGAAAGAAAATTGTACAAAAAAAATTCAGGACCACAAGACAAACAAATCAGCATGCAGCCACCAACCAAAATTCTGCTCCACTCACAGCAGCAAAATTCAGACTGCTGTCCCCTCTCCTCCAACCCTTCACCTACAAGCAAGACAGAAAAATTCAGCACCAAAACAACTATAGAACAGCTCAAAAAAACACTACAAAAATTCAGCAAAATCAGTCCACAAAACACATAAATCAGTCCCAAAGTTCAGCCCTTAAAACACTATATCAATACACAAATTCAGCTACAAAAAAACCACACTGTTGCATTCAAAAACTCACTCACAAAAATCTGCCTCAAGACACTCATTACAGTTCTCAAAACACACACAACAAAATTCAGCCCTTAAACACACAAATTCAGCCTAAAAAAACCACCAAAAATCACCACAAAAAAAAAACTCAAACTACAAAAAAATTTTCAGCAAGCATTCCACAACCAAAAACCAAAAAAAGAGGAGAAAAGAGAGGGTACAAAAAAGTTCATCAACAACAACAAGAAGTAGTGCATCAGAAGAGGAATAGGAAGCTCACCGTAGTGGATTCGTCACCCCGATAACATTCGGGTCGGTATGGCTTTTTTCCCTTCACCTCTTTTCAGCTTTTGTTCATAGTTTCTTTTCTTTTTAACTCCATTCATTCTGCATACACAAAACAAAACCTTATGTTAAAACTTCACAAAAAAACTTCATATTAAAAAGCTTCAAAAACTTAAAACCAGCCAGCACATACTTTTTTTTTGACCCTAAGCCTCCATACTTATTCAAGCAACACAAATAAACCGCCAGTTCACCACCTTCAAAACCCCTCGCTGTGAACCAAATCCAAGATCACTCACCTTCCATAGACACCCTCCTTCATCTTTCATGAACACAGACCAAAACACACGAAAAATCCCATTCACGAAACACACGTCCCTCGAATCAACACAGCTGCAAAAACGCAGCACCAAAACCATCCATACACACAAAGAAGCAACAATCTGAATCCTCCACCGAAATCCAATCCTGTGTAAAACAAACAACCAGCCATCTAAAAAACCTTCAATCAACACAAACCGTCGCCTCTCCGCAAGCCCCCACAAAATACCAAAATCCGTAACTGCTTCACATCACACCACCATAAATCCTGGAAAATAGAAAGAAAAAAAAACAAAAAAGAAAATAGGATGAAAACAGAACTATTCGAAACAAACTCGAACAAAACTATAATAAATCCAAACCTGTCAAAACCTTCCTTCCAAACTTTTCACAAGCCGAATCCGCGAGTTGGGAACATATTGTCATCCTGCATCAAACCTGAAAAACAACAACAAAACCATCAACACAAAAACAAATCCAGCTCTAAACTGAAACCAACACAGAATTAGAGAATCAAAACCGAAACTGTGAATCCGCCGCAAAGCACCCATCCATCACCAATCGCCGCTGACCGAAACAAATCTCCAAGCATCACCGCCCTTCACCGACAACAACAATCTGAACCTGTAAGAAACCAGAAGCAAAGAACCACGGGCCATCCAAAACCGAAAACAAACTGAACCTCCAAACCACACAAACCAGAATCCCTTTCCGTATCACGAGCTTCACCAACCAAATCCCTTTTTCAATCTTGAACACAACGAACTTGAAACCACAATCTGAAATCCGCAAGCATCACCTCTAACCTCCGGAAACTAGCCGCTTCAACCTCCTTAAACTCATCATCAGAACTGAAACCATCACCACCGCCACTTCTGTTTCCAATAAACACTCCCAGCACAGTCGTGATTCATCTCCACAAACCAAAAAAAATGGACTGAGAAGAGGGAAATTTGGACGAGAAATAGAAAACGCAGGGAGAATGAACCTAAATCCCAACAATCAATCTAAATCAGAAGCCGATTTGAGGCCTTGTGAGAGATTCAAACACAAACCTGAGTAAGCCTTCATAAATCCGGAAATTGATTTCGAACCAAAGATCGTGAGCGATCTGAGCATCACCAGAGCCGTCACCAAAACGCGAGACCACCGCCACCCCTAAACCGTGTTTTTTACAAAACCGGTGAGATTCGAAACCACCGAGCGAGTGCGAGAGAGACTGCGACTTGAGCGAGAGAGAGAGAGAGACGATCGAGGTGAGGGACGCGAAGGGCATTTGAGAGAGTGATTTTGTAGGATAGAGCTGCCAGATCTGAAACATTGAGTGTGAGTTCGCCTCGTTCTGTTCGAGAGGAAGAACACGTTTCTTTTTCTTTTTTTTTTCTGATGCTTAACCCTTATGCATTTTTTTATTGTATTTATTTATTTTTTCTTATTTATATATATATATATATATATATATATATATATATATATATATATATTATAAGGTCTAGTATTATTTATCAATTATCACTTACTGATTCTGCTAATAAATTGTCTTGATTATCTTTTATTTTATTTTTAATTTATCTAGCATTTTTTTATTTATTCATATTTATTACTATTATTGTTATGTTTGTTATTAGGAATATATTTTATTTCTTTATTATTATTAGGTATTGTTATTAGGAATAATTTTTATTTCTTTTAAGAAGAGTGAATCATATTGGCTTTTAGGTTTTGATTTCCTTTCATTTTTTGTTAATTTATTTATTGTTGTTTATTTATTCTTCAAAACTATATTTTTCTTAGAGATTAGAACCCGGGCCGATGATATGACAAAGGTCACGATAAATCGTTTCCGATTAATCGTGACCCATATGAGGCCATGCATTTATTTATTTCCTATTCTATTTAATTCATTTATTTATTCTATTTATCTCATTTATTTAATTTATTCAATTTATTCTATTTCAAAATTTACTTCACTTTATTCATTTATTTATTATTTATTTCTCGCGTCTTTACACCATGCTAACTTCATTTCAAAAATAATAAATCCTTGGTCCAACGCCAAGTGAACTTCACTTCACATACACTCACACATGTAAGTCGGTCGTTCACGATCGCCATCTGCACAGTTCCTTACACTGCACAGCTTTTAACTTAATCAAATTGTCGCACTGCGCTTGTTTTCCACCCCCGCATTCTCGATCCATATATCGAGCCATAGCCAGTTACTAAGCCTTTGTCTTTGTATTTCCATTTACTTCATTCAGTTTTATTTTGCAAGTAGCAGCCTTTGCCTAGTCTTAGGAGCTTGCACCCTCATTTATTTTTGTTATGCTTTTCAATCCAAAAGGGAAAGACTCCTGCAATTGACTCCATGTCATAGGAAGTTTAGCCATCCCTAGTTACCTTCTTTGACCTTAGCAATTAGGTCCCTCATCCTTAGGTCCTTAGCCATTAGGTCCTTAGCTTTTTATTTTACGACTTTTTGTGACTTTCCTAAAGTCACGTGAGTGTTTGCCATAACACTTACCTTCCCCGCGAACCTTGAGCGTAACCAAGTGTTCGTTAATCCTTAGGAGAACTACGAGTGCTCTGATTCTACACCCGATACGTAGGCATCGATGCGATGTTGTGCGAGCACCATTAGAAATAAAACCTTAGGTTCCCTTAATTTTAACAAGCAATAAACAACAATAATGCAAATATTAACAAGAGGTTCCCGTAGGATACTGCGGATGCTTAGGATGCTAATACCTTCCCTAAGTATAATCAACCCCCGAACCTAGTTTCTCCTTATTTAGGGTTTTTACGATCTTTTTCCCTTTTCCCTTTGGATTAAATTAAAGTCGGTGGTGAACATAAATGTTTTGTGATTCAAGCTCAATCAATAGCTTGGTATCCGATTCTCACCGCAACAGAAAATGGCGACTTCACTGGGGATTCTATTTTTGAGGGTTAAGCCCACCTTGTATATTTGTATATTTGTTGTTGTATTGCTTGTTATTATTTGGATTTTTGTTGGGTGTTCCATGTGTGGTGAGATAAGTCCTAACCCGGACTTGAGTGCAAAATAAGATAGGACGGTGGTATATTCAAGAAGGCTTGTAGGGAGTTGAGTCCCGACCAAGTTGACTTGAGACACCACCACTCAGCGGAGGCCTCCTCGGATGTAGTTTTGCTGATCGAGTTCAGTCGTGAAAGCATTACTATATTCGACCTGAGATCCATTAATGCTGAGGACCGTAGAACATTTACCCCCACTTGGCCTTTTTAGGGATGTAGTGCGATGACTATGAGGGTGCAAATCCGAAATAGTTGATACGCGATACTACACTCGGATGAGACTCTCTTGAGAATATTACTGATTACCAAGTCGAGTTGGGAAGTCGGTAATATCCGAAAGATGGGACAGTGATTCTGGGAACTTTTAGAACCCGTTGTATAGGTACAAATAAACTCATAGTACATACCTTTTGGGAGGGTTGAACCTTTGACCTCATGCAAGCTTTGAACCTAAGCCTTGTTTGTGTTTGTTGCATTCACGCATCATGAAGCATCATTTTTACCATTTATTCAAGGAACTCAGAAACTTTATCTTTGCAAATATCATAGGTATCATCATGGACTTTGGAAGAAGAAAGACTGTCAAGTACACGTTCAAAACTCCCAAACTTGAAGACCTAAGGAAATTAAGAGATTTGGTTCTGGATCAAGAAGCCTTCATGGAGAAACATAGGAGACTTTTAGCTTTGCTTAAGACTGAGTGGGATGGAAGGTTGCTCTCTGTGTTGCTCCAGTTTTATGATCCCCTCTACCATTGTTTTACGTTCCCTGATTACCAACTGGCACCTACTTTGGAAGAGTATTCAGTTCTGGTGGGATCACGTGTTAAGGATGAGTCTCCATTCCCTGTTCTAGAGAAAGACCCTGAAGAAGCGGAGATTGCAAAGGCGACATATTTGAGTGTTCCTGAGGTTAAGGCAAATATGACCTATAAAGGAAAGATTTTTGGATTCCCTACAAAGTTTTTGATAGAGAAGGCCAAGAATTTTGTTAGTGTGAAGGATATGAAAGCTTTTGAGGCGACTTTTATTCTGCTGATATATGGAGTGTTACTTTTCCCAAACTTTGAAGACTTTGTCGACTTGAACGCCATCAAGATATTTCTGAAGAAGAACCTGGTCCCTACTTTGCTCGGAGACACTTATCATTCCATCCATTTGAGGAATCACCATAAGGGAGGGATGATTACTTGTTGTGCATCATTGTTGTATGAGTGGTTTATTTCGCACTTGCCTAAGTCAGCTTCATTTTGGAACCTTAAGGATGGTTTGTGGTGGTCACAGAGGATCATGTCTCTTACCCACTCTGACATTAGCTGGTACAATCGTGCTTATGATGGAATATTGATTATTGATAGCTGTGGTGATTTTGCTAATGTGCCTCTTCTTAGCACTAAGGGAGGAATCAACTATAATCCAGTTTTGGCTCGCCGTCAACTCGGGTATCCGTTGAAGGACAAACCTAAGAGTGTTGAGATGGAAGGAATTTTCTTTAAGGATGACGAAGAACCAGAGCTCAAGAAACAGATTATGCAAGCTTGGAAGTACATCCATCAGAAAGGGAGGAGTAGCTTGGGAAAGCCGAATTGTGTTTCTATGGAACCCTATCTCCAATGGGTACGAGATAGGGCAATCAGTCTGAAGATGCCTTACCCTCGCCAGGATCCTATGACCTTCAAGAAACCCATTCTAATCTTTATGGATGATGCAGAGAAGCTGAAGATTGATCTGTAGAAAGAGATTCGAGAGAAGAATGCATGGAAGAATCGACATCAGATCATCAGTAGTGTACTCAAGACTTTGTATCACTTTTTTTTGAATTTAATGAAATCACATCCCTTTGATTATTATGTGTTCCTTGATGTTTGCAAATTGTTTCGTAAGTTCCTTGAATAAAATTTATTTTTTGCATTGCATTCATACATTTGGCATTTCATTTGCATCTTTTTCATATAAAACTCATTCCTGTCATCTGCTCTCAATTCAGCTTTCACACTGAGGCTCTCACGCAAATACTACACTCGAGCTCAAGCCAGAAAGAGGATGGCTGAAAGAGACCTAGAGATGGACAGAGTTAACGAAGAGCTTACTGATATTCGTGGAGATATGGGTCAGATGATGGAAATGTTGCAAGTCATTCGAGCGAAGTTGGATACCCAGCAGACTGTGGTGTCAGAAATTGTCACTGCAACGACTGAAGTTGTCACTGCAACGACCGAGCCTACATCATCAGTCACTACTTCCGTGACCTGGTCTCCTTTTGGGTTTCCTCCTGGGTTTTTCCCTCCTTCTCAAGGTTTTGCTTCCCAGAGTGTTATTCCCTCTTCTTCCGGATTTGCTGCTCAGGGTTTCTTCCCTCCTTCTCAAGGTTTTGCTTCTCAGAGTGTTATTCCCTCTTCTTCAGGATTTGCTGCTCAGGGTTTCTTCCCTCCTTCTCAAGGTTTTGCTTCTCAGAGTGTTATTCCTTCTTCCCAAGGATTTGCTGCTCAGGGTTTTATTCCTTCTTCCCAAGGGTTTGCTGCTCAGGGTTTCTTCCCTTCTTCCCAAGGATTTGCTGCTCAGGGTTTTATTCCTTCTTCCCAAGGATTCGCTGCTCAGGGTTTCTTCCCTCCATCCCAAGGTCTAGCTTCTCAAAGTTTTGCACCTCCTTCTCAGGGCATGGTATTTCCTTCCCAAGGTTTTGTGCCTCCTCCTCATGTATTTGCTGCTCAACAAACTGTTCCTGTGACTAATGAAGAAAATCATGCAGTTGCTAATTTTACACAAGACATTGTGCACACCCGTGCTCAACCGTACTTCAATGACCATCAGGGATATGAAGCGCCAGATATGTCTGAAAACGGAGATGAGAAGCATGTGAAGATGCAAGAGAATTTTGATACCCTCGAAAAAAGGTTAAGAGCGATTGAAGGTGACCAGATCTTTGGGGCTGCTGCCAGAGAGATGTGTCTGGTGTCTGGATTGGTAATACCTCCAAAATTCAAGATACCCACCTTTGATATGTATGAGGGTGCAACTTGTCCCAAGAGCCATCTTTTGATGTACTATCGAAGAATGGCTGCGCAGGTGGACAATGATAAATTAATGATCCACTGCTTTCAAGACAGTCTGAAGGGAATCTCCTCCAAATGGTATCTGACACTTGACCAGTCAAAGATTCGCAGTTTCCAAGACTTGGCAGATGCTTTCATCCAACAATACAAATACAACATGGACCTTGCTCCCGATAGGAGGCAATTGCTAAGCATGTCCCAGAAAGAGTCTAAATCCTTTAAAGAGTATGCTCAGAGGTGGAGAGGGACCGCTTCTCAAGTAGAGCCCCCATTGACTGAAAAAGAATTAGCTGACTGGTTTGTTGACACTGTGCGACCAGAATTCTATGAGAGAATGGTGGGGAGCATAACTGCTAGTTTCTCTGATTTAGTGGCTGTGGGAATCCAGGTAGAACTCGGTTTGAAGAGTGGAAAGATGAGTGGTGCATCTGGCAGTTCCAGCACTGGCAGTGGGAATATTGGCAAGAAATTTACCAATAACTTCCACAAGAAGAAGGAGGGTGAGACAAATGCGATAATGGCAAGTCAAAGAAGAAATCCGCTGTGGCAAAGACCTTCACCTCATCAACGGAAGTATGCTCATCAACAACAGTATGCCCAACATCCTTATGTAGCGGCGGTTCAACCGTCATTTAATCCACAAGTCCAGATGTATCGGCCAACTCAAGCAGTACCGATGTATCAACAAGCGGCTCCAATGATTCAACCTTATCAACCAATGCTCAACAATCCAGGCTATCAACAAGCACCCAATGCTTCAGCCTACCAGCAGAGGACTCCAGCTCCTCATCCAAATCCCAATTTTCAGAATAGAAGACCAGGTGGAAGGCCTCCTAATCCTCGAATCCCTATAACTTATACTGAGTTATATCCTTCACTGCTGAAGAAGGGTTTGGTTACTCCAAGGCCTTTGGGTCCTCCACCAAATCTGCTCCCACCAAATTACAACCCAAATGCTCACTGTTTATTCCATGAAGGTGCCCCAGGGCACGATTTGGAGGGTTGTTATGCTTTAAAGTACATAGTGAAAGATTTGATGGAGAAGAACATTCTGTCATTTGGGAATACTGGTCCGAATGTCAAAGATAATCCTTTACCCAAGCATGGGTGCATAAATGCTATTGTTGACAAGTCTGATGAAGGTTTGATTTTCAATGCCACGGAGATCAAGACCCCGCTCAGAGACTTCCATGCGAAGTTAGTAGAAGTGGGTATGTTGAAAAGCTGCCATAAGAATTGTGAAGGTTGTGTTGATAGTCCAAGGGGATGTGAATTGGTCTTGAAATATGTTCAAGATTTGATTGATGAAGGAGTCTTACAGGTAAGCGGTCATATGAAGAGGAATGAAGTGGCAGTGATTGAACCCATTTTCAACTTGCCTGAATCTGATTCTACCTGGGTGCCAGTGTTCAACCTGCCTGAATCTTCAGGAGCTTAACCTATCTTCAATACTCCAGAATCTGTGGTGCCAATTTTCAATATACCTGAGCCAAGATTTGAACAAAGGAGTAACTCTTTCCGTTATGAAGACACTAAAGCAGTTCCATGGAGGTATGATACAGGGAAAGTTCATCAGAAGATTGATAAAGCTAGTCAGAAGGAAGGTTCAAAAGTTGCAAGTGCTGACATAGCGGGTGCGGGTCGTTTGACTCGCAGTGGTCGTGTTTATACCCAGCAGGCCAATACGGCTCCGCCTAGAGAAGTCATTCCAGCTGTTGCCAACAAGGATAAAGAAGTAGTCTTGGGAGAAGAGGATGCAGAATTTCTCAGAATCATTAAGAAGAGTGATTATAAGGTTATTGATCAGCTACATCAAACGCCTTCCAAAATATCTATCCTATCACTGCTTATGCATTCTCCGGCTCATCGAAGTGCACTTCAGAAGTTGCTAGCCCAAGCTCATGTTACGCATGATATAACAGTGAATCAGTTTGATGGAGTTATTGCCAATATCACTGCGTGTAACAACCTCAGTTTCAGTACGGAGGATCTTCCAAAGGAGGGCTTGGACCACAACCGTGCGCTCCACATATCAGTGAAATGTCAAGAGGATACTTTAGCAAGAGTTCTTGTGGATACAGGATCTTCATTGAACGTTTTGCCGAAAAGAACACTGGCTAAGTTATCTTTTCAAGGGGCAGAGATGAGGCCTAGTGCACTGATTGTAAAAGCCTTTGATGGGTCAAGAAGGACTGTCATTGGAGAAGTAGACCTACCAATCTTGATTGGGCCACAGGTCTTCAAAATCACTTTCCAGGTTATGGACATCAATCCTAATTATAGTTGCTTGCTGGGAAGACCTTGGATCCATGCTGCTGGGGCAGTCACTTCTACCCTACATCAGAAGATGAAGTTTGTAGTCAATAACAAGCTGGTGACCGTGTCTGGGGAAGAAGATCTCATGGTTAGCAACCTTTCATCCTTTAGCTATATTGAGGCTGATGAAGATGCTTTGGAAACTTCTTTCCAAGCTCTTGAGATAGCCAATGCTGTCCTTCTGGAAGTAGAGGAACCAAAAGGGAAGGGTATCCCATCTTTTGCATCGCTGAAGAGTACCATTTCCACCATTGAAGAAAGAAGCTATGAAGGTTGGGGTGATGTCATCGAAGTCAAGCAGAAGCTAGATCGTTGCGGGTTGGGTTACAAACCAACTCATGTGAAGGAAGAAGCGTCAACCTCCGTTAAAGGACGTCTGAAGACCATTCAAGAGGTGTTTTCCAGTGCTGGTTATTAGATCAACGCAATTGATGGAGTTTCTGAAGATGAAGATGTGAATCACTTGGTGTATCAGTGTGAAGAAGCCTTGGACAATTGGGAGGCAGTCGAGATCCCAGAAATTTTTCCATTGTCAAAGTAATTTGTTGTTTTTTCAATGTTTTCAAAGTTCCCTGGCTCTGCCCAAGGCTATGGGAGTATTTTGTAGGGCCCCTTCTCATTTTTAAAGTTATTATCAATGAAGGCATTTTGTTAAACTCTTATTTTGATCATTTACAGTTTTTTCTCTCTTTTCACTTTTAAAAGAAGATGGCAATCTTTCAAAACCAATAAAAAAAATAATAAAAAAGCTTTTTCTCTTGCATTTCTCTATTTTCCACTTTTAATAAAGCAAATAATTATCATATGCAGAATAAATGAAAACCCTGTTGAATCCAATGACTCTACATTCTCTCCTAACTTTGATTCGCCCATCTACCCAGCGGAAGATGAAAGTGAGGAAGATTGTGACATTCCTGAAGAACTGGCAAGATTAGTTGAGTATGAGCACACAGATCTTCAGCCACATAAGGAGCAGGTAGAGACCATAAATCTTGGCACTGATGAAGACATGAAGGAAGTCAAGATTGGTACAACACTTGGGGCAGATGTCAGAGAAAGATTGGTCAAGCTTCTCAGAGAGTATGTAGATGTGTTTGCATGGTCGTATCAAGATATGCCCGGGTTAGACACAGACATAGTGGTCCACAAGTTACCTCTTCGACCAGATTGTCCTCCTGTAAAGCAAAAGCTTCGAAGAACAAGACCAGACATGGCTCTGAAGATTCGAGAAGAGGTCAAAAGACAGTTTGATGCTGGATTCCTCGCAGTCGCAAAGTACCCTGAGTGGGTAGCTAATATTGTGCCAGTCCCTAAAAAGGATGGCAAAGTCAGAATGTGTGTGGACTATAGGGATTTGAACAAAGCCAGTCCGAAGGACGATTTCCCTCTCCCGCATATTGATACTTTGGTTGACAGCACTGCTAAATTTGATGTTTTCTCCTTCATGGATGGTTTTTCAGGATACAACCAGATCAAGATGGATCCTGACGATATGGAAAAGACTACATTCATCACACCATGGGGCACTTATTGTTACAAGGTTATGCCATTCGGTCTCAGAAATGCAGGAGCCACTTATCAGAGGGCAATGGTCACCCTTTTCCATGATATGATGCATAAAGAGATAGAAGTTTATGTGGATGATATGATTGCCAAATCACAGAGTGAGGAGGATCATTTGAATCATCTCTTGAAGTTATTTGAGCGTCTCAGAAAGTTCCAACTGCGTCTGAATCCAGCTAAGTGTACTTTTGGTGTCCGATCAGGAAAGTTACTTGGTTTTATTGTTAGTCAGCAAGGAATTGAAGTAGATCCAGATAAGGTCAGAGCAATTCAAGAGATGCCAGCTCCAAAAACAGAAAAGCAAGTCAGAGGTTTCCTCGGAAGATTGAACTACATCTCCAGATTTATCTCCAACATGACTGCTACTTGTGAGCCTTTATTCAAGTTTCTCCGGAAGAATCAAGCAATTGAGTGGAGTCCTGATTGTCAACTGGATTTTGAGAAGATTAAGGTTTATCTGCAAGAACCTCCTATCTTGATCCCACCTACTCCTGGGAAGCCTCTTTTCATGTATCTGACTGTGCTCGAGGGATCTATGGGTTGCGTGTTGGGCCAATAGGACGAAACTGGTCGTAAGGAGCACGCCATTTATTACTTAAGCAAGAAGTTCACAGATTGTGAAAGCAGATATTCGCTTTTAGAGAAGACTTGCTGTGCCTTGGCATGGGCGGCCAGACGCCTCAGGCAGTACATGATTTGTCACACTACTTTGTTGATCTCGAAAATGGATCCAATAAAGTACATCTTTGAGAAGCCTGCTTTGACTGGAAGACTCGCCCGTTGGCACATGTTGTTATCCGAATACGACATCCAATATGTAACCCAGAAGTCTATCAAGGGCAGTGTTTTGTCTGAATACCTTGCTGATCATCCTGTCGAAGATTATGAACCTTTGAAATTCGATTTCCCGGACGAGGACATTATGTTGATAAAGGACTGTGAAGTTCCAGGTCCAGATGAAGGTCCCGAGCCAGGTTCTCGATGGAAAATGATGTTTGATGGTTCCTCTAACTACATGGGGCATGGTGTGGGGGTTGTCTTGATGAACCCCGATGGTGGTTATACTCCCTTCACGGCTAGATTGTGTTTTGAATGTACAAACAACATCGCAGAGTATGAAACATGTATTTTAGGTATCGAAGCTGCAATCGATACCAGAATCAAGATTCTTGATGTATATGGAGACTCAGCTTTGGTAATCTACCAAGTTAAAGGTGAATGGGAGACCCGTGACGAGAAGTTGATCCCTTATCGTGCCCACATTGTGGAATTGATCAAATACTTTGATGAAGTCACTTTCCATCATGTTCCAAGGGCAGAAAATCAAATTGCAGATGCCTTGGCAATGTTGGCCTCTATGTTTCAAGTCAGATTTCTTAATGAAGCCCCACTCATTACAATCAAGCGAAGAACTGCACCAGCCTACTGTCTACTGGTCGAAGAAGAAACTGATGAGAAACCGTGGTTCTATGACATCAAGAACTATTTGCAGAATCAAGAGTACCCAGCTGATGCAACAAATCTAGACAAGAAGACTCTAAGAAGGTTGGCGTCCAAGTTTTTCCTCAGCAACAATGTGCTTTACAAGAGAAATCATGATATGGTTCTGCTCAGATGTGTGGACAAGCGCGAAGCAGACTTATTGATCAGGGAAATCCATGAAGGATCATTTGGAACCCATGCCAATGGACATGCCATGTCCAGGAAGATCTTGAGAGCTAGATACTTCTGGTTGACCATGGAATCAGATTGTTTCAAGTATGCCAGGAAGTGTCATAAATGCCAGATTTATGCCGACAAGGTGCACGTACCTCCAACACTTTTGAATGTTCTGTCATCGCCGTGGCCTTTCTCAATGTGGGGCATTGACATGATAGGGGAAATTGAGCCTAAAGCTTCCAATGGTCATCGGTTTATCTTGGTCGCAATTGATTATTTCACCAAATGGGTAGAAGCAGCTTCCTACGCCAATGTGACAAAGCAAGTGGTTGCCTGTTTCATCAAGAACCAAATTATCTGCCGTTATGGAATCCCAAGCCGAATCATAACAGATAATGGGACCAATTTGAACAACAAAACAATGAAAGATTTGTGTGAGACATTCAAGATTGAACATCATAACTCTTCTCCGTATCGACCGAAGATGAATGGAGCTGTTGAAGCTGCAAACAAGAACATCAAAAAGATTCTGCAGAAGATGGTAAAAACTTACAAAGATTGGCACGAGATGTTACCATATGCTTTACATGGATACAGAACATCAGTCCGCACTTCAACAGGGGCAACCCCTTTATCTCTGGTGTATGGGATGGATGCAGTTCTCCCTATTGAAGTAGAGATACCATCTTTGAGAATCTTGATGGAAACCAAACTGGAGGAAGCTGAGTGGGTCCAGAGCAGATATGACCAACTGAACCTCATTGATGAGAAGAGAATGACCGCCATGTGCCATGGCCAGATGTACCAGAAGCGCATCAAGAGAGCATTTGACAAGAAAGTCCGTGTCCGAGAATTCAAAGAAGGAGATCTTGTACTCAAGAAAATCTTGCCAGTCCACAAAGACATGCGTGGAAAATGGAGTCCTAACTATGAAGGCCCATATGTTGTGAAGGTGGCATTCTCCGGAGGTTCCTTAATCCTTACAACTATGGATGGTGAACAGCTGAAGCACCCGGTGAATTCTAACGCAGTCAAAAAATATTATGCCTAAATAAAACCCGATAGGTCGAAAACCAGAAATGGCGACCTAGGCAAAAAAAGGGGGTATCCCGGTGGATCAAAACCTATGAAGGAGATCCAGGCAAAAGTTAGGGATAAAAATGAAAAAATAAGAGCTCGCTAAGTTGAAAACCCGAAAGGGCGACTTAGGCAAAAAAGAGCGTCCCGGTGGATTGAAAACCCGAAAGGGAGATCCAGGCAAAAGTTAGGGACAAAGGCATTTGACTGTATCAGATGGTGTTTGCCATTGCCGAAGAATCATACTGGAAGATCGATCCAATTGCTCTCGTCGGAAGTAAGGTGTCGGGCAGTCTTAGTTATTAGGGATTGTAGTGGTCGTTGGATTCAATGTAGACCTTTCCCCATTGCCATTTTCAAACTGTAATTTCCCATGGAGTTTTTGCCATTGGCAAGCTACCATTCTTGAATAAAATACAAACTTTGCCTATGGATTTTTTTTGTTGTTCAGCTCCTTATTTTCTTTTGTTATGCAAAATGCCATCACTTGATTACAATTTAACTCTGAAAATGACAAGTTTTTTAAGGAAAATGTTTTTTTGAAAACACACTGAAAAACTTTCAAGTTTCTTTGACTTTGGAAAAATCGGAAAAAGAACCTTCTGTTTCCCCAAGAAGTCCTGGTTTGCAACAACACTTTTATGCTATTATTACAGAAATCTCCATAGAAGTTCAAAACTGATAACACTCTTGGATGGACCCTTGGACAAAGCATGATTTCCAAGTTCGAAGACATCTCCCCAGTGTTTTTCATGTTGCTCATCTGAGTATTGGTGTTGAGAGTCTACTCCCTGTTTGAGTCTTGTCAAAACTCTTTGTATCTTTTGAGTCAACATTTGCATATCATGATCATTCGCATCATGCTCAATCATGCGCATTTGACATTAGCATTTGTCTTTCCCCAGTTGGCGTCTGTCCAACTCCAAGTCCAGATATCATTAGTTTTCAATTTGAGAATTCATTGTTGTTGGTACCCGAAGTGGTTCAGCATTTGTTTTTGTCCCCAGTAATTGCTGGTGTTCCCTGTGAGATTCAAATTGTGGTTGGTATTTGTCTTTACGACCACCAGTATCTCCTTGAAGTCCAATTGTCATTGGCACAAATCTTTTAAGCAGGTCCTGAAACCTTTGTTTTATATCCAAGTCCATTTGATCTTATACATGCTTGTACCCTTTCTCCTGATGGTTCCTGAAGGAATTTCCAGAGGTTGGATGTCTTATCTTATTTGAAAACTCCAACATATTTTGTTGTTACTTTTTCGTGTTAGTCGGTCGCTTAGAGCCGTTGATCTATCTTTGGGTGATCTGCATTCTATCCCCAATGCTAGCTGGTCGCATAGAGCCGCTACTAAATCATTGTGATTTCCTTCCTTATCCTCGGTGTCGGCAGTTACATTTGAACCTGCTAATTTACCGTTTTGAATACTTTGACTACTTTGTCTTTATCATTCTTAGTGTCAACCGGTTTTTTTTAACTTGTTGCGCATTCACTTTGAGTGTATCTTGGATTTCTTTTGTAGTGTCAATAGGTTTCGAACCTATGGCGCTTCCATTTCGATTATTTTGTTGTATTCTTGGTGTCAGTTGGTCGCATTGAGCCGCTGCGCATTCACCATGAATAAGCTTGTTGCCATTCTCAGTGACAGTTGGTCGCATTGAGCCACTGTGCATTCACTTTGAATTTTTATTTTTGTTGATTATTCTTGGTGTCAGTTGGTCGCATGGAGCCGCTGCGCATTCACCTTGAATAAGCCTTTTGTTATTCTTAGTGTCAGCTGGTCGCATCGAGCCGCTGCGCATTCACTTTGAATTTTGTGTCATTCCTATTTCCCCGTGACAGTTGGTCGCATCGAGCCGCTGCACATCCACTTTGAATATTTTTTGTCATTTCTATTCTTAGTGTCAGTTGGTCGCATCGAGCCGCTGCGCATTCACTTTGAATAATTGTGTCGTTTCTATTTGATGCGTGTTTTTCGCAAGTGTACGAATCACGTCAAAGTAATATAAAAGATTATCGAATCCACAGAGACCAAGTGTCAATCTATCAAACCTGTTGTTATGGTGTGTATCTAAGGCAACTATTTTTAAGGGTTTTAATAAGGGTGCAATGGTAAATAAAATTATAATTTTAAATAATAAATAAAGACAGGCTCGAATGTAATTCACGTAATCAATGATAATCCAGTACTTGTTAGTGGAACTACTTATGGGCAGTGTTTTCTTCTTTGAAAAGAACTAATTTAACAGGAACTGTCGCTTTCGCGTATTCAGAACCGAGTTGTACTCTCTAATCAACCCCTCCTATTGTCACGGATAAAAAGGTGCGTACTGCGTTAGAGTAGTAAACCTATTTTTAAGAAATATAGTATCTTAACTAAGTTGAAAAGTATTTTAACCTGGACTTCTTAGCAAAAAGAGGTTCTTGCGAACCAGAGTTTAAACTTCCTAACGCGTCCGAAAATCGTTTTAAAATCTCTTTTCTTTTTAATCTAAAATCTCCTAATTAACTATACAAAGCGCTTTTGGCTGTTTTTGAAATAGTTAAAAACAATTATTTGAATTGAAAGATAAAATAGCCCTTAGGTGTTTCCACGAACAATTATACTGATTACTGGTTTAATTACGATCCTTACATTCTAACCTTTATGGAATTAGTTAGACATGATAAAGTAAATATTCTTTTTATAGTTTTTCATAAAAGTAATTTAAAGCGAGTGCAGGAAATAAACAACGTAAATGTGCGAGTGCAGGAAATAAACAACGTAAATGTGCGAGTGCAGGAAATAAACAAAGTAAATGTGCGAGTGCAGGAAATAAACAACGTAAATGTGCGAGTGCAGGAAATAAACAACGTAAATGTGCGAGTGCGGGAAATAAACAAAATAAAAGCGAGGCAGAAATAAATAAAAGTAAAGTACGAACTTGAATTAAAATGGCGGCAGGATTAACTTCCTCCAGAGTGCTCCAAAACTCGAACCACAGACAAATTACAGACTCGATCACTCGATTGCAGAGGCACCCCGATGTGGAATGGCAACTGCTTTATAACTGATATATGCCTAGAGAATTCTAATTCTGGATGAAGAAAAACGAAAATCTAAGGTCCTATTTATAGTAAAAACTGAAAGCATGAAATGACCGGGACGCCCCTCCACTAAAAAGTGGAGGTTATGGAATTTGGCCTTGTGGCACCCGCCACAGGCCTATGGCGCCCGCCATGGTCCCTACAGGGGATGATGGAGTGGGGATCGTGGGTCTTGGAGGTTGAGGAGTGGTCTTGAGACGTGGCCACGTCATGGCTAACCCCATGGCGCCCGCCACGGTGGGTGCCGTAAGTGCAAAATGCTGAATTTCTAGGTTTTCGTCCGTTTTCACTCCTTTTTCGCTCCTTTTCCCGATTCAAGCTCCGATTATTATAAAAACCTGAAAACATAAGAAAACAAAGCAATAACAAAGCAAAACAACAATAAAAGCTAAGAATGCATGCGAAATCGGAGTCAGAAATACGGTGAATTTTAGTGTGATCAAATTCTCCCACACTTAAACCTTTGCTTGTCCTCAAGCAAACATTAAAGCTTAAGAAAAATATGGTGTCAACACTTGTCTTTGGGCTAAAGGGATTCTAAGTTCAAGTCAGGATGCAGTGACAGATACTAACTAAGTAAACCAAGGGTACCATAGTAACACAAACACAAACTTCAATCCTATATTAACCACTCCATATCATCCCACAATACCTAGGCCTATCTTCTCATCTTTTTGTGTCCTTTTCATTCAGGCGCAATCACATTAAGCCCGTTATCCGTACATGCTTCATAGTAGAGTGACCGGTTAGTGATTCTGATCCATAACATAAGGTTTCTGGCACATAAGCATGTGTAAACCTGTTTTTATTTCGCCTAAATGTAGCTGCGGGGGATCGGATCGTAATCCGCCCTACCAAGTTCAGTGCCAGATACCTCTGAACCAACTAACAATAGGTGACTTGCAATTTTTTTTTCTTTTTGTGGCAAAATTTTTTTCTTCTCTTTTTTCGGTTTAAATGACTTTGTGAGGGTCACCTATACCAGAGTTTGCCTTTTTTTTCTTTTTTTCTTCTTTTTTTTTTTTTTTTATTAGCACTGGATCATTCACTTATATTCATCGGCCCCCTACGTAGAGCATGCTTAGGCCGGAGCTGACTGCTAAAATAAACTACTTAGGACAATTTTTTAAATGATAATAAAGGCCATGGTGGTGGGGTTTAGGAGTGATTCCTATATTCAAGAGGTCTATGGTGCTAAAATGGTTCTGATGTTTCAAAAAGTTGACCTAAGTCACCACATCCTAATCTAAACCTGTCTCAAAGCCCAAAAAACATGTGAAACAACCTTATTTTCTTTTAAAAAATTTTTCTGGTAAGGCTAAGGAAATGGGAAAAAATGAAGATGTACTAAAAAGACACTATACTGGTGACTCGTCAGACTCATGCATTATCTAAGAAAATTAAATTACTGAAAGGGAAATAACTGAAAGGAAATAATTAACTAAAAAGGAAATAACGGAAAGCAATAAAATCCCCTCCCACACTTAAATCGAACATTGTCCCCAATGTTTCGAAATAAGATAAGGGGGGTAACCTGGAAAAGACTACTGAGGAGGGGCACTGGTGCCTTCGCCGTCCTGATGTGATGGTCTGGAACGACGGGATCTACTACGATGCTGGTCCCTCCGGTCGAGTCGTGCTGATAAAGCAGCCTGAGCACTCCGGACCTCTCGAAGGTTACCCAAGATGGAACCCTGAGTAGCCTCTACAAGCTGGTAGTGTCGGCTGTTGAACTCTCTCTGACGGTTCTGCTCTAATGAGATATCGTTCAAGGTACGGCAAACGTTGCTATAAGCACGATCCGAAACCAATCGCGATTGTTGCATGAAGCTCATGTTGTCCGTCAGCTGCTGTGAAATAGTAGAGAGAAGGCCATCACGCCTTTCTTCTCTAGCTGTCATATCACGCCACATCTCCTCGGTGACAAAGAATCCAGGAGCAGTACCTGCAACAGGGTTAGAGGAAGATGGTGCAGTGTGTGACTGTGAAGGACGATGGGGGGACATGTGAGGGATGGGAGACTGCTCTCTCCGATCATACTCATCATCAGTGTCATGTGCCTCCCCATCGGGAATATTAGGAGGAAGTGGACCCAAAATACGTGGAGCATTAAGATCATAGGTCCAGTTCCTTTCATCACGTACATCAGTACGTCTACTGCATGGTAAAGCAACAGATGGGATAGCTACCCCATGAACCATCAACTCATAACCACCTTCTCTCCTCGTTCGGCACAATTTCATGTCCTTCAGAAATTTTAAATTAATTGTGCGAGGAGGTAGTGGTTCAAGTGTAGCTATCTCATCATTCAGGCCAAGGGCCCGAGCAATAGACGTAACAAGCCCTCCAAAAACAATCGGTCCTGTTTTGTTAGTAAATAAAGTCATATGAGCAAGCATAAACGGGACCGGATTGATGTGGGTTCTAGTGAGGCATCCTTGCAAAAATAGGAGTTCACGAGCATTTACCTTGTTTGGACTTTCCCGGCCAAAAATAGTACATGCCAAAAGAAGTCTAAAAACTCTTATGGCCGGGTTGTGAATGGTCGACGCAAGTATCCCTTCAAAAGAATTAATTGAAGTACTTGAAAACCTTTGCCAAAAGGTAAATACCTCGGCCGACCACTCAGCATCCAAAGGTGCCTCACAAATTGCACCTTCCCTATGAGGGATTCCTAACAAACCTGCTAGATCGTCGGTACTGAATTCATACTCAATTCCGAACAGTCTAAAAATAACAGTACCAACAGTGCTAGCAGTGTTAGGACTGACAGTGTATATCAAAGAACTCAAAAACTCAGTTGTCAGTCGCTCATAGGTAGGTTCCTGATTGATGAAGATATTATGCAAGCCTAGAAATTCTAATAAATTAAAAACACTATGATAAATACCCAAAGCATACAGACAGTTATCGTCGACGTACCTAGTCGAGAGAATTTCTCGACTTTGAAGCCTCTGAATAATTTTCCGTTGCCTTTCGCCCGGTCTTCCATCACGAAGAAGAAATCCGTTGAACTCCATTGTTGAATGCTCCTTAGGTAGTGAAAATGGTAGAAAAAGTGGTTTATGAGGGAATGATAAAGTTTTGGTTTTTTTGGTTTTTGATGGATGAAAATGGAAATGGATGTTGGATATGTTTTATGGATGGTGGGTATTTTGAAAATGAGGGAGCTTTAATGGGGTTCAAGGAGGATTTGGAAGGTTGGAAAAATGGGTTTTTGGTGAAGAAAGGGATGAAAATGGTGGAAATGGGGATTGAATCCCGTATTTGTTGATGGTACGGTGTGGCGCCCGCCACAGGGCCTATGGCGCCCGCCACAAGGCCAATTCCTGGGCCTTGTGGTTTTTGGATCCTCCTTTGGGCCTTCCTTGCACCTTTGGTCTTCGGGGGGTCTGGATAGCGTTTTCTTCTTCTTTTCAAGGCTTGAGGCTTGCATATTTTTTTGTGAAGACAAAAATGAAATTATTTTTGTCTTATATTTTTTTTTTTTCTTTGCACGACAAAAAATAAAAATGATTAAAGAAACAAAAGAAAAAGAAAAAAAGTTAACATTAGTGCATAATATGTATATATATAAGGAATTCAAAGTGCATGAAAATATAAAAGCTGCAGTAAAGTAAAATATGTCTGGAAATGCGATAAATAAAATACTAGGGTAATGCTGTCAGGGTAGAATGAGTCATGTGGTAGGCGTTTTTTCCTGGCTTGATCCACGAATCTCAGCTATCTCCCTCCGAAGCTCTTCAATCGCCTGATGTAGAGCATCGGTCTCTGAGGCATGAGTGAGATCAGAAACCTGCATCTGTAACTCTAAGTCTGCCACTTCCTGCTTGAGCAGGGCAGTCTCCTTGCGGAGCTCATAAATCTGTGTTTGTAGGTCAGGTGGCTGCAGAGACATATTGTTAGACAAAACAGTGATTTGGGGAGTAAGAGGTGTAGGAGTGTACTCAGCGGCGGGAGGCGATTTCGGCTCTTCGACAGTCTCTCCATAACCCTCTAGAGCATAACTCCAATTTTCAGGATCATGGACACTGGTCATCAGTTGATCTGGTAATGTAAAGTAGTGTATCGCTTCGCCGTCGATCAGCAATCTAAACATGTTGGGCTCAAAAGAAGCCCTCCTCATCAGTCCTCTATCAAGACAAAAATCAATATCCAGGGTGGTGTAGCAGCAGAAGGTCCTGAGGTGCAATAACTTGCGAGACAGACCCAATGCAGTAGCTATCTGTGTAACAATCCCACCGACATGGATGATGCCTACTGATGATCTGGCAACACTAGCCAAGCCCTTTAACAGAAAGTTGCCACAAGCAACAGGGCGAGACTGAGTCGCACAAAACAGTAGGAAAATCTCCTCTTCACTTAGCAGTGTCTCTGTATCTGGAAAACCTAGGAAAGAATGTGCTAGAATCATCTGGAAGTACCTCAATGCAGGGTTGTGGATTACCTGAGAAAACTGGGTAGAAGGATCTTGGCTCCCTCCGCCGGATATTTTAGTCCAAAACTTTTCCACTTCTCTGCTCATAAAATACCCCATCGGTGTATCTGGAATAGCATCAGGAGTAGTCTGGAAACCTAGCAAATCACCAAACTCTCTGTGAGAGAATGAGTAGTCAATCCCGAACAACCTGAAAACAGCGAGTCCATCGGGTCCAGCCCAAGGGTCATAATGAAACGAGCTGAGGAACTCAAGAGTCAAGTTCCTATAAGTGTTGTTCCTGTAGTCAAACTGTTCCCACTGGAGTTGATGGCATAAAAATCTGACGCTTGGCTCTATCCCCAAGGCATCCATGCAGTCATGGTCAGGGTACCTGGTAGGAGCCATAGGGCGTCTCATGTGAACATAGTAACGCTCTCTCTGTGCATCATCTCTAAAGGCCACGTGCATGTCATCAGGGTTCTGCATTCTGTACAAGGTTAGCAAACAAGTCCTGAAAGCACATAAAACATTCAATCGTTAGTCCTGACATAATAATAATAATATAAACAAAATAAAGTAAAAGTAAAAAATAAAAAGTACAAAAATAAGAAAAACCATGGGTTGCCTCCCATGCAGCGCTTGTTTAACGTCATTAGCTCGACGACCGATAATTAAACATCATTGGAAGGATATGGTGGATCACTCAGAGTATGGCAGGTGTATGTTGTTGGAATGTCACCTCCTTCGTAGGGCTTCAACCTCTGTCCATTGACGATGAATGGTTTACATGTCGGGTTCTTGATTTCAATAGCACCGGATCTCAGGATCTTAGATACTTCGAAAGGGCCAGTCCATCTCGAACGGAGTTTACCTGGAAATAGTCGTAACCTAGAATCGAACAGGAGAACAGGATCGCCTATTTTGAAGTCTCTTCTTATGATTCTTTTGTCATGCCAAGCTTTTGTTCTTTCTTTGTATATGATGGCATTTTCGTAGGCAGATTGTCTGAGCTCTTCTAATTTGTGGATGTCAAGGATACGTTTCTCACCAGCAGTCAAGTAATCCAAATTCAAAGTTTTGATGGCCCAATAGGCCTTATGCTCCAATTCAAAAGGTAAGTGACATGATTTTCCATAGACCAGTTGATAAGGGGTTGTTCCTATAGGAGTTTTGAAAGCGGTTCTATAGGCCCATAATGCTTCTTGAAGTTTCTGTGACCAATCCTTTCTAGATATAGAGACAGTCTTCTCGAGGATTTGTTTTATCTCCCTATTAGATACTTCCACTTGTCCATTGGTCTGTGGGTGGTATGGTGTTGCTACTCTATGCTTAACTCCATACTTGCTTAAAAGTTTATCAAATATTCTCGATATGAAGTGTGATCCTCCATCACTTATGACTAAACGGGGGGTTCCAAACCTGGGAAATATATAATTTTTGAATAATTTGATGACTACTCTGGTGTCGTTTGTGGGTGCGGCGATAGCTTCAATCCATTTAGACACGTAGTCAACTGCTACTAAGATGTACTGATTTCCAAAAGATGGTGGGAACGGTCCCATAAAGTCTATACCCCATACGTCGAAGAGTTCTACTTCTTGCTTATTTCTTAACGGCATTTCATTACGTCTTGAAATATTTCCTGTGCGTTGGCATCTATCACACTTGACAATGAAAGCATGGACATCACGCCACATAGTAGGCCAGAATAGGCCAGCTTGAAGAATCTTGGCGTAGGTCTTCGATGTGCTTGCATGTCCACCATAGGGTGCAGAGTGACAATGCTCAATTATATTATTTACCTCTTCTTCTGGAACACAACGGCGGAAAATGCCATCTTTACCTCTCTTGAAAAGAAACGGTTCGTCCCAATAGAAGTTTCTCACATCACTATAGAACTTCTTCTTCCGGTGGTAGTTTAGATCAGGGGGTATGATGTCAGCGGCTAGATAATTAACAAAGTCTGCATACCAAGGTACATCACTTATGGCTAAGGATTTTTGAAAATACTCATGAGGGTCTGGGTTATCTTCTTCAATGGTTTCTAGTTGGGCTATCAGTCTATCATAGGCAAAATCGTCATTTATGGGAACTGGATCAGGTTTCAGGTATTCTAGCCTAGATAGGTGATCAGCTACCACATTATCAGTGCCTTTCTTATCACGGATATCCAAATCAAACTCTTGCAGTAATAGAATCCATCGAAGTAACCTAGGCTTGGCATCCTTTTTGCTTAGTAAGTAACGAATGGCAGCATGGTCGGTGTAAACTATAATCTTGGCTCCTACTAGATAAGATCTAAATTTGTCTATTGCAAAAACTACAGCTAGGAGCTCTTTTTCGGTTGTTGCGTAGTTGAGCTGTGCAGCGTCTAGGGTTCTACTGGCATAATAAATCACATGTAACTTTTTGTCTTTTCTCTGACCTAGAACGGCTCCAACAGCGTAATCACTGGCGTCACACATTATCTCAAACGGTTCTGACCAATCAGGGGGTTTCATTATAGGTGCTGAAATCAGAGCTTGCTTCAGAAGATTAAATGCTTTAGTACATTTTTCATCGAAGATAAATTCAGCATCTTTCATCAAAAGACCAGTTAAGGGTTTTGTTATTTTGGAGAAATCCTTGATAAAACGTCGGTAAAATCCGGCATGTCCAAGAAAACTTCTTATCTCCCTGATAGTCTTCGGCGGTTTTAGATTCTCTATGACTTCTATTTTTGCTTTATCTACCTCTATACCTTTTTCGGAAACTATATGTCCTAAAACAATCCCTTCGGTGACCATGAAATGACATTTCTCCCAATTTAGCACAAGGTTTACCTCCACACATCTCTCCAGGATTTTCTCAAGGTTGACAAGACAATTTTTGAAATCTGATCCACAAACTGAGAAATCGTCCATAAATACTTCCATAATTCCATCTAAATAATCAGCAAAGATAGACATCATGCAGCGTTGGAAAGTTGCAGGAGCATTACAAAGTCCAAAAGGCATTCTTCTATAGGCAAAAGTTCCAACTGGGCATGTAAAGGTAGTTTTTTCTTGATCTTCGGGGTGAATAGGTATTTGGAAGAATCTGGAATATCCATCTAAGTAACAAAAGTAAGAGTGTCTGGCTAGGCGCTCCAACATTTGGTCTATGAATGGTAATGGGAAATGGTCCTTCCTAGTTGCTTTATTTAATTTTCTATAATCTATGCACATACGCCAACCTCCATCGGTTCTTTTTGCTACAGGTTCGCCCTTCTCGTTTTGCACGACTGTGATGCCTCCCTTCTTAGGTACTACATGCACAGGACTCACCCATTTACTGTCCGAGATCTGATATATTATACCTGCCTCTAGTAACTTAAGAACTTCAGTCTTAACTACAGTACTCATTATAGGATTTATTCTTCGTTGGTGTTCTCTGGAAGGTTTTGAATCTTCTTCAAGCAAAATCCGATGCATGCATACGGATGGGCTTATTCCTTTTTGATCAGAGATCTTATATCCTAAGGCTGAGGGGTACCTACGTAAAACTTCTAATAATTGATCGGTTTCTTTTTGGTTTAAGGTAGCACTGACTATAACTGGACGATTCATATCTTTATCGAGAAATTCATATCTCAGGTTTTTAGGCAGTTCCTTAAGTTTTACGGTCGGTTTCATAGGGCAAGGCATAGGATCTGGGGTAAGAGATAAACATTCGTGAAGGTTATCATCAATGTAGGGTGTTTTATAATTGTCATCTTCCAAAATAAGGGTTGATGGCAATTTTATAGATTCAGTTTCTTCTTCTTGTTCTAATTCCCTAATGCATTCTTCGATGATATCTAAGGCATAACAGGAATCTCCTATCACAGGTGCCATAAGAAATTTTGACAATATAAATTCTATCTTCTCTTCACCTACCTCAAAAGTTAGTTTTCCTTTTTTAACATCTATTACGGCTCCAGCAGTCGATAAGAACGGTCTACCTAGGAGTATCGGTATGTCGTCATCTTCTTTAATGTCCATGACAACAAAATCAGTAGGTATAAACAACTGACCTACCCTAACAGGGACGTCTTCAAGTATGCCTATAGGGTATTTAACGGATCTATCGGCTAATTGAAGTGACATCTTAGTAGGTTGTAATTCTCCTAAGTTTAATCTCTCACAAACTGCTAAAGGCATTAAGCTCACACTAGCTCCTAGGTCTAGAAAAGCTTTTTCGATGACATGATTCCCCAAAATACAAGGAATGGAAAAATTTCCGGGATCTTTATCTTTCTTTGCTAACCTATCTTCGGAAATAGAATTACATTCCACGGGTTTCGGATCTTCAAGTCTACGTTTATTTGTAAGTATGTCTTTGAGAAACTTAGCATAAGAAGGTATTTGGGTGATGGCTTCTGTAAAAGGGATTTCTACGTGAAGTTTTTCTATAACCTTAACGAATTTTTGATATTGATTATCGATTTGGGTTTTCTTTAATCTTTGAGGGTAAGGTATTGGTGGTTTGTATGGCGGTGGTGGTACATAGGTTTTATTTTTAGGTTCTTCTCCTTTTTCTTGACTTTCCGGGGTTTCAGGCTTCTCTTTTTCCTCATTCCTCTCAGAAGTTTCGGGCTCACTTAATCTAGGGTTCAAAGGTTCCTTATAAGCGGTTCCACTTCGTAGAGTAATGGCATTAGCTTGCCCTTTCGGGTTCTGTTGAGGTTGTCCAGGGAACTGTCCTCCGGGTGTAGTCTGTGGGGCTTGGTTTAACGCTACCTGAGAGATCTGGGTTTCAAGCATCTTATTATGAGTAATGATTTGATCAACCTTGGTTCCTAACTGGGTAATTAGTTCGTTAACATGGACGCTTTGGTTCATGAACTCTTTGTTCTTCTGTTTTTGAGCAACGATGAAATCTTTTACAATTTCCTCAAAGCTCGGGTTTGGTGGCACAGGTTGCATAGGTTGATTTGTTCTAGGGGCTTGGTAACCTTGTTGTCTCGGAGGTGCGGTATTTTGGATAGGGTTATTATTTTTGTAGGAGAAGTGTGGGTGATTCCTCCATCCAGGGTTATATGTGTTTGAAAATGGGTTCCCTTGGGTATAGTTCACTTGCTCGGTGTTGGTTTCATTTAACAGATTGCATTCGGCGGATTGGTGTCCTTGCGTTCCACATATCTCACAATTCGGCGAAACTGCGGCTACAGTATTCGGAGTTGTACACATATGTTCGACTCTTAGGGCCAACGCGTCCATTTTAGCCTGCATCATGTCTATAGAGCTTAGCTCATGTATTCCTCCTTGGGCTTCCTTCTTTTCCACTGTCGCTCGTTCTACTCCCCATGATTGATGGTTTTGGGCCATGTCCTCGATAAGGGCACTAGCTTCAGGGTAAGGTTTGTTCATCAGTGCGCCACCAGCGGCAGCGTCGATGGTCATTTTAGTGTTATAATGAAGTCCATTATAGAAGGTTTGGATGATTAGCCAATTCTCTAAGCCATGGTGTGGGCATGCTCTTAATAGTTCTTTATATCTCTCCCAGGCTTCGAACAACGACTCTCCTTGGTGTTGGGTAAATCTAGTTATTAGGTTTCGAAGAAGAGCGGTCTTACTCGGGGGAAAATATCTAGCAAGGAAAACTTTCCTAAGGTCATCCCAAGTGGTTATTGAATTGGGTGGAAGGGAATCTAACCATGATAGAGCTTTATCTCTGAGGGAAAAGGGAAATAATCTTAAGCGTATTGCCTCAGGAGAAGCTCCATTGGTTTTAAAGGTGTCTGCTAACTGAAGAAAGTTTTTTAAATGTTGGTTCGGGTTATCAGTAGCGAGACCTGAGAATTGTCTCTGTTGCACTAATTGCAGCAGGGATGGTTTAAGTTCAAAATTATTGGCTGGGATAGCGGGGTTTACTATACTGGAACTAGGTTCCTCGTTTGATGGTTGGGCGAAGTCCTTAAGAGGTCTTCGGTTTTGTTCTTCGGCCATAGCTATCCTATTCCTATGGAAAAATAAACGTGCGCGAGCGTAACGTTCAGGTTCAGCTAGAGGGTCTACTAAACTTCCGGCACTGCGAGTCTTTCGCATTGACCGGTGGGTAACAACCTTAGTCTAAACGGTATAACTACAGGGTAATGAAATTTGACGATATTGGTCCCCGGCAACGGCGCCAAAAACTTGATGCGTGTTTTTCGCAAGTGTACGAATCACGTCAAAGTAATATAAAAGATTATCGAATCCACAGAGACCAAGTGTCAATCTATCAAACCTGTTGTTATGGTGTGTATCTAAGGCAACTATTTTTAAGGGTTTTAATAAGGGTGCAATGGTAAATAAAATTATAATTTTAAATAATAAATAAAGACAGGCTCGAATGTAATTCACGTAATCAATGATAATCCAGTACTTGTTAGTGGAACTACTTATGGGCAGTGTTTTCTTCTTTGAAAAGAACTAATTTAACAGGAACTGTCGCTTTCGCGTATTCAGAACCGAGTTGTACTCTCTAATCAACCCCTCCTATTGTCACGGATAAAAAGGTGCGTACTGCATTAGAGTAGTAAACCTATTTTTAAGAAATATAGTATCTTAACTAAGTTGAAAAGTATTTTAACCTGGACTTCTTAGCAAAAAGAGGTTCTTGCGAACCAGAGTTTAAACTTCCTAACGCGTCCGAAAATCGTTTTAAAATCTCTTTTCTTTTTAATCTAAAATCTCCTAATGAACTATACAAAGCGCTTTTGGCTGTTTTTGAAATAGTTAAAAACAATTATTTGAATTGAAAGATAAAATAGCCCTTAGGTGTTTCCACGAACAATTATACTGATTACTGGTTTAATTACGATCCTTACATTCTAACCTTTATGGAATTAGTTAGACATGATAAAGTAAATATTCTTTTTATAGTTTTTCATAAAAGTAATTTAAAGCGAGTGCAGGAAATAAACAACGTAAATGTGCGAGTGCAGGAAATAAACAACGTAAATGTGCGAGTGCAGGAAATAAACAAAGTAAATGTGCGAGTGCAGGAAATAAACAACGTAAATGTGCGAGTGCAGGAAATAAACAACGTAAATGTGCGAGTGCGGGAAATAAACAAAATAAAAGCGAGGCAGAAATAAATAAAAGTAAAGTACGAACTTGAATTAAAATGGCGGCAGGATTAACTTCCTCCAGAGTGCTCCAAAACTCGAACCACAGACAAATTACAGACTCGATCACTCGATTGCAGAGGCACCCCGATGTGGAATGGCAACTGCTTTATAACTGATATATGCCTAGAGAATTCTAATTCTGGATGAAGAAAAACGAAAATCTAAGGTCCTATTTATAGTAAAAACTGAAAGCATGAAATGACCGGGACGCCCCTCCACTAAAAAGTGGAGGTTATGGAATTTGGCCTTGTGGCGCCCGCCACAGGCCTATGGCGCCCGCCATGGTCCCTATAGGGGATGATGGAGTGGGGATCGTGGGTCTTGGAGGTTGAGGAGTGGTCTTGAGACGTGGCCACGTCATGGCTAACCCCATGGCGCCCGCCACGGTGGGTGCCGTAAGTGCAAAATGCTGAATTTCTAGGTTTTCGTCCGTTTTCACTCCTTTTTCGCTCCTTTTCCCGATTCAAGCTCCGATTATTATAAAAACCTGAAAACATAAGAAAACAAAGCAATAACAAAGCAAAACAACAATAAAAGCTAAGAATGCATGCGAAATCGGAGTCAGAAATACGGTGAATTTTAGTGTGATCACTATTTTCCAGACAGTTGGTCGCCTCGAGCCGCTGCACTTTCCCCTTGAATATTTATTTTGTTTTATTCTTAGTGTCAGTTGGTCGCATCGAGCCGCTGCGCATTCACTTTGAATATTATGTTTATCATTTCCAATGCTAGCTGGTCGCATAGAGCCGCTGCATTTTCTCTTTGAATGTTTATCTTGTTTGTATTCATGGTGTCAGTTGGTCGCATTGAGCCGCTGCGCATTCACCTTGAATAGGTTTGTTGTCATTCTCAGTGACAGTTGGTCGCATCAAGCCACTGTGCATTCTTTTTGAATATTTATTTTGTTATTCTTGGTGTCAGTTGGTCGCATCGAGCCGCTGCGCATTCACCTTGAATAAGCTGTTTGTCATTCCCAATGCTAGCTGGTCGCATCGAGCCACTGCGTACTCATTTTGAATATTTTTGTTGATTATTCTTAGTGTCAGTTGGTCGCATTGAGCCGCTGCGCATTCACTTTGAATATTATGATTATCATTTTCAGTGACAGTTGGTCGCATAGAGCCGCTGCACTTTCCCTTTGAATGTTTATTTGGTTGTATTCTTAGTGTCAGTTGGTCGCATCGAGCCGCTGCGCATTCACTTCGAATATTATGATTATCATTTTCGGTGACAGTTGGTCGCTTTGAGCCACTGCACATTCTATTTGGATATTTTTGTTGATTATTCTTAGTGTCAGTTGGTCGCATAGAGCCGCTGCACTTTCTCTTTGAATGTTTAGTTTGTTGTATTCTTAGTGTCAGTTGGTCGCATCGAGCCGCTGCGCATTCACTTTGAATATGTTGCTGCTTTTATTTCTCAAAGTCATTTGGTCGCATAGAGCCATTGGTCAACCACTTCGATTTATTTCCTCGTCTTGTTTGTATTCTCGGTGTCAGTTGGTCGCATTGAGCCATTGTGCAGTCATTTTGAATTTTATTTTGTTTTATCTGTGTTCGTTGATCCAACGATTTGGATTTCCTTTCGTTCCCGTATTTTGTTATTCTTAGTGTCAACAGTTACACTTGAACCTGTTGATTTATCACTTTGAATATGTCCCCATTTTCGTTTATTCATCCCCAATGTTTGTCATCCCCAGTGAGTCTTGGCTTGTGGTCGTCGACATTCTCATTCTAATCGTTCATACCATAATCATCATTTCATTGCATAAGAGTTGCAGAGTTAGATAGTTTGTAGTCCAGCATAACATTGCATTTAGGGGCAAAATTTCCGGTTATTTCTGTATTTAAATACCTTTCACCCTGATCTCATGAGTGTCTACCGTCATTCATGCCATCTGGTAAAGTTATTTAAATAGGGGCAACTGTCACACCCCAAATTTTACCCCTAATCGCTCATATCATAATCATACATTTATCGCACTTAGCAGGGATTTTTCCCGATTTTGTTTTCTATTTATTTCTTCTCATTTTCTAGCTATTTATATTTTTGATTCTTAATGTCTTTTCACCTATAAGCTTCCATTTTAATTTAATTTCATTTTCTTATTTTTAACTTTTAATTCATTTTGTGTTTCAATTTTATTTTCTATTTTCGTTTCTATTATCAAGTTCCTATTTTAAAATTTCTATTTCTAATCTTTAGCTCAATTTTCAATTTTTTCTAAATTTATTTGTTATTTCTTTTCATTTTCAAGTTCGCATTTTTAAATTAATTTTTATTTCATTTTCAAGTTTTATTTTTGAATTTATTTTCTATTCTTCAATTTTTAATTTTATTTCATTTTCAAGTTGTTATTTCTAAATCTAATGTCAATTTCAATTCATGTTTATTTTCTAAATTCCAAATTTGTTTCTTTAGTTCTAAGTTAATTTTAATTCCAAGTTTATTTATTTAAGTTTATGAGTTATTTTCAATTTTAAGTTTAATTCTTTTTAATTCACTTCTAATTTAAGTTTATGTTTAGATTTTAATTTAAAGTTCTCATTTTCAATATTAAGTGTTAATTTCAAGTTATAATCCCAAATGTAAATAATCAACTTTTATTCCATAATATTGTTATATTACAAAAAGAAAGAAAATTGTACAAAAAAAATTCAGGACCACAAGACAAACAAATCAGCATGCAGCCACCAACCAAAATTCTGCTCCACTCATAGCAGCAAAATTCAGACTGCTGTCCCCTCTCCTCCAACCCTTCACCTACAAGCAAGACAGAAAAATTCAGCACCAAAACAACTATAGAACAGCTCAAAAAAACACTACAAAAATTCAGCAAAATCAGTCCACAAAACACACAAATCAGTCCCAAAGTTCAGCCCTTAAAACACTATATCAATACACAAATTCAGCTACAAAAAAACCACACTGTTACATTCAAAAACTCACTCACAAAAATCTGCCTCAAGACACTCATTACAGTTCTCAAAACACACACAACAAAATTCAGCCCTTAAACACACAAATTCAGCCTCAAAAAACCACCAAAAATCACCACAAAAAAAAAAAACTCAAACTATAAAAAAATTTTCAGCAAGCGTTCCACAACCAAAAACCAAAAAAAAGGAGAAAAGAGAGGGTACAAAAAAGTTCAGCAACAACAACAAGAAGTAGTGCATCAGAAGAGGAATAGGAAGCTCACCGTAGTGGATTCGTCACCCCGATAACATTCGGGTCGGTATGGCTTTTTTCCCTTCACCTCTTTTCAGCTTTTGTTCATAGTTTCTTTTCTTTTTAACTCCATTCATTCTGCATACACAAAACAAAAC
Organism: Lathyrus aphaca; assembly: GCA_963966055.1. Classification (NCBI taxonomy): domain Eukaryota; kingdom Viridiplantae; phylum Streptophyta; class Magnoliopsida; order Fabales; family Fabaceae; genus Lathyrus; species Lathyrus aphaca. The sequence continues at coordinate 123,220,877 of OZ014523.1, read as the reverse complement.
CTTATGTTAAAACTTCACAAAAAAACTTCATATTAAAAAGCTTCAAAAACTTAAAACCAGCCAGCACATACTTTTTTTTTTACCCTAAGCCTCCATACTTATTCAAGCAACACAAATAAACCGCCAGTTCACCACCTTCAAAACCCCTCGCTGTGAACCACATCCAAGATCACTCACCTTCCATAGACACCCTCCTTCATCTTTCATGAACACAGACCAAAACACACGAAAAATCCCATTCACGAAACACACGTCCCTCGAATCAACACAGCTGCAAAAACGCAGCACCAAAACCATCCATACACACAAAGAACCAACAATCCGAATCCTCCACCGAAATCCAATCCTGTGTAAAACAAACAACCAGCCATCTAAAAAACCTTCAATCAACACAAACCGTCGCCTCTCCGCAAGCCCCCACAAAATACCAAAATCCGTAACTGCTTCACATCACACCACCATAAATCCTGGAAAATAGAAAGAAAAAAAACAGAAAAGAAAATAGGATGAAAACAGAACTATTCGAAACAAACTCGAACAAAACTATAATAAATCCAAACCTGTCAAAACCTTCCTTCCAAACTTTTCACAAGCCGAATCCGCGAGTTGGGAACATATTGTCATCCTGCATCAAACCTGAAAAACAACAACAAAACCATCAACACAAAAACAAATCCAGCTCTAAACTGAAACCAACACAGAATTAGAGAATCAGAACCGAAACTGTGAATCCGCCGCAAAGCACCCATCCATCACCAATCGCCGCTGACCGAAACAAATCTCCAAGCATCACCGCCCTTCACCGATAACAACAATCAGAACCTGTAAGAAACCAGAAGCAAAGAACCACGGGCCATCCAAAACCGAAAACAAACTGAACCTCCAAACCACACAAACCAGAATCCCTTTCCGTATCACGAGCTTCACCAACCAAATCCCCTTTTCAATCTTGAACACAACGAACCTGAAACCACAATCTGAAATCCGCAAGCATCACCTCTAACCTTCGGAAACTAGCCGCTTCAACCTCCTTAAACTCATCATCAGAACTGAAACCATCACCACCGCCACTTCTGTTTCCAATAAACACTCCCAGCACAGCCGTGATTCATCTCCACAAACAAAAAAAAAATGGACTGAGAAGAGGGAAATTTGGACGAGAAATAGAAAACGCAGGGAGAATGAACCTAAATCCCAACAATCAATCTAAATCAGAAGCCGATTTGAGGCCTTGTGAGAGATTCAAACACAAACCTGAGTAAGCCTTCATAAATCCGGAAATTGATTTCGAACCAAAGATCATGAGAGATCTGAGCATCACCAGAGCCGTCACCAAAACGCGAGACCACCGCCACCCCTAAACCGTGTTTTTTACAAAACCGGTGAGATTCGAAACCACCGAGCGAGTGCGAGAGAGACTGCGACTTGAGCGAGAGAGAGAGAGAGACGATCGAGGTGAGGGACGCGAAGGGCATTTGAGAGAGTGATTTTGTAGGATAGAGCTGCCAGATCTGAAACATTGAGGGTGAGTTCGCCTCGTTCTGTTCGAGAGGAAGAACACGTTTCTTTTTCTTTTTTTTTTTCTGATGCTTAACCCTTATGCATTTTTTTATTGTATTTATTTATTTTTTCTTATTTATATATATATATATATATATATATATATATATATATATATATATATATTATAAGGTCTAGTATTATTTATCAATTATCACTTACTGATTCTGCTAATAAATTGTCTTGATTATCTTTTATTTTATTTTTAATTTATCTAGCATTTTTTTATTTATTCATATTTATTACTATTATTGTTAGGTTTGTTATTAGGAATATATTTTATTTCTTTATTATTATTAGGTATTGTTATTAGGAATAATTTTTATTTCTTTTAAGAAGAGTGAAACATATTGGCTTTTAGGTTTTGATTTCCTTTCATTTTTTGTTAATTTATTTATTGTTGTTTATTTATTCTTTAAAACTATATTTTTCTTAGAGATTAGAACCCGGGCCGATGATATGACAAAGGTCACGATAAATCGTTTCCGATTAATCGTGACCCATATGAGGCCATGCATTTATTTATTTCCTATTCTATTTAATTCATTTATTTATTCTATTTATCTCATTTATTTAATTTATTCAATTTATTCTATTTCAAAATTTACTTCACTTTATTCATTTATTTATTATTTATTTCTCGCGTCTTTACACCATGCTAACTTCATTTCAAAAATAATAAATCCTTGGTCCAACGCCAAGTGAACTTCACTTCACATACACTCACACATGTAAGTCGGTCGTTCACGATCGCCATCTGCACAGTTCCTTACACTGCACAGCTTTTAACTTAATCAAATTGTCGCACTGCGCTTGTTTTCCACCCCCGCATTCTCGATCCATATATCGAGCCATAGCCAGTTACTAAGCCTTTGTCTTTGTATTTCCATTTACTTCATTCAGTTTTATTTTGCAAGTAGCAGCCTTTGCCTAGTCTTAGGAGCTTGCACCCTCATTTATTTTTGTTATGCTTTTCAATCCAAAAGGGAAAGACTCCTGCAATTGACTCCATGTCATAGGAAGTTTAGCCATCCCTAGTTACCTTCTTTGACCTTAGCAATTAGGTCCCTCATCCTTAGGTCCTTAGCCATTAGGTCCTTAGCTTTTTATTTTACGACTTTTTGTGACTTTCCTAAAGTCACGTGAGTGTTTGCCATAACACTTACCTTCCCCGCGAACCTTGAGTGTAACCAAGTGTTCGTTAATCCTTAGGAGAACTACGAGTGCTCTGATTCTACACCCGATACGTAGGCATCGATGCGATGTTGTGCGAGCACCATTAGAAATAAAACCTTAGGTTCCCTTAATTTTAACAAGCAATAAACAACAATAATGCAAATATTAACAAGAGGTTCCCGTAGGATACTGCGGATGCTTAGGATGCTAATACCTTCCCTAAGTATAATCAACCCCCGAACCTAGTTTCTCCTTATTTAGGGTTTTTACGATCTTTTTCCCTTTTCCCTTTGGATTAAATTAAAGTCGGTGGTGAACATAAATGTTTTGTGATTCAAGCTCAATCAATAGCTTGGTATCCGATTCTCACTGCAACACCAAGGATCTTAATTTTTCAGCAATTTCGTCCAGCCTCCTGTCATAGGCCTCATCCCCAGCACCCATTACTGTGAACTGATCCTCCTGGGGGTCTTCTTGCAGCACTCTGCCTGCAGTGGCAGTCCCTTGTACATTAGCAGGAATGTTGATCTCTGGATGAAGGTGGGGTCCAAATACAGGGGGGTTGACATGAGGCTGAACCCTCTCGTTGTTGCTTGTCCCAGCAGTCCCTAGATGGGGATCTTCCTGATTCTGCCTCTCTACCATTGCTCTTAATCTTTCTTGGCTTTGAGCCATATTGTTCATCATCTCCATAAACTGTGTCATTTGATCCCTCATTTCCAATCTTTCATTGGCCATTTGGTTCCTGACCTCTGTAAGGTCCTGTTGTACCTGGTCCATCTGTATGCCCGGAAGATTGTTGCGGGTGGGATATCTGTGTGGACGGTTGAGTGGAAATACCCGACGTCGAGCAATAGTTCCTGAGATCACAACAGAGTTAGTAACAAAAACAAAACAAACCTACAAAACAAACAAGGGTTAGCATGAAAATGCAGTATGCTTATTTGTTTCCAAGGTATCCGGCTTGGCACTTGGTTTTGACCCTTCCAGACCCTTGAAGATGCTGTTGATGTTGCTTTGAAGTAAACTCAGATGGAACAAACTGATACATATATTACAAAAAGCGAATGATACATAGTTTGTTCTTTACAAAACATGCCCTCTGAGGGGTCAAAATACATCGTAAGAAAATAAAAGTACATGAAATGAAAGCAACAACAAGCAAAAGTCAGACACCCAGACCAAACTCATCCTCCTGAACTTCCTTGAGGAGTGCTTCAGTCACAGGATCAGCCGGACGCTCTGTGAGATTCCTAATAAGGAGATTCCTAGTAGTAACAGCTGCAGTTAGCTTCTTGTGTTGACTCTGGTCCTTTGACCTCTTCACTCCAGCTCTAATCTTCAGCTCTGAGATCTCCCTCTGGGCTGCTGCCAGGGCTTCCTGTTGCTCTTTTGCACTAGCTTCCAGCTGCTCAATCTTGTCCTGAGTCCTCTTATCTTCTAGAGTACGAGCTTCGGTGATCCTGACCCACCTAGCTTGACTCTCCTTCAGATACAAATCAGTCCTGGCTTTTTGGAATTGGGCTTCCTTGCAGGCATTCTTCATGATCTGCTCTCCAGCCCTAGACTTCTTGATATAATCCTCTGACTTCTCAATTCTGGCTAAATGCTCCACTTTCAGCTTCTCTAACCTCTCAATATCCAACCTACCATCACTCCTCTCCCAGAGGGTCTTCTGCAAAGCTTGAGTCAACTTCTCATTTCTTTCTTTCAAACTCTCAAACTCCTCTAAACTGACAGTGACAGGAGGTGGTGCTGAGGATGGCCCAGGCATATCCTCCATGGTGAAGGGCATCCCAGAAAATTGAGCCCTGGCATGGGACCACTCATAGTACTGTGCTGATGCCACATTGTTGCACTTCCCCAGAATGGTTACTCCTTTAGTCTGAACATTGTCCCAGGCCCAGGCTGCCTGCCTGACAATAGCCAGATTGGGCTTGTTCTCACAGTAAAGAGTCTCAGCCAAGTCTTGTGCCTTAGGAGTGTGGACCAATGCATAGCCCAGTTGTCTTTTGAATAGCAGAGGGTTGTAGTTGATGCAACCATTAACTCCTATCAGGGGTACATTGGGAAACTGCCCACAACTGGTAATGATATCCCTGCCTTTTGTGCTTTGAGTGCACCACCTGATATCAGCTGAAGTCAAAGCAGTGAGTCTTCTAGCCCAGTTCCTCTGCTGATGAGGATTCAAGAATGCATATGTCTTGGGCAAATGCTTGAGAAGCCAGGTATGGAACAAAGGAGCACAACACCTTACTAATCTTCCCAGCTGCTTTTCATTCCTTTGGTGTACTGAGTAGTAGAAATCCCCCAACAAAGTGGGCACTGGGTTCCTCAGGATGAAAAGATGGATTGCATTCTTGCTAATGAATCTAGGCTCATTTGCAAATAATATAATCCCATATATGCTCAGGGCCAATAAAGCACAGACTGCCTTCCACTCTCCTGAAGAGGCCTTCAAAGCAGCCTGAGATATTAAGAAATCTAGATGTAGACCAGAGACTCCAGCCTTAGTAGTCATGCTCTGCCCAATCAGAACTGGTTCCAGATGCAATGCCCTTGCCACTTCTTCATTACTTGGAAAGACCATCTCAGGGTTGAAGGGGACTCCACCCCTGATAGGTATACCAACCAATGATGAATACTCTTCCAATAAAGGCCCCAACTGAAAATCTTGAAAAGTAAAACACCTTAGGGGGGGATCATAGAACTGCAGGCAAGTATGAATCAAGCTTCTCTGTGAAGGGTCCAAATCCATAACCACATCAAGGATGCCTCCATAGTGTTCTCTGAAAAGTGGTATATGGTCTGGAGTAATCAGGGTCTGAATCTTCCTGATGTCAGCTAGCCCAGGCTGAAAGAAATGATAGGAGATGTTGCTCTTCTTAGGTGCCATGTTGTTGAAGTAGAGTTGAGACAGGTGCTGATGATAACACTGAAAATGGGCCACTGATTGGCTGGTGCAGGTGACTGAAGCAGGTAGCCGATAGCTGAAGTAGATGCTGATGAAGATAAGTCTATGCTGATGATGGGGTCAAAACTAAGCCAAAGATAAAGGATGGATACCCTGAAAAACAAATAAGCAAATGTCAAAATGATGCAATGATGATGTATGCAAATGATATGTAAGGGTTTGTGACTGAGCTGGATACGATTAACTGCCTTGATATAGGTCCATATATGTTCAAGAAATCCAGATGGAGGTTCATAAGTCCAGTAACCAAGGTGGGGGACTCAAATAAAGAGTCACATGTCCAGGGTTAAAATCACAAGAACTGTTCCAAAATGGAGTACTCTTAACAATGTAACAGGGTATGTTGAGGTCAAGGGTACCTGCAAACCTGTAAACAGCCCAACCCCCTCACAGGTGATGTTCTAAAACAAGGATCCTCAAACTTGGATCAGTTATGAGAAGTGTAAACACTTCTAACCCGGAGGTACAATGTTTACAATAACCATAAAAGATCCTCCTCTAATTCACCTCAGTTTCTGAAGGTCAATACTAAAGGTCATCCAGACTTAGCAGGCTTCCCAGATAGCCCTAGTATTGCAGGAAATCTGCAACACAGAGTTCTCAAGAAGAAACCCTTATCTGAACCGTGTTTCATATTCCCGCACCAGACCGAGATGGAATGGGAAAGAATATGAACCACTCTAGCCTAGGTGTCACTCAGGTCCTAGGTATAGGACCTTAACTCTCAATAGCACACCCACCCACCAAAGCAACAAATAGATCCAGCCAGCACAGTATGACAATATGATATATGCAAAGCTATAAAGAAAACAATAAAGCAACTGTACATAAAGCAATAAAATACATATACAAACACAATTAGCACATAACACCCCAGTAAACACAAATCAATCAAGCGCTAGGAGGAACCCACAAAAAGAACCAGAAGCCCTGGTTGCAATATAAGGATCCCCAGCAGAGTCGCCAAGCTGTCGCTCCCGATAAATGGGAATGGCCCAGATAAAGGTACAGACGCGAACGGTCGGCGAAAGGAACAATGAGAACACACAACAGTGAACTCACTGGAGAAGAAAAGAGTCGCCAGCTAGGCATTTTTATCCCGGAGGAAAGGTAATGCTGCATAGACCTAGAAAAGAGATGGATAAGACGGTTGCGAACCAGAGAGACTGAGAAAGGGGGTTGGTTACAACCTGGGAAGGTATTAGCACCCAGATTGTCCGCCGTACTCGACGGGATCCACGCTTAAAAGATTTGTGTTTTAAAGGGGTAGTGTCAGTGCAATTTGTGTATAAAGAGAGATGGAAAAGGTGTACAGGTGTCAGTGTAAAAGAAGTGCAAAGTGTAATATATACAGTGTCAGTGCAGGAACAAGAATGAAATGCTCAAGAATATGAGGCTAAAAGAATAAAGCTGGAAAGAGGGGGGATATACAGAGACTTTTGTTCGATAACTGTTAAGTTATGCCTACGTATCCTCTCGTGCAATGAGGAAGTCAGAACACCGTAGTTCGACCCAAAGAGACTGAAAGATAAATTGACTTGTGAACTGCTTACTAGTCTATGCTCAAGTGTATGACCTGTCTGGCTCAGGTGCAAACTGTCTTGCATTAGACGGAAGAAGCAAGTTCTCGTTTGTGAATGAAGATGATGAGAAAAGAATCCCGGAGGAGACGATTATTGTTTGTTTTTGAGTTTTCAGTCTTTTATTGCTTTTGAAAGTTTGTCATAAGTTAATGAGCTTAAGCCTAAACCAATGGGTTAGTAAACTCATCACATCTTCCCTCTGATTAGGGGTAATGAGAATTACCTTAAGTGTGAAGTCAGCTTCTCACACTTAATCACCTTTGGTGTAGGATTAAGATCATTAACCTACTTGTGATTATTTAAATGTTTTTGGTGTTTTTGTTTAGTGTTGAGTAATGAGATTAAGCCATAATCAGGGATTAAACAGACTCATTACACCATCCTAATAGAAGGATAATAGATGAGGATGTTTAAGCTGAGGAAAGCTCCTCAACTTAATCCATGATTAGGGATTAAACTCATGACAAAACAAAGCCTTTATTAAGTGGATTTTATTTAATGATATGATGATGAAGTGTTTTTTAGGGTTTGTAAGACAACTTGAGGGGGACTTGTCCATCAACACTAGGGTTAGTCCTTCTTAACCAATTAAGGAAGAATTAGATCCCTAATGCAAGGCCCAAGTTACAAGTGTGATGTCTTGATGATTATTAAGATGAATTGATTAAAGGATTTAAACACATTAAGGGTTTAACACTTAGGATTAAAGTTATACACTCCATCCTAATAGAAGGATGCAGGCATAAGCTTAATCACAAAGCATTAAAGCCTTTAGGGTTTAATCCCTGATTATGAGGTGAGAAGAGAAGACTCAAGGAGACACAAAGGCAAAACTAAGTGGGGGACTAAAGAAAACCCTAATCATTGTCATGCTTGGTTGTTCCTATGGTTTGTGAGGTTTACAAGGGAAGTCTTCAATGGAACCACCAGGAAGCAGATGAAAGGATCAGGAGAAGCAAAGTAACTTGCTTCATTTAAGAAGTCAAGTCACTTGAGGAAAGAAAGTAAAAAGCAAAAGAATGAGCAAGCTCAATCTCAAACACATAACAAAAATGCAGCAAGGATGCATGAAAGAGATGAAAAGAAAATGTGAGAAGTGAAGGCAAATCCACTTCCCAAAGTTGCTTACCACCTGAAAAGTTAGTGAAAGGAATGCAATGCAATGCAAAATGGAATGAAATGGCATGATGATAAACAAAAATAGAAGCACATACATAATGTTAATGATGCTATGAGATGATACAAACATGAAACAACACATGGGGATGATCACATGAACATATGAATGCAAATGAAACAAGTTAAGAACCAAAAACATACATGAAAAGTTATGATATGCAAATGGCATACAACATGGAAAATACATGATGCAATGGTCAAACATGCTTTCAATATGTCTTAAGATGTCTAATGAATCAAAAGAATGCATAAAATGCTATGGCAAGTCAAGGTATGAATGCAAATACAAGATGGATGCATATGGAAGCCCAAATTAGGGTTTATGATCAAAGCATCAAACACAAACCAAAATCAGAAGCAAACATCAATATAAAAAATTGAAAATGCATTTAAAGTATCCCTAAACCTATACTAACTCACTGCCCAAAGGAAAAGTTCCAACTCTTAACCTAACTCAAGTTATGATTTTCCTAAGTTTTCTAGGGTTTTAGGGTTCCTTAACAAGAAAAATGTCAAACAAATGGGAAATGCAAGATCAATTCATGCCAATTTAATCTCACAAACTACATGATATGCTAAACACAATGCAAAAAGAATCAAAGTTCAACTCTCAATGGTTAGGCAGAAATGATTTTTGGAAGTTTGGATCAAAATAATGCCTTAAAAATGAATTAATTCCATGGAAAATTCTCAAAATGCATCAATATCAAAAAAGAAATTTGGTTTGAGGGTTGGACAATGTTTCTAAATGTTTTTAAATGTTTCATGAATTTTTTGGTGATTTTTAAATACCTAAAAGTATTTTTAGTTAATTAATTCTCATTAATTAATTAAAAATAAACTTTTAAATATTTAAAAATATTTTTAAAGTGAAAAAAATAAAAATAAAAATATTTTTGGTTTCTGAAATTAAATAAAAGTTTGTTAAAAAATTTTCAGAATTTTTAAAATTGTTTTGCTATTTTAAATAAAATGTAGAAAACAAATGTATTTAAATGAAAATAAAAATGAAATTAAATGAATTAATGAAGAAGTCAACTGATCCTAAGGCCAGCATTCAAACACACACGCGCGGGAGTTGACTAGGCGCGCATCTGGACGGCCTACATTCAAACTCACTAACCCTAATTAATTAGCCCTAATCCAGCCTTAATGACTTTCAGATGACCGGAACAGTGGTTCCGGTCATCTTCTCCGGCGAGTCCAAATGCTAAATCACTCTACACGCAATGAAAATGAAAACTAACTATCCAGAAATCATCCCCATCCAAAAACGAACCAAACCCCTCACTCAAACATCATTTATCATTCATAAACAGAGAGAATCGAATCAAACAATTTCTAGGGCAAAAAATTTCAGACAAAGCATACATCCTGGTTTCTCAACCATTTTCAAAAATAATCACATATTCATGACCAGGGGAGTGTATAGAAGCTATTTAGAACTTAAAATCATGCTTCTGAAAAAAAGTTCATGAAACTACCTGAGTTTGAAGCTCTTCAGTTTGCAACTTTCTGACCTCTTTTCTTTGTGCAACCCACTCCTTTTAGGCCCCTGATGACATATTGATGCTTAGAAGGAGTTTGTGTTGGCTGGTTTGGAAGTTTGAACAAGTTCTGTTCAGTGCAGTGAAGGAATCGTGTTTGTGATTCTGGCAGTTTAAGGCAAGGATGATGGATGCTTTGTGACCAGGAAGATGAGTTGAGTTGATCTATGAACTTTGTTTGTGTGTTTTTGAGCTGTGTGATGGGTTTCGAAGGGTTTTGCTCAAGAGGGTGAAAATGAGAATGTTGAGTTGTGGTATGTTTCAGGCCTGCCTCTTGTTGTGTTTAGCTTCCATTTTCTTTGTATAAAGAAATGTGATTGGTCAGAAGAAGTGACATGTCCTTTTGTGATAGGTATGGGTGCTTTTGCAAAATGTCAACTCTTGTGTAAGAAGGGCATGGGCTACTTGCTAGCTTGGTACAAAGGGCATGTCTTGCGCAGCATGAGATGAGGAAAAGCCTAGGGTGGATCAGCAAAGTAGCCAGCAAGTGGATGAGGAGATATGATGACTTTTGCAACTTGGTTCACTTTGGTTCTTATGAAAAGATCTTGTTCCAAAAACCATACAAATGTGTGATTCTTTGGTTCATTCTGAACTTTAGATGTCACATGATCATGTTATGTGAATTATAAGTGCATTTGATGGCCTTAAAACACTTGTTCAAGTCATTTTGCAAAATACCTCTTTGGTAGAAACTTTGAAATTTAGTGATTTTTGCCAACTTTGACAAGCCATAACTTTTGATCAAAAATGAATTAGGTCATGTTCTTGTACTTTTTGAAAAGGGAAAGATCTATTCTGCAACTTTCATGACCAAAGTTTTTCCATTTGAAGCTTTCTTGAATCAAAAAGTAAAGGTTGAAAAAGTTGCCTAAAATGACATTTTCATTAAAAGTCAAACTTGCCCAAAAAGTCAACTTTGCAAAAGACTTGAAATTCTTGAATTTTGTGAACTTCCAACTTCTTCCATGATCAAATAAAGATCATATACAATCAAAATGATGAAGAATGCTCTTTGGTTGGGTCATTGGGGGCCTCAGATGCCCTGATTTTGCACTGACTTGCTTGAAAAGTCAACTCTTGATCAGATGACTTCCCCATGGAATTTCTTCATGAAAATTGATATGCATACTCCCTATACCATATAGAGACCAATAGAAACAAGAATTACCAAAAAATTGGAGTTATGGCCTTTGAAACCAAAACCCTAATTCTAGGTCATTTGTGCAGTCAAGCCTGGCTCTGCTTCCATACCAATCCCAGTTCTTGTGATCCTCTGACATTCTTGACTTTGAGAGGACATAATATGATACTTGAACACACATGGACCCCTTTGAAGTGATTGTTGGCCTTTGGAGTGGCTCAAGAGGCTCTTGGATTTCTCAGATCACAAACCCTAGATGCAGATGACTTTGAACCAATGCAGTGAATCAAAAATGTGATATGAGATGATATGATTGAGTTTATGCATATGAAATGATAACAAGACATGGTGAATGGGTTAGGGAAAATTTGGGGTGTTTACAAAATGCTTCTGACTTTGGTTTGCATCATGACATTTCATCTCATTTGCATTGCATTGCATTCCTTTTGCTAACTTTTCAGGTGGTAAGTTGTTTTGAGAAGTGAATTTTCCCTCACTTCTCACAATCTCTTCTCATCTCCCTTGAATCATTGCTGAATTTTAACTTTGCTTTAGAGTGAGCTTGCTCATTCATGTTCATTCTCTTACTTTCTTTCTTCAGGCAACTTGTCTTCTTAAGTGAAGCAAGTTGTTTTGCTCCTCCTTGCTTCTTGTTCCTTTCATCTATCCCTTTCCTGTTGGTTTCTCTGAAGATATTTCTCTCTCAAGCCTCATTAACCCTAGGAACAACCAAGCATGATAACAATTAGGGTTTGATTATTCCCCCATTAGTTTTACCTTTGTGTCATCTTTGAGTCTTCTCTTCTCACCTCATAATCCAGGACTAAACCCTAAAGGCTTTAAGGCTTTGTGATTAAGCTTATACCTGCATCCTTCTATTAGGATGGAGTGTATAACTTTAATCCTAAGTGTTAAACCCTTAATGTGTTTAAACCCTTTAATCAAACCATCTAATAACCATCAAGACATCAAACTTGTAACTTGGGCCTTGCATTAGGGTTCTAATTCTTCCTTAATTGGTTAAGAAGGACTAACCCTAGTGTTAATGGACAAGTCCCCCTCAAGTTGTCTTACAAACCATAAAAATCACTTCTTAATCCTATCATTAACTAAAATCCACTTTAATAAAGGTTTTGTTTTGTCATGAGGTTAATCCCTAATCATGGATTACGTTGAGGAGTCTTTCTCAGCTTAAATGTTCTCATCTATTATCCTTCAATTAGGATAGTGTAATGAGTCCATTAAATCCCTGATTATGGCTTAAACTCATTACTTAACACTAAACAAAAACTACAAAAAACATCTAAATAAATGCAAGTAGGTTAATGATCTTAATCCTACATCATGGTGATTAAGTGTGAGGTGCTTACTTCATACTTAAGGTATTCTCATTACCCCTAATCAGAGGGAGGATGTGATGAGTTTACTAACCCCTGATTTAGGCTTAAGCTCATTCTCTTATGACAAACACCAAAAAGCAATAAAAGATTGAAAACACAAAAACAAACAATAATCGTCTCCTCCGGGATTCTTTTCTCATCATCTTCACTCACAAACGAGGACTCGCTTCTTCCGTCTAATGCAAGACAGTTTTCACCTGAGCCAGACAGGTCACACACTTGAGCATAGACAAGTAAGCAGTTCATAGGTCAATTTATCTTTCAGTCTCTTTGGGTCGAACTACGGTGTTCTGACTTCCTCATTGCACGAGAGGATACGTAGGCATAACTTAACAGTTATCGAACAAAAGTCTCTGTATATTCCCCTTCTTTCCAGCCTTATTCATTTAAGCCTCATAGTCTTGAGCTTCCCATTCCTTTTTTACACTGACACTTCCCTTATACACTTCACATTCTTTTTACACTGACACTTGCATTCTTTCCAGCTTTGATACACAAATTGCACTGACACTACCCCTTTAAAACACAAATCTTTTAAGCGTGGATCCCGTCGAGTACGGTGGACAATCTGGGTGCTAATACCTTCCCAGGTTGTAACCAACCCCCTTTCTCAGTCTCTCTGGTTCGCAACCGTCTTATCCATATCTTTTCTAGGTCTATGCAGCATTACCTTTCATCCGGGATAAAAATGCCTAGCTGGCGACTCTTGTCTTCTGAGTTCACCCCTGTGTGTTCTCTCCTCTTTCGCCGACCGTTCGCGTCTGTACCCCTTCTGACCAGGTGTCATTTGGTGGGAGAGACAACTTGGCGACTCTGCTGGGGACCCTTATACTGTAACCAGGGCTTCTGGTTCTTTTTGGGGGTTCCTCCTAGCGCTTGTTTGATTTGTGTTTATTGGGGTGTTATGTGCTAATTGAGTTTATTTATTTGCTTTATTTATTGCTTTATGTACAGTTATTTATTGCTTTCTTTACAGCTTTATACATCATACTGTCATCTTGCTGGATCTGGTTTTTGTTTTGGTGGGTGGGGTTCTGCTGAGAGTTTAAGGTCCTATACCTGGGACCTGAGTGACACCTAGGCTAGAGTGGTTCATGTTCTTTCCCATTCCATTTCAGTCTGGTGCGGGAATATGAAACACGGTTTAGATGTGGGTTTCTTCTTGAGAACTCTGTGCTACAGATTTCCTGTAGTGCTAGGGCTATCTGGGAAGCCTGCTAAGTCTAGATGACCTTTATTATGACCTTCAGAAACTGAGGTAAATTAGAGGAGGATCTTTTATGGTTATTGTAAACACTGTACCTCCGGGTTAGAAGTATTTACACTTCTCATAATTGATCCAAGTCTGAGGATCCTTGTTTTAGAACACCACCTGTGAGGGGGTTGGGCTGTTTGCAGGTTTGCAGGAACCCTTGGCCACATCATACCCTAATACTTGTTTTGTTTAATAATGCTTCACTTTGGACAGTTCTTGTGATTTAACCCTGGACATGTGACTCTTTATTTGAGTCCCCCACCTTGGTTACTGGATTTCTGAACCTCCATCTAGACTCCTTGAACATACATGGGCCTCATATATCAGGACAATTAATCAGATCCAACTTGATCACAAACCCTTGCATATCATTTGCATACACCATCATTGCATCATCTAACATTTGTTTATTTGTTTTTCAGGGTATCCACATTATATCTGGCTTGGTTTTGACCCCTTCATCTGCATAGACCCCTGTTTCATCAGCTATCTGCTTTCAGCTCTTCATCAGTTGTCTGCTTCAGTCATCTATATCATCACCAGCATCAGCCTATCAGTGGCCCATTTCCAGTACCAGTCTTGATCTTCATCAGCACTTGTCTTCAGTTCTTCATCAGCAGTCATGGCACCTAGGAAGAGCAACATTTCATATCATTTCTTAGAGCCTGTGCTGACTGGCATCAGGCAGGTCCAGGCACTTATCACTCCAGACCACATCCCATTATTCAGAGAGCATTATGGAGGCATCCTTGATATGGTTATGGACCTGGACCCTTCTCAGAGGAGTATGATTCACACCTGCCTACAGTTTTATGACCCTCCTTTGAGATGCTTTACTTTCCAGGACTTTCAGTTGGGACCTCTGTTGGAGGAATTTTCATCATTGATTGGAGTGCCTGTTAGGGGTGGAGCCCCCTTCAACCCAGAGATGACTTCTCCCAGCAATGGAGAAGTGGCAAAAGCACTGTACCTAGAGCCTATATTGATTGAGCAGAACATGACAACAAAGGCTAGGATCCCTGGTTTGCACTTAGACTTTCTGACTTCTCAGGCCATCTTGAAGGCCTCCTTTGGAGAATGGAGGGCAGTTTGTGCATCGTTAGCCCTCATTATATATGGGGTTATACTATTTGCAGATGAGCCCAAGTTTATCAGCAAGAACGCCATTCATCTTTTCCTTCTGAGGAACCCAGTACCCACCTTGCTGGGAGATTTCTATTATTCCATTCATCAGAGGAATGAGAAGCAAAGAGGAAAATTGGTGAGATGTGTCGCTCCCGATAAATGGGGAATGGCCCAAATAAAGGTACAGACGCGAATGATCGGCGAAAGGGACAATGAGAACACACAGCAGTGAACTCACTGGAGATGAAAAGAGTCGCCAGCTAGGCATTTTTATCCCGGAGGAAAGGTAATGCTGCATAGACCTAGAAAGATATGGATAAGACGGTTGCGAACCAGAGAGACTGAGAAAGGGGGTTGGTTACAACCTGGGAAGGTATTAGCACCCAGATTGTCCGCCGTACTCGACGGGATCCACGCTTAGAAGATTTGTGTTTTAAAGGGGTAGTGTCAGTGCAATTTGTGTATAAAAGAGCTGGAACAGGATGTACAGGTGTCAGTGTAAAAGGAGTGCAAAGTGTGATATATACAGTGTCAGTGTAAGGATGAGAGTATGCTCATGATCATGAGGCTAAAAGAATTATGCTGAAAGAGGGGGGATATACAGAGACTTTTGTTCGATAACTGTTAAATTATGCCTACGTATCCTATCGTGCAATGAGGAAGTCAGAACACCGTAGTTCGACCCAAAGAGACTGAAAGATGAGTTGACTGATGAACTGCTTACTTGCCTATGCTCAAGTGTATGACCTGTCTGGCTCAGGTGCTAACTGTCTTGCATTAGACGGAGGAAGCAAGTTCTCGGTTGTGAGTGAATGAGATGAGAAAAGAATCCCGGAGGAGACGTTTCTTGTTTGTTTTGAGTTTTCAGTCTTTTATTGCTTTTGAAAGTTTGTCATAAGTTAATGAGCTTAAGCCTAAACCAATGGGTTAGTAAACTCATCACATCTTCCCTCTGATTAGGGGTAATGAGAGTACCTTAAGTGTGAAGTCAGATTCTCACACTTAATCACCTTTGATGTAGGATTAAGATCATTAACCTACTCGTGATTATTTAGATGTTTTTGTGGTTTTTGTTTAGTGTTGAGTAATGAGATTAAGCCATAATCAGGGATTAAACAAACTCATTACACCATCCTAATAGAAGGATAATAGATGAGAATGTTTAAGTTGAGGAAAGCTCCTCAACTTAATCCATGATTAGGGATTAAACTCATGACAAAACAAGCCTTTGATTAAGTGGATTTAATTTAGTGATAAGATGAAGAAGTGGATTTATGATTTGTAAGACAACTTGAGGAGGACTTGTCCATTAACACTAGGGTTAGTCCTTCTTAACCAATTAAGGAAGAATTAGAACCCTAATGCAAGGCCCAAGTTACAAGCTTGATGTCTTAGTGATTATTAGATGAATTGATTAAAGGATTTAAACACCTTAAGGGTTTAACACTTAGGATTAAAGTTATACACTCCATCCTAATAGAAGGATGCAGGCATAAGCTTAATCACAAAGCCTTAAAGCCTTTAGGGTTTAGTCCTTGATTATGAGGTGAGAAGAGAAGACTCAATGAGACACAAAGGTAAAACTAAGAGGGGAGACTAAACAAAACCCTAATCATTGTCATACATGGTTGTTCCTAAGGTTTGTGAGGTTTACAAGAAAGATCTTCAGAGGAACCACCAGGAATCAGATGAAAGGAACAAAGAGAAGCAAAGTAACTTGCTTCATTTAAGAAGACCAGTGAATTTGTAGAAAGAAAGTAAGAAGAAGAAGAAAGAGCAAGCTCAATCTCAAACACAAAACAAAATGCAGCAAGGATGCATAAGAGAGATGAAAAGAAATTATGAGAAGTGAAGGCAAATTCACTTCTCAAAGTGACTTACCACCTGAAAAGTTAGTGAAAGGAATGCAATGTAATGCGAAATGAGATGAAATGGCATGATGAAAAACAAAACCAGAAGCACATACATGATGTTTAATGATGCTATGAGATGCTACAAACATGAAACAACACATGGGGATGATCATACAAGCTTATGGATGCAAATGAAACAAGTTAAGAAGCATGAACATTCATGAAAAGTTATGAAATGCAAATGGCATACAACATGGAAAATGCAAGATGCAATGATCAAACATGCTTTCAATATGTCTTAAGATGTTCAATGAATCAAAAGAATGCATAGAATGCTATGGCAAGTTGTCGCTCCCACTAAATGAAGCCAAGTCAGATAGGGTACAGACGCGAACGGTCGGCGAAAGGGACAATGAGAACACACAGCCGTGAACTCACTGGAGATGAATAGAGTCGCCAGCTAGGCATTTTTATCCCGGAGGAAACGCAATGCTGCATAGACCTAGAAAGAGATGGATAAGACGATTGCGAACCAGAGAGACTGAGAAAGGGGGTTGGTTACAACCTGGGAAGGTATTAGCACCCAGATTGTCCGCCGTACTCGACGGGATCCACGCTTGAAAGATTTGTGATTTAAAGGGGTAGTGTCAGTGCAATTTGTGTGTAAAATAGCTGGAACAGGATGTACAGGTGTCAGTGTAAAAGAAGTGAAATGTGATATATACAGTGTCAGTGTGAGGATGAGAATGAATTGCTCATGATAATGAGGCTTAAAGGATAAGGCTGGAAAGAGGGGGAATATACAGAGACTTTTGTTCGATAACCGTTAAGTTATGCCTACATATCCTCTCGTGCAATGAGGAAGTCAGAACACCATAGTTCGACCCAAAGAGACTGAAAGATGAATTGACTTGTGAACTGCTTACTTGCCTATGTTCAAGTGTATGACCTGTCTGGCTCAGGTGCAAACTGTCTTGCATTAGACGGAAGAAGCGAGTTCTCGTTTATGAGTGAATGAGATGAGAAAAGAATCCCGAAGGAGACGATTATTGTTTGTTTTTGTGTTTTCAGTCTTTTATTGTTTTTGGATTTTTGTCATAAGTGAATGAGCTTAAGTCTAAACCAATGGATTTAGTAAACTCATCACATCTTCCCTCTGTTTAGGGGTAATGAGAGTACCTTAAGTGTGAAGTCAGATTCTCACACTTAATCACCTTTGGTGTAGGATTAAGATCATTAACCTACTTGTGATTATTTAGATGTTTTTGTGGTTTTTCTTTAGTGTTAAGTAATGAGGTTAAGCCATAATCAGGGATTTAACAGACTCATTACACCATCCTAATAGAAGGATAATAGATGAGAATGTTTAAGCTGAGGAAAGCTCCTCAACTTAATCCATGATTAGGGATTAAACTCATGACAAAACAAGCCTTTGATTAAGTGGATTTTAGGTTAATGGTAAGATGATGAAATGATTTTTAGGGTTTGTAAGACAACTTGAGGGGGACTTGTCCATTAACACTAGGGTTAGTCCTTCTTAACCAATTAAGGAAGAATTAGAACCCTAATGCAAGGCCCAAGTTACAAGTGTGGTGTCTTGATGATTATTAGATGGATTGATTAAAGGAGTTAAACACATTAAGGGTTTAACACTTAGGATTAAAGTTATACACTCCATCCTAAGAGAAGGTTGCAGGCATAAGCTTAATCACAAAGCCTTAAAGCCTTTAGGGTTTAGTCCCTGATTATGAGATAAGAAGAGATGACTCAAAAGAGACACAAAGGTAAAACTAAGAGGGGAGACTAATCAAAACCCTAATCATTGTCATGCTTGGTTGTTCCTAAGGTTTGTGAGGTTTTCAAGAGAAGTCTTCAATGGAACCACCAGGAAGCAGATGAAAGGATCAAGAGAAGCAAAGCAACTTGCTTCATTCAAGAAGTCAAGTCACTTGAAGAAAGAAAGTAGGGAGAAGAAGAATGAGCAAGCTCAATCTCAAACACATATCAAAATGCAGCAAGGATGCAAGAGAGAGATGAGAAGAAAGTATGAGAAGTGAAGGCAAATTCACTTCTCAAAATCACTTACCACCTGAAAGGTTAGAAAAGAAATGCAATGCAATGCAAAGTGAGATGGAATGACATGATGCAAACCAAAACCAGAAGCATATATGTGATGTTAATGATGCTATTATATGCTACAAACCAGAAACAACACATGTGGATGATCATACAAGCTTATGAATGCAAATGAAGCAAGTTAAGACACATGAACATGCATGAAAAGTTATGAGATGCATATGGCATACAACATGGCAAATGAGAGATGCAATGATCAAACATGCTTTCAATATGTCTTATGATGTTAAATGAATCAAATGGAGGCATGGAATGTCATGGAAAGTCATGTTATGCAAGGAAATGCAAGATGGATGCATATGAAAGCCCAAATTAGGGTTTATGATCAAAGTATCAAACACAAACCAAAATCAGAAGCAAACAACATTACAAAAAATTGAAAATGCACTCAAAGGATCCCTAATCCTATACTAACTCACTGCCCAAAGGAGAGATCTCAACTCCTAACCAATTTCAAGTTATGATTTTTCTAAGTTTTCTAGGGTTTTAGGGTTCTTTAACAAGAAAAATGTCAAACAAATGGAAAATTAAAGATCAAATCATGGACATTTAATCTCACAAACTACATGCTAAACACAATGCAATGCAAAAAGAATCAAGGTCCAACTCTTCATGGTTACGCAGAAATGATTTTTGGAAGTTTGGATCAAAATAATGCATCAAAAAGATTTTAAATCAATGAAAAATTCTCAAAATGAATCAAGATCAAAAAATAAATTTGGTTTGAAGGTTGGACAATGTTTCTAAATGTCTTAAAACATTTCATGAATTTTTTGGTGATTTTTAAATACCTAAAAGTATTTTTAATAAATTAATTTTCATTAATCAATTAAAAATAAACTTTTAAATATTTAAAAATACTTTTTTAATGCTAAAAATGAAAATAAAAATATTTTTGTGTTTTAAAAATTAATGAAACCCTTGGTAAAAAATTTCATAATTTTTAAAGCATTTTTACTATTTTTAATAAATATGAGAAATAAAATATAAAGAAAATGAAATAAAAATACAAAGTATGCAGTATGAGTGGCTGAGATTGAAAGTTGAGAGATCCAAAGGCCCTGCGTGCAAGTCAACAAGACTGGGGGTAATCACAATCCAAGGCCCAGATTCAAAGTCTTTAAGCGCGCGTGATCTGATGGCTGAGGTTTAATGTTAATTTAATTAATTAGGATTTATTTAATTAAACAAGATTAGGGCATAATGACTCATCTGTGCCGTCCAAACACGCGCGGGAGAAGCAAATCAAAGGCCAGAATTCAAAATTGGTTAATTAATGAGATTAGGGCTTAATCATTTTCAGGTGACCGGAGGGAAGCTCCGGTCATCTTCTCCGGCAACATCAAAACCCTAGATCATGATTCAGGCTTCCAATCATCAAATTAAAAGCAGGAAAATGTTCCTCTACTTAAACCTCACTCAAATCACCTCTCAAACCAAATTTCTCATGCTCAAATGAAGAGAATCGAAACCATGAAGATTCACGGGCAAAGTTTCAGAGCCCTGGTAAATCCTCATTTCTCACTCATTTTTAATTCTAAACCCATCCCCATGATCAGCAAGACATACACAATCCATTTATAACTTAAAATGCAAGCTCTGAGAGAAAAATTTCACGGCCATACCTGAGATGGAAGATCCTGTTTCTGGGCTTTCTGGGCTTCTCCTTGATGCAGACTCACCCCAATGGTTCTCCTGATGCTAATGGTAGGCTTGGAATGAGCTTAAACAAGCTATTTTGAGAGGTTCGAATCTGCTATATCAGAAAATGAGTTCTGTGTGTGAGTGGTTTCAAGCTCTATTAATGGCAGATTCTGGTTCCTTTTTATGTGTTTGATTTGTTGGTGAAGAGAGTTGGGATGTTTTGTGGCTGGAAGATGAGATTCGAAGAAGGGAAGCTTTGTGACAGTTTTGTGGTATGCTGTGTTCTGGCTTGCTTCAATGCCCAATGCCTTGCTATAACATCTCCAAGTTGTGTGGATAGCCTGTGGGGCAGGTCAGTAGGGGTGGCTGCTCACTGTGCCATGAGTATGGGAACTTTTGCCAAAAAGTCAAGTTGGCTTGTACTAGCAGCATGGGTCATGGCAGCAGCAGTTTGAAGTCATGTCTTGCTTCATCTTGAGTTGAGGAGGGCCCTTGGATTGCTTGTAGCTGACTGCAACATATGGATCACAAGCTATGCTAGTTTTTGCAACTTGCCCACTTGATGTTTCCTCATGATTTTGTGCCATATGCATAAGACATTTCTTGCTGAATTTTGTAGCATGAGACCTCTTTTAGTCATGGCAATGCATAGAAGTCAGCCAGCAATCACATAGCTCTTTGAAAAATGACTTTGCCAAAAATCCAACTTTGCACTTGTAATGGAAAATGTCTTATGGATTTCTTGAAAATCAAGGCAAACAATGAAAAATCCCTTGGGCCAATTCTGTTTTTTAGGGCATATGTGATCATGTGATGAAGTTTTGAAGTCACTTTAAAGTCACTAGAATGCTTGGTACATGAATTTGCAAGTTTTCCATTTGGTGCATAACTTGAATTTTAATGATTTTTGCCAACTTTGACACAACATAACTTTTGATCCAAAATGAATTAGGTCATGTTCTTGTACTTTTTGAAAAGGGAAAGATCTAATCTACAACTTTCATGACCAAAGTTTTTCCATTTGAAGCATTTTTGGATCAAAAAGTAAGGGTTGAAAAAGTTGCATAAAATGACATTTCATTAAAAGTCAACCATGCCCTAAAAAGTCAACTTTGCAAAAACTTCAAATTCTTGAATTTTGTGAACTTAAACCTTCTTCCATGATCAAATAAAGATCAAATACACTCAAAATGATGAAGATCACCCCTTGGTTGGGTCATTGGGGGCCTCAGATGCCCTGATTTTGCACTGACTTGTCCAGAAAGTCAACCCTTGATCAGATGACTTCCCCATGGAATTTCTTCATGAAAATTGATATGCACACTCCCTATACCATATAGAGACCACAAGAAACAAGAATGACCAAAAAAATTGGAGTTATGGCCTCTGAAACCAAAACCCTAATTTTAGGTCAACTGTGCAGTCAAGCCTGGCTCTGCCTCCATACCAATCCCAATTCTTGTGATTCTTTGGCATTCTTGACTTTGGAAAGATATAATATGATGCTTGAACACATATAGACCCCTTTGAAGTGATTGATGACCTTTGGGGTGGCTCAAGAAGCTCTTGGATTGCTCAGATCACAAACCCTAGGTGCAGATGGCTTAGAACCAAGGCAAAGACTTAAAAATGTGATATGAGATGTTATGATTGTGTTTATGCATATGAAATGATCACAAGCCATGGTGTGAATGGGTGAGGGCAAATTTGGGGTGTTTACAGCTGCCCCTATTCAAGCATGAGTTAGCTGTGCAGGATGTAAGCAACGGCTTAACAGGCAAACAAGATAACTTGTGGTTGAATACCAAAGACAGTCCAAAATTTGCACTCACAGAATGAAGAAGAAAAGGGATATAGATTGTAAAGGAAAATAAAGTATATTGTAAAGTGTGGGCGACGGAGGACGACCGTCGAGCAGAGGACGACTGCTGGGTAAAGAGCAATGACGGGGACGGCCGACATGCTGGGAAAAGTGCGGGAAATAAAGCAATGACGGGGACGACCGACATGCTGGGGATAAAAAGAATTATGATGGGGACGGCCATCAAGATAAAGCTGTAAAATTCTCTGGGGATTAATGAAACATGACGGGGACGGCCATCAAGCTCATAAAGTAAGGTAACCCACGATGGGGACGGCCATCGGGCTAAAAAAAGAAAAGGGACCACGACGGGGACGGCCATCGGGTTAAAGAATAAATGAAATAAACAGATGATGAGGTACGGTCATCAAAGGTGAAGGACGATCACCTAGCAGGGGACGGCTGCTCTGTTGGGTTAAGATGAGGGACGGTCATCTAAGGTGGAGGACGACCACCTGGCAGGGTATGGCTGCCGAAAATATCGCGACATAGGGAGAATGCCGGATAAAAGGTCAACGATGGGGACGGCCATCAGATGAGCATGATGGAGGACGACCATCAAGAGGTGGAGGACGACCACCTAGCAGGGGACGGCTGCTCTCAAGGTTTGTCATGACATAGGACGAATGCCAGATAACCAAAATCAACAATGGGGACGGCCATTGGATAAAATGATGAAGGACGATCATCAAGAGGTGGAGGACGACCACCTAGCAGGGGACGGCTGCTAAATATCAACGATGGGGACGGCCATCGGATGAGCATGATGGAGGACGACCATCAAGAGGTGGAGGACGACCACCTAACAGGGTACGGCTGCTCTCAGGGTCTATCATGACACAGGACGAATGTCAGATAAAAAGGAAAATTTGCTTTGTTGGCGATCTACTGGGGAGTAGTAAACACGGACAAGTGTTTATATCCAAGAAACAAAAGGTATAAGTGTTTGGTATTGTGTATAGATTAAAGATGCGGACGAGCATCCTTAAGACTACGATACGGACGAGTATCGGGTAGAAACAAATACTGACTCGTGTTCAGAGATGATGATACGGACGAGTATCAACTGGTTAACAAGGAACACGGACGAGTGTTGAATCTAAGAGGATTCTTCTGGGGGATAGAAGACACAGGCGAGTATCTATATTCAAGAAGACAAAAGTGTTTGACACAGTGTATGGATTAAAGATGCGGACGAGCATCCTTAAGACTATGATACGGACGAGTATCATGTAGAAACAAACTCTAGACATATGCTCTGAGATGATGATACGGACGAGTACCATCTGGTTAACAAAGAACAAGGACTAGTGTTGAATCTGTGGGGATATATAAGTAGTATATTCAAGATACGGACGAGTATCTGTATAAGAGTGATTGGTGTATAGATGAGTATTTAACTGCTGGGGAGAGTGACACGGACTGGTGTCAAAAAGGAGCAGAGTGTGATATGAACAAGTATCTGATATACAAAGTATAGATGACTGTGCTGGGGATATGACACGGACGAGTGTCAAAGTATCGCTATATGTAAGTATATGTGAGTGCAAAGAGGACGTCTTTGGCTTTCTTCCGGGGTTATGACACAGGTGGGTGTAATGCAGGTGGTACTGTTTGCTCAGGCGACTTTACTGGGGAGTGATGACACGGATGGGTGTCAAAGGGAGTATATATACTGATGTTTGTGAATGTGAGGCAACTGCTTTTGCTGGGGAGCTCTGCTGGGGATTTTGGGGAAAGTATTCTGTATACTGTTGAAGTGTCATTATTCACAAGTGTTGATTCAAAACATGGCTTATGATTATGCTATATGTTTGATTTTTTGCCGTAATGCTCCGTGTTAAAACGGAATGCTACGCTTTGTGGGTGAATATGATGCGAATGCTATGATTATGCAAAGATACCAAACCGGGATTCGGATCCCGCTGCCACGAAGATCTTCGATCGATCTGTTGAAATGGACATCCCAGCTGGGGATGAGATCATTGGTAGATCTGATGATATGATATCTGCTTGGGGATTCGGGTCACTGAGAGACCTATTCCAATAAATGAAAGACCCAGCTGGGGTTTGTAGAAGCTTTCTTCACTCTGTTGTGATCTTCTATGCGCTGCTCTTCTGGATAGAGGCTGGAGCTCTGTGGGGAAATGGTTCCCTGTCCTTTGTACTCGGCTGAGGATGAAATGGCAACTCGGCTGGGGAGAAAGAGAAATCACTGAAAGACCTCCTTAGAAATTCTGTTGAGGTGGATTCTTGACTCAGCCGGGGATATGGGCGCCTTCTGTGATGCCTGGCAACTCTGATGGGGATAAGTAATAAGTGGCAACTCAGCTGGGGAGAAAACACTTTGGGCGCTGAGCGTCGATTTGTCAGCTTGCTGGGATGAAGCTTACATGCCCCAAGTTGCATTCTGGATACCCGCAATCCTGCAAAGATATAGAAACGCGCAAAATAATCCCGAGGTATCCCTTACTGGATTCCGTCATAGGAGTTTAGACACTTCTGAGAGTAAGCATATTTCCTGCGAGCATGTTTTTATTTGAAGATAAACATCTGTATTTCTTATGCATTCAATTTTTCTTTTAGATATCAGACATTTTTGCAAATAAAATGTATAAAACAAGACATGACTGAAAAATCTGATTTTATTAATTCATATGCCCTGAATTGGCGAGATACAGTCAAAGAAACAAATCCCCTGAAATGAGGAGATCGTTACAAATTGAGAAACAAAATACTGGCAATGTTGATGACGCTTTAAGGAGCTTCCTCTCCTGCTATGACTCGTATGGCTTTTGACGTTCTTCTCATCTTGCTTTCTGAGGAATGTTGATTCTGATTGAGGTTTGATCCTTTCAAAGCTTACCAAGTCGTAAGTGATACAGACGAATTCAGAATGTAGTTGTTCGCTTATTCCCTTATTTTGCATGGATCGCCCTTTCGGGTTTTCAATCCATCGGGATACCCATTTTTGCCTGAGTTGTCCAATGCGGCTTTTCAACTCAGCGGGTGTACATTTTTTTATTTATTTTCCCTTATTTTTGCCCGAGTCTTTTATTCTGTTTTTGACTCGCCGGGATGCCCTATTTTTGCCTGGACTTACATTCTGTTTTTGTGTCCAGCGGGTCATTTTTATGCGAAGTATTTTTTAACTGCATCTGAATTCACAGGGGACAGGAAGTCTTCACCATCCATGGTGCTGAGCATCAGTGCTCCACCAGAGAAAACTTTCTTCACTACAAATGGTCCTTCATAATTTGGAGTCCATTTGCCCCTGTGGTCTGTATGAGGAGGGAGGATTCTTTTCAGCACAAGATCTCCTACTTGGTACTCTCGGTGCCTGACTTTCTGATCGAAGGCTTTCTTCATTCTTTTCTGATATAACTGCCCATGACAGATTGCAGCCAATCTTTTCTCTTCAATCAGACTCAGTTGTTCGTATCGGGCCCGAACCCATTCTGCTTCACTCAGTTTAACATCCATCAATACCCGTAGAGAGGGTAATTCAACTTCAACCGGTAGGACTGCTTCCATACCGTACACAAGCTGATACGGTGTTGCCCCAGTGGATGTTCTGATTGACGTGCGGTACCCATGCAAGGCAAACGGTAGCATTTCATGCCAGTCTTTGTAAGTGACTACCATCTTCTGCACAATCTTCTTGATATTTTTATTCGCTGCCTCAACAGCGCCATTCATCTTTGGCCTGTAAGGAGAAGAATTGTGGTGTTGGATTTTGAAGTCCCGGCATAGCTCTGCCATCATTTTGTTGTTTAGATTGGAACCATTATCAGTAATGATTCGCTCGGGCACTCCATATCGACAGATGATGTCTCTTTTCAGAAATCTGGCTACCACTTGTCTTGTAACATTTGCATAAGATGCTGCTTCGACCCATTTGGTGAAATAGTCAATGGCAACCAAGATGAATCGGTGGCCGTTCGAAGCAGTTGGTTCAATCTTTCCAATCATGTCAATGCCCCACATAGCGAAGGGCCAGGGTGAAGACATCACATTCAAAGGACTGGGAGGCACATGCACCTTATCTGCATAAATCTAGCATTTGTGGCATTTTCTGGCATAGGCACAACAGTCGGCATCCATTGTGATCCAGTAATAGCCCGACCTCAACAACTTCTTGGCCATGGCATGCCCTCCCGCATGGGTACCAAAGGATCCTTCGTGCACTTCATGCATCAACAAGTCCGCTTCTGTCTTATCAACGCATCTGAGGAGTACCATATCAAAGTTCCTTTTTTATAAAGACCCATCAATGTTCAAGAAGAAACTACCAACAAGCCTTCTCAAAGTCTTCTTATCATTGGAAGATGCCCCAGGTGGGTATGTTTGATCCTCCAAGAAGCACTTAATGTCATGGAACCAAGGCTTATCATCTTTGACAACATCTGCTGCGAACACATATGCTGGTCTGTCCAGTCTGGACACTGAGATCTGAGGTACAAAGTTGGCAGCTTGAACTTTGATCATAGATGAAATGGTGGCAAGAGCATCTGCAAACTGATTCTCGTCCCGAGGGATATACTCAAGCTTGACTGTTGTAAAGAAAGTCAATAACCTCCTTGTATAATCCCTGTAAGGTATCAGATGATCTTGGTGGGTGTACCATTTGCCGTTGGTTTGA
The DNA here is from genome assembly GCA_963966055.1 of Lathyrus aphaca. NCBI lineage: Eukaryota > Viridiplantae > Streptophyta > Magnoliopsida > Fabales > Fabaceae > Lathyrus > Lathyrus aphaca. The sequence continues at coordinate 123,193,798 of OZ014523.1, read as the reverse complement.
TTGATTACCAAAGTTGAATCTCCGAATACGGTCAATGTCTTGATCCTGAGGTCAATGGCCTCCTCAAGACCCATAATGCAGGCTTCGTATTCAGCTTCGTTGTTAGTGCAGTTGAAAGTGAGCTTTGCCGAGAAAGGCATGTGAACTCCTTTAGGTGTAATGAGTACTGCACCAACACCACGGCCATTCATATTAACAGCCCCATCAAACATCATAGTCCATTCTTCTTCCGGGTCAGGCCCTTCAGTGTGAACAGACTCTTCATGATCTTTTGTTTTTATGAACATGATGTCTTCATCAGGGAAGTCAAATCTCATAGGCTGGTAATCATCAATGGGTTGCTCTGCAAGATATTCAGACAATACACTACCCTTGATGGCTTTCTGAGATGTGTATTGGATGTCATATTCTGTGAGAATCATTTGCCATCTTGCAACCCGTCCGGTAAGTGCTGGCTTCTCAAATATGTACTTAACTGGGTCCATTTTTGAGATCAATAAGGTAGTGTGGGTCAACATATACTGTCTCAGTCGGCGAGCAGCCCACGCTAAAGCACTGCAAGTTTTCTCGAGCAGTGAATAACGTTGTTCACAGTCGGTAAACTTTTTGCATAGGTAGTATATTGCATACTCTTTTCGACCAGACCTGTCATGCTGGCCCAGCACACACCCCATTGACTCTTCTAATACTGTCAAGTACATGATCAGAGGTCTTCCTTCAACTGGAGGCATAAGGATTGGAGGCTCTTGTAAGTATTCCTTGATCTTGTCAAAAGCTTTCTGGCAGTCTTCGTTCCACCTGACTGTTTGTTCTTTTCTCAATAATTTGAACAAGGGTTCGCAGGTTGCTGTAAGGTGAGATATGAACCTTGAAATGTAGTTCAATCGACCTAAGAACCCTCGTACTTCCTTCTCTGTCTTCGGTGCAGGCATCTCTTGAATAGCTTTGACTTTATCAGGGTAAACTTCAATCCCTTTCTCACTTACAATAAATCCCAGCAGCTTACCAGATCGCACCCCGAACGTGCACATGTTAGGGTTTAACTTCAACTGGTACTTCCTCAGACGCTTGAACAACTTGAGCAGATTTACCAGATGGTCTTCTTCAGTGAGGGACTTGGCAATCATGTCATCCACGTAACACTCGATTTCTTTATGGATCATATCGTGGAATAATGTCACCATAGCCCGTTGATACGTCGCATCGGCATTCTTGAGCCAAAATGGCATTACCTTGTAACAGAACGTGCCCCAGGGTGTGATGAAGGTTGTCTTCTCCATGTCTTCAGGTGACATTTTGATCTGATTGTATCCTTAGAATCCGTCCATGAAGGAGAATACCGAGAACTGAGCCGTATTATCCACCAATACATCAATGTGAGGTAAAGGGAAATCATCTTTCGGGCTAGCTCTGTTCAGATCCCGGTAGTCGACACACATTCTTACTTTGCCGTCTTTCTTAGGCACAGGTACGATATTAGCAACCCACGGTGGATAGCTAGTCACAGCAAGGAACCCGGCGTCCCATTGCTTTTGTACCTCTTCCTTGATTTTCATTGCCATGTCCGGGCGAGTACGGCGCAACTTCTGTTTAACCGGCGGGCATTCTTCTCTCAAAGGCAGCTTGTGCACAACAATGTCGGTATCCAACCCTGGCATATCTTGATAAGACCAAGCGAACACATCCACGTACTCTTGCAGCAGGTCAATCAGTTGTCTCTTCACTGAGTCTTGTAAGCAAGCCCCGATTTTAACTTCTTTCACGTCTTCATCTGTACCAAGATTGATCGTTTCAACCTCCTCTTGGTGAGGAGTAATGACCTTTTCCTCTTGTCTCAACAACCTGGCTATCTCTTTAGGAAGCTCATATTCTTCTTCAACCCCTTCATCAGCTTGATTGATTGGATTGTCAAAGTCATACGAAGTCATAGTCGTGCTGTTGTCGGTGCTGTCTGGAAGGCACACTCTGCAAGGGTTCAGTTTGTTCATTTTAGTGATTGATTTTAATCTTGTTTAGAAAAGTGAAATAAAGTTGTCATTTTGAAAACACTGCCATTTATTTTTTGTACAAAAAGAAAAATGGAAAAACAGTGAGCGGAAAAGAAAAGACTCGTTTGCAAAAAGATGTCTGATATTTCATTGATTAATCTTGTTGCACAAAAAGTACAGATGGCCCGATTACAAAATGAGTCTTGTCATCTTGGGCAAGATGCAAGACTTTGATGCATGCTATAAAATACAGGAAATAATAATTACTCTGCATGAGTAACTCTTATAATTTTTTGGGAAGACCAGTTTGAGATACTGCTCCCCGGGATCTTTGGACGAATCCAGCTTTCCAGGTTGCGTTCTTCCTCCAGCTCGTCTTCCACATTGTTGATAGCATCAGGGGTGAGCATCCCCCCACTCACAAAGTTGGGCTCCTTTGCAACCTCTGCTTGATCTTGTTGAGTTGGTTTGTAACCCAACCCAAATCTATCCTCTTTCTTCTCCACCGGTAACAGTTTGCCCCAGCCTTGGGCATTTCCTTCTTCAACAACCTTCCGGGCTTGTTGATATGATGTCATTGAAGTTCCAAGTACAGCAGATGTTTCATTCACGTTCAAGGCTTCGAAACCTTGGCTCATCGTTTCATGGATCTCCCCATCCATCTCAATGTATTTATAGGTAGCCAGGTGGCTAACAAAAATATCCTCCTCTCCACAGATAGTAACGACTTGACCTTCCCACTCGAATTTTAACTTCTGGTGAAGGGTTGAGGTCACGGCGCCAGCGGCGTGAATCCATGGCCTACCCAATAGACAGCTGTAGGCAGGCTGTATATCCATCACGTAGAAGGTCGTTTTGAGAGTTTGCGGGCCAATCGTTATGGGCAACTCAATCTCTCCCAGAACCGATCTCTTAGAACCATCAAAGGCTCTCACCACCAGGTTGCTGGGACGCAACGCCAATCCATCATACTCTAGCTTCACAAGGGCTTTTTTAGGTAAGACATTGAGGGATGACCCTGTGTCCACCAGCACATGGGAAAGGACTGCACCTTTACATTCCATGGTTATGTGCAAAGCCTTGTTATGATTGCGGCCTTCCGTGGTCAAATCAGTGTTGGTGAACCCTAGTCCATGACTAGCATTAACATTTCCAACTACAGCTTCCAACTGATTGACGGTGATCTCTTCAGGCACATAAGCTGCGTGCAAGACTTTTAATAGTGCATTCCGATGGGCTTCGGAGCACATGAGCAATGATAGGATTGAGATCTTGGAAGGCGTCTGGTGAAGCTGATCCACTATTTTGTAATCACTCTTCTTGATGATTCTCATGAACTCATCAACCTCTTGATCAAAGGGTGTTTTCAAAGCTTCTTTAACAATCTGCTCCTCCTGCACCAAGCCTTTTCCCTTTGCCTTGGCAGCAGCTTCTGCTTCGGCAGTGGGTTTTTGAATTTGTGGAGCAAAAAGACGTCCGCTTCGAGTGAAGCCTCCGCCTCCTCCCACATTGTCTATTTGTGGTGCAGGGGTTGATGATTCAAAAGTGATTTTTTGTCCTTCGCAGTATAGGTCAGAGCCGTAATGCCACGGGATGGCATTACTGCTTTCATAAGGTACTGGTCCAGGCACCGTGACAGTGACTGGACTGATTGCAGCTGCGGAAGGAATTGTGATAGTCTGTGGATCGTAATATATCGTGACTGGTGCTCTGATGGGAGCAGCACTTTGTGAGTTGTAAGCAGAGTTATTTTCTGGATCGTAGTAAATTGTAACGGTTGAGACATCTTCATTATTTGTTGCTGATGTTATAGGAGACATTGTCGGAAGGATGGGTGTTGCTGTTGTAGGAGTTTCAAAATGAAGTGGTGCTGAAATTGTTGAAGGTACGTTTGTTGATATCTGATCAGTTGAAATGACAGATGAAATACTTGTTGATGAAACTGAAGAATTGTCGGGAACAATGGTTGTTGCAGTTGTAGGAGATACTGGAATTGTTGCTGATGAGATTGCTGGATTTGTAGGAAATGATGTGGTGATTTGGAGTTGGCCACTCTGAATGAGACCATCTATGCCATTCCTCAAGTTATCACACCCATTTACTGAAATATTGCAGTAAGCACACCCTAACTCACACCCCGGGAACATTTTACATTCGAGGAGTTGAGCCTTAATTTCTACCAACGGTGTCCGGATTTGACCCACACTGGTTATTAAATAAGACGGCTTGTCTTCTTCAATAGCGTTGATTCTGGGACCCCCGTGGTTTGGCATAGGGTTCTTATTAACATTGGGTGGTGGTGCGAAATTCAGGGCCTTAGAGTCTACCAGGTCTTGTACCTTCATGTGCAAGGCTCTGCACTTTTCTGTACTGTGGCCAGGTGCATTTGAATGAAAAGCACATCTGGCGTTGGAGTCATAATTCCTGGGTAGACTATTAGGATCTGGAGGTGCCAACGTCCTTAGCTCAACTAGGTTGAGTTTCAGGAGTTGTGGCAGCAATGTTGCATACGGCATAGGGATCGGATCGATTACCCTATTGGCCTGAGAAGGTCTCTGTTGGAATGGCCTTTGCTGATTGTTGTTGTTGGTGTTGTTGTAGTTTCTCGGAGGATACTGAGCTTGTTGATGGTACTGAGGTTGTTGCTGATAGTTTTGTTGCGGAGGTTGATAAACTGGTTGTGGATGAGCCGGAGCGGGAATGGTGACTGCTGCCAGAGACCTGTGAACATATTGGAGTCTGCCCCTGTTGGTGTGGATGGCATTGGTCTCGCCAGTTCTCGTTGGGCCTGCAAAAGGCTTCCTTGTATTGATGAACGAGCTGGCACCATTGTCAGAAATCTTGCCCATCTTCAACAGGCTCTCAATTCTCTCTCCAGCTATGACAACATCTGCAAAGCTAGTGGAGGAGAAAGCAGCCAGCCTGTCAATATATGTTCCCTGGAGGGTGTTCATAAACATATCTGCCATTTCCCTCTCTGACATAGGTGGCTGAACAGCAGCAGCCAATTGCCTCCATCTCTGGGCATATTCTCGGAAACTTTCCCTTGACGACTGTGACATTCCCATTAGGAGGGTCCTGTTGGGTGCCATATCTAAGTTGTACTGATACTGTCTGATAAAGGCCTCTGCCAGGTCTTTCCAACACCTGATAGTTGCTCTCGTCAGATGAGAGTACCATTCTCTTGAAGCTCCTGTCAAGCTGTCTTCAAAATAGAACATCCAGAGCTTCTCGTCCATGGTGTAGGCCTTCAGCCTCCCCAGAAATGATTGTAAATGGGTCCGGGGGCATGAAGTCCCGTTGTATTTTTCAAAACAAGGAGGCTTAAACTTATGGGGAATCCTGACCCCGTCTACCAAGCCCATGTCCATAACATCAAAACCCAAAGAGTTTTGGGACTCTAAGGATCTTAATTTCTCAGCTATCTCGTCCAGCCTTCTGTCATAAGCTTCCTCCCCAGCTCCCATTACTGTGAACTGATCCTCCTGGGGGTCTTCTTGAAGTACCCTTCCTGCAGTGGCAGTCCCTTGAACATTTGCAGGAATATTGACCTCTGGATGAAGGTGGGGACCAAATACAGGGGGATTGACATGAGGTTGGACCCTCTCATTATTGCTTGTGCCAGCAGTCCCTATATGAGGATCTTCTTGATTTTGCCTTTCCACCATTGCTCTCAATCTTTCTTGGCTCTGAGCCATGTTGTTCATCACTTCCATAAACTGCGTTATCCGAGTTCTCATTTCCAATCTTTCGTTTGCCATTTGATTTCTGACCTCTGCAAGGTCCTGCTGTACCTGATCCATTTGTATGCCCGGAAGATTGTTACGGGTTGGATATCGGTGCGGACGGTTGAGGGGAAATACCCGGCGTCGAGTAATAGTTCCTGAATATCACAACAGAGTTAGTAGCAATAAAACAAAAACCTACAAAACAAACAAAGGGTTAGCATGCAATGCAGTATGCTTATTTGTTTTCAAGGTATCCGGCTTGGCATTCAGTTTTGACCCTTCCAGACCCTTGAAGATGCTGTTGATGTTGCTTTTGAAGTAAACTCGGGTGGAACAAACTGGTACATATATTACAAAAGACAAATGGTACATAGTTTGATTACAAATACAAACCCTCTGAGGGGCCAAAATACATTACAAGAAAATAAAAGTACATGGAATGAAAGCAACAACAAACAAATGGTCAAACACCAAGACCAAACTCGTCCTCCCGAACTTCCTTGAGAAGTGCCTCGGTCACAGGATCAGCTGGACGCTCCGTGAGATTCCTGATAAGGAGGTTCCGGGTAGTAACAGCTGCGGTTAGCTTCTTGTGTTGACTTTGGTCCTTTGACCTCTTCACTCCAGCTCTGATCTTCAGCTCTGATATCTCCCTCTGGGCTGCTGCCAGGGCTTCTTGCTGCTCTTTTGCACTAGCTTCCAGCTGTTCTATCTTGTCTTGGACTCTCTTATCTTCCAGAGTGCGAGCTTCGATGATCCGGACCCACCTAGCTTGACTCTCCTTCAGATACAAGTCTGTTCTGGCTTTCTGGAACTGGGCTTCATTGCAAGCATTCTTCAAAATTTGTTCTCCAGCCCTAGACTTCTTAATGTAATCCTCAGACTTCTCAATTTTAGCCAGATGCTCTACTTTCAGCTTCTCCAACCTCTCAATGTCCATCCTACCATCACTCCTTTCCCGAAGGGTCTTCTGCAAGGCCTGAGTCAACTTCTCATTTCTCTCCTTCAAGCTCTCAAACTCCTCCAAACTGACAGTGGCAGGGGGTGGTGCTGAGGATGATCCAGGCATATCCTCCATGGTAAAGGGCATTCCAGAAAATTGAGCCCTGGCACGGGACCATTCATAGTATTGTGCTGATGCTACATTGTTGCACTTCCCCAGAATGGTTACTCCCTTGGTTTGAACATTGTCCCAGGCCCAGGCTGCCTGCCTAACAACAGCCAGATTTGGCTTGTTCTCACAATAAAGAGTCTCAACCAAGTCTTGTGCCTTAGGAGTGTGGACCAGTGCATAGCCCAGTTGCCTTCTGAACAGCAAAGGGTTGTAATTAATACTACCCTTAACTCCTATTAGGGGCACATTGGGAAAATGCCCACAGCTGGTGATGATATCCCTGCCTTTTGTGCTTTGAGTGCACCACCTGATATCAGCTGAAGTTAGAGCAGTGAGTCTTCTAGCCCAGTTTCTCTGCTGATGAGGATTCAAAAATGCATTTGTCTTGGGCAAATGCCTGATAAGCCAAGTATGGAACAAAGGAGCACAACACCTCACTAATCTTCCCCTCTGCTTTTCATTCCTCTGATGCACTGAGTAGTAGAGATCCCCCAATAAAGTGGGCACTGGGTTCTTCAGGATGAAAAGATGGATTGCATTCTTGCTAATGAATCGAGGCTCATCTGCAAATAATATGATTCCATATATGCTCAGGGCCAATAAAGCACAGAATGCTTTCCACTCTCCTAAAGAAGCTTTCAGGGTAGCTTGAGAGATCAAGAAATCCAGATGCAAGCCAGGGATTCCAGCCTTAGAAGTCATATGCTGCCCAATCAGGACTGGTTCCAGATGCAATGCCTTTGCTACCTCTTCATTACCAGGAAAGACCATCTCAGGGTTGAAAGGGACTCCACCCCTGATAGGTATACCAACCAATGATGAGTATTCTTTCAATAAAGGGCCCAGCTGAAAGTCCTGGAAAGTGAAACACCTCAGTGGGGGATCATAAAACTGAAGGCAAGTGTGAATCAGGCTTCTCTGTGAAGGGTCCAGATCCATAACCACATCAAGTATATCTCCATAGTGTTCCCTGAACAGTGGTATATGGTCTGGAGTGATCAGGGTCTGAATCCTCCTGATGTCAGCTAGCTCTGGCTGGAAGAAGTGGTAAGTGATGTTGCTCTTTTTAGGTGCCATGATGTTGAGGATGAGTAGAGACAGGTGCTGATGATAATGCTGAAAGAATGGGCCACTGATTGGCTGGTGCAGGTAACTGAAGTAGATAGCTGATAGCTGAAGCAGATGCTGATGAAGATAGGTCAATACGGATGATGGGGTCAAAACCAAACCAAAAATGAAGATGGATACCCTGAAACACAAATAAGCAAATGTCAATATGATGCAATGAGGATGTATGCAAATGATATGCAAGGGTTTGTGACTGAGCTGGATCTGATCAAGTGCTCTGATATAAGCCCAGGTATATTCAAGAATTCCAGATGGAGGTCTATAAATCCGGTAACCAAGGTGGGGGACTCAAATAAAGAGTCACATGTCCAGGGTTATAGAATCACAAGAACTGTTCCAACATGGAGTATTCTTAATCAAATCAAAGTAACAGGGTATGCTGAGGTCAAGGGTACCTGCAAACCTGTAAACAGCCCAACCCCCTCACAGGTGGTGTTCTAAAACAAGGATCCTCAGACTTAGATCAGTTATGAGAAGTGTAAACACTTCTAACCCGGAGGTACAGTGTTTACAATAACCATAAAAGATCCTCCTCTAATTCACCTCAGTTTCTGAGGGTCAATACTAAAAGGTCATCCAGACTTAGCAGGCTTCCCAGATAGCCCTAGCATTGCAGGAAATCTGCAACACAGAGTTCTCAAGAAGAAACCCATATCTGAACTGTGTTTCATATTCCCGCACCAGACCGAGATGGAATGGGAAAGAATATGAACCACTCTAGCCTAGGTGTCACTCAGGTCCCAGGTATAGGACCTTAACTCTCAATGGAACACCCACCCACCAAAGCAAACAAACAGATCCAGCCAGCAGCACAGTATGACAGTATGATATAATGCAAAGCTATAAAGGAAACAGTAAAGCAACTGTACATAAAGCAAAAATAAATACAAAAATACAAACACAAATAAGCACTTAACACCCCAGTAAACACAAATCAAACAAGCGCTAGGAGGAACCCACAAAAAGAACCAGAAGCCCTGGTTGCAGTATAAGGGTCCCCAGCAGAGTCTCCAAGCTGTCGCTCCCACTAAATGAAGCCAAGTCAGATAGGGTACAGACGCGAACGGTCGGCGAAAGGGACAATGAGAACACACAGCCGTGAACTCACTAGAGATGAATAGAGTCGCCAGCTAGGCATTTTTATCCCGGAGGAAAGGCAATGCTGCATAGACCTAGAAAGAGATGGATAAGACGGTTGCGAACCAGAGAGACTGAGAAAGGGGGTTGGTTACAACCTGGGAAGGTATTAGCACCCAGATTGTCCGCCGTACTCGACGGGATCCACGCTTGAAAGATTTGTGATTTAAAGGGGTAGTGTCAGTGCAATTTGTGTGTAAAATAGCTGGAACAGGATGTACAGGTGTCAGTGTAAAAGAAGTGAAATGTGATATATACAGTGTCAGTGTGAGGATGAGAATGAATTGCTCATGATAATGAGGCTTAAAGGATAAGGCTGGAAAGAGGGGGAATATACAGAGACTTTTGTTCGATAACCGTTAAGTTATGCCTACGTATCCTCTCGTGCAATGAGGAAGTCAGAACACTGTAGTTCGACCCAAAGAGACTGAAAGATGAATTGACTTGTGAACTGCTTACTTGCCTATGCTCAAGTGTATGACCTGTCTGGCTCAGGTGCAAACTGTCTTGCATTAGACGGAAGAAGCGAGTTCTCGTTTATGAGTGAATGAGATGAGAAAAGAATCCCGAAGGAGACGATTATTGTTTGTTTTTGTGTTTTCAGTCTTTTATTGTTTTTGGATTTTTGTCATAAGTGAATGAGCTTAAGCCTAAACCAATGGATTTAGTAAACTCATCACATCTTCCCTCTGTTTAGGGGTAATGAGAGTACCTTAAGTGTGAAGTCAGATTCTCACACTTAATCACCTTTGGTGTAGGATTAAGATCATTAACCTACTTGTGATTATTTAGATGTTTTTGTGGTTTTTCTTTAGTGTTAAGTAATGAGGTTAAGCCATAATCAGGGATTTAACAGACTCATTACACCATCCTAATAGAAGGATAATAGATGAGAATGTTTAAGCTGAGGAAAGCTCCTCAACTTAATCCATGATTAGGGATTAAACTCATGACAAAACAAGCCTTTGATTAAGTGGATTTTAGGTTAATGGTAAGATGATGAAATGATTTTTAGGGTTTGTAAGACAACTTGAGGGGGACTTGTCCATTAACACTAGGGTTAGTCCTTCTTAACCAATTAAGGAAGAATTAGAACCCTAATGCAAGGCCCAAGTTACAAGTGTGGTGTCTTGATGATTATTAGATGGATTGATTAAAGGAGTTAAACACATTAAGGGTTTAACACTTAGGATTAAAGTTATACACTCCATCCTAAGAGAAGGATGCAGGCATAAGCTTAATCACAAAGCCTTAAAGCCTTTAGGGTTTAGTCCCTGATTATGAGATAAGAAGAGATGACTCAAAAGAGACACAAAGGTAAAACTAAGAGGGGAGACTAATCAAAACCCTAATCATTGTCATGCTTGGTTGTCCCTAAGGTTTGTGAGGTTTTCAAGAGAAGTCTTCAATGGAACCACCAGGAAGCAGATGAAAGGATCAAGAGAAGCAAAGCAACTTGCTTCATTCAAGAAGTCAAGTCACTTGAAGAAAGAAAGTAGGGAGAAGAAGAATGAGCAAGCTCAATCTCAAACACATATCAAAATGCAGCAAGGATGCAAGAGAGAGATGAGAAGAAAGTATGAGAAGTGAAGGCAAATTCACTTCTCAAAATCACTTACCACCTGAAAGGTTAGAAAAGAAATGCAATGCAATGCAAAGTGAGATGGAATGACATGATGTAAACCAAAACCAGAAGCATATATGTGATGTTAATGATGCTATGAGATGCTACAAACCAGAAACAACACATGTGGATGATCATACAAGCTTATGAATGCAAATGAAGCAAGTTAAGACACATGAACATGCATGAAAAGTTATGAGATGCATATGGCAATCAACATGGCAAATGAGAGATGCAATGATCAAACATGCTTTCAATATGTCTTATGATGTTAAATGAATAAAATGGAGGCATGGAATGTCATGGCAAGTCATGTTATGCAAGGAAATGCAAGATGGATGCATATGAAAGCCCAAATTAGGGTTTATGATCAAAGTATCAAACACAAACCAAAATCAGAAGCAAACAACATTACAAAAAATTGAAAATGCACTCAAAGGATCCCTAATCCTATACTAACTCACTGCCCAAAGGAGAGATCTCAACTCCTAACCAATTTCAAGTTATGATTTTTCTAAGTTTTCTAGGGTTTTAGGGTTCTTTAACAAGAAAAATGTCAAACAAATGGAAAATGAAAGATCAAATCATGGCCATTTAATCTCACAAACTACATGCTAAACACAATGCAATGCAAAAAGAATCAAGGTCCAACTCTTCATGGTTAGGCAGAAATGATTTTTGGAAGTTTGGATCAAAATAATGCATCAAAAAGATTTTAAATCAATGAAAAATTCTCAAAATGCATCAAGATCAAAAAATAAATTTGGTTTGAAGGTTGGACAATGTTTCTAAATGTCTTAAAACATTTCATGAACTTTTTGGTGATTTTTAAATACCTAAAAGTATTTTTAATAAATTAATTTTCATTAATCAATTAAAAATAAACTTTTAAATATTTAAAAATACTTTTTTAATGCTAAAAATGAAAATAAAAATATTTTTGTGTTTTAAAAATTAATGAAACCCTTGGTAAAAAATTTCATAATTTTTAAAGCATTTTTACTATTTTTAATAAATATGAGAAATAAAATATAAAGAAAATGAAATAAAAATACAAAGTATGCAGTATGAGTGGCTGAGATTGAAAGTTGAGAGATCCAAAGGCCCTGCGTGCAAGTCAACAAGACTGGGGGTAATCACAATCCAAGGCCCAGATTCAAAGTCCTTAAGCGCGCGTGATCTGATGGCTGAGGTTTAATGTTAATTTAATTAATTAGGATTTATTTAATTAAACAAGATTAGGGCATAATGACTCATCTGTGCCGTCCAAACACGCGCGGGAGAATCAAATCAAAGGCCAGAATTCAAAGGTTGTTAATTAATGAGATTAGGGCTTAATCATTTTCAGGTGACCGGAGGGAAGCTCCGGTCATCTTCTCCGGCAACATCAAAACCCTAGATCATGATTCAGGCTTCCAATCATCAAATTAAAAGCAGGAAAATGTTCCTCTACTTAAACCTCACTCAAATCACCTCTCAAACCAAATTTCTCATGCTCAAATGAAGAGAATCGAAACCATGAAGATTCACGGGCAAAGTTTCAGAGCCCTGGTAAATCCTCATTTCTCACTCATTTTTAATTCTAAACCCATCCCCATGATCAGCAAGACATACACAATCCATTTATAACTTAAAATGCAAGCTCTGAGAGAAAAATTTCATGGCCATACCTGAGATGGAAGATCCTGTTTCTGGGCTTTCTGGGCTTCTCCTTGATGCAGACTCACCCCAATGGTTCTCCTGATGCTAATGGTAGGCTTGGAATGAGCTTAAACAAGCTATTTTGAGAGGTTCGAATCTGCTATATCAGAAAATGAGTTCTGTGTGTGAGTGGTTTCAAGCTCTATTAATGGCAGAATCTGGTTCCTTTTTATGTGTTTGATTTGTTGGTGAAGAGAGTTGGGATGTTTTGTGGCTGGAAGATGAGATTCGAAGAAGGGAAGCTTTGTGACAGTTTTGTGGTATGCTGTGTTCTGGCTTGCTTCAATGCCCAATGCCTTGCTATAACATCTCCAAGTTGTGTGGATAGCCTGTGGGGCAGGTCAGTAGGGGTGGCTGCTCACTGTGCCATGAGTATGGGAACTTTTGCCAAAAAGTCAAGTTGGCTTGTACTAGCAGCATGGGTCATGGCAGCAGCGGTTTGAAGTCATGTCTTGCTTCAGCTTGAATTGAGGAGGGCCCTTGGATTGCTTGTAGCTGACCGCAACATATGGATCACAAGCTATGCTAGTTTTTGCAACTTGCCCACTTGATGTTTCCTCATGATTTTGTGCCATATGCATAAGACATTGCTTGCTGAATTTTGTAGCATGAGACCTCTTTTAGTCATGGCAATGCATAGAAGTCAGCCAGCAATCACATAGCTCTTTGAAAAATGACTTTGCCAAAAATCCAACTTTGCACTTGTAATGGAAAATGTCTTATGGATTTCTTGAAAATCAAGGCAAACAATGAAAAATCCCTTGGGCCAATTATGTTTTTTAGGGCATATGTGATCATGTGATGATGTTTTGAAGTCACTTTGAAGTCACTAGAATGCTTGGTACATGAATTTGCAAGTTTTCCATTTGGTGCATAACTTGAATTTTAATGATTTTTGCCAACTTTGACACAACATAACTTTTGATCCAAAATGAATTAGGTCATGTTCTTGTACTTTTTGAAAAGGTAAAGATCTAATCTACAACTTTCATGACCAAAGTTTTTCCATTTGAAGCATTTTTGGATCAAAAAGTAAGGGTTGAAAAAGTTGCATAAAATGACATTTCATTAAAAGTCAACCATGCCCTAAAAAGTCAACTTTGCAAAAACTTCAAATTCTTAAATTTTGTGAACTTCAACCTTCTTCCATGATCAAATAAAGATCAAATACACTCAAAATGATGAAGATCACCCCTTGGTTGGGTCATTGGGGGCCTCAGATGCCCTGATTTTGCACTGACTTGTCCAGAAAGTCAACCCTTGATCAGATGACTTCCCCATGGAATTTCTTCATGAAAATTGATATGCACACTCCCTATACCATATAGAGACCACTAGAAACAAGAATGACCAAAAAAATTGGAGTTATGGCCTCTGAAACCAAAACCCTAATTTTAGGTCAACTGTGCAGTCAAGCCTGGCTCTGCCTCCATACCAATCCCAATTCTTGTGATTCTTTGGCATTCTTGACTTTGGGGAGATATAATATGATGCTTGAACACATATAGAACCCTTTGAAGTGATTGATGACCTTTGGGGTGGCTCAAGAAGCTCTTGGATTGCTCAGATCACAAACCTTAGGTGCAGATGGCTTAGAACCAATGCAAAGACTTAAAAATGTGATATGAGATGTTATGATTGTGTTTATGCATATGAAATGATCACAAGCCATGGTGTGAATGGGTGAGGGCAAATTTGGGGTGTTTACACAAGTCAAGGTATGAATGCAAATGCAAGATGGATGCATATGGAAGCCCAAATTAGGGTTTATGATCAAAGCATCAAACACAAACCAAAATCAAAAGCAAACATCAATACAAAAACTTGAAAATGCACTCAAAGGATCCCTAAACCTATACTAACTCACTGCCCAAAGGAGAAGTTCCAACTCTTAACCTAATTCAAGTTATGATTTTCCTAAGTTTTCTAGGGTTTTAGGGTTCCTTAACAAGAAAAATGCCAAACAAATGGAAAATGAAATATCAAATCATGACCATTTAATCTTACAAACTACATGATATGCTAAACACAATGCAAAAAGAATCAAAGTCCAACTCTTTATGGTTAGGCAGAAGTGATTTTTGGAAGTTTGGATCAAAATAATGCATCAAAATGATTTTAATTCCATGAAAAATTCTCAAAATGCATCAAGATCAAAAAAGAAATTTGGTTTGAGGGTTGGACAATGTTTCTAAATGTTTCATGAATTTTTTGGTGATTTTTAAATACCTAAAAGTATTTTTAATTAATTAATTCTCATTAATCAATTAAAAATAAACTCTTAAATATTTAAAAAATATTTTTAAAATGCAAAAAATAAAAATAAAAATATTTTTGGTTTCTGAAATTAAATAAAAGCTTGTATAAAAAATTTCAGAATTTTTAAGGTTGTTTTGCTATTTTTAATAAATTGGAGAAAATAATGTAATTAAATGGAAAATGAAAATGAAATAAAACTGAAAATAGAAAAGTAATCCAATCTGATGGTCCAGATTCAAACTCACACACGCGGGAGCTGACTACGCGCGCGTTTGGACGGCTCATATTCAAACTCACTAACCCTAATTAATTAGCCCTAATCCCAGCCTTAATGACTCTCAGGTGACCGGAACAGTGTTCCGGTCATCTTCTCCGATCACCCAAAATCACAAACTCACTCTACACGCAATGAAAATGAAATCCAACAGCCCAGAACTCTTCCCCACTCAAAAACGAATTAAACCCCTCATTCAAACAACATTTATCATTCAGAAATAAGGAGAATCGAATCAAACATGTTCTAGGGCAAAAAGTTTCAGAGACTGCATACATACTCATTTCTCACTCATTTTCGAAAACAATCACATATTTATGATCAGGGAAGCATGTAGAAGCTATTAAGAACTTAAAAATCCATTTCTGGAAAAAAAGTTCATGAAGCTACCTGAGTTTGAAGCTTTTCAGTCTGCAACTTTCTGGCCCTTTCTCTTTGTGCAATCCACTCCTATGACCTCCCTTATGCTTCTGAAAGGCTTGGAACAAATTTATTTGGGCTGGTTTGAGAGTTTACAGAAGTTCTGTTCAAGCTCAGGTGAGAATCGTATTTCTGGTTCTTTGAGTTTCAGGCTACTTTGATGGTTGGTTTGGGTTCAGTGAAGCATGGTGAGAAGGTTTGTGAAGTTTGTTTCTGAGTTTGTGGCCTGAGGAGAGTGTTTCAAATGCTTTTGCTCTATGGTGTGAAAATGAGAGTGTGTTGCTATGGCTTGTTTCAGGCTGGCCTCTTGTGTGGTTTGGCTTGCAATTGATTTGTATAAACAATGCTCATTGGTCAGAAGATGTGACATGTCCTTCTGTGATAGGTATGGTTACTTTTGCAAATTGTCAACTTTTGTGTAAGAGAAGCATGGGTCATGTTCTAGGCTAGTACATGGAGAGTGTGCTGCGCAGCATGGTGAGGGGAAAGGCTAGGGTTGATCAGCAAAGTAGCTAGCAAGTGGATGAGATGTGATCATGAGTTTTTGCAACTTGACTTTGCCTTTGGTTTTCATGAAGGAAACTTGATCCATGGGCCATAAAACATGTAATTCTTTGCCCCATTCTGATTTTTGAATGTTGTGTGATCATGTTGAGTGAATTAGAAGCCCATTTGCTGACTTATTTGGCCTTGAGAAGTGAATTTGCAACTTTGCCTCTTTGGTGCATGACTTGAAATTTAGTGATTTTTGCCAACTTTGATGAGCCATAACTTTTGATCCAAAATGAATTAGGTCATGTTCTTGTACTTTTTGGAAAGGGAAAGATCTATTCTACAACTTTCATGACCAAAGTTTTTTCATTTGAAACATTTTTGGATCAAAAAGTAAGGGTTGAAAAAGTTGCATAAAATGACATTTTCATGAAAAGTCAAACTTGCCCAAAAAGTCAACTTTTCAAAAACTTGAGATTCTTGAATTTTGTGAACTTCCAACTTCTTCCATGATCAAATAAAGATCATATACAATCAAAATGATGAAGAACACCCTTTGGTTAGGTCTTTGGGGGCCTCATATGCCCTGATTTTGCACTGACTTGTTCAGAAAGTCAACCCTTGATCAGATGACTTCCCCAAGGAATTTCTTCATGAAAATTGATGTGCATACTCCCTATACCCTATAGAGACCAATAGAAACAAGAATGGCAAAAAAAAATTGGAGTTATGGCCTTTGAAACCAAAACCCTAATTTCTAGGTCATCTGTGCAGTCAAGCCTGGTTCTGCTTCCATACCAATCCAAGTTCTTGTGAGTCTTTGACATTCTTGTCTTTGAGAGGATATAATATGATGCTTGAACACACATATACCCCTTTGAAGTGATTGTTGACCTTTGGAATGGCTCAAAAAGCTCTTAGATTGCTCAGATCACAAACCCTAGATGCAGATGACCTAGAACCAATGCAGTGGATCAAAAATGTGATATGAGATGGTATGATTGAGTTTATGCATATGAAATGATCACAAGCCATGGTGTGAAATGGGTGAGGGCAAATTTGGGGTGTTTACAGCTGCACCTATTCAAACATGAGTTAGCTGTGCAGGATGTAAGCAGCGGCTTATCTGGCAAGCAAGATAACTTGTGGTTGAATACCAAAGACAGTCCAAAAATTTGCACTCACAGAATGAAGAAGAAAAGGGATATAGATTGTAAAGGAAAATAAAGTATATTGTAAAGTGTGGGCGACGGAGGACGACCGTCGAGCAGAGGATGACTGCTGGGTAAAGGGCAATGACGGGGACGACCGACATGCTGGGGATAAAAGGAATTATGATGGGGACGACCATCAAGCAAAGCTGTGAAATTCTCTGGGGATTAATGAAAAATGATGGGGACGGCCATCAAGTTCATAAAGCAAAGTAACCAACGATGGGGACGGCCATCGGGCTAAACTGAAAGGAAAAGGGACCACGACGGGGACGGCCATCGGGTTAAAGAATAAATGAAATAAACAGACGATGAGGTACGGTCATCAAAGGTGAAGGACGATCACCTAGCAGGGGACGGCTGCTCTGTTGGGGGTAAGATGAGGGACGGTCATCTAAGGTGGAGAACGACCACCTGGCAGGGTACGGCTGTCGAAAATATCGCGACATAGGACGAATGCCGGATAAAAGGTCAACGATGGGGACGGCCATCGGATGAGCATGATGGAGGACGACCATCAAGAGGTGGAGGACGACCACCTAGCAGGGGACGGCTGCTCTCAAGGTTTATCATGACATAGGACGAATGCCAGATAACCAAAATCAACAATGGGGACGGCCATTGGATAAAATGATGAAGGACGATCATCAAAAGGTGGAGGACGACCACCTAGCAGGGGACGGCTGCTAAAAAAACAACGATGGGGACGGCCATCGGATGAGCATGATGGAGGACGACCATCAAGAGGTGGAGGACGACCACCTAGCAGGGTACGGCTGCTCTCAAGGTTTATCATGACATAGGACGAATGTCAGATAAAAAAGAAAATTTGCTTTGTTGGCGATCTACCGGGGGATAGTAAACATGGACGAGTGTTTACATCCAAGAAAACAAAAGGTATAAGTGTTTTGACGCTGTGTATAGATTAAAGATGCGGACGATCATCCTTAAGACTACGATACGGACGAGTATCGGGTAGAAGCAAATACCGACACGTGTTCAGAGATGATGATACGGACGAGTATCAACTGGTTAACAAGGAACACAGACGAGTGCTTGAATCTGAGGGGACTCTTCTGGGGAATAGTAAACACAGACAAGTGTCTATATTCAAGAAGAAAAAAGTGTTTGACACAGTGTATGGATTAAAGATGCGGACGAGCATCCTTAAGATTATGACACGGACGAGTATCGGGTAGAAACAAACGCTTGACACATGTTCTGAGATGATGGTACGGACGAGTACCAACTGGTTAACAAAGAACAAGGACTAGTGTCGAATCTGCGGGGATATAAATGGTGTATACAAGATACGGGCGAGTATCTGTATGAGTATGAGTGGTGTATAGATGAGCATTTAACTGCTGGAGAGAGTGACACGGACGAGTGTCAAAAGGAGAAAAGTATAATATAAACAAGTATCTGATGTATAAAGTGTTTATGTTACTGTACTGGGGAAAATGACACAGACGAATGTCAAAGAGGGTATATACTGGTGTTTGTGAATGTGAGGCAACAGCTTTTGCTGGGGAAACTCCGCTGGGGATTTGGGGGGAAGTTTTCTGTATGTTGATGGATCATCATTATTCACAAGTGTTTGATTCAAAACATGGCTTATGATTATGCTATATGTTTGATTTTTGCCGTAATGCTCCGTATTAGACGGAATGCTATGCTTTGTGGGTGAATATGATGTAAATGCTATGATTATGCAAAGATACCAAACCAGGACTCGGATCCCGTTGCTGCAAAGATCTCCGGCCAATCTGCTTGAAGTGGACATCCCAGCTGGGGGTGAGATCATTGGTAGATCTGATGAGATGATATCTGCTTGGGGATATGGGTCAATGATAGACCTATCTCGGTAATGAGGGGACCCAGTTGGAGTTTGAAGAAGCTTTCTTCACTCTGTTGTGATCCTTCATGCGTTGCTCTTCTGGATAGAGGCTGAAGCTTTGTGGGGAGATGGTTCCCTGACTGTTGTACTCAGCTGAGGGTGAAAAGGCAACTCGGCTGGGGAGAAAAAGAGATCACTGAAAGATCTTCTTAGAGATTCTGTTGAGGAGGATTCTTGACTCAGCCGGGGATATGGGCGCCTTCTAGTATTGCCCTGTTGGAGAAGCGATGCCTGGCAACTCTGATGGGGATAAGTAATAAGTGGCAACTCAGCTGGGGAGAAGACACTTTGGGCGCTAAGATTGAGTGTCGATTTGTCAGCTTGCTGGAGTGAAGCTTTCATGCCCCAAGTTGCATTCTGGATACCTGCAATCCTGCAAAGATATAGAAACGCACAAATGATCCCGAGGTATCCCTTGCCGGATTCCGTCATAGGAGTTAGACACTTCTGAGAGTAAGTATATTTCCTGCAAGCATGTGACTTTTTTTTTTTTGAAAGTAAGCATCTGTATTCATGCAATCAAACTTTTGGAGACATCAGACATTTTGCAAATAAAATGGACGAGACGAAACGTGACTGAAAATCTGATTTTATTAATTCAAATGCCCTGAATTGGCAAGATACATCAAAGAAACATATCCCCTGAAATGAGGAGGTTGTTACAAATTGAGAAACAAAGTGCTGGCAATGTTGACGACGCTTTCGAGGAGCTTCCCTCTTGCTATGACTCGTATGACTTTTGACGTTCTTCTCGTCTTGCTTTCTGAAGAAGGCTGATTCTGAACGATGCTTTATCCTTCCGAAACTTGCCAAGTTGTAAGTGATACAGAAGAATTCAGAGTGCAGTTGTTCGCTTATTCCCTTATTTTGCATGGATCGCCCTTTCAGGTTTTCAATCCATCGGGATACCCATTTTTTCCTGAGTTGTCCAATGCGGCTTTTCAACTCAGCGGGTGCACATTTTTTCTTTATTTCCCCTTATTTTTTCCCGAGTCTTTTATTCTGTTTTTGACTCGCCGGGATGCCCTATTTTTGCCTGGACTCACATTCTGTTTTTATGTCCAGCGGGTCATTTTATGCGAAGTATTTTTTAACTGCATCTGAATTTACAGGGGACGGGAAGTCTTCACCATCCATGGTGCTGAGCATCAGTGCTCCACCAGAGAAAACTTTCTTTACCACGAATGGTCCTTCATAATTCGGAGTCCACTTGCCCCTGTGGTCTGTATGAGGAGGGAGGATTCTTTTCAGCACAAGATCTCCTACTTGGTACTCTCGGTGTCTGACTTTCTGATCGAAGGATTTCTTCATTCTTTTCTGATACAACTGCCCATGACAGATTGCAGCCAATCTTTTCTCTTCAATCAGACTCAGTTGCTCGTATTGGGACCTGACCCATTCTGCTTCGTTCAGCTCAACATCCATCAATACCCGTAGGGAGGGTAATTCAACTTCAACAGGTAGGACTGCCTCCATACCATAGACAAGTTGATACGGTGTTGCCCCAGTGGACGTTCTGACTGAAGTGCGGTACCCATGCAAGGCAAACGGTAGTATCTCATGCCAGTCCTTGTAGGTGACTACCATCTTCTGCACAATCTTCTTGATATTCTTATTAGCCGCCTCAACAGCGCCGTTCATCTTTGGCCTGTAAGGAGAAGAATTGTGATGTTGAATTTTGAAGTCCCGGCATAGCTCAGCCATCATCTTGTTGTTTAAATTGGAACCATTATCAGTAATGATTCGCTCGGGAACTCCGTATCGACAGATGATATCTCTCTTCAGAAATCTGGCTACCACTTGTCTTGTAACATTGGCATAGGAAGCTGCTTCGACCCACTTGGTGAAATAATCAATAGCAACCAGGATGAATCTGTGGCCATTCGAAGCAGTCGGCTCAATCTTGCCAATCATGTCAATGCCCCACATGGCAAAGGGCCAGGGTGAAGACATCACATTCAGAGGATTGGGAGGCACATGCACCTTATCCGCATAAATCTGGCATTTGTGGCATTTTCTGGCGTAAGCACAACAATCAGCATTCATTGTGATCCAGTAATAGCCTGACCTTAACAACTTCTTAGCCATGGCATGCCCTCCCGCATGGGTACCAAAGGATCCTTCGTGCACTTCATGCATTAACAAATCTGCTTATGTCCTGTCGACGCATCTGAGGAGTACCATATCAAAGTTCCTCTTGTATAGAGAACCATCAGTATTCAGGAAGAAACCAGCAAGCCTTCTCAAAGTCTTCTTATCATTGGAAGATGCCCCAGGTGGGTACGTCTGATCCTCCAAGAAACACTTAATGTCATGGAACCAAGGCTTATCATCTTTGACAATGTCTGCTGCGAACACATATGCTGGTCTATCAAGTCTGGACACTGAGATCTGAGGTACAAAGTTGGCAGCCTGAACTTTGATCATGGATGAAATGGTAGCCAGAGCATCTGCAAACTGATTCTCGTCCCGAGGGATATACTCAAGCTTGACTGTTGTAAAGAAAGTCAATAACCTCCTTGTATAATCCCTGTAAGGTATCAGATGATCCTGGTGGGTGTACCATTTGCCATTGGTTTGATTGATTACCAGAGCTGAATCTCCGAACACGGTCAACGTCTTGATCCTGAGGTCAATGGCTTCCTCAAGACCCATAATGCAAGCTTCGTATTCAGATTCGTTGTTAGTGCAGTTGAAAGTGAGTTTTGCCGAGAAAGGCATGTGAACTCCCTTAGGTGTAATGAGTACTGCACCAACACCACGACCATTCATATTAACAGCCCCATCAAACATCATGGTCCATTCTTCCTCCGGGTCAGGCCCTTCAGTGTGAATAGGCTCTTCATGATCTTTGGCTTTGATGAACATGATGTCTTCATCAGGGAAGTCAAACCTCATAGGCTGGTAATCATCAATAGGTTGCTCAGCAAGATATTCAGACAATACACTGCCTTTGATGGCTTTCTGAGAAGTGTACTGAATGTCATACTCTGTAAGGATCATTTGCCATCTTGCAACCCGTCCGGTAAGTGCTGGCTTCTCAAATATGTACTTAACTGGGTCCATCTTTGAGATCAACAAGGTAGTGTGGGTCAACATATACTTTCTCAGTCGGCGAGCAGCCCACGCTAAAGCACAACAAGTTTTCTCGAGCAGTGAATAACGTTGTTCACAGTCGGTAAACTTTTTGCTTAGGTAGTATATTGCATACTCTTTTCGACCAGACTCGTCATGCTGGCCCAACACACACCCCATTGACTCCTCTAATACTGTCAAGTACATTATCAGAGGTCTTCCTTCAACTGGAGGCATAAGGATTGGAGGTTCTTGTAAGTATTCCTTGATCTTGTCAAAAGCCTTCTGGCAGTCTTCATTCCACCTGACCGTTTGTTCTTTTCTCAACACCTTGAACAAGGGCTCACAGGTTGCTGTAAGGTGAGATATGAACCTTGAAATGTAGTTCAATCGCCCTAAGAACCCTCGAACTTCTTTTTCAGTTTTTGGTGCAGGCATCTCTTGAATAGCTTTGACTTTGTCAGGGTCAACTTCAATCCCTTTCTCGCTTACAATAAATCCCAGCAGCTTACCAGATCGCACCCCGAATGTGCATTTGTTGGGGTTCAACTTCAGTTGGTACTTCCTCAGATGCTTGAATAGTTTTAGCAGATTTACCAGGTGATCTTCTTCAGTGAGGGACTTGGAAATCATATCATCCACGTAACATTCGATTTCTTTATGGATCATATCGTGGAATAATGTTACCATAGCCCGTTGATATGTTGCACCGGCATTCTTGAGCCCAAATGGCATCACCTTGTAACAGAACGTGCCCCAGGGTGTGATGAAGGTTGTCTTCTCCATGTCTTCAGGTGACATTTTAATCTGATTGTATCCTGAGAATCCATCCATGAAGGAGAATACCGAGAACTAAGCCGTATTATCCACCAATATTAGCAACCCACGGTAGTCAACACACATCCTTACTTTGCCGTCTTTCTTAGGAACGGGTACTATATTAGCAACCCACAGTGGATAGCTAGTCACAGCAAGGAACCCGGCGTCCCATTGCTTTTGTACCTCTTCTTTGATTTTCATTGCCATGTCTGGGCGAGTACGGCGCAGTTTCTGTTTAACCGGTGGGCATTCCTCTCTTAAAGGCAGCTTGTGCACAACAATGTCGGTATCCAACCCTGGCATATCTTGATAAGACCAAGCAAACACGTCCACATATTCTTGAAGCAGGTCAATCAGTTGTCTCTTTACTGAGTCTTGTAAGCAGGCCCCGATTTTAACTTCATTCACGTCTTCATCTGTACCAAGATTGATCGTTTCAACCTCCTCCTGGTGAGGGGTAATAACCTTTTCCTCTTGTCTTAACAACCTAGCTAGCTCTTCAGGAAGCTCATATTCTTCTTCAACCCCTTCATCAGCTTGATTGATCGGATTGTCAAAGTCGTACGAAGTCATAGCCGTGCTGTTGTCGGTGCTGTCTGGAAGGCATTTTCTGCAAGGGTTCAGTTTGTTCATTTTAGTGATTTGATTTTAATCTTGTTTAGAAAAGTGAAATAAAGTTGTCATTTTGAAAACACTGCCATTTATTTTTGTACAAAAAGAAAAATGGAAAAACAGTGAGCGGAAAAAAAGACTCATTTGCAAAAGATGTCTGATACTTCATTGATTAATCTTGTTGCACAAAAAGTACAGATGGCCCGATTACAAAATGAGTCTTGTCATCTTGGGCAAGATGCAAGACTTTGATGCATGCTATAAAAATACAGGAAATAATAATTACTCTGCATGAGTAATCTTATAATTTCCTGGGAAGACCAGTTTGAGATACTGCTCCCCGGGATCTTTGGACGAATCCAACTCTCCAGGTTGCGGTCGCTTTCATCCTCGTCTTCCAAATTGTTGACAGCATCGGGGGTGAGCATCCCCCCACTAACAAAGTTGGTCTCCTTAGCAGCCTCTGCTTGATCTTGTTGAGTTGGTTTGTAACCCAACCCAAATCTATCCTCTTTCTTCTCCACAGGCAACAGTTTGCCCCAGCCTTGGGCAGTTCCTTCTTCAACAACCTTCCGGGCTTGTTGGTAAGATGTCATTGAAGTTCCAGGTACAGCAGATTTTTCATTTATGTTCAAGGCCTCAAACCCTTGACTCATTGTTTCATGGATCTCCCCATCCATCTCAATGTATTTGTATGTAGCCAGATGGCTAACAAAAATATCCTCCTCTCCACAAATAGTAACGACTTGACCCTCCCACTCGAATTTTAACTTCTGGTGAAGGGTTGAGGTCACGGCGCCAGCGGCGTGAATCCATGGCCTACCCAATAGACAGCTGTAGGCAGGCTGTATATCCATCACGTAGAAGGTCGTTTTGAAAGTTTGCGGGCCAATCGTTATAGGCAACTCAATTTCTCCCAGAACCGATCTCTTAGAACCATCAAAAGCTCTCACTACCAGGTTGCTGGGACGTAATGCCAATCCGTCATACTCTAGCTTCACAAGGGCTTTTTTAGGTAAGACATTGAGGGATGATCTTGTGTCTACCAACACATGGGAAAGAACTGCACCTTTGCATTCCATGGTAATGTGCAAAGCCTTGTTATGATTGCGGCCTTCAGTAGTCAAATCAGTGTTGGTAAATCCTAGTCCATGACTAGCATTAACATTTCCAACCACAGCTTCCAACTGATTGACGGTGATCTCTTCTGGCACATAAGCTGCGTGCAAGACTTTTAGTAGTGCGTTCCGATGAGCTTCGGAGCACATGAGCAATGATAGGATTGAGATCTTGGAAGGCGTCTGGTGAAGCTGGTCCACTATCTTGTAATCACTTTTCTTGATGATTCTCATAAATTCATCAACCTCTTGATCAAAAGGTGTTTTTAAAGCTTCTTTAACAATCTGTTCTTCTTGCACCAAGCTCTTCCCTTTTGCCTTGGCAGCAGCTTCTGCTTCGGCAGTGGGTCTTTGAATTTGTGGAGCGAAGAGACGTGCGCTTCGAGTGAAGCCTCCGCCTCCCCCCACATTGTCTATTTGTGGTGAAGAAGTTGTTGATTCAAGAGTGATTTTTCTTCCTTCGCAGTATAGATCAGAGCCGTAATGCCAAGGGATGGCATTACTGCTTTCATAAGGTACTGGCCCAGGCACCGTGATGGTGACTGGACTGATGGCAGCTGAAGAAGGGACTGTGATAGTCTGTGGATCATAGTATATTGTGACTGGTGCTCTGACGGGAGTGGCACTTTGTGAGTTGTAGGTAGAATCATTTTTAGGATCATAATAAATCGTAACTGTTGAGACATTTGTTGCTGAAGTTGTAGGAGACATTGTTGGAAGGATGGATGTTGTTGTTGTAGGAGATTCTGAATGAAGTGGTGCTGAAGTTGTAGAAGGGATGTTTGCTGATATCTGATCCGTTGAAGTAACAGATGAAGCATTTGTTGATGAAATTGAAGAGTTGCTTGGAACGATGGTTGTTGCATTTGTAGAAGACACGGGAATTGTTGCTGATGAGATTGTTGGATTGGTAGGAATTGATGTTGTGATTTGAAGCAGGCCACTCTGGATGAGACCATCTATGCCATCTCTCAAGTTATCACAACCATTCACTGAAATGTTGCAATAAGCACACCCTAGCTCACATACCGGGAACATTTGACATTCAAGGAGTTGGGCTTTAATCTCTACCAACGGTGTCCGAATCTGACCTACACTGGTTATCAAGTAAGACGGCTTGTCTTCTTCAATAGCATTGATTCTGGGACCTCCGTGATTTGGCATAGGCTTCTTGTTAACATTCGGTGGTGGTGCAAAGTTCAGTGCTTTAGAGTCTACCAAGTCCTGTACCTTCATGTGCAAAGCTCTGCACTTTTCTGTACTGTGGCCAGGTGCATTCGAGTGAAAAGCACATCTGGCGTTGGAGTCGTAATTTCTGGGTAGACTGGTGGGATCTGGGGGTGCCAACGTCCTTAGCTCAACCAGGTTGAGTTTCAGGAGTTGTGGCAGTAATGTGGCATATGGCATAGGGATCGGATCGATCACCCTATTGGCCTGAGAAGGTCTCTGTTGGAACGGTCTTTGCTGATTGTTGTTGTTGGTGTTGTTGTAGTTTCTCTGAGGAGGATATTGAGTCTGTTGCTGATAATTTTGTTGCGGTGGTTGATAAACTGGTTGTGGATGAATTGGAGTGGGAATGGTGACTGCTGCCACAGACCTATGAACATATTGGGGTCTTCCCCTGTTGGTATGGATAGCATTGGTCTCACCAGTTCTTCTTGGGCCTGCAAAAGGCTTCCTTGTGTTGCTGGATGAGCTGGCACCGTTGTCAGAAATTTTGCCCATCTTTAACAGGCTCTCAATTCTCTCTCCAGCTATAACGACATCTGCAAAGCTGGTAGAAGAGAAAGCAGCCAGCCTGTCAATGTATGTCCCTTGGAGGGTGTTCATAAACATATCTGCCATCTCCCTCTCTGACATAGGTGGCTGGACAGCAGCAGCCAGCTGTCTCCATCTCTGGGCGTACTCGCGGAAGCTTTCCCTGGATGACTGTGACATCCCCATCAGGAGGGTCCTGTTGGGTGCCATATCCAAATTATACTGGTATTGTCTGATGAAGGCCTCTGCCAAGTCCTTCCAACACCTGATGGTTGCTCTAGTCAGATGGGAGTACCATTCCCTTGAAGCTCCCGTTAAGCTATCCTCAAAATAAAACATCCATAGCTTCTCGTCCATGGTGTATGCCTTCAACCTCCCCAGAAAGGATTGTAAGTGGGTCCGTGGGCAGGAAGTCCCGTTGTACTTTTCAAAACAAGGAGGCTTAAACTTATGGGGAATCCTGACCCCGTCCACTAAGCCCATGTCCATAACATCAAAACCCAAAGAGTTTTGAGACTCCAAGGAACTTAATTTTTCAGACAGTTCATCCAGCCTTCTGTCATAGGCCTCATCCCCAGCACCCATTACTGTGAACTGATCCTCCTGGGGGTCTTCTTGCAGCACTCTGCCTGCAGTGGCAGTCCCTTGAACATTAGCAGGAATGTTGATCTCTGGATGAAGGTGGGGTCCAAATACAGGGGGGTTGACATGAGGTTGGACCCTCTCATTGTTGCTCGTCCCAGCAGTCCCTAGATGAGGGTCTTCCTGATTCTGCCTTTCTACCATTGCTCTCAATCTCTCTTGGCTCTGAGCCATATTGTTCATCACTTCCATAAACTGTGTCATCTGAGTTCTCATTTCCAATCTTTCATTGGCCATTTGGTTCCTGACCTCTGCAAGGTCCTGTTGTACCTGGTCCATCTGTATGCCCGAAAGATTGTTACGGGTTGGATATCTGTGTGGACGGTTGAGTGGAAATACCCGACGTCGAGCAATAGTTCCTGAATATCACAACAGAGTTAGCAACCACAACAAAATAAACCTACAAAAAAAACAAAGGGTTAGCATGCAATGCAGTATGCTTATTTGTTTCCAAGGTATCCGGCTTGGCACTTGGTTTTGACCTTTCCAGACCCTTGAAGATGCTATTGATGTTGCTTTGAAGGAAACTCAAATGGAACAAACTGATACATATATCACAACAGAAAGCAAATGGTACATAGTTTGTTCTTTACAAAACATGCCCTCTGAGGGGTCAAAATACATCATAAGCAAATAAAAGTACATGAAATGAAAGCAACAACAAGCAAAAGTCAGACACCAAGACCAAACTCATCCTCCTGAACTTCCTTGAGAAGTGCTTCAGTCACAGGATCAACTGGGCGCTCTGTGAGATTCCTGATAAGGAGATTCCGGGTAGTAACAGATGTAGTTAGCTTCTTGTGTTGACTCTGGTCCTTTGACCTCTTCACTCCAGCTCTGATCTTCATCTCTGAGATCTCCCTCTGGGCTGCTGCCAGGGCTTCCTGCTGCTCTTTTGCACTAGCCTCCATCTGCTCAATCTTGTCCTGAGTCCTCTTATCTTCCAGAGTACGAGCTTCGGTGATCCTGACCCACCTAGCTTGACTCTCCTTCAGATACAAATCAGTCCTGGCTTTCTGGAACTGGGCTTCCTTGCAAGCATTCTTCAAGATCTGCTCTCCAGCCCTAGACTTCTTGATGTAATCCTCAGACTTCTCAATTTTAGCCAGATGCTCCACCTTCAACTTTTCCAACCTCTCAATATCCAACCTACCATCACTCCTCTCCCAGAGGGTCTTCTGTAAAGCCTGAGTCAACTTCTCATTTCTTTCTTTCAAACTCTCAAACTCCTCTAAGCTGACAGTGACAGGAGGTGGTGCTGAGGATGGTCCAGGTATATCTTCCATGGTGAAGGGCATCCCAGAAAATTGAGCCCTGGCATGGGACCACTCATAGTATTGTGCTGATGCCACATTGTTGCACTTCCCCAAAATGGTTACTCCTTTAGTTTGAACATTGTCCCAGGCCCAGGCTGCTTGCCTAACAATAGCCAGATTAGGCTTGTTCTCACAGTAAAGAGTCTCAGCCAAGTCTTGTGCCTTAAGAGTGTGGACCAATGCATAGCCCAGTTGTCTCTTGAATAGCAGGGGGTTGTAATTGATGCAACCCTTAACTCCTATCAGGGGCACATTGGGAAACTGCCCACAACTGGTAATGATATCCCTGCCCTTTGTGCTTTGAGTGCACTATCTGATATCAGCTGAAGTCAAAGTAGTGAGTCTTCTAGCCCAGTTCCTCTGCTGATGAGGATTCAAAAATGCATCTGTCTTGGGCAAATGCTTGAGAAGCCAAGTATGGAACAGAGGACAACATCACCTCACTAATCTTCCCCTCTGCTTTTCATTCCTCTGGTGTACTGAGTAGTAGAAATCTCCCAATAAAGTGGGCACTGGGTTCCTCAGGATGAAAAGATGGATTGCATTCTTGCTAATGAATCTAGGCTCATCTGCAAATAATATAATCCCATATATGCTCAGGGCCAATAAAGCACAGACTGCTTTCCACTCTCCCAAATAAGCCTTCAAGGTAGCTTGAGAGATCAAGAAATCCAAATGCAGGCCAGAGATTCCAGCCTTAGTAGTCATATGCTGCCCAATCAGAACTGGTTCCAGATGCAATGCCTTTGCTACTTCTTCATTACTTGGAGAAGCCATCTCAGGGTTGAAAGGGACTCCACCCCTGACAGGTATACCAACCAATGATGAATACTCTTCTAACAAAGGGCCCAACTGAAAATCCTGAAAAGTGAAACACCTCAGAGGGGGATCATAGAACTGCAGGCAAGTATGAATCAGGCTCCTCTATGAAGGGTCCAAATCCACAACCACATCAAGTATGCCCCCATAGTGTTCTCTAAACAGTGGTATATGGTCTGGAGTAATCAGGGTCTGAATCTTCCTGATGTCGGCTAACTCAGGCTGAAAGAAGTGGTAGGAGATATTACTCTTCTTAGGTGCCATGTTGTTGAAGATGGGTTGAGACAGGTGCTGATGATAACACTGAAAATGGGCCACTGACTGGCTGGTGCAGGTGACTGAAGCAGGTAGCTGAAGTAGATGCTGATGAAGATAGGTCTATGCTGATGATGGGGTCAAAACCAAGCCAAAAATAAAGTATGGATACCCTGAAACACAAATAAGCAAATGTTAAAATGATGCAATTATGATGTATGCAAATGATATGCAAGGGTTTGTGATTGAGCTGGATCTGATCAAATGCTCTGATATAAGTCTATGTATGTTCAAGAAATCCAGATGGAGGTCTATAAGTCCAGTAACCAAGGTGTGGGACTCAAATAAAGAGTCACATGTCCAGGGTTAAAATCACAAGAACTGTTCCAAAATGGAGTACTCTTAATCAAATCAAAGTAACAGGGTATGCTGAGGCCAAGGGTACCTGCAAACCTGTAAACAGCCCAACCCCCTCACAGGTGGTGTTCTAAAACAAGGATCCTCAGACTTGGATCAGTTATGAGAAGTGTAAACACTTCTAACCCGGAGGTACAGTGTTTACAATAACCATAAAAGTTCCTCCTCTAATTCACCTCAGTTTCTGAAGGTCAATACTAAAGGTCATCCAGACTTAGCAGGCTTCCCAGATAGCCCTAGCATTGCAGGAAATCTGCAACACAGAGTTCTCAAGAAGAAACCCATATTTGAACCGTGTTTCATATTCCCGCACCAGACCGAGATGGAATGGGAAAGAATATGAACCACTCTAGCCTAGGTGTCACTCAGGTTCCAGGTATAGGACCTCAACTCTCAGTAGAACACCCACCCACCAAAGCAACAAAACAGATCCAGCCAGCACAGTATGACAATATGATATATGCAAAGCAATAAAGAAAGCAATAAAGCAACTGTACATAAAGCAATAATAAAAATACACGCACAGATATCACATAACACCCCAGTAAACACAAATCAATCAAGCGCTAGGAGGAACCCACAAAAAGAACCAGAAGCCCTGGTTACAATATAAGGGTCCCCAGCAGAGTCGCCAAGCTGTCGCTCCCGATAAATGGGGAATGTCCCAAATAAAGGTACAGACGCGAACGGTCGGCGAAAGGGACAATGAGAACACACAGCAGTGAACTCACTGGAGATGAAAAGAGTCGCCAACTAGGCATTTTTATCCCGGAGGAAAGGTAATGCTGCATAGACCTAGAAAGATATGGATAAGACGGTTGCGAACCAGAGAGACTGAGAAAGGGGGTTGGTTACAACCTGGGAAGGTATTAGCACCCAGATTGTCCGCCGTACTCGACGGGATCCACGCTTAGAAGATTTGTGTTTTAAAGGGGTAGTGTCAGTGCAATTTGTGTATAAAAGAGCTGGAACAGGATGTACAGGTGTCAGTGTAAAAGGAGTGCAAAGTGTGATATATACAGTGTCAGTGTAAGGATGAGAGTATGCTCATGATCATGAGGCTAAGAGAATGATGCTGAAAGAGGGGGGATATACAGAGACTTTTGTTCGATAATTGTTAAATTATGCCTACGTATCCTCTCGTGCAATGAGGAAGTCAGAACACCGTAGTTCGACCCAAAGAGACTGAAAGATGAGTTGACTGATGAACTGCTTACTTGCCTATGCTCAAGTGTATGACCTGTCTGGCTCAGGTGCTAACTGTCTTGCATTAGACGGAGGAAGCAAGTTCTCGGTTGTGAGTGAATGAGATGAGAAAAGAATCCCGGAGGAGACGTTTATTGTTTGTTTTGAGTTTTTAGTCTTTTATTGCTTTTGAAAGTTTGTCATAAGTTAATGAACTTAAGCCTAAACCAATGGGTTAGTAAACTCATCACATCTTCCCTCTGATTAGGGGTAATGAGAGTACCTTAAGTGTGAAGTCAGATTCTCACACTTAATCACCTTTGATGTAGGATTAAGATCATTAACCTACTCGTGATTATTTAGATGTTTTTGTGGTTTTTGTTTAGTGTTGAGTAATGAGATTAAGCCATAATCAGGGATTAAACAAACTCATTACACCATCCTAATAGAAGGATAATAGATGAGAATGTTTAAGCTGAGGAAAGCTCCTCAACTTAATCCATGATTAGGGATTAAACTCATGACAAAACAAGCCTTTGATTAAGTGGATTTTATTTAGTGATAAGATGAAGAAGTGGATTTTATGATTTGTAAGACAACTTGAGGAGGACTTGTCCATTAACACTAGGGTTAGTCCTTCTTAACCAATTAAGGAAGAATTAGAACCCTAATGCAAGGCCCAAGTTACAAGCTTGATGTCTTAGTGATTATTAGATGAATTGATTAAAGGATTTAAACACCTTAAGGGTTTAACACTTAGGATTAAAGTTATACACTCCATCCTAATAGAAGGATGCAGGCATAAGCTTAATCACAAAGCCTTAAAGCCTTTAGGGTTTAGTCCTTGATTATGAGGTGAGAAGAGAAGACTCAATGAGACACAAAGGTAAAACTAAGAAGGGAGACTAAACAAAACCCTAATCATTGTCATACATGGTTGTTCCTAAGGTTTGTGAGTTTTACAAGAAAGATCTTCAGAGGAACCACCAGGAATCAGATGAAAGGAACAAAGAGAAGCAAAGTAACTTGCTTCATTTAAGAAGACCAGTCACTTTGAAGAAAGAAAGTAAGAAGAAGAAGAAATAGCAAGCTCAATATCAAACACAAAACAAAATGCAGCAAGGATGCATAAGAGAGATGAAAAGAAATTATGAGAAGTGAAGGCAAATTCACTTCTCAAA
This sequence comes from Lathyrus aphaca, assembly GCA_963966055.1. Classification (NCBI taxonomy): domain Eukaryota; kingdom Viridiplantae; phylum Streptophyta; class Magnoliopsida; order Fabales; family Fabaceae; genus Lathyrus; species Lathyrus aphaca. The sequence goes on along the minus strand of OZ014523.1, from coordinate 123,161,628 downwards.
GTGACTTACCACCTGAAAAGTTAGTGAAAGGAATGCAATGTAATGCGAAATGAGATGAAATGGCATGATGAAAAACAAAACCAGAAGCACATACATGATGTTTAATGATGCTATGAGATGCTACAAACATGAAACAACACATGGGGATGATAATACAAGCTTATGGATGCAAATGAAACAAGTTAAGAAGCATGAACATTCATGAAAAGTTATGAAATGCAAATGGCATACAACATGGCAAATGCAAGATGCAATGATCAAACATGCTTTCAATATGTCTTAAGATGTTCAATGAATCAAAAGAATGCATAGAATGCTATGGCAAGTCAAGGTATGAATGCAAATGCAAGATGGATGCATATGGAAGCCCAAATTAGGGTTTATGATCAAAGCATCAAACACAACATAAAATCAGAAGCAAACATCAATACAAAAAATTGAAAATTCACTCAAAGGATCCCTAAACCTATACTAACTCACTTCCCAAAGGAGAAGTTCCAACTCTTAACCTAATTCAAGTTATGATTTTCCTAAGTTTTCTAGGGTTTTAGGGTTCCTTAACAAGAAAAATGCCAAACAAATGGAAAATGAAAGATCAAATCATGACCATTTAATCTTACAAACTACATGATATGCTAAACACAATGCAAAAAGAATCAAAGTCCAACTCTTTATGGTTAGGCAGAAGTGATTTTTGGAAGTTTGGATCAAAATAATGCATCAAAATGATTTTAATTCCATGAAAAATTCTCAAAATGCATCAAGATCAAAAAAGAAATTTGGTTTGAGGGTTGGACAATGTTTCTAAATGTTTCATGAATTTTTTGGTGATTTTTAAATACCTAAAAGTATTTTTAATTAATTAATTCTCATTAATCAATTAAAAATAAACTCTTAAATATTTAAAAAATATTTTTAAAATGCAAAAAATAAAAATAAAAATATTTTTGGTTTCTGAAATTAAATAAAATCTTGTATAAAAAATTTCAGAATTTTTAAGGTTGTTTTGCTATTTTTAATAAATTGGAGAAAATAATGTAATTAAATGGAAAATGAAAATGAAATAAAACTGAAAATAGAAAAGTAATCCAATCTGATGGTCCAGATTCAAACTCACACACGCGGGAGCTGACTACGCGCGCGTTTGGACGGCTCATATTCAAACTCACTAACCCTAATTAATTAGCCCTAATCCCAACCTTAATGACTCTCAGGTGACCGGAACAGTGTTCCGGTCATCTTCTCCGATCACCCAAAATCACAAACTCACTCTACACGCAATGAAAATGAAATCCAACAGCCCAGAACTCTTCCCCACTCAAAAACGAATTAAACCCCCCATTCAAACAACATTTATCATTCAGAAATAAGGAGAATCGAATCAAACATGTTCTAGGGCAAAAAGTTTCAGAGACTGCATACATACTCATTTCTCACTCATTTTCGAAAACAATCACATATTCATGATCATGGAAGCATGTAGAAGCTATTAAGAACTTAAAAATCCATTTCTGGAAAAAAAAGTTCATGAAGCTACCTGAGTTTGAAGCTTTTCAGTCTGCAACTTTCTGGCCCTTTCTCTTTGTGCAATCCACTCCTATGACCTCCCTTATGCTTCTGAAAGGCTTGGAACAAATTTATTTGGGCTGGTTTGAGAGTTTACAGAAGTTCTGTTCAAGCTCAGGTGAGAATCGTATTTCTGGTTCTTTGAGTTTCAGGCTACTTTGATGGTTGGTTTGGGTTCAGTGAAGCATGGTGAGAAGGTTTGTGAAGTTTGTTTCTGAGTTTGTGGCCTGAGGAGAGTGTTTCGAATGCTTTTGCTCTATGGTGTGAAAATGAGAGTGTGTTGCTATGGCTTGTTTCAGGCTGGCCTCTTGTGTGGTTTGGCTTGCAATTGATTTGTATAAACAATGCTCATTGGTCAGAAGATGTGACATGTCCTTTTGTGATAGGTATGGTTACTTTTGCAAATTGTCAACTTTTGTGTAAGAGAAGCATGAGTCATGTTATAGGCTAGTACATGGAGAGTGTGCTGCGCAACATGGTGAGGGGAAAGGCTAGGGTTGATCAGCAAAGTAGCTAGCAAGTGGATGAGATGTGATCATGAGTTTTTGCAACTTGACTTTGCCTTTGGTTTTCATGAAGGAAATTTGATCCATGGGCCATAAAACATGTAATTCTTTGCCCCATTCTGATTTTTGAATGTTGTGTGATCATGTTGAGTGAATTAGAAGCCCATTTGCTGACTTATTTGGCCTTGAGAAGTGAATTTGCAACTTTGCCTCTTTGGTGCATGACTTGAAATTTAGTGATTTTTGCCAACTTTGATGAGCCATAACTTTTGATCCAAAATGAATTAGGTCATGTTCTTGTACTTTTTGAAAAAGGAAAGATCTATTCTACAACTTTCATGACCAAAGTTTTTTCATTTGAAACATTTTTGGATCAAAAAGTAAGGGTTGAAAAAGTTGCATAAAATGACATTTTCATGAAAAGTCAAACTTGCCCAAAAAGTCAACTTTGCAAAAACTTGAGATTCTTGAATTTTGTGAACTTAAAACTTCTTCCATGATCAAATAAAGATCATATACAATCAAAATGAAGAAGAACACCCTTTGGTTGGGTCTTTGGGGGCCTCATATGCCCTGATTTTGCACTGACTTGTTCAGAAAGTCAACCCTTGATCAGATGACTTCCCCAAGGAAATTATTCATGAAAATTGATGTGCATACTCCCTATACCCTATAGAGACCAATAGAAATAAGAATGGCAAAAAAAAATTGGAGTTATGGCCTTTGAAACCAAAACCCTAATTTCTAGGTCATCTGTGCAGTCAAGCCTGGCTCTGCTTCCATACCAATCCCAGTTCTTGTGATTCTTTGACATTCTTGTCTTTGAGAGGATATAATATGATGCTTGAACACACATAGACCCCTTTGAAGTGATTGTTGACCTTTGGAATGGCTCAAAAAATTCTTAGATTTCTCAGATCACAAACCCTAGACGCAGATGACCTAGAACGAATGCAGTTAATCAAAAATGTGATATGAGATGGTATGATTGAGTTTATGCATATGAAATGATCACAAGCCATGGTGTGAAATGGGTGAGGGCAAATTTGGGGTGTTTACAAGATGCTGTGCTCCTTTATTTCATACATGGTTGCTCAAACACTTACCCAGGACTGATGCCTTCCTGAACCCCCACCAACAGAAGAATTGGGCTAAAAGACTTATTGCTTTGACTTCAGATGACATCAGATGGTGTACCCAGAGCACCAAAGGCAGGGACATAATAACTAGCTGTGGGCAGTACCCCAATGTACCTTTAGTAGGAGTGAAGGGTTGCATCAACTACAATCCTTTGCTGTTTAAGAGACAATTGGGCTATGCTTTGGTCCACCCTCCCAGAGTGCAAGATTTAGCTGAAACCCTGTATTGTGAGATAAAGCCAAACCTAGCTGTTGTTAGACAAGCATCCTGGGCTTGGTGTAAACACCCCAAATTTGCCCTCACCCATTCACACCATGGCTTGTGATCATTTCATATGCATAAACACAATCATAACATCTCATATCACATTTTGTGATTCACTGCATAGGTTCTAAGTCATCTGCATCTAGGGTTTGTGATCTGAGCAATCCAAGAGCTTCTTGAGCCACTACAAAGGTCATCAATCACTTAAAAGGGGTCTATGTGTGTTCAAGCATCATATTATACCTTCCCAAAGTCAAGAATGCCAAAGAATCACAAGAACTGGGATTGGTGTGGAGGCAGAGCCAGGTTTGACTGCATAGATGACCTAAAATTAGGGTTTTGGTTTCAGAGGCCATAACTTCAAATTTTTTGGTCATTTTTGTTTCTATTGGTCTCTATATGGTATAGGGAGTATGCATATCAATTTTCATGAAGAAATTCCATGGGGAAGTCATCTGATCAAGAGTTGACTTTCTGGACAAGTCAATGCAAAATCAGGGCATCTGAGGCCCCCAATGACCCAACCAAGGGGTGATCTTCATCATTTTGAGTGTAGTTGATCTTTATTTGATCATGGAAGAAGGTTGAAGTTCACAAAATTCAAGAATTACAAGTTTTTGCAAAGTTGACTTTTTAGGGCATGGTTGACTTTTAATGAAATGTCATTTTATGCAACTTTTTCAACCCTTGCTTTTTGATCCAAAAATGCTTCAAATGGAAAAACTTTGGTCATGAAAGTTGTAGATTAGATCTTTCCCTTTTCAAAAAGTACAATAACATGACCTAATTCATCTTGGATCAAAAGTTATGGTGTGTCAAAGTTGGCAAAAATCACTAATTTTCAAAATATGCACCAAATGGAAAACTTGCAAAAACTTTGTACCAAGGCATTTGTAACTTCTAATTCATGTCTAACCATCACACAAACATCACATGTACCCTAAAGTTCATAATGGACTAAGAATTTCTCATTTTTCATGGTTTGTGAAGCAATACATTTCCATGTGAACCAAAAGTGATCAAGTTGCAAAACCATCATCACACTTCCATCCACTTGTTACCTTGGATGCTGAACCAGCCCTAGCCTTTCCCCTCACCATGCTGCGCCAGCCCACACCCTTGTACTTGGCTAGAAGCTGCCCATGCTTTCTCTTACACAAGAGTGGACTTTTTGCAAAAGCTAGCTCACCTATCACAGCAGGCCAAGTCACATCACCTGACCAATGGGATTTATTTATGTGGATCAAATGCCAGCCATTTCATGCAACAAGCAAGCCTGAAGCAAGCCATAGCATCACATTCCCATTTTCCACCCTTGAAGCAAAAACCTTCGAAACTCAGAAAACAAGACACAAACACACAAACCCACTTCATAGATCAACTCAACATGTTCCTCTGATCACAAAGCATCCATCACCATAGCCTAAAACCCCCAGAATCACAAATACGATTTCTGCCCTCCATTAAACAGAACTTGTTCAAACCTCAAAACCAGCCATCACAAACTCTTTCCAAGCATTGAAAGCTTCTCAAGAGGTCAAGTGGAGTTGATTGCAACCAGGAAAGCACCCAGAAAGCTGTGAACTGAAAGCTTCGAAACTCAGGTAGCTCAAGAACTTTTTTTCCAGAAATGATTTTTAAAGTTCTTAAGTTGTTCTACTTGCTTTCCTGATCATGAATATGTCTTTAGTTTTGAAAATGGTGGAGAGATGAGAGTTTAATCAGTCTCTGAAACTTTTTGCCCTAGAAATAGATTGATTCGATTCAGCCATTTTAGGAATGATAAATTTGTTTTGATTCGTGAGTGAGTGGGGATCATTCCTGTGTTTTTAGATTTCATTTTAGAAGCGTTTAGAGTAAGATTGGTTTTTGGGATGAACGGAGAAGATGACCGGAACACTGTTCCGGTCACCTGAGGGTGATTAACGGCAGGATTAGGGCATAAGCATTAATTAGTTGATTTTGAATTCTGGCCGTAGGATCTGGCGCCAAGTCAATCCGCGCGTTTGCCAGTTTGAATCTCACGCGTTGGATCTGATTACTTTGCTTTTTCAGTTTAAAAATTCATTTTATTTTCATAATATTTCATTTGTTTTATACAATTTATTAAAAATAGCAAAAATGCTTTAAAAATTATGAAATTTTTTACCAAGAGTTTCATTAATTTTTAAAACACAAAAATATTTTTATTTTCATTTTTAGCATTAAAAAAGTATTTTTAAATATTTAAAAGTTTATTTTTAATTGATTAATGAAAATTAATTTATTAAAAATACTTTTAGGTATTTAAAAATCACCAAAAAATTCATGAAATGTTTTAAGACATTTAGAAACATTGTCCAACCTTCAAACCAAATTTATTTTTTGATCTTGATGCATTTTGAGAATTTTTCATTGAATTAAAATCTTTTTGATGCATTATTTTGATCCAAACCTCCAAAAATCATTTCTGCCTAACCATGAAGAGTTGGACCTTGATTCTTTTTGCATTGCATTGTGTTTAGCATGTAGTTTGTGAGATTAAATGGCCATGATTTGATCTTTCATTTTCAATTTGTTTGGTAATTTTCTTGTTAAGGAACCCTAAAACCCTAGAAAACTCAGGAAAATCATAACTTGAATTTGGTTAGGAGTTGAGACCTCTCCTTTGGGAAGTGGGTTAGTATAGGTTTAGGGATCCTTTGAGTGCATTTTCAATTTTTTATAATGTTGTTTGCTTCTGGTTTTGGTTTTTGTTTGTTGCATTGTTCATAAACCCTAATTTGGGCTTCCATATGCATCCATCTTGCATTTTCTTGCATAACATGACTTGCCATGACATTCCATGCCTCCATTTGATTCATTTAACATCATAAGACATATTGAAAGCATGTTTGAGCATTGCATCTCTCATTTGTCATGTTGTATGCCATATGCATCTCATAACTTTTCATGTATGTTCTTGGTTCTTAACTTGCTCCATCTGCATCCATAAGCTTGTATGATCATCTCCATGCCTTGTTTCATGTTTGCAGCATCTCATAGCATCATTAACATCACATATATGCTTCTGGTTTTGGTTTGCATCATGTCATTCCATCTCACTTTGCATTGCATTGCATTTCTTTTCTAACCTTTCAGGTGGTAAGTGATTTTGAGAAGTGAATTTGCCTTCACTTCTCATACTTTCTTCTCATCTCTCTCTTGCATCCTTGCTGCATTTTGATATGTGTTTGAGATTGAGCTTGCTCATTCTTCTTCTTCTTACTTTCTTTCTTCAAGTGACTTGACTTCTTGAATGAAGCAAGTTACTTTGCTTCTCTTGATCCTTTCATCTGCTTCCTGGTGGTTCCTCTGAAGGCTTCTCTTGTAAACCTCACAAAACTTAGGAACAACCAAGCATGACAATGATTAGGGTTTTGATTAGTCTCCCCTCTTAGTTTTACCTTTGTGTCTCTTTTGAGTCATCTCTTCTTATCTCATAATCAGGGACTAAACCCTAAAGGCTTTAAGGCTTTGTGATTAAGCTTATGCTTGCATCCTTCTCTTAGGATGGAGTGTATAACTTTAATCCTAAGTGTTAAACCCTTAATGTGTTTAACTCCTTTAATCAATCCATCTAATAATCATCAAGACACCACACTTGTAACTTGGGCCTTGCATTAGGGTTCTAATTCTTCCTTAATTGGTTAAGAAGGACTAACCCTAGTGTTAATGGACAAGTCCCCCTCAAGTTGTCTTACAAACCCTAAAAATCATTTCATCATCTTACCATTAATCTAAAATCCACTTAATCAAAGGCTTGTTTTGTCATGAGTTTAATCCCTAATCATGGATTAAGTTGAGGAGCTTTCCTCAGCTTAAACATTCTCATCTATTATCCTTCTATTAGGATGGTGTAATGAGTCTGTTAAATCCCTGATTATGGCTTAACCTCATTACTTAACACTAAACAAAAACCACAAAAACACCTAAATAATCACAAGTAGGTTAATGATCTTAATCCTACACCATGGCAATTAAGTGTGAGAATCTGACTTCACACTTAAGGTATTCTCATTACCCCTAAACAGAGGGAAGATGTGATGAGTTTACTAAATCCATTGGTTTAGGCTTAAGCTCATTAACTTATGACGAACTTCAAAAGTAATAAAAGACTGAAAACTCAAAAACAAACAATAATTGTCTCCTTCGGGATTTTCTTCTCATCTCATTCACTCACAAACGAGAACTTGCTTCTTCCGTCTAATGCAAGACAGTTTGCACCTGAGCCAGACAGGTCATACACTTGAGCATGGGCAAGTAAGCAGTTCACAAGTCAATTCATCTTTCAGTCTCTTTGGGTCGAACTACGGTGTTCTGACTTCCTCATTGCACGAGAGGATACGTAGGCATAACTTAACAGTTATCGAACAAAAGTCTCTGTATATCCCCCCTCTTTCCAGCTTCATTCTTTTAAGCCTCATGATCTTGAGCATTTCACTCCAGTTCTTACACTGACACTTTCATACTCCATATCACTTATACAATTTACACTGACACCTGTACATCCTTTTCCAGCTCTTTTACACACAAATTGCACTGACACTACCCTTTTAAAACACAAACATTTTAAGCGTGGATCCCGTCGAGTACGATGGACAATCTGGGTGCTAATACCTTCCTAGGTTGTAACCAACCCCCTTTCTCAGTCTCTCTGGTTCGCAACCGTCTTGTCCATCTTTTTTCTAGGTCTATGCAGCATTGCCTTTCCTCCGGGATAAAAATGCCTAGCTGGCGACTCTATTCATCTCCAGTGAGTTCACGGCTGTGTGTTCTCATTGTCCCTTTCGCCGACCGTTCGCGTCTGTACCCTATCTGACTTAGCTTCATTTAGTGGGAGCGACACTTGGGACAACATCCAGACCAAAGGGATGGCCATTCTTGGGAGGTGCAATAATGTGGCTTCAGCTCAGCATTATGAATGGTCTCATGCTAGAGCTCAGATTTCTGGGATGCCTTTCACCATTGAGGATACATCTGGACCATCCACAGTACCACCTCCAGCCACTGTCAGCCTGGAAGAATTTGAGAAGCTGAAGGAAAGGAATGAGAATTCGTCTCAAGCTCTAAAGAAGACCCTCTGGGAGAGGAGTGATGGGCGTATAGACATTGAGAGGTTGGAGAAGCTTAAGGGGGAACATCTGACCAAGATTGAGAAAGCAGAGGACTACATCAAGAAATCAAGAGCTGGGGAGAAAATATTGAAGAATGCCTGTAAGGAGGCCCAGTTTCAGAAGGCTAGGACTGATCTCTATCTGCAAGAAAGTCAAGCTAGGTGGGTCAGAATCACTGAAGCTCGTACTCAAGAAGATAAGAGAACTCAGGCCAGGATTGAGCAGTTGGAGGCCAATGAAAAGAAACAACAGGAAGCCTTGCTGGCAGCCCAGAAGGAGATTTCAGAATTGAAGCTTAGGGCTGGTCTGAAGAGGTCAAAGGACCAGGACAGGCACAAGAAGCTGACCACTGCTATTGCCACTAGAAACCTCCTTATCAGGAACATTACAGAGCATCCGGCTGGTCCTGTAACTGAAGCACTTTTGAAGGAAATTAAGGAGGATGAGTTTGGATTAGATGTTTGACTTCTTTGCTTGTTGTTATTTCCATTTGGTGTACTTTTCTTTTTATGTTATATTTTGACCCTTCAGGGGCATATGTTGTAAAAACAAACTATGTATGATCCACCATTTGTAATGTATTTTGTTAGTTTGTTTCAATGAGTTTCTCAAGCAACATCAAAGCATCTTCCTCAGGGTCTGGAAAGGTCAAAACCAAGAGCCAAGCCGGATACCTTGGAAAACAAATAAGCATACTGCATTGCATATTAACCTTTGTTTTGTTTTGTAGGATTTGTCTTTATTTTGTTTATTTCTAACTCTGTTGTGGCTCAGGAATTATTGCTCGCCGCCGGGTGTTCCCTCTCAACCGTCCGCACCGGTATCCTACTCGCCACAACCTTCCTGGTATCCAAATGGATCAAGTACAATAAGATCTGACAGAGGTCAGAACTCAGATGGCTAATGAAAGGCTGGAGATGAGGAATCAAATGACTCAATTCATGGAAGTAATGAATGGCTTGGCCAAAAGTCAAGAAAGGTTGAGAGCATTGGTAGAAAGACAAACCCCGGAAGAACCCCATCTGGGAACTGGAGGAACAAGTAACAATGAAAGGGGCTCAGCCTCATGTTAATCCACCAGTATATGGGCCTCATCTACCCCCAAGAAGAGCAGTTTACTGTAATGGGAGCTGGGGATGAAGTTTATGATAGGAGGTTTGATGAAATTGGTGAGAAGTTGAGATCTCTAGAGTCTCAAAATTCCTTAGGCTTCGATGTTATGGATATGGGGTTAGTGGATGGGGTAAGGATTCCCCAGTAGTTTAAGCCCCCGTGCTTCGAGAAATACAATGGAACTTCCTGTCCACGAACTCACTTACAGTCCTTTTTGGGGAGACTTAAAGCATACACCATGGATGAAAAACTGTGGATGTTTTACTTTGAAGACAGTTTGACTGGGGCTTCCAGGGAGTGGTATTCACACTTAACCAGAGCTACTATCAGATGCTGGAAGGACTTAGCTGAAGCCTTCATCAGACAGTACCAGTACAATCTGGACATGACTCCTAACAGAACCCTCTTGATGGGAATGTCTCAATCCTCCAGGGAAAGCTTCAGGGAATATGCCCAAAGGTGGAGACAGCTTGCTGCTGCTGTCCAGCCACCCATGTCGGAAAGAGAAATGGCTGACATGTTCATGAATACTCTGCAAGGAACATATATTGATAGGCTAGCTGCCTTTTCTTCCACCAGCTTTGCTGACGTAGTTATAGCTGGAGAAAGGATTGAAAGCCTTTTGAAGATGGGTAAGATTTCTGATAATGGTGCAAGTTCATCCAGTAATCCCAGGAAGCCTTTCGTGGGACCTCGAAGGACCGGTAAGACAAATGCCCTTCATACCAGCAGGGGCAGACCCTAGTATGTTCATAGATCAATAGCAGCTGTCACAATTCCAGCTCCAATTCCTCAGCAACCAGCATGTCAACCATAACAGCATTATCAACAACAAGTTCAGTATCCGCCACAAAGAAACTACAACAACAAAAACAACAATCAACAACAAAGACCTTTTCAGCAAAGACCGTCACAGGCAAATAGGGTGATTGACCCTATCCCTATGCCTTATGCCACCTTATTGCCACAACTCCTGAAACTCAACGTGGTTGAATTAAGGACATTGGCACCTCCAGGTCCCTCCAACCTTCCAAGAAATTATGATGTCAACGCCAGATGTGCTTTCCACTCCAATGCACCTGGCCACAATACTGAGAAATGCAGGGCTTTGCAAATGAAAGTCCAAGATCTGGTGGATTCTAAAGCCCTCAACTTTGCACCCCCTCCAAATGTCAACAAGAATCCTATGCCCAATCATGGAGGGCCAAAAATTAATGCCATTGAGGAAGACAAGCCATCTTTCTTGATAACCAGCGTTGGACAGATTCGGACACCTTTGGTCGAAATTAAAGCTCAGCTTCTAGAGTACCAGATGTTCCCCGGGTGTGAGCTCGGTTGTGGGTATTGCAACATTGCAGTCAATGGATGTGATAATTTAAGAAGCGGCATAGATGATCTTATCAAAAGTGGTATCCTTCAGATCTCAACAACGGCGCCTACAAATCCAGCAATTCCTTTGACAACAATTTCTGAGTCTCCTACAACAGCAGCAATAATCATACCGACCGATTCCTCAATATCATCAACAATGGCCCCACCCATCACTTCAACAAACCAAATGTCAACAACCCTTTCTTCTACAACATCAGCATCCATCTATTCGGCAGAATCTTCTACAACGCCAGCAGAAATTAATGAAGATATCTCAGCAGTCACCATCTACTATGATCCGTCATATGTCCCTCCAATAAACAACTTTCAACAACAAACAGTGGCATCTCCTGCCAGATCACCAGTCACCATTTACTACGATCCGCACACCATTTCAGTACCCTCCTCTGCTGCAGTCAGTCCAGTTACTATCACGGTACCTGGACCAGTTCCATATGAAAGCAGTAATGCCATACCTTGGCATTATGGCTCTGACCTCTACTGCAACGGGGAGAAAATCACTTTGGATTATTCAACCTCTTCTCCACAAATTGGTAATGTTGGGGGAGGCGGAGGCTTCACCAGAAGCGGACGCCTTTTTGCCTCACAAACTCAAAAACCTAATGCCGAAGCAGAAGCTGCCGCCAAAGCAAAGGGAAAGAGTGTGGTATTTGAAGAGCCGACTGTCAAAGAAACTCAGAAGACATCTTTCGAGCAAGATGTAGACGAGTTTATGAGAATCATAAAGAGAAGTGACTACAAGGTGGTAGATCAGCTTCACCAAACTCCCTCAAAGATCTCCATATTATCCCTGTTGATGTGTTCTGAAGCTCACAGGAATGCATTACTGAAAGTCCTGCACGCAGCATACGTGCCAGAAGAGATCACTGTTAATCAGCTAGAAACTGTGGTGGCAAATGTCAATACCAGTCATGGACTGGGCTTTACCAATGCTGATTTAACAACTGAAGGACGTAACCACAACAAGGCTTTACATATCACCCTGGAATGCAAGGGTGTTGTTCTATCTCATGTGCTGGTGGACACTGGGTCATCGCTCAATGTTCTACCAAAGAAGGCCTTAGTGAAGCTGGAGTATGATGGCTTGGCATTGTGTCCAAGTAATTTGGTAGTGAGGGCTTTTGATGGCTCTAAAAGATCAGTGCTTAGGGAGATTGATCTGCCTGTGATGATTGGCCCGCAGACCTTCAAAATTACCTTCTATGTGATGGACATTCAGCCGGCCTACAGCTGTTTGTTGGGTAGACCTTGGATCCATGCCGCTGGCGCTGTTATGTCTACCCTTCACCAGAAGCTGAAATTCAAGTGGGAAGGCCAAATCATCACCATCTGTGGGGAAGAGGACATCTTTGTTAGCCATCTGGCTACGTACAAGTACATTGAAATGGATGGAGAAATCCATGAAACTATGAGCCAGGGATTTGAGGCCCTGAACATTAATGAAGCATCTGCTGTACTGGGAACCTCCATGACATCTTATCAGCAAGCCAGGAAGGTTGTTGAAGAGGGTACTGCCCAAGGCTGGGGCAAGCTGCTGCCCATGGAAAAGAAGGAAGACAGATTTGGGTTGGGTTACAAACCAACTCAACAAGATCAATCAGAGGCTGCCAAGAAGCCCAATTTTGTCAGCGGGGGGATGCTCACCCCGGATGCAGTAAACAACTTGGAAGATGAGTCAGAAGATGAGCGCAACCTGGAGAGTTGGATACGTCCAAGGACCCCAGGGAGCCATATCTCAAACTGGTCTTCCCAGGAAATTATAAGGGTTACTCCTGCAGAGTAATTATTATTTCCTGTATATTTTTAAGCATGCATCAAAGTCTTACATCTTGCCCAAGATGTCAAGACTCATTTTGTAATCGGGCCATCTTGTAATTTTGTGCAAACAGATCAATCAATGAATATCGGACATCTTTTGCAAATGAGTCTTTTTCCTTTTCCGCTCACTGTTTTTCATTTTTCTTTTTGTACAAAAATAAAATGGCAATGTTTTCCAAAATGATAACTTCATTTCACTTTTTCTAAACAAGATTAAAATCGATCACTAAAATAAACAATCTAAACCCTTGCAGAGAGTGCCTTTCAGACTGCACCGACAACAACACGGCTATGACTTCGTATGACTTTGACAATCCAATCAATCAAGCCAATGAAGGGGTTGAAGAAGATTATGAGCTACCTGAAGAACTAGCCAGGTTGTTAAGGCAAGAGGAGAAGGCTATCACTCCTCATCAGGAGGAGGTCGAAACGGTTAATCTTGGTACATAAGAAGAAGCGAAAGAAGTTAAGATCGGGGCCTGCCTGCAAGATTCAGTAAAGGAGCAACTGGTTGATATGCTTCGGGAGTATGTGGATGTCTTTGCTTGGTCTTATCAGGATATGCTAGGGTTGGACACCGACATTGTCATGCACAAGCTGCCTTTAAAAGAAGACTGCCCACCGGTAAAACAGAAGCTGCGCCGTACTCGCCCAGATATGGCAATGAAGATTAAAGAAGAGGTACAAAAGCAGTGGGACGCCGGTTTCCTTGCTGTAACTAGCTATCCACCATGGGTTGCTAATATTGTACCTGTGCCTAAGAAAGATGGCAAGGTGAGAATGTGTGTGGATTACCGGGATCTGAACAGAGCCAGCCCGAAAGATGATTTCCCTTTACCTCATATTGATGTATTGGTCGATAATACGGCTCAGTTCTCGGTGTTCTCCTTCATGGATGGATTTTCAGGATACAATCAGATCAAGATGTCACCTGAAGAAATGGAGAAGACAACTTTCATCACGCCCTGGGGCACATTCTGTTATAAGGTGATGCCATTCGGACTGAAGAATGCTGGTGCAACTTATCAACGGGCTATGGTAACATTATTCCATGACATGATCCATAAAGAAATTGAATGTTATGTGGATGACATGATTGCCAAGTCCCTCACCGAAGAAGACCACCTGGTGAATCTGTTGAAGTTATTCAAGCGTCTGAGGAAATACCAACTGAAATTGAACCCCAACAATTGCACATTCGGGGTGCGATCTGGTAAGCTGCTGGGATTTATTGTAAGAGAGAAAGGGATTGAAGTTGGCCCTGATAAAGTCAAAGCCATTCAGGAAATGCCTGCACTGAAGACTGAAAAAGAAGTTCGGGGGTTTCTAGGTAGATTGAACTACATTTCAAGGTTCATATCTCACCTTACCGCAACCTGTGAGCCTTTGTTCAAGCTGTTAAGAAAAGAACAAACGGTCAGGTGGAATGAAGACTGCCAGAAGGCTTTTGACAAAATCAAGGAATACTTACAGGAGCCTCTAATCCTGATGCCTCCAGTTGAAGGAAGACCTTTAATCATGTACTTGAAAGTATTAGAAGAGTCAATGGGGTGTGTGTTGGGCCAGCATGACGAGTCTGGTCGAAAAGAATATGCAATACACTACCTAAGCAAAAAGTTTACCGACTGTGAACAACGTTATTCACTACTCGAGAAAACTTGCTGTGCTTTAGCGTGGGCTGCTCTCCGACTAAGGCAGTATATGTTGTCCCATACTACCTTGTTGATCTCAAAGATGGACCCAGTCAAGTACATATTCGAGAAGCCAGCACTTACTGGACGGGTTGCAAGATGGCAAATGATCCTCACAGAGTATGACATTCAGTACACATCTCAGAAAGCCATCAATGGCAGTTTATTGTCTGACTATCTTGCTAAGCAACCCATTGATGATTACCAACCTATGAGATTTGACTTCCCTGATGAAGACATCATGTTTATAAAAGCAAAAGATCATGAAGAGCCTGTTCACACTGAAGGGCCTGACCCAGAAGAAGAATGCGCTATGATGTTTGATGGGGCTGTTAATATGAATGGTCGCGGTGTTGGTGCAGTACTCATTACACCTAAAGGAGTTCACATGCCTTTCTCGGCGAAACTCACCTTTAATTGCACTAACAACGAAGCTGAATACGAAGCTTGTATTATGGGTCTTGAGGAAGCCATTGACCTCAGGATCAAGACTTTGATTGTATTCGGAGATTCAGCTCTGGTTATCAATCAAACCAACGACAAATGGTACACCCACCAGGATCATCTGGTACCTTATAGGGACTATACAAGAAGTTTATTGAATTTCTTCACAACAGTCAAGCTTGAGTATATCCCTCGAGATGAAAATCAATTTGCAGATGCTCTGGCTACCATTTCATCCATGATCAAAGTTCAAGCTGCCAACTTTGTGCCTCGGATTTCAGTGTCCAGACTCGACAGACCAGCATATGTGTTCTCAGAAGATATTGTTAAAGATGATAAGCCTTGGTTCCATGATATCAAATGCTTCTTGGAGGATCAGACATACCCACCCGGGGCATCTTCCAATGATAAGAAGACATTAAGAAGGCTAACTGGTAGTTTCTTCCTGAATACTGATGGTTCCCTGTACAAGTGAAACTTTGATATGGTACTCCTCAGATGCGTTGATAGGACAGAAGCGGACTTGTTAATGCACGAGGTGCACGAAGGATCCTTTGGTACCCATGCTGGAGGGCACGCAATGGCTAAAATGTTGCTAAGATCAGGCTATTACTGGATCACGATGGATGCAAACTGTTGTGCCTATGCCAGAAAGTGTCATAAATGCTAGATTTATGCAGATAAAGTGCATGTGCCTCCGAATCCCTTGAATGTGATGTCTTCACCATGGCCCTTTGCCATGTGGGGCATTGATATGATTGGCAAGATTGAACCGACTGCTTCAAATGGCCACAGATTCATCCTGGTAGCCATTGACTATTTTACCAAGTGGGTTGAAGCAGCTTCCTATGCAAATGTTACGAGGCAAGTGCTAGCCCGATTTCTGAAGAGAGATATCATCTGTCGGTATGGAGTGCCCGAGCGAATCATTACTGATAATGGTTCCAATTTGAACAACAAAATGATGGCAGAACTATGCCGGGACTTCAAGATCCAACACCACAATTCTTCTCCTTACAGGCTAAAGATGAATGGCGCTGTCGAGGCAGATAATAAGAATATCAAGAAGATTGTGCAGAATATGGTAGTTACATATAAAGACTGGCATGAAATGCTACCGTTTGCCTTACATGGTACCGAATGTCAATCAGAACATCCATTGGGGCAACACCGTATCAACTTGTTTACGGTATGGAGGCAGTCTTACCTGTTGAAGTTGAATTACCCTCCTTGCGGGTACTAATGGATGTTAAGTTGAATGAAGCAGAATGGGTCCGATCCCGATACGAACAGCTGAGTCTGATTGAAGAAAAGATATTAGCTGCAATCTGTCATGGGCAGTTATATCATAAAAGAATGAAGAAAGCCTTCGATCAGAAAGTCAGACTCCGAGAGTACCAAGTGGGAGATCTTGTGCTGAAAAGACTCCTCCCTCCTCATACAGACCACAGGGGCAAGTGGACTTCGAATTATGAAGGACCATTCGTAGTAAAGAAAGTTTTCTCCGGTGGAGCACTCGTGCTCAGTACTATGGATGGTGAAGATTTCCTGTCCCCTGTGAATTCAGATGCAGTTAAAAAATACTTCGCATAAAAATGACCCGCTGGACATAAAAACAGAATGTAAGTCCAGGCAAAAATAGGGCGTCCCGGCGAGTCAAAAACAGAATAAAAGACTCGGGCAAAAATAAGGGAAAATAAACAAAAAATGTACACCCGCTGAGTTGAAAAGCCACATTGGACAACTCAGGCAAAAATGGGTATCCCGGTGGATTGAAAACCCGAAAGGGCGATCCACGCAAAATAAGGGAATAAGCGAATAATTGCATTCTGAATTCATCTGTATCACTTACAACCTGACAAGTTCCGAAAGGTTTGAGCGTCGATCAGAATCAACCCTCTTCAGAAAGCAAGACGAGAAGAACGTCAAATGTCATGCGATTCATAGCAAAAGGGAAGCTCCTTGAAGCGTCATCAACATTGCCAACATCTTTTGTTTTTTTCAATTTGTAACAATCTCCTCATTTCAAGGGATTTGTCTCTTTGACTGTATCTTGCCAATTCAGGGCACGCAAATTAATAAAATCAGACTTTCAGTAATGTTTCGTTTTATACATTTCATTTTGTTTGCAAAAATGTCTGATGTCTCTAAGATATTGATTGCATAAATACAAATGCTTCCCCTCTAAAATACGTGCTTACAGGGAATATACTTACTCCCAGGATTGTCTAAACTCTTATGATGGAATCCAGTAAGGGATACCTCAGGATACTTGTGCGTTTCTTTGTCTTTACAGGATTGCAGGTATCCGAAACGCAACATGGGGCATGAAAGCTTCTCCCCGGTGAACTGCCAAATCATTATTTCCTCAGCACACCTTCCGAACAGCACCAGAGTTGCCTTTTCCCCATCAGAGTTGCCGAGCATCACTTCTCCAACAAAAGAGCAGCACCAGAAGGGGCTCATATCCCCAGCTGAGTTGTCAAGTATCATCCTCGGCAGGATCCCCGTAGAAATCTCTAGGAAGATCTTTCAGTGATCTTTCTTCTTCCCCAGCCAAGTACTAGACAGGGAACCATCTCCCCACAAAGTTTCAATCTCTATCCAGAAGAGCAACGCCTGAAGATCTCACAACAGAGTGACGAGAGTTTCTACAAACCCCAGTTGGGTCCCTCATTATCAAGATGGGTCTATCAGAGATCTATTCCCCATGCAGGGTCGGATGTGTCAGATCTACCAATGATCTCATCCCCAGCTGGGATATCCACTTCAAGCAGATCAACCGGAGATCTCCACAACAACGGGATCCGAATCTCGGATCGGTATCCTTGCATAATCATAGTATTCGCATCATATTTCCCACAGAGCGTAGCATTCCGTCTAATACGGAGCATTACGGCAAAAATCAAACATATTGCATAATCACAAGCCATGTGTCGAACCGAACACTTGTAAATACCGACAATCCATCAACGATATACAGAAAACTCCCCAGATTCCCCGGCAGAGAGTCAAGGCACTTTCCCTAAAGATACAGATACTTCCTGACACCCGTCCGTATCATATCCCCAGTAGAAAGCCAAAGCGCCCCCTTTTGCACTCACAAATGCTTATACAACTTCCTTGGTACACATACACTTGTTTATATTACACTTTTCTCTTTTTGACACTCGTCCGTGTCACTCTCCCCAGCAAGTTAAACACTCGTCTATACACCACTTGTACTTGTTACTCCTGTTTTACTCGTACAGATACTCGTCCATATCTTGTATACACCACTTATATCCCCTCAGATTCGACACTCGTCCGTGTTCTTTGTTAACCGGGTGGTACTCGTCAGTATCATCATCTCTGAACATGCGTTAAGCGTTTGTTTCTACCGATACTCGTCCATATCGTGGTCTTAAGGATGCTCGTCCGCATCTTTAATCTATACACCGTGACAAACACTTATGTCTTCTTGATTTTAGACACTCGTCTGTGTCTACTATTCCCCAGGAGAGTCCCCGCAGAATCAATACTCGTCCGTATTCTTTGTTAACTAGTTGATACTCGTCCGTATCATCATCTCTGAACATGTGTCAGCATTTGTTTCTACCTGATACCCGTCCGTATCATAGTCTTAAGGATGCTCGTCCACATCTTTAGTCTATACACAGTACCCAAACACTTATATCTCTCATTTCTTGGATGTAGACACTCGTCCGTGTTTACTTTTCCCCAAGCAAAGTCCCCAACAAAACTTGTTAAACTATTTCCTTTCTATATGACATTCGTCCTATGTCATGATACCTTCGCGGCAGCCGTACCCTGCCAGGTGATCGTCCTTCACCTTTTTGATGATCGTCCTTCATCACCCCCAGTGGAGTCTCTATTCATTAGAACCCCTTCCTATCCGACATTCGTCCTATGTCGTGAATTTTTTGAGCAGCCGTACCTTGCTAGGTGATCGTCCTTCGCCTCTTGATGATCGTCCTTCATCATGCTTATCCGATGGCCGTCCCCATTGTCGACCTTTTTATCCGACATTCGTCCTATGTCGTGATACTTTCGGAAGCCGTACCCTGCGAGGTGATCGTCCTTCACCTTAGATGACCGTCCCTCATCTTTTCCCCAACAGAGCAGTCGTCCCCTGCTAGGTGATCATCCCTCACCTCTGATGACCGTACCTCATCATTTGTTCCATTTATTTCTTCAACCCGATGGCCGTCCCTATCATTTACTTATAATCCCTAGAGAGTCTTACCTGATGGCCGTCCCCATCACAATCTCTTATATCCCCAGCTTGTCGGTCGTCCCCGTCATTGCTTTATTTCCCGCGTCTTCCCCAGCATGTCGGTCGTCCCCGTCATTGCTTTATCCCCAACAGTCGTCCTCTGCTCGACGGTCGTCCTCCGTCGCCCGCACTTTATAAATATACTTTATTTTCTCTTACAATCTATATCCCTTTTCTTCTTCATTCTGTGAGTGCAAATTTTGGACTGTCTTTGGTATTCAACCACAAGTTATCTTGTTTGCCTATTAAGCCGTTGCTTACATCCTGCACAGCTAACTCATGCTTGAATAGGGGCAGCTGTAAACACCCCAAATTTGCCCTCACCCATTCACACCATGGCTTGTGATCTTTTCATTTGCATAAATTCAATTATAGCATCTCATACCACATTTTGATTCACTGCATTGATTCAAAGTCATCTGCATCTAGGGTTTGTGATCTGAGCCATCCCTGAGTCATTTGAGCCACTCCAAAGGTCATCAATCACTTAAAGAGGGTCCATGTATGTTCAAGCATCATATTATATCCCCACAAGATCAAAGAAGTCAAAGAATCACAAGAACTAAGATTGGCAGGGAAGCAGAGCCAGGTTTAACTGCACAGATGACCTAGAATTAGGGTTTTGGTTTCAAAGGCCATAACTCCATATTTTTTAGTCATTCTTGTTTCTATTTGTCTCTATATGTCATAGGGATCATGCATATCAATTTTCATGAGGAAATTCCATGGGGAAGGCATCTGATCAAGAGTTGACTTCTTGAGCAAGTCAGTGTAAAATCAGGGCATCTGAGGCCCCCAATGACCCAACCAAAGGGTGTTCTTCATCATTTTGAATGTGTATGATCTTTACTTGATCATAGAAGATGTTAGAAGTTCACAAAGTTGAAGAATTTCAAGCCATTTGCAAAGTTGCCTTTTTGGGAAAGTGACTTGTAATGAAAACTTGCCATTTTGGGAAAGTTTTTCAACCCTTTCTTTTTGATTCAAAAATGCTTCAAAAGAGAAAACTTTGGTCATGAAAGTTGTAGAATGGATCTTCCCATTTTCAAAAAGTACAAGAACTTGTCCTAATTCATTTTGGATCAAAAAAGTTATGGCTTGTCAAAGTTGGGAAAAATCACATAATTTCAAGTCTTGCACCAAAGAGGCAAAGTTGCAAAACCCCTTGCCAAGGCAAAATGAGACCTCAAAGTGACTTCTAATCTTTGCACAAACATAAACCCATGCCTAAAATTCAGAATGCACCAAGAGTTTGTCCATTTTCATGACTTGTGCTTTAAGAAATCACAAAAGGGGCAAAAAGTCACAAAGTTGCAAAACCTATCACAAACCCTAATCCACTTGCTGCATTGCTTCTAATCCATTTCCATGGTTCTCCCTAATCTCAGCTGAGCCAAACCATGCCCCTATCACAGCCTCACACTTGCCCATACCTCAAGTACACCTATCTTGGACTTTATGCAAAAACACCCATACCAATCCCACAGTGCCACACCAACTTCTCTGACCCATCCAGTTGTGATAAGTGGACCAAAAGGGACTCAACACAACACACACACAAGCCTGAAACAGCCCCCAAGCCATAGTTCCAAGTTTTCACCTCTTATGCATTTCCATTCGAAACTCATAACACAAGACACAAACACCAAAACAAACTTCATAGAACATCTCAGCATGTTCCACTGATCATCCCTGACCCTTCACCTTGCCCTGAAACCCTCTGAAATCAAAATACGATTCCTTCCCCTCTCTGAACAGAACTCAATCAATCTCACAAACAAGCCAAAATAAACTCCAAGCAAGCTTTACAAACACTTGAGGGGGGTCAGTAGAGTTGATTGGAAGCAAGGAACTGATCAAGAAGCTCTTGGATTGAAAGCTCCAACTCAGGTAGCCACTGAAATTCATTTTTCCAGAAGCTTTGTTTTAAGTTACTAAATGGTTAAGTTTGATCCCCTGAGTTCATTGAACTTTTTATTTTTGAAAATGATGAAGAAATGAGTGTGTATGATCTGACTGAAATTTCTGCCATTTTTGAACCTTGCTTCGAATCTTGTTAATGGTGGGAAATAAATTCCAATTGAGGGCAGGGATGAGCTTAGGGAGATGATAGGAAGTGATCTGGAGCTTTAGAGCTCCAGAAATGACCTAGGGAGTGAGATTGAAAATTTCAGAGAGGGATGTCACCGGAGAAGACGACCAGAGCTCTTCTCCGGTGATCTGAATGTCATTAGGTCTTTAATTATGATTAGGGTTTGGTTTGAATATAGGACATAGATCCGGTTGACTTGCATTGACCCGCGCGCAAACGAATGGCTCAGATCCATCACTTAAGCCCTAATCCACGTCATTAGTTAATTAATTAGGTTTTTAAATTAATCTGGTCAGTTTAAATGCCAGCCGTAGGATAGCGCGCGCAGTCAACCCTTGACTCCCAGCTTTGAATCTCAGCCTTGGATTGTGTTTACTTTTCATTTTATTTAATTTTATTTCATTTTAATTTGATTTATTTTGTACGAATTATTAAAAATAACAAAAATCATTTAAAAATTATGAAAATTTTTGTCAAGGATTTCATTAATTTTTAAAACCGAAAAATATTTTTATTTTTATTTTTTGCACAGAAAATTATTTTTAAATCATTTAAATGATTATTTTTAATTAATTAATGGAAATTAATTAATTAAAAATACATTTAGGTATTTAAAAATCCCAAAAAACTTCACATAGCATTTAGAAACATTTAGAAACATTGTTAAACTCTCAAACCAAATTTCTTTTTTGTTCTTGATGCCTTTTGATCATTTTCATTGGATTTAATTTCATTTTAAGGCAATATATTGGTTCAACCTTTGAAAACTCCTTTCTTCCTAACCATTAAGAGTTGGATGATGATTCTTCTTGCATTGCACTCTTCATAGCATGTAGTTTATAGGATAAAATTGGTTTGAATTGATTTTTCATTTTCTATTTGTTTGGCATTTTTCTTGACAAGGTACCTTAAAACCCTAGAAATTTTAGGAAATTCATAACTTCCAATAGGTTTAGATTTAGGTCTCTTCCTTTGGGCAGTGAACTTGTGTAGGGTTAGGGTTCCTTTGATCCCATTTTCAATTTTTTATCATGTCATTTGCTTCTGATTTTGAATTTTGCTTTGTGTCTTGTGCATAAACCCTAATTTGTGCCTTTCTTTGCATCCATTTCTCATTTGCTTGCATTCAAGAACTTGCCATGACATTTTGTGCATTCACATGATTCATAATGCATCTTAGGACATGTTAGAATCATGTTTGATCATTGCATCTTCCATTTTCCATGTTATGCATGCATATCATTTCATAAACTTTCATGAACATTCATGGTTCAAAGCATGTCCCATCTGCATCCAATGCCTTGTATGATCATTCTTATGTCTTGCCTTATGTTTGTATCATCTCTTAGCATCATTAAAATCATGTAAATGCTTCTGACTTTGGTTTACATCATGACATTTCATCTCATTTGCATTGCATTGCATTCCTTTTGCTAACTTTTCAGGTGGTAAGTTGTTTTGAGAAGTGAATTTTCCCTCACTTCTCACAATCTCTTCTCATCTCCCTTTCATCATTTCTGAATTTTAACTTTGATTTAGAGTGAGCTTGCTCATTCATGTTCATTCTCTAACTTTCTTTCTTCAGGCAACTTGTCTTCTTAAGTGAAGCAAGTTGTTTTGCTCCTCCTTGCTTCTTGTTCCTTTCATCTGTCCCTTTCCTATTGGTTTCTCTGAAGATATTTCTCTCTCAAGCCTCATTAACCCTAGGAACAACCAATCATGATAACAATTAGGGTTTGATTAGTCCCCCATTAGTTTTACCTTTGTGTCATCTTTGAGTCTTCTCTTCTCACCTCATAATCCAGGACTAAACCCTAAAGGCTTTAAGGCTTTGTGATTAAGCTTATACCTGCATCCTTCTATTAGGATGGAGTGTATAACTTTAATCCTAAGTGTTAAACCCTTAATGTGTTTAAACCCTTTAATCAAACCATCTAATAACCATCAAGACATCAAACTTGTAACTTGGGCCTTGCATTAGGGTTCTAATTCTTCCTTAATTGGTTAAGAAGGACTAACCCTAGTGTTAATGGACAAGTCCCCCTCAAGTTGTCTTACAAACCATAAAAATCACTTCTTAATCCTATCATTAACTAAAATCCACTTTAATAAAGGTTTTGTTTTGTCATGAGGTTAATCCCTAATCATGGATTAAGTTAAGGAGTCTTTCTCAGCTTAAATATTCTCATCTATTATCCTTCAATTAGGATAGTGTAATGAGTCCATTAAATCCCTGATTATGGCTTAAACTCATTACTTAACACTAAACAAAAACTCCAAAAAACATCTAAATAAATGCAAGTAGGTTAATGATCTTAATCCTACATCATGGTGATTAAGTGTGAGGTGCTTATTTCATACTTAAGGTATTCTCATTACCCCTAATCAGAGGGAGGATGTGATGAGTTTACTAACCCCTGGTTTAGGCTTAAGCTCATTCTATTATGACAAACACCAAAAAGCAATAAAATATTGAAAACACAAAAACAAACAATAATCGTCTCCTCCGGGATTCTTTTCTCATCATCTTCACTCACAAACGAGGACTCGCTTCTTCCGTCTAATGCAAGACAGTTTGCACCTGAGCCAGACAGGTCACACACTTGAGCATAGACAAGTAAGCAGTTCATAGGTCAATTTATCTTTCAGTCTCTTTGGGTCGAACTACGGTGTTCTGACTTCCTCATTGCACGAGAGGATACGTAGGCATAACTTAACAGTTATCGAACAAAAGTCTCTGTATATTCCCCTTCTTTCCAGCCTTATTCATTTAAGCCTCATAGTCTTGAGCTTCCCATTCCTTTTATACACTGACACTTCCCTTATACACTTCACATTCTTTTTACACTGACACTTGCATTCTTTCCAGATTTGATTCACAAATTGCACTGACACTACCCCTTTAAAACACAAATCTTTTAAGCGTGGATCCCGTCGAGTACGGCGGACAATCTGGGTGCTAATACCTTCCCAGGTTGTAACCAACCCCCTTTCTCAGTCTCTCTGGTTCGCAACTGTCTTATCCATATCTTTTCTAGGTCTATGCAACATTACCTTTCCTCCGGGATAAAAATGCCTAGCTGGCGACTCTTGTCTTCTGAGTTCACCCCTGTGTGTTCTCTCCTCTTTCGCCGACCGTTCGCATCTGTACCCCTTCTGACCAGGTGTCATTTGGTGGGAGCGACACATGGCTTGTGATCTTTCATTTTTGCATAAGCATAAGCATACTACATCACATTGCATATTTGTTTCATCTGCATACTTCAAGTTCATCTGCATCTAGGGTTTGTGATCTGAGCAATCCAAGAATCCATCTAAGCCATCCCAAAGGTCTCAAAGCTTTATAAGAGGGTCCATGTGTGTTCTATCATCATATTATGTCCCTCAAAGTTCATGGAAGTCAAGAGATCACAAGAATTGGCAAGTCATGGAAGCAGAGCTAGGGTTTTCACTGCACAGATGACCAAAATTAGGGTTTTGGTTTCAGAGGCCTTAACACCACATTTTTGGGACATTCTTGTTTCTATTGTTCTAAATATTTTATAAGGATCATGTGTACCAAGTTTGATGAAGAAATTCATTGTGGAAGTCATCTGTTCACTAGGTAACTTCTTGAGCAAGTAAAGTCAAAATCAGGGCATCTGAGGCCCCCAACAATTGAACCAAAGGGGTATTTTCATCAAAATGAAGTTCTATGATCTTTATTTGATCTTAGAAGTGGTTATAAGTTCACAAGATTGAAGAATTTTGAGCCATTTGCAAACTTGCCAAAATTGGAAATGACTTGTAATGGAAACTTTCCATTTTGGGAAAGTTTTTCAACCTCCTCTTTCTCAACCAAAAATGCTTCAAATGAAAAATTCTTGGTCATGAAAGTTGTAGATTAGGTCTTTCCCTTTTCAAAAAGTACAAGAACATGTCTTGATTCATCCTAGAACTCAAGATATGGCCTTTCAAATTTGGCAAAAATCCTAAAATTTCAAGTTTCATGTCAATGAGGGATTTTGCAAATTGGCATATTCAAGCATTCTAATGACTTCTAATAGGAACAAATACTTCACAATATGTCAAACAAACCTCAAAAGATCAGAATTGGCCCATGGTTAGAGGCATTTCATGGCTTGTGATCCAAGAAACATCAAAGTTGGAATTTTGCAAAACATATAATATCTCTTCATCCACTTGTGCCAGCACATCAAAACCATTTCCATGGCTCTCCACAAAGTCAACTGAGGCCAGATACCCCAAGAAATCAGGCCTGCACCATGCCCATACCTCAAAGTATAAAATCTTGACTTTTTGCAAAAAAACCCCATACCAATCAAGATGAGCCACAACAACTCTCTGAACCAATCACAATTGTTTATACTAGCCTCAAGCAGTCCAAAACACAACAGACACAAGCTCAGAACCTCCCACAAGTCAGGATTCACAAAATCCCCAAAAACTTTCCTCTCTTCGAATCTGAAAAACCAGCCATCAAACTTCAAATATTCTACTACCAATCAACTTAGCATCACCCCAGGATCATTTCCCACCCATCACCATAGCTTAAAACACAGCCAAACACAAATACGATTTCTGCAACTTCAGAAACAAAACCTTCAAACCAGCCATTACAAACTTGTTTCAAGCATTTCAGAAGCCTAAGGGGATCCATTGGAGTAATTTTGCATCAAGGAAAGGTCCAGAAAGCTCAAGTTAAGGAAGTTCCATCTCAGGTAGCTCCTTAGAACTTTTTTTCCAGAACTCTTGTTTTAAGTGACAATATGATTCTATGTGTTCCCCTGAGCATGCTGATATGATTATTTTTGAAAATGGTTGAGAAATGAGGATTTTATAAGCTTCTGAAACTTTGCCCGTATTTATGTTTTGATTCGATTCAGCTTGATTATGAAGCATAAATGATGTTTTATGTTTGATTTGAGTTGCTAGAGACTTGGGGATCATTTATGGGCAGTTAATTTGGGGTGGGGTAGCCTGTAGAAGGATTTAGGGTTTTTGGCTCACCGAAGAAGATGACCGGAGCTGGTCTCCGGTCACCTGAAAGTAATTAGCCCTAATTAGGGTTTAGTGCCCAGATTGATTGAGGACCCTTGGATGCGTAATTAGCTTAGTGAAGGAACGAACCAGATTAGTTCATTAATTCTAATTTCAGATTAATTAATTAAATCATGGTTATTTAGCCAGATTGAATCCTAACCCTCCATAAACGCGGCAGTCAACCCTCCCCCCGTTGTCATACCCCAAATTTGTCCTACCCACACCTTTTACTTTACTGTCTCATCATTTATTTCAAAAAAAATCCAAAAGTATGTATCATTTTACTTTTCTATCTGATATTAGAAAATCCCAAAAATTGCATTGTATTTCTTTTAAATCAAAAATTTTATTTTTTTATTTTATTTATTTATTGTTTTATTTTTTATCATTTAGTTTATTATCCGAAATCTAAGAAAATAAAAAAGAGTCTTACCTCATTGTCCTTTTTATATTACTTTAAACCATTTTTATTATTATTGTAAAAATCCACAAAATTAAAAAATTATTATTTCATTTAAATTTATTGTCTATTATTATTATTATCATTATTAATTTAATTATATTTCGTACTATTTATTTTTATTGTTATCTACTTTTTATTACTATTCTTATTATTATCTCTATTATCCTCATTATTATTGTTATTATTATTATTTTTTATTATTGTTATTACTAGTATTATTATTATCTTCATATCATTATCCAATATTATTTTTTATTGTCATTATTATTATCCTTAAACCAACTTTCCTAAATTCATGTTACAGCCACTTTTTTTCTTTCTTTTTATCACTAATACTACCTTTTTGTTTTTATCCATATTTGCATATAACAAAGTTTCACATGGTCCCACTATCAGCATTATGCGTTCTGCAACACAAACAACAGCAACAACCTTTTTCAATTTGATACCACTCACAAAATAGCAAATCCGCATCCCTCCCACAACACCAACTTTTTTATCAGTACCGCAACAATAATCACAGCCTGTCACAAAACCATTTTTCCTTTCAATTCTTATCCAAATCCCTACTTTAATCTCCATAATGCCCTCAGTCCAAATCCCCTATAAAATTAACACTCCATTCATTCATAATCAAGCTTGAATAGCATAACAAAATTCTGCAAAATTCAAAAACTCAAGCTTCACAAAACCACAAAAAATATACATCCTCAAAAGAAAACAATACAGAAAAACCTTCACACAACCCTTATTCAAATAAACCTCAAACCTTTAAATTAAGCAAAAACACAGAAAACCCAAAATCACCTTCGAACCATCTTTCAACATCTACATTTTTTTACCCTTCTCCTAGCACAAATCCACTCACTTACTAGCGAACCTTGTCATAAACCTCACCGTGCTCATTCAACAACGAACCAGCCTCTCACCGTGCATCACAACCCGCCGGCTTTCCATCACTAACACCTTCAAATCTGAACCAACACCATCAACCCAAAATATTACCCTTCATTGTTGTGTAAACCAAAAACAACTCAACCAGAAAATCAGCTAGACCGAATCCTTTCCACCTAAACCAAAAGCCAAAAAACAGAAACTAAAAAAACTTACCAGTGAAAACCATCCTCACCATTAAACCACTTCAAATCCGTGAACTCTCACTGAAACCTCCGAACACCGCAACACCAACCCACGAATCCGCGACCCCAAACCACCTCCTTAAACCAAAACCAGAAACGCAAAAACAGTGCACGAATCTCATACAGACCCAACCTGAAACTGTTGCAAACCATAAACATCACCCCCTCAGAATCCGAAACAAAAAACCTTTCATCACCGTAATCCCTTCAAAAACCGCACGAAATCGCAAGCTCAACACAACAAAACCGAATCGCAACCAATTCGCAGCAAACCCCACAAACATCTTTCGCAACGGCCGCCGCCCTCAACCCTTTCGGAAAACCTACCGGCCACCACACCAGACGCGAAACCCAGCCGCCGCTCGCTGAGAACCTCCAACCGTCCGCCACTGACCCACAACGACGATCTGCAGGCTGAGACGGAGCGGCCCGTGAAAAAAGACGGAGACGGAGATACCGAGTTGAGAATCGCGAGAGACGGAGAGTTCCACGGCAAGGTTTCGTATTTGTCTTCTTTCATTCACTGAAGCAATTTGATTTTGTCTTTTCTAAATATCCTATTAGTTTAATAAAGTTATTATATTTATCTATTTTGTTTTATTCATTTATTTATTTTTTTATTTTTCTTTTTGCCTCTTAAACGCATGATATGCTTTTAAGCCATTCTTGCTGTTTTGTTTTATAAAAAACTTAACTTCCTTTTTTCTTCTTATTTATTTATTATTATTTATTGATTATTGTTGTTTTGTTAAAAAAATAATAATGATATAAGCCCAACTGGATTTTCCATACACACTAATAATCACACAACACTCTTACTTTCTTGATTTATTTTGCTTTTTTTTATTATGAATTGCCGGCTGACTTTTATGGTCCATAAATCTGGATTTTCTATTTTCACAGCATAACCATCGCACCTTTTTATTTATTTATTATCATTATGATTATCTAATTTTTATAATTTTATTATTTTACTGTCATTGATGGATTGAGTTTAAAGCCCATTCTGATATCTAATCACACCAACAGCACACATTACACCTTTTCTTTGTTTCACTTTTGTTCCTTTTTTAATTTTTTATTATGTTCTTAATAAATTATTTAGGCTTGCTAAGCCCATGATAATGACTTTGTTAATGAACTCTTATCGCACAGTGCATCCTCCTGATTTTACTTACTAATTTTTCTTGTTTTTCTTTTAAAAAAAATATAGACTTTTAATTTCGATCCTTGCTTGTTATTACTTTTTATTTTAGTGGTTGATTTATTGATCTATCTTTCTTCGACATAGTCGCGGTTTTTATTATTTGGGGCCGATGATATTATAAAAGGCCATTTTCGCCCGATTACATTTAATCGGTGATCTTCGGTCAATATGAGGCCCTCCTTGTAATTATTTTTTCATTTTATTATTCCGACAAACAAACATTGTATTTAATTTAATTTGCTTTACTATCCTTGATATTATTTAATTCATTTATTATTTATATTCATTATTTTATTTTTTTTCTAAACAATTCAATTCATTTATTTATTCATTTATTTTTTGCATTTAAAAATTACGTTTCGACTCCTTATAGAATGGTTCCCATTTTGAACCGATTCTAAGGCAGTTCACGAACAAAATTTCGTCGCGTCCCAAAAGGTCCAACACCTTCGAATAGTTGCGCTCGATTAAAAGGTCCAACGCCTTCGAATAGTTGTGTTCGAAAAAGGTCCAACGCCTTCAAATAGTTGCGTCCCGAATAAACAGGCCGAACGCCTTCGAATAGTTCAAACACACTGCACACACGCTTTCTCTTGGGCTAATTACAACGAGACCCATTTATTTTTCGCAATCCCTTGTATTTATTTTGTATCCCTCTCCCATTATTTTGTACGCATTTTATTTTCCGCATCTTATTTAATTTCGAATCCTTGGTCCAACGCCAAGCGATTGCACTTGGCACACTTGCACTTTATTTTTCAGTTATCTTTTTCGTTTAGGATCCACTCCACCTTTGCGAGCCGAGCGATTCGTGCCTCGCTAATAAACCACAAAATAAACCTCCATTTGCATGCACCCTCTAAACCTCAAAAAACCAAAACGTTCCGATTAGATCCAAACCCTTGATCCAACGTCAAGCGGCTTTAGGAAATAAAACACTTTAATAATACGAGAAGATTTGTACGCCACGAGCCTTAAGCGGTAGAAAGGGGGATAACGAGCTTTCGTTACTCGCTCCGATTATTTCGACGCAGGACACTCGTCTTGTTGGGCGAGATAAACTATCCATAGTCTTTAGTGCACTTCAACTCCTAAACCCTTTCATCGGCGAAAGGTAATAAAATCAACAACCATTACCCTTAGTAGGCCGAACTACGAGGCTCTGACTTTCCCATTGCACGCGGGAGTACGTAGGCACGAGGATCTCAATCCTTGCCGAGCACCTAGGTTCAATCTAACTTATAATTCAACTCATTTCCCTCTAGCAAGCAATTCGTTTAAGCATAGACATCCTTTCTCGCGCGATAACCTAGATGGTTCCCATCGAGTACGATGGATGTAGGGGGTGCTAATACCTTCCCCCTGCATAACCGACTCCCGAACCCAGGCAATGGTTCCGTTGACCTTTGTCATCGTCCTTCTCTTCCCGGGTTGTATCTATATCTCCCCTTTCCCTCTTCGGGAATAAATAGAATTAGGTGGTGACTCTTCAGTCTGACCGGCGCGCGGCTCCCGTCCTTTCGGATCGCGTGAGCTCTTGGCGTGTGTGCTCAGTTGTTGTCATTAAAGTCGTCGACTCTGAGGACCTTTAGAACTTTTGGGTTAAAACATCGGTTGATGGTTGCGTAGTATTGGGCACCAGGGTTCACCCTTGCGTGGCTCGGTACGAAAACCTCACTTGGAATAGACTTACTCAATGGAGTTGATTGACTGTCAAGAATGTATGAATTGACACGTGCATCAAACAGTTGAGAAAGTTCCATAACTCCAGGACTTTGTTTTAAACCTTGTGTCGATGATCACGTAGTATGGACTCCCGAGAAAATTTGCTCTCGTGGGTTGTCGATACGAAGATCTCACCCAAAATAGATTCATGTGGCGGAGTCAATCAACCGTCATGCTTAGGGCGCGTGTGATGAACAACCATATGAATTGATAACTTTGGGATCCCTGAAACTTTAGAGTCTACCGAGTGAGTTCCTGATCAGAGTATCTTCCATCTGTACCTTGGACTCGTGAGACCTTGATTTTGTGATCCTGGATTCTGACATTGCATATCATCTCATTTGCATCATTTATTCATATTGCATTTCATTCCGAAATCCGAGAACTCATTTCATGTTCCTCCATCTTCAGTAAATCAAGCTGGTTTCCCGACGCCCGTATCGAGCTAGACGACCGTATCTAACTTGAGCCAACACTAGAGGAATGATGGATCAGATTCGACAAGAACAAGCTGCTATGAGGGGAGAGATTGACTCAATCAAGAGCAAGATCGATCGTATTCATGAGGCCATGCAAGCCTTGGCCAGGATGGTTGTGTCCCATCAGCCTGTTCCTTCAATGCCCGTTCATCCAGCTATTCAAGCTCTGCTTCCGCCTCCGATGGCTTATCAACCACGTCCACCCCCAATGGGTGCAGCTGCGCAATATGGACCTAGACCATGCCAACAACCGGCATATCCGTATCAGCAACCAGCTTATCCACACCAGCAACCGGCTTATCAACAACAGCCTGGTCAGCAACAACAACGCGCTCCTCAACAGCGTCCACCATATCAGCAAAGAAGGCCCGAAAGAACCTTCGATCCCTTGCCTATGACACATTCTGAAATCTTTAATCAGATGATGGAAAAAGGAACTCTTGTGTTGAAGGACATGCCACCTCAAACTGGTAACGCTCAAGATTATGATGCCAATGCTCGCTGTGAGTATCACAAGGGTGCTCCAGGTCACACGATTGAGAATTGCAAATCATTCAAGCACAAAGTTCAAGACCTGATCAACTCTAAGGATCTCACCTTTACTCAGAAGAATCTGAATGTCCAGAACAATCCTTTGTCGCCGCAAGTGGCTCCTCAACAAATGCTTTTGAAGAAGTTGCCGAAGACCAAAGCTGAGTAGTCTCCAACTTTGAAGCATTCAATCAAGAGAAGTTCATTCCTCAAATCAAGGCAGCCATCGCCATTTATGATTTCCGCATTCCTGTTGTTTTGTAATGTTTGTTTAAGTACTATCTGCTCTGAACATTGTTATCGTGTGTTCTTGGTTATGTTAATGTTATGTTTATGCATGTTTTGAATTAATTTATTCGCATTCGCTCATATTTATCATTTATCACAAAATCACAAAAAATATTCCCTCACTTCACTTTAGCAAATATTTGAGGGAGAATGATGAAAACAAAATACCCATAACTGTTGCGGTATGCTTTCGGATAAAACCTTGTCAATGATGTACATGCATTCTTTCAAATCCCCAAACACTGGAGATATAAGGAGTTAATCCCAAGTCAACCACTTCGAGCCTAGAAGTAGGAGTTTCTTTCGGATACAACCCTTACATTTAACCCGGGGAAGGGTAGTTATTCAGTTAACTTGATTCTACTTTCAAATCGCAAGATGAGACATCCCGTCGGAGGACCATCAACAAGTGACTTGGCAGTCACAACATTCAAAAAAAAAGAAAAGAAAAAGAAAACCACTAAGTTGAGCACCTAAAGGGAGACTTAGTCGAAACAAATCAAAAGAGGAACTCAAATCCTCAGCAAAAGAAAAACAAATATCAGTGACCACCAAATCAAAAATCAAAGGGTCACCAACAACAAAAGATGACTGCCATTTTCAAGCAAACTTTAAAGCTTCATATTCACTCTTGCAAAGTCAAAACAAATACAAGTGCAAAGTTAACTGAACGTAGGACTGGAGAACATCACGAAGAAGGGATGGGTACAAATCAAACTTTGAGCCTTATATCCTTTGTTTCTCAAAACCATTAACCAGACCACGTTACAACCCTCAAAAGTCCTAATTGAGGCAGAGTTTGTTCTGAAAGCATGCTACCAACAAGGTTGCGTAAATTGACTCCCATATATTTGCTAATCTTCAATCTCGATTGCACATTATTCTTGCTGCATTTTTTTACGCACTTTCGAAATCAGCACCTCGTTTGGGCTAACAGTCCATCCGTCACACTTTCACATCATTCAAATAAATTGGCTTTTTCAAAACTTACATGAACTTTACATTAACACTACTATTTATGTATGAACAATTTAATTGCAATTTAGTGCTTGACATCAGTACAATCCCAACAAGAGGCAATCAAAAGAGAAATTTGAACATCATTGCCAACATGAATCAAGACTACCTCAGCAGTCCAATCAGGGACAAACCATCTTCAACGGCCCAATCAGGGGCAATTTATTTCAAAATCAGCTTAATCAGGGGCAAGTCACCTTCAAAGGCTCAATCAGGGGCAGGTCGTGCCATGGCCATTGTCAAAGCTTCCCTATCAAATTTATTTCAAATACCCTACAGGCAGGGGCAAGCAGACAAGGAGCGAGTCTTCCTCTCTCTTCTCCCCAGCTGAGAAAACAGACCCTGCCAGACATTGGCAATCATTCAAAGCAAAGTCAGTCTTCATGTGTCAATTAAGTCGCTTCGCTCATCAGCTTAGAGCATTCAGATACATCTTCTGACCAAACGACGTCAAAGATCGAGTGTCGGGGAATCAATCCCTCCACCCACCCAAAGTCCAATTACCATTGGCAACTACCAGACCAAAAGTCCACCAAGCTGGCACCTTTCACCTTTCAATCACCCATATGCATCATTACGCATCATCAACGTCATACGCATCATTTACATCAATCATTTACAACATATGCATCATATACATGCCTAAATAAATCAGCTTTTTATTTTCCCCAACAGTTTTAACTTACATCTCAAATGCATAAACATTTGCATCGTATTTCCATCCTTATGGAATACCATCTCAAAAAATCAAAGCATAATTGCATAACTCAAGATCCAGGATCATACAGGTTTCCAGTCCTTTCCCTAGCGGAGGATCACATCAATCAGATTCCAGGCATTCTCTTGGCGGATTCAATAGCCGTGTTTAAATTTCAGTCCCTTTGCCTTATCATCCTTTGGTGATAAGTGATTTTATTTTCTGTTATTTGCCTTATCATCCTCTGTTGATAAGTGATTTTATTTTTCTGTCTGTTGCCTTATCATCCTCTGTTGATAAGTGAGTTTATTTTTCTGTTTATTGCCTTATCTTCCTCTGTTGATAAGTGAGTTTATTTTTCTGTTTATTGCCTTATCTTCCTCTGTTGATAAGTGAGTTTGTTTTCAGTTTGTTGCCTTATCATCCTCTGTTGATAAGTGAGTTTGTTTTCAGTTTGTTGCCTTATCATCCTCTGTTGATAAGTGAGTTTGTTTTCAGTTTGTTGCCTTATCATCCTCTGTTGATAAGTGAGTTTGTTTTCAGTTTGTTGCCTTATCATCCTCTGTTGATAAGTGAGTTTGTTTTCAGTCCATTTGCCTTATCATCCTCTGTTGATAAGTGAATTTATTTTCAGTTTGTTGCCTTATCTTCCTCTGTTGATAAGTGAATTTATTTTTCTGTTTATTGCCTTATCATCCTCTGTTGATAAGTGAGTTTATTTTTCTGTTTATTGCCTTATCTTCCTCTGTTGATAAGTGAATTTATTTTCAGTTTGTTGCCTTATCATCCTCTGTTGATAAGTGAGTTTGTTTTCAGTTTGTTGCCTTATCATCCTCTGTTGATAAGTGAGTTTGTTTTCAGTTTGTTGCCTTATCATCCTCTGTTGATAAGTGAGTTTATTTTTCTGTTTATTGCCTTATCTTCCTCTGTTGATAAGTGAATTTATTTTCAGTTTGTTGCCTTATCATCCTCTGTTGATAAGTGAGTTTATTTTTCTGTTTATTGCCTTATCATCCTCTGGTGATAAGTGATTTATTTTGTTAATTTGTTTTGCTGTGTCACCCATCATTTCCAGTTATTTCATTTGTCGGACAAATTTGGAGTCTGTTAATATCTAATTATCTTATACCTTGAAAGATTGAACGCGAGCCAGTTCATCTTACTTGGTCTAAGCCAATTCGATAGGGGCATCTGTCATACCCCAAATTTGTCCTACCCACACCTTTTACTTTACTGTCTCATCATTTATTTCAAAAAAAATCCAAAAGTATGTATCATTTTACTTTTCTATCTGATATTAGAAAATCCCAAAAATTGCATTGTATTTCTTTTAAATCAAAAATTTTATTTTTTTATTTTATTTATTTATTGTTTTATTTTTTATCATTTAGTTTATTATCCGAAATCTAAGAAAATAAAAAAGAGTCTTACCTCATTGTCCTTTTTATATTACTTTAAACCATTTTTATTATTATTGTAAAAATCCACAAAATTAAAAAATTATTATTTCATTTAAATTTATTGTCTATTATTATTATTATCATTATTAATTTAGTTATATTTCGTACTATTTATTTTTATTGTTATCTACTTTTTATTACTATTCTTATTATTATCTCTATTATCCTCATTATTATTGTTATTATTATTATTTTTTATTATTGTTATTACTAGTATTATTATTATCTTCATATCATTATCCAATATTATTTTTTATTGTCATTATTATTATCCTTAAACCAACTTTCCTAAATTCATGTTACAGCCACTTTTTTTCTTTCTTTTTATCACTAATACTACCTTTTTGTTTTTATCCATATTTGCATATAACAAAGTTTCACATGGTCCCACTATCAGCATTATGCGTTCTGCAACACAAACAACAGCAACAACCTTTTTCAATTTGATACCACTCACAAAATAGCAAATCCGCATCCCTCCCACAACACCAACTTTTTTATCAGTACCGCAACAATAATCACAGCCTGTCACAAAACCATTTTTCCTTTCAATTCTTATCCAAATCCCTACTTTAATCTCCATAATGCCCTCAGTCCAAATCCCCTAAAAAATTAACACTCCATTCATTCATAATCAAGCTTGAATAGCATAACAAAATTCTGCAAAATTCAAAAACTCAAGCTTCACAAAACCACAAAAAATATACATCCTCAAAAGCAAACAATACAGAAAAACCTTCACACAACCCTTATTCAAATAAACCTCAAACCTTTAAATTAAGCAAAAACACAGAAAACCCAAAATCACCTTCGAACCATCTTTCAACATCTACATTTTTTTACCCTTCTCCTAGCACAAATCCACTCACTTACTAGCGAACCTTGTCATAAACCTCACCGTGCTCATTCAACAACGAACCAGCCTCTCACCGTGCATCACAACCCGCCGGCTTTCCATCACTAACACCTTCAAATCTGAACCAACACCATCAACCCAAAATATTACCCTTCATTGTTGTGTAAACCAAAAACAACTCAACCAGAAAATCACCTAGACCGAATCCTTTCCACCTACACCAAAAGCCACAAAACAGAAACTAAAAAAACTTACCAGTGAAAACCATCCTCACCATTAAACCACTTCAAATCCGTGAACTCTCACTGAAACCTCCGAACACCGCAACACCAACCCACGAATCCGTGACCCCAATCCATCTCCTTAAACCAAAACCAGAAACGCAAAAACAGTGCACGAATCTCATACAGACCCAACCTGAAACTGTTGCAAACCATAAACATCACCCCCTCAGAATCCGAAACAAAAAACCTTTCATCACCGTAATCCCTTCAAAAACCGCACGAAATCGCAAGCTCAACACAACAAAACCGAATCGCAACCAATTCGCAGCAAACCCCACAAACATCTTTCGCAACGGCCGCCGCCCTCAACCCTTTCGGAAAACCTACCGGCCACCACACCAGACGCGAAACCCAGCCGCCGCTCGCCGAGAACCTCCAACCGTCTGCCACTGACCCATAACGACGATCCGCAGGCTGAGACGGAGCGGCCCGTGAAAAAAGACGGAGACGGAGATACCGAGTTGAGAATCGCGAGAGACGGAGAGTTCCACGGCAAGGTTTCGTATTTGTCTTCTTTCATTCACTGAAGCAATTTGATTTTGTCTTTTCTAAATATCCTATTAGTTTAATAAAGTTATTATATTTATCTATTTTGTTTTATTCATTTTAATTTTTTATTTTTCTTTTTGCCTCTTAAACGCATGATATGCTTTTAAGCCATTCTTGCTGTTTTGTTTTATAAAAAACTTAACTTCCTTTTTTCTTCTTATTTATTTATTATTATTTATTGATTATTGTTGTTTTGTTAAAAAAAAATAATGATATAAGCCCAACTGGATTTTCCATACACACTAATAATCACACAACACTCTTACTTTCTTGATTTATTTTGCTTTTTTTTATTATGAATTGCCGGCTGACTTTTATGGTCCATAAATCTGGATTTTCTATTTTCACAGCATAACCATCGCACCTTTTTATTTATTTATTATCATTATGATTATCTAATTTTTATAATTTTATTATTTTACTGTCATTGATGGATTGAGTTTAAAGCCCATTCTGATATCTAATCACACCAACAGCACACATTACACCTTTTCTTTGTTTCACTTTTGTTCCTTTTTTAATTTTTTATTATGTTCTTAATAAATTATTTAGGCTTGCTAAGCCCATGATAATGACTTTGTTAATGAACTCTTATCGCACAGTGCATCCTCCTGATTTTACTTACTAATTTTTATTGTTTTTCTTTTAAAAAAAATATAGACTTTTAATTTCGATCCTTGCTTGTTATTACTTTTTATTTTAGTGGTTGATTTATTGATCTATCTTTCTTCGACATAGTCGCTGTTTTTATTATTTGGGGCCGATGATATTATAAAAGGCCATTTTCGCCCGATTACATTTAATCGGTGATCTTCGGTCAATATGAGGCCCTCCTTGTAATTATTTTTTCATTTTATTATTCCGACAAACAAACATTGTATTTAATTTAATTTTCTTTATTATCCTTGATATTATTTAATTCATTTATTATTTATATTCATTATTTTATTTTTTTTCTAAACAATTCAATTCATTTATTTATTTTTTGCATTTAAAAATTACGTTTCGACTCCTTATAGAATGGTTCCCATTTTGAACCGATTCTAAGGCAGTTCACGAACAAAATTTCGTCGCGTCCCAAAAGGTCCAACGCCTTCGAATAGTTGCGCTCGATTAAAAGGTCCAACGCCTTCGAATAGTTGTGTTCGAAAAAGGTCCAACGCCTTCAAATAGTTGCGTCCCGAATAAACAGGCCGAACGCCTTCGAATAGTTCAAACACACTGCACACACGCTTTCTCTTGGGCTAATTACAACGAGACCCATTTATTTTTCGCAATCCCCTGTATTTATTTTGTATCCCTCTCCCGTTATTTTGTACGCATTTTATTTTCCGCATCTTATTTAATTTCGAATCCTTGGTCCAACGCCAAGCGATTGCACTTGGCACACTTGCACTTTATTTTTCAGTTATCTTTTTCGTTTAGGATCCACTCCACCTTTGCGAGCCGAGCGATTCGTGCCTCGCTAATAAACCACAAAATAAACCTCCATTTGCATGCACCCTCTAAACCTCAAAAAACCAAAACGTTCCGATTAGATCCAAACCCTTGATCCAACGTCAAGCGGCTTTAGGAAATAAAACACTTTAATAAT
The DNA here is from genome assembly GCA_963966055.1 of Lathyrus aphaca. NCBI lineage: Eukaryota > Viridiplantae > Streptophyta > Magnoliopsida > Fabales > Fabaceae > Lathyrus > Lathyrus aphaca. Next base: position 123,122,859 of record OZ014523.1, on the reverse strand, counting down.
ACGAGAAGATTTGTACGCCACGAGCCTTAAGCGGTAGAAAGGGGGATAACGAGCTTTCGTTACTCGCTCCGATTATTTCGACGCAGGACACTCGTCTTGTTGGGCGAGATAAACTATCCATAGTCTTTAGTGCACTTCAACTCCTAAACCCTTTCATCGGCGAAAGGTAATAAAATCAACAACCATTACCCTTAGTAGGCCGAACTACGAGGCTCTGACTTTCCCATTGCACGCGGGAGTACGTAGGCACGAGGATCTCAATCCTTGCCGAGCACCTAGGTTCAATCTAACTTATAATTCAACTCATTTCCCTCTAGCAAGCAATTCGTTTAAGCATAGACATCCTTTCTCGCGCGATAACCTAGATGGTTCCCATCGAGTACGATGGATGTAGGGGGTGCTAATACCTTCCCCCTGCATAACCGACTCCCGAACCCAGGCAATGGTTCCGTTGAGCTTTGTCCTCGTCCTTCTCTTCCCGGGTTGTATCTATATCTCCCCTTTCCCTCTTCGGGAATAAATAGAATTAGGTGGCGACTCTTCAGTCTGTCCGGCGCGCGGCTCCCGTCCTTTAGGATCGCGTGAGGTCGTATTTTTCGGGGTACGACACCCGTGAGTTTGAATCTCAGCCCTCAGATGCGTTTACTTTCATTTTATTTCATTTAATTTCATTTTTATTCTATTTCTTTTGAATAATTTATTTAAAATACCAAAAAGCATAAAAAAAATATGAAACTTTGCATTTCTGTTTTAAATATTTTTCTTAACCTGAAAATAATTTTTATTTTATTTTTTGCATTAAAAAAGTATTTTTAAAATATTTAAATGTTATTTTTAATTAATTAAAGTCTTTTAATTAATTAAAAATACATTTAGGTTTCTAAAAATCACCAAAAAAATCATGAATTATCCCATTGCATTTAGAAACATTTTTAAACTCTTCACACAAATTTCTTTTTAGGTTTGATCATAGTTTGTGAATTTTCTTTGAATTAAGGGTCATAAAAATCACATTTTTAAACCCTAACTTGAAAAAATCATTTCTGCCTAACTATGAAGATTTTGAAGTTGATTCTTTTTGCATTGTTTTGCATATTGCATGTAATTTATAGGTATTTTATGCCATGAATTTATCTTGCATTTTCAATTTGATTTACATTTTTCCCTTTGAACCACCCAAAAACCCTAGAAAACTTAGGAAAATCATAACTTTTGATTGGTTTGGCTACTGACCTTCTCCTTTAGGGTGTGACCTAATATGGGATTAGGGTTTGTTTGAGCTTGATTGCAATTTTTTACCATGTCATATGCTTCTGTTTTGATCATTTGTATATCATACTTCCATATAACCCTAATTTCTCATGTTCATTTGCATTCACTTTGCATATGCATCCATACATGAACTTGCCATGACATTTCATGCATTCATATGTCATCTTAGACATCTTAGGACATGTTAGAACCATGCTTGATCATTTCTTCATTCATTTTCCATGATTTTCATTCATTTCATTTCATTAACTTTCATGTGTTTTCAAACCTCAAAGCATGCTTACATGACATCTCATTCTTGTATGATCACACATATGCACTTTGTATGCCTTTGCATCATCTCACATGACATTAACATTGCATAAACATTTCTGACTTTGGTCATTTCATCTCATTTCATTTCATTTCTTTATCCTTTATACTTTATGCATTCATACTAACCATTTCAGGAACTGGTGGTAAGTTACTTTGGGAAGTGGATTTGCCTTCACTTATCACTTCTCTTTATCTCTTTCATATGCATTTTACTTGTCTCTTATGTGAACTTGTTCACTTGTGTTCCATTTCTCTCACATTCTTTCTTTAAGTTACTTATCTTCTTCAATGAAGTAAGTAACTTATTCATCTGCTTCTTCCTCCTTTCATCTGCTTCTTCCATTGTTGGCTTCCTTGAAGATCCTTCTTAAGCCTCACAAACCATAGGAACATCCAAGCATGATAATAATTAGGGTTATGATTAGTTCCCCTTAGCTTTTTACCTTTGAGTCTCCTTGAGTCTCTCTTCTCATCTTCATAATTAGAGACTAAACTCTTAAAGTTTTAGGACTTTGGAATTAGGGTTATACCTGCATCTTTCTCTTAGGATGGAGTGTATAACTTTAATCTTAAGTGTTAAACCTTTAATTTGTTTAAACCTCTTAATCAAATCATCTTAATAATCACTAAGACTTCATCTTGTAACTTGGGCCTTACATTAGGGTTCTAATTCTTCCTTTATGGTTAAGAAGGACTAACCCTAGTGTTTAATGGACAAGTCCCCCTCAAGTTGTCTTAAAAACCATAAAACTCATTTCTTAATCTCATCCCTTAATTAAAATCCACTTAATAAAGGCTTTGTTATATAATGAATTTAATCCCTAACCATGGATTAAGTTGAGGTATCTTCCTCAGCTTAAGTGTTCTCATCTATTATCCTTCTATTAGGATGGTGTAATGAGTTCACTAACCTGTGATTAGAGATTAAACTCATTACTTAACACCAAACAAAAATCCAAAAACATCTAATTAATCACAAGTAGGTTAATGATCTTAATCCTACATTATCATGGTAATTAAGTTGAGATGCTTATATCATACTTAAGTAGGCTCATTATCCCTAATCAGGGAGGATATAATGAGTTTACAAACCCTTGATTTAGGCTTAAGCTCATTAACTTATGCAAAAAACCAAAAACAATAGAAAACTTAAAACACAAAAACAAATAATAATCGTCTCTTTTGGGATTCTTTTCTCATCACACTCACTCATAAACGAGAACTTGCTTCTTCCGTCTAATGCAAGACAGTTAGCACTCGAGCCTGACGAATCATACACTTGAGCATAGACAAGTAAGCAGTTCACAGTCAATTTATTTTTCAGTCTCTTTGAGTCGAACTACGGTGTTAACTTAACTGTTATCGAACAAAAGTCTCTGTGTCCTCCCCCTCTTTCAACATTCTCTTTTAAGCCTCAGTTCCTGAGCATTCACCCTTTTGCACTAACACTTGCATATCTCCCTTCCAGCTTTTGGCACATAGACAACACATACACTTACCCCCTTTAAACACAATCTTTTAAGCGTGGATCCCGTCGAGTACGACGGATAATCTGGGTGCTAATACCTTCCCAGGTTGTAACCAACCCCCTTTCTCAGTTTCTCTGATTCACAACCGTCTTATCCATCTTTTTCTAGGTTTATGTAGCATTACCTTTCCTTCGGGATAAAAATGCCTAGCTGGCGACTTTATTCAGTTAACCTCCATTTCTCTTTTCGTCGACCGTTCGCACTTGTACCGGGATGCAAATCTTCGGGAGCGACATACTGCTACTACTGTATTATTTTTACGCGTCTACTTAACACATGCTACTGATTAATTAATCATTGTTTGCATCACACATAAAAACATTAATTAATTAATCCACTCATACCACACTTAATTTAATTAACTAATAACTAAGTAATATGACCACTTAATAAGTGAAATTCGGTGATCAGGTACGTGATGTCGAATGAGATGTTTAAACACTTGACAACTTGACCAAAACTTAAAGTGCAAGAAAATTAAATAACACAGGAAATTGTTAACCCAGTTCAGTGTATAACCACACTTACATCTGGGGGCTACCAAGCTAGGAAGGAAATCCAATATAAGTAATATTAATTCTAGACTTAAACCACTCAGTTTAATCTTTCACTTAATATCTACCCAAGGCAATTTCTACCTAAGACACAACTTAGATATGAGTACCAACTCACTCCCCCTCAATCACACGGTGATATGTTTACAAGTTTAATAAAATTGAAGTCATACTTCAAACAAAACAGCTTGATCTTACTTCACAGTTTCAATCAAGACACAAATACACTTTTGCTTAAAAGCTCATAAAGTGGTACACATAAAAACAACCTGCTATTAAAACACAAACACCCTATTTAGTCTTCTTAAATTCGTACTCTATTCTGAGAGTTTCTGTTGCTTAAATAGGTGTTTGGATTTTGGGCTTTCTGTAGGTTTATCCAATCCTGATACGCATGCTGCCATCACCTTGAATTAGGGTTTGTTACTTCCTAGATTCTAGGTGATTCAGTTCTTCTGATTATGCTAAAGTCACATAACAAATCTCCCTACAGATGCGCCTTCTTCTGTTTTATCCATCCATAATTAATTCCAGATAACTTCCCTGAATTTACTCAGTTCTGTTAATCATTAACTAATTCTGGTAGCAGGTTTGAGATGTCACAACATCTGGTGTGACATCCTGAAAACTGAACTTACTTCATTTACTGATACAATGTCACAACATCTGGTGTGACATCCTGTAAACTGAACTTACTTCATTAACTGATACAATGTCACAACATCTGGTGTGACATCCTGGATTCAGTTCATTTACTTATACTTTTATTTGATAATGTCACAACTTCTGGTGTGACATCCTGAACTAAATTCATTACTTCTTGTTGGTCAAAAAGTCTGCCAATTCTAAACATCTACAAACTCCCCCTTTGGCTAATTTTTGGCTAACATTCTTTTTTGGTTTATCAGAGTGCAACATAATTTCTTATATCAGAGTACAGAAGTTCTTTTCTGTTGAGTCATGTGAGAGTTTACTCCCCCTCAAACCTACATGTGTTCAGACTTGTTGCAACAAAAATTTTTCATCAAAAACATAGCTTTAGTTCAGAAGCAAACAGAAGTTTTTTTCATTAATCAGTAAGCAGCATCATACATTGTTCAGCATTGTTCAGCTTTCTTCTCCCCCTTGTTAGACATAAATCGGGGCCAAAGTTTTACAGAAGAAATACAAAAGCAAAATCAAAATACAATACTGGAGCAGACATTACATATTCCTCACATACATGGTTCACTCAGAATCCTCATATTCAGTGTCTTCCTCTGCTTCAGTTTCTTCATCAGAAGTAGCAGCTTTCTGAGCACTCTCTTCAATCTCCAGCCTTTAGATAATCTCCTCAAGCTTCTGCTTCCTGGCATCCAGTTCTTTGCATGTGGTTTTCAGCTCAGCAATCAAAGCAGCTTTGGAGATTGGATTATTTGCCTTTGAAGATCCAGCAGATGTCCCAGAGGGAGCTTCAACATCAGCTGCATGATGACTTAAGAACAACTTGTAGTGGAAGACCATGGGACTCTCTCTTTTGCAGATTGAATCCTTCTCAGTGAGGATACCTGGATACTGGCTAAGCATTATTCCACACAGCAGAGAAGGGAAGGCAATAGGCAGCTTTATTGCAGATGATCCAGCATGCTTCAATGTCTGATCAAAAATATAAGCCCCAAAATCCAGCTTTGTTTGGGTGCCCACAGCATATATAAACCTGCCCAATCCAGTAGCTATTGAGGAGGTATGATTGGTAGGGACCCAGTTTGCAGTGCCAATCCTATGCAGCATTGCATACTTCCTTGTCAGCAAGCTAACGGAAAGCTTCCCCTTGACTGGCCAAGTCTTGACCTGATTAGCAGTGATGACCTTGCAAACCTGGTTATCAGTCTTCCCTAACTCATTAGGTCCATCAGATTCTCTTCCTAGATAATGGTTGATAACCCTAGGAGAGAATTCCATACATCTCCCTCTTACATATACCTTTCTGAAGTCAGCTGACTTACCATCAGCACAGTCTTCTTGGAGGTTGACAATAAATTCCATGACTAGCAGCTCATAGAAAGGAGAGAAATTTGATACTGTTTTGAATAAGCCAACAGAAGAGATGAGATCAATTACCTCAGTGCACTCAAGTGCATTGCTGCTCAGCTCTCTTTCAAGTGCTACCCTTCTTTGGTAGACAAATTTCCATCTGCTCACACTTGACACATGATGAAATGAAATGTTGTCCAGAGGAGCTTCTGGAACAGCAGAGGAGGACCTTGAGGGTGCTGGTTTCTTCTTTGGTGGGGATGTTGGAACATCCTCTTCAACATCTGAATCTGGAGGGGTGACAGCTTTCCTCTTCTGTGTATTCACCTTGCTCCATTATTTGGTAGGACCAAAAACAACTTTAGCTTTGTCCTTCTTTGGTGTAGGTTGCTTCTTCTCAGGAGTTGCATGTCCTGCATTCTTCTTTTCTTTCCTAGTCCTAAGCCTTTTGGCTATGCTAGGGTTTATAGAAGCAATGATTTCTGTGTCAGAATCATGCTCTATGTTAACAACAGGAGGAGGTTGAGCAGTCTCCTCTTCAGCAGGTGGATCAACAGAGGCTTGATCTTCAGTGGAGACCTTGTGCTGGTCCTCAGATGTTTCATCATCACCATCAGTGGAGGCCTTTTGCTGGTCCTCAGATGTTTCATCAGCATCATCAGTGGAGGCCTTTTGCTGGTCCTCAGATGTTTCAACATCTATTGGGACATCCTGTTGAGCAGGAGTATCCTCTTCAGCTTGATTTTGTTGTTCTTCTTGTGGAGATGGCATGGTGTTCAGAGGGATAGATATGCCACTCACAACTCTTTGCTCAGACAAAATCCTGTTCACCAGTTCCTTTATATAATCATCCACATATTCAGAAGCTTTTGGAGTGGTGTTTGAGGAAGAAGGCATTCCTTTGACCTTGCTAAAGATAGGTTCCTTTGCCCTTCTCACAGTAGGAGTTCTTGGCTTTTGAGCAAGAGGAACACTTCCTCTGATTTCGTCTATTGGAGTTGAATCCATAGGTACTACAGAGATGGGGGTTGCATGCACCACATCTTCTTGGTTGAGAATTTCTTCAGAGAGGTTAGGGTTTTGATGTTGAGACATTTTCGAAAGAGGTGGATGAAGAGTTGAAGGTTGAATGATTTTGATGAGTTCTGAAAATCAGTTAGAAAATGCAATTCGTTTTGAGAGGATGATGAGAAGATGAATAGATGAGAACAAGCTGATATTTTTATAAGTAGCCGTTACTTGGAGAAATTTTAGGAGTGAAATACCCAGAGTCCTTGACCAGACTGGTGTTGCCATCTGGTGATCATGCCACACAATGTCATATGACATGTTGGCACATCTCCATAACTGTTATATTTCACATAAACAGATTCCCAATTTACCCCTTAGGTTTTCAAATTGGGTAGCATCCAAAGCTTTAGTAAATATATCAGCCAATTGCAGATTTGTAGCTACATGTTCCAATGAGATCACTTTCTCTTCCACAAGATCTCTAATGAAATGATGCTTGATATCAATATGCTTGGACCTGCTATGTTGGATAGGATTCTTTGATATGTTAATGGCACTTAAGTTGTCACAGTACAATGTCATGACATCTTGTGGGACATTGTACTCTGTGAGCATTTGCTTCATCCAAACCAACTGTGAGCAACTGCTTCCAGCTGCAATATATTCAGCTTCAACAGTAGATAAGGATACACAATTTTGTTTCTTACTAAACCAAGAAATCAAATTGTTTCCTAGAAAGAAGCATCCACCTGATGTGCTTTTTCTGTCATCAGCACTTCCAGCCCAATCAGCATCACAGAAGCCAGTGAGAATTGGTTTGCATCCATGAAAGTACATTATGCCATAGTCACAAGTACCATTGACATATTTCAGAATTCTCTTGACTTGGTTTAGATGACTAACTTTTGGATCAGCTTGATATCTTGCACATACACCTACTGCAAAGGCTATGTCTGGTCTGCTAGCAGTCAGATATAATAAGCTTCCAATCATACTTCTATATAGGCTTTGGTCTACCTTCTCACCCTTGTCATCTTTAGTCAGCTTTAAGTGTGTGGGGGCAGGAGTTCTCTTATGAGTAGCCTTGTCCATCCCAAATTTCTTGACAATGTTCTTAGCATACTTGCTTTGGGAAATGAACATGGAGTCCTCCATTTGCTTTATTTGCAGTCCAAGAAAGTAGGTTAATTCTCCTACTAGGCTCATCTCAAATTCAGATTCCATTTGAGTGACAAAAATGTTTAACCATCCTGTCTGACATCCCACCAAAAACAATGTCATCTACATATATTTGAGCAATCATGACTTTTCCTTCTTCATCTTTAACAAACAAGGTTTTGTCTATTCCACCTTTCCTGTACCCTTGCTTGATAAGAAACGTAGTCAGCCTTTCATACCATGCTCTTGGAGCTTGCTTCAGTCCATAAAGAGCCTTCCTTAGTTTGTACACATGATTTGGACAGCTTGGATCAACAAATCCTTTAGGCTGTTCTACATATACATCTTCATTAAGATATCCATTTAGAAAGGCACTTTTCACATCCATTTGAAATAGCTTGAACTTCAAGATACAAGCAATTCCTAAAAGTAGTCTGATTGATTCAAGCCTTGCTACTGGTGCAAAGGTTTCATCAAAGTCTACTCCCTCAATTTGTGTGTATCCTTGAGCTACAAGTCTAGCTTTGTTCTTTGTAACAACTCCATGCTCATTTGACTTGTTCTTATACACCCATTTAGTTTCAATCACATTTATGTCATCAGGTCTAGGAACAAGATCCCACACTTCATTCCTTGTGAATTGACCTAATTCATCTTGCATAGCACAAATCCAGTACTCATCAGTAAGAGCTTCCTTGATGTTTTTAGGTTCTATTTTTGAGACAAAACAGGAACCTGAAATCACCTCTCTTGATCTAGTGATTACACCTCTGTTGGGATCCCCAATTATCAAATCTTTGGGATGATCCTTCTGAATTCTGATGGAAGGAGGTTTGCTGGATTGTTCTGTCCTTGCATCAGTTTGAGTGGAGTCAGGATGATCACTCTTTTCTTCAGCTTCCGTTTGGCTATCAACAGATGTTCCAACATCTTCTGTAACATCTGCAGGGGCATCATCAATTATTACATTTATGGACTCCATGATAACCTTGGTTCTAAAGTTAAATACTCTATAGGCTCTGCTGTTTATAGAGTATCCAAGGAAAATCCCTTCATCACTTTTAGGATCCATTTTTCTTCTTTGCTCCCTATCAGCCAGAATATAACAATTACTTCTAAACACATGGAAGTACTTAACTGTGGGTTTTCTGCCCTTCCATACTTCATAGATTGTGGACAAGGTTCCTTTCCTTAGAGTGACTCTATTATGAATGTAACAAGCTGTGTTCATAGCTTCAGCCCAGAAGTACAATGGTAACTTTTTAGCATGGATCATAGCTCTTGCTGATTCTTGGATAGTTCTATTCTTCCTCTCAACAATCCCATTATGTTGAGGAGTGATTGGTGAAGAGTATTCATGATTGATTCCTTCTGAAGAACAGAAATCTAAGAATTTTTGGTTCTCAAACTCCTTTCCATGGTCACTTCTTATTCTGACCACACAGTTGTCTTTTTCTCTTTGTATTCTTTGGCATAAATCTTTGAATACATCAAATACATCAGACTTTTCTTTGATAAAATTTATCCATGTATACCTTGAAAAGTCATCAACCACCATATAAGCATACCTCTTACCACCAAGGCTCTCAACCTGCATAGGTCCCATAAGATCCATATGCAATAATTCCAAAACTTTGGAAGTTGTCAGATGTTGGAGCTTTGGATGGGACATCTTGGTTTGCTTGCCTATTTGACATTCACCACATATTTTGCCATCATCAATCTTCAGTTTAGGAATACCTCTCACAGCTTCCATAGATATGATTTTCTTTATGCCTCTGAAATGAAGATGACCCAGTCTTTGGTGCCATAGTTTCACTTCTTCTTCTTTGGCTAAAGATCAAGTTAAAGTGAGACTGAAGTCTTGAGGTTCCCACATGTAACAGTTGTCTTTAGATCTGGCTCCTCTCATGACAACCTTCTGTTCTTTATTAGACACTATGCATTCAGTTTTGGTAAAGTTTACACTGTAACCTTGATCACATAATTGACTTATGCTGATCAAATTAGCAGTCAATCCTTTTACCAGCAGCACATCATCTAGTCTTGGTACATCTAGACAGTCCAAGGTACCAACTCCCTTGATTTCCCCTTTAGCTCCATCTCCAAAGGTTACATATCTGGATGAATATGACTTCAAGTCTACTAGCAGATTATTCAATCCAGTCATGTGTCTTGAACACCCACTGTCAAAGTACCAGTCTTCTTTAGCTGAAACTCTTAGAGATGTATGAGCTATATATGCAACACCCTTCTTTGACCATTTGTATTGAGGTTTCTTTTGATGCCTCTGCCCTGTGTAGTGTCCATTAGTAGAGCTCCAAGGTTGTTTGTTGAACTTGTTCTTGGGCATGTAGCTTTGATCAGCATGAAGACTAGCTTTAGGTACCCATACTTTCTTGATGGCCTTTGTCTTCTACTTAGGGGGTTGCTGATATCTTTGATGTTGATGTCTATGTAGTACTTTCTTGGTAACCTCTATCTTCTGCTTAGGAGGTTGCTGATACATCTGATTTGGATATCCATGCAACTTGTAGCAATGAGGTTTGATATGTCCAAACCTTCCACAATGATGACATCTCCATCTTTGATACTTCTTCTTCATTATGTTCTTTTCATGATGTTGAGACATCTATTGGAACATTATGTTTGACTTTGTGTTCTTTTCATGATGTTGAAGCATCTGTTGGGACATCTTGTTTGACTGTATGGAATTTGAAGTAGTTTTGCTGGTGCTAGCTTCAACCTTATGAACTTTGTTAAATCCCAGTCCACTTCTATCCCCTGGATGCTTATTGTTGTTGAGAATAACATCCAGTGTGTTTGAGCTACTGTTCAGCATTCTAACAGATTTAGACATATGCTCCAACTTGGAGTTGAGAAGGCTTACTTCACTTTTCAAGGTGTCAATGATCTCTAGATCACTTTTTTTTTCATCCTTTAGTGCCTCAATCTGCTTCTTCTGCTTTATTCTCTCCATGCATATTTCAGTGCTTCTTTTAACCAGTTCTCTGTATGATTGCTCAAGCTCTTCAAAAGTAAGCTCCCCATCACTAGATTCACTTTCAGATTCACATAATCCAGCTAGAGCAGTGATATGCTTAGCTGATTCTTCTTCTGAATCACATCCCGAGTCTTCATCAGACCAGGTTACAGAGAGACCTTTCTTTTGCCTTTTTAAAAAGGTAGGACATTCATTTATGATGTGTCCATATCCTTCACATCCATGACATTTAATCCCTTTTTCTTGATTGGTCTTATCATCATAATTTGACCTTCTATTAGCATCATAAGGTCTTTTGTTCTCAGAAGAGTTTGTGTATCTTCCACTTGGTCTGGACTTGTCTTCCATCTTTCTGAGAATCTTTTTGAATTGTCTTCCAAGCATAGCAATGGTTTCTGATAAATTTTCTTTAAGTTCTGATTCATTATTTTCTTCTTCTTTATCAGTATTTGACACCAAGGCTATGCTTTTGTTCTTCTTTACAATTGTGTCATTCATTCCCATCTCAAATGTTTGAAGGGAACCAATGAGCTCTTCAACTTTCATTGTGCATATGTCCTGAGCTTCTTCTATTGTTGTGACCTTCATGTCAAATCTTTTTGGCAAAGATCTGAGAATCTTTCTTACAAGCTTTTCATCAGTCATCTTTTCTCCCAAAGCACCAGAAGTATTGGCTATTTCTAAGATGTTCATGTAAAACTCATGAATTGTCTCATCTTCCTTCATTCTCAAGTTTTCAAACTTGGTGGTGAGAAGTTGAAGTCTTGACATCTTCACCTTTGATGTTCCTTCATGAGTTGTTTTAAGAGTGTCCCAAACATCTTTGGCCAGCTCACAGTGATGCACAAGTCTAAAGATGTTCCTATGAATGCCATTGAATAAAGCATTTAAGGCCTTGGAGTTGCCAAGTGCTGAATCTTCTTCCTCCTTTCTCCATTCTTCTTCAGGTTTCAACACTTTTGCTCCATCTTTGGTGTCTTGGACAGGGTGCTCCCATCCATTGTTGACTGCTTTCCAGGCCCTATTGTCAAGTGATCTTAAGAATGCTACCATTATTGGCTTCCAGTAGTCATAATTAGATACATCCAATATAGGTGGTCTGTTTACAGATCCTACATCTCTGTCCATGTTTCCAGAATTTGCAGTCCCTAGATCTCACCTAGTTAAACAGACAGGGTGCCTGCTCTGATGCCAATTGAAATTCTGTGATCAGGTACGTGATGTCGAATGTGATGTTTAAACACTTGACAACTTGACCAAAACTTAAAGTGCAAGAAAATTAAACAACACAGGAAATTGTTAACCCAGTTCAGTGTATAACCACACTTACATCTGGGGGCTACCAAGCCAGGAAGGAAATCCAATATAAGTAATATTAATTCTAGACTTAAACCACTCAGTTTAATCTTTCACTTAATATCTACCCAAGGCAATTTCTACCTAAGACACAACTTAGATATGAGTACCAACTCACTCCCCCTCAATCACACAATGATATGTTTACAAGTTTAATAAAATTGAAGTCATACTTCAAACAAAACAGCTTGATCTTACTTCACAGTTTCAATCAAGACACAAATACACTTTTGCTTAAAAGCTCATAAAGTGGTACACATAAAACAACCTGCTATTAAAACACAAACACCCTATTTAGTCTTCTTAAATTCGTACTCTATTCTGAGAGTTTCTGTTGCTTAAATAGGTGTTTGGATTTTGGGCTTTCTGTAGGTTTATCCAATCCTGATACGCATGATGCCATCACCTTGAATTAGGGTTTGTTACTTCCTAGATTCTAGGTGATTCAGTTCTTCTGATTATGCTAAAGTCACATAACAAATCTCCCTACAGATGCGCCTTCTTCTGTTTTATCCATCCATAATTAATTCCAGATAACTTCCCTGAATTTACTCAGTTCTGTTAATCATTAACTAATTCTGGTAGCAGGTTTGAGATGTCACAACATCTGGTGTGACATCCTGAAAACTGAACTTACTTCATTTACTGATACAATGTCACAACATCTGGTGTGACATCCTGTAAACTGAACTTACTTCATTAACTGATACAATGTCACAACATCTGGTGTGACATCCTGGATTCAGTTCATTTACTTATACTTTGTTTGATAATGTCACAACATCTGGTGTGACATCCTGAACTAAATTCATTACTTCTTGTTGGTCAAAAATTCTGCCAATTCTAAACATCTACAATAAGTTATTCATTAATTAAGTCCTTAATTATACTCAGGAACTAAAATCATGTGGTCCCCACCTCATACAATGTGGCTTGCGCCACTTTTCACATGGCTCTCATCATATTTCATCTAATAAAATTACTTATTTTATGTAATTTAATAAAAGTACTCCAATAGTCATACTCCCTAATAATTAATGAAAATGTTAATATAATTAAACGACAAAACATGTGGCCCCCACACCAAAAAGGTGTGGCTGGAGACACCCCTCCCCCAATAAACTCATCGCTTGCGCCTTATTAACCAACCTAGGGTTGTGGCTTGCGCCACTCTCATCCCATGATGTGGCCTGCGCTACTTTATTCCATTTCCTTCAAAATTTGGGTGGCCGGCGCCACCCTCTTAGAACAACGGGAAGCCTGCGCCAACCTCTGCAACGCAGTGCATGGGTTTCATCCCCAAAATTCAGTTTCCAAAAATCCGATCAACCCACAACAAAATTTATGCATCCAATTACAAGAATTAAAACACAACAAACAATTATTTCACAACAATCGGAACAACACAAATCAACACCACAGTAGAAAATTACGCAACCCGAATCCCACATATTAATCATCGTATTCCCGGTTATAAAATTCGAACCCCACCCTTACCTTAAATTGATAGCCACTCAAATTTACGATCGGCTTTTCCCATAATTGGCTCTGACGGCAATTCTCCCTCTTAATCGCTTTCTCACATTAAGTTCCTCTTTCTCAACTTCTATTGTAATCACAACCTAGTTTCCATTTCTTTTTATTCTTTTATTATAACTATTATTATAATTATAATCTCAATTGGGCTTACTAATCAGCACCTCCACAATTACTACTACTAACACAACAACTAAGCCCACTTAAATAAAACACTCTCTTATAATTCCATAATATTATTTCTAATATTAATTATCCCGACTAAATCGACCAATTAGAGACTATCGAATAAATCGTCCAAACAACCAAGTCAACATATTCTCTCAAACAACAAATTCAACAATAAATGAAAAATACTCAATATCATTTTCCATAACTAAAATTAATTGGATTAATTAATCCAACTCAAACCAACATAGTAATATCAGCATAACATTCCAATATTTCGAAGATTAACATAAATCATCATAAACGACACAAATCAACGTAAATCAACACAAATACACAAATCAACTCAAATCAACACAACATAATACAAGTATATTTAATTAAATAATTAATTAAATAAATGGGCGTTACAACTTGTGAGCAACCTTAGTTTTGATTGATTATAAATTTTAAGTGTTTGTGTTTGTTTCATATTAAGAAATATGCTTGTTTTTATTTTTGTTCTTTTGTTTCTCAATGTTTATGAACTTTTGGAAAATCACGCAAAATGAATCGATTCATTCTAGCTTGAATCGATTCATGCTGTTTGAAGGTTTCTGGATTTCGCAAAATGAATCGATTCATCTTATGATGTATCGATTCATGCTATTTAAATAATTCTGTTTTCTTAAAATTGATCAGTATGTATCGATTCATCCAAGCTTGAATCGATTCATTCTTCTGTTATTTGTCTAACAGATTCTACATACATATATGTGCTTTTGTTTCATTTAACGATTAACAGATCACAGATTACAGAAAATCGAGAGATGAATTCTGTAGTGATTAAGCATTGAAGAACACATCAAGATAGGGTTTTTTGAGTGTTGGAACTTCAATGTTGAGGATGTTTGAAACCTAGAATCAAATACATCTTCATCATCTTCTCAAAGATCTTAATTCAAGAACATCAACAAGGAAGTGTTTGCTGTCCTGTGAATTGAAGGCTTTCGAGATAACGTTCAGTGGTACGATCGGAGATCCAGCTGAGTTGAAGATTGATAGAAGGTTTCAAGGAAAAACCAGCTGGGTTTTCCTTCAAGAACGGGCGTGTTCTTGAGGGTTTTGTGAGTCACGTTTACAAGTCAAATTCAGCCGCAGCGAGAGTTTTGGAAATCAGTGGATTTCGCAAATAGGTCGTGGAACCGGTGAATTTATTGTATAACTTGCAGAAAATCTTGATTGGGTTCAAATCAAGTGGAGGTTGATACAATAGGAAATTCTAGGAGTTTAGAATTCTAATGTTTGTATTCGAACCTTGTAATCAACGGATTCAGCAACTTTGATATAAGAATTCTTAATTTCGATGTGAAATTGAGAGGGAGACGTACCCACACGCAAGGACGAACGTTGGGAACTTCCTTACCAAATCTCGGCGTATTGTTTATCCTCTCTATCTCTACTTTCGTTTTAATTTGTTTTTTGATTCATTGGAAATAGCTTTAGTGATAGGTGCATTCAACTGTTTTTCATATTGTAAGTTTAATCCTTTATCATCTCAATCGTAAAATCCAGCACGTTATCGCTTGTCTGGTCTTCTAGTGGCCGGTTCAGAATAGACGCTTGTTTATTCGGGACCTTCGTTTCCGTAATTCTTTGAAAACTCTGAAAAACGTTTTAAATCCTTGAAAACAAGTGGTATCAGAGCACCGGTTCGCTGGTGCTTTGTGGCTGCCTGTAACGTTATGGATTCTGAACCAAAGGGGGCGTACAATAGAGCTCCTGTTTTCAACGGTGAAAATTATGGCTATTGGAAAGACTGCATGCGAGTACATATAAATTCTGTTGATAGGCGCGTATGGGCTGCCATTCAAAATGGTCCTTTTCAAATTACCATGATGAATGAGGCAGGAGCCATAATACCTAAACCAGAAGACGATTGGGATGAAAAAGATGAGAAAAAGTGGTCAAGTGATTGGAGAGCTCGAAATATGCTAATTTCAGCACTTAGTGCAGATGAGTATTATCGAGTTTCCCATTGCTCTACAGCTAAAGAAATGTGGGATGCTTTAGAAATTGCTCATGAAGGCACAACTGAAGTAAAACAGTCCCGCATTAACACACTTAATCAAGAGTTCGAACTCTTTCGCATGAAACAAGGAGAATCAATTCCCGACATGCAAAAGAGATTTGTTCATCTTATTAATCATTTTAATGCACTTGGAAAACCTGTTTCCAATGATATTTCTACTAATAAAATTCTGAGATGTCTTAGCAGGGAATGGCAACCTAAAGTGACAACTATCAAGGAAGCCAATGATCTAACGACACTCACAATGACTACTTTGTTTGGAAAGCTGGAGGAACATCAGCAAGAACTAGAAAGTCTAGAAAAGTTTGAAAACAAAAGTAAAAAGGGAAAAGAGAAGAATAAAGACAAAGAGGGTGAGAAGAGGCCTATAGCTCTTATGGCTTCAAACTCAAAGTCCTCACAAAAAGAGCTAAGCAACAATGAGTCAAGTAGTGACGAAGACTCCGGTGACGAAGAAATGAGACTTTTTGTTAGGAGATATAATAGATTCATTCGAAATAATGGAATCAAGCATTCCGACAAAAATCTCATAAACTTTAGAAGACAATCTATGGATTCAAAACAGGAAGAGGTTAAGAAGAATAGAGAAAGAGGGTCTTGCTTTAATTGTGGCAAGTCCGGCCATTATAAAACGGATTGCCCTTTAAAGAAAAAGGATAAAGGAAAATCTCCTCCAAGAAGGTATAATAATAAGCAAAGAAGAGCTTACATTGCTTGGGAGAGTGATAGTGATTCATCAAGTACATAATGCACAAGTGATAGCGATGAAACCGCAAATTTGTGTCTTATGGCTCACACCAAAAATCAGTCCCACCACAAGAAGAAAAGTGATGATAAAAAGGTAAAACAAGCTTATTATAACAACTTCTCTTCCATGTCTTTTTCTGAATTGAAAGTAGCTTTTGAAAAACTGCATAATGAAGCTAAAGAAGCGTTTAAAAGGTTAGCTTCCGATAAAAGAATTTTTTCATACTTGGAAGGTAAAGTACAATATGCTGAAAAAGATTTAGAATGCTTGAAAGCTAGTATTGCAGAAAATTCAAAAGCTATTGATATTGATGGTTGTAGTAAAATTAGGCATTGTGAAAGGTGCCACATTTGGCAACAAGAGGTCATCTCTCTTAAAGCCAAATTGGAAAAAGCCTTGCAACCTAAGATAACTTATGCCGTTGATACTAGATTGTTCAAAAAGTCATTAAATCCTCCATATGCAAAATATTCTTTTGTTCCAAAGGATATAAAGACCAATAGTAAACATCATCATTATCGTAGTGTTTGTCACTATTGTTGTCATGCTGGCCATACCATTAAGAAATGCAAGTTTAGAAGATTTCTTGTTCCTAAAGGCATTTATCAATGGAAGCCTAAAGACAACCATGTTATCACTTACCCACTTGGACCCAATAAAAATTGGGTACCCACCTCTCTCTTTTGACATTGTAGGATGAGTGTCTTGCATCCATGGAAAGAAGATGGTTTCTGGACAGCGGATGTTCAAGGCACATGACGGGTGACATATCGCTTTTTATTGACTTCAAAGCAAAGAAAAAGGGGTATGTTACTTATGGAGACAATAACAAAGGAGCAATACTTGGTAAATGTAGTGTAGGTAATCCCTCTACCACTACTATTTCTGATGTACATCTTGTAGAGAGACTTAAACACAATTTGTTAAGTATAAGTCAACTATGCGACAAAGGTTATAAAGTGTCTTTCACAAAAACATGTTGCAAAATTGAACATACCGAACAAAATGTTGTGTTTAAGGGTGTTAGAGTAAACAATATATATGCTTGATCTTTTGAGTGTTTCCTTAACAAGCACTAAATGTCTAGTGGCCTTAAATGATGATTCATGGCTATGGCATAGACGCTTAGCGCATGTTAATTTCGATTTGCTTAATAAGGTTGTATCCAAGGATCTAGTAGTAGGTCTTCCAAAAATAAAATTTTCAAAAGACCACCTATGTGATGCTTGCCAAATGGGAAAACAAACAAGGGTCTCTTTTAAATCTAAAAATATAATTTCAACTTCAAGACCCCTTGAGCTTCTCCATATGGATCTCTTTGGACCATCTAGGACAAAGAGCTTAGGTGGAAACTATTACGGTTTTGTAATAGTAGATGACTACTCTAGATTCACTTGGACTATATTTCTTCATAGCAAAGATGAAACTTTTTCTGCTTTCAAAAGTTTTGCAAAGCTGTCCCAAAATAAAATGAATTCTAAAATAGTTACAATCCGAAGCGATCATGGAGGTGAATTTCAAAACCATCTCTTTGATAAGTTTTGTGACAAGTATGGCATTGAGCATAACTTTTCAGCTCCTCGAACTCCACAACAAAACGGTGTTGTGGAACACAAGAATCGAGTTTTAGAGGAATTGGCAAGAACAATGCTCAATGAGGGTGGATTACCAAAATACTTTTGGGCCGATGCAATTAGTACGGCTTGTTATGTTCTCAATAGGATTCTAATTCGTCCTATTTTGAATAAAACTCCTTATGAAATTTTAAAAGGTAGAAAGCCCAACTTGTCTCATCTTCATGTGTTCGATTGTAAATGTTTTGTCTTGAATAACGGTAAGGAAAATCTTGTAAAGTTTGATGCCAAAGCTGATGAAGGTATTTTTCTTGGTTACTCTCAATCAAGCAAAGCATATAGAGTGTATAATAGGCGTTTACTTTCTGTCGAAGAATCTGTCCATGTTTCTTTTGATGAGTCTTACCCAAAAATTGTCGGAAAAGGTATCTCTTTTAATGACGCAGGTGTATCTACACAAGACATACTCAAAGAAGCTGGTTCGGAAATTGATCAATCCGAAGCGGTTACTATTGAGAAGGAGGAAGATACATGTATTGAAAAAGATAAAGACGAAGGAACATCCGAAGTGAAGGATCTTCCACCAGCTTGGAAATCCTCTAAAGACCACCCCATAGACAATATATTGGGAGACATTTCAAAGGGAGTGTTGACTCGTTCTAAGATAAGTAATTTTTGTTCTCACTTCGCTTTTGTATCACAAGTGGAACCTAAAAATGCTAAAGAGGCCTTGGTTGATGAATTTTGGCTAATGGCCATGCAAGAAGAGCTAAATCAATTTAAACGAAATGACGTTTGGGAACTTGTCCCTCGTCCGCAGGATCATCACATCATAGGTACTAAGTGGGTTTTTAGGAATAAACTTGATGAAAGCGGAGTGATAACTAGAAATAAGGCACGCTTGGTAGCGCAAGGGTATAACCAAGAGGAGGGCATAGATTATGAGGAGACTTATGCTCCGGTTGCTCGCCTTGAAGCCATACATCTTTTGCTTGCCTATGCGTGTTCTATGAATTTCAAGCTTTACCAAATGGACGTAAAGAGTGCGTTCTTAAATGGTTTTATAAATGAAGAAGTATATGTTTCACAACCTCCTGGTTTTGAAAATTCTGAATATCTAGATCATGTCTACAAATTAAAGCGTGCTTTATATGGTCTTAAGCAAGCACCCCGTGTGTGGTACGAAAGACTTAGCAAATTTCTACTTGATCATGGATATTCTAGAGGTAAAGTGGATAATACACTCTTCATTAAACACAAAGGAAAACACATTCTTTTAGTTCAAGTTTATGTAGATGATATCATCTTTGGTTCAACTAATATACACTTGGTCGAAGAATTTTCTAATGTTATGCAGGGTGAGTTTGAGATGAGTCTCATGGGGGAGTTGAACTACTTCTTAGGCCTCCAAATAAAGCAACTTGATAAAGGTACAACAGTATGTCAAACAAAATACTGTAGAGAGCTGCTCAAACGGTTTGGAATGAATGATTCTAAATCAATTGACACTCCTATGCCTACCAATGGAAACTTGGACAAAGATGAACATGGTAAGTGTGTTGATGTCAAGAGGTATAGAGGTATGATCGGATCTCTTTTGTATCTTACTGCTTCTAGACCAGACATCATGTTTAGTGTGTGTATGTGTGCAAGATATCAATCAAATCCTAAGGAATCTCACCTAAAATCAGTCAAGCGTATATTTAGGTATCGTAATGGAACACCTAAATATGGGCTTTGGTATTCCAAAGGAAGCGATTGCAGCTTAGTAGGTTATTCTGATTCTGATTTTGCTGGCTGCAAATCAGATAGGAAAAGCACTAGTGGCACATGTCATATGTTTTCAAATTCTTTGATAAGTTGGCATAGTAAAAAGCAAGTATCCGTAGCTTTGTCTACTGCAGAAGCTGAGTATGTCGCAGCCGGTAGCTGTTGTGCTCAAATTTTGTGGCTAAGACAACAACTACAAGACTTTGATATTGAACTTAAACGTATTCCAATTAAGTGTGACAACACTAGTGCCATTAATCTCACTAAGAATCCTGTTTTACACTCGCGCACCAAACATATTGAGATTCGACATCACTTCCTTCGCGATCATGTTGAAAAAGGCGATGTTGTTTTTGAGCATGTTGATACTAAAAATCAGCTTGCTGACATTTTCACTAAACCTTTGGCAACTGAACCATTCTTCAACATTCTTCGCGAGTTAGGGATTCTTGATCTCTCCACATTGGTGCCTTAAGTTTGATTGCTGAGTTTCTATTTATCTCATCATATTTGCTAAGTCTTGATTGTAGTCTTCACTAGTGCCTCATGAGAATACTACGATGGAGGTAATATCGTTCCTCTCTTCACTTTGGTAATATGGTATGATCAATGTATGTTTGAGAAATGATCTTTTGTTTACATGAACTTCTTTTCATATGAATGTTTGAACATTGATGTTGTTATTCTTAAGCATGCATACATTGTTGTATTTCATTTTGCTGCATAATGGTTGTTTTGCTTCTTCATAACTGTGTCAATTCCTGAAATAACCACTGAAATATTCAAAATTTTCGCATAATGAATCGATCCCAACATTCATGAATCGATTCATGTTGGTTTAATTTTAATTTCTATCAAACCAGTTACAGTATGTATTGATTCATAATCCTTGTATCAATTCATTCTCATCTGCAAAATAAAAAATTCGCATAATGAATCGATCCCAATCTGCTTGAATCGATTCATGATTTAATTTTACAATTTCTTTCAAAATCAGTTACAGTATGTATTGATTCATAGTTACTTGAATCGATACATAGCAGTTTGACTCTTAAAATTCTTCGCGAAATGTATCGATACAAACAGGGATGAATCGATTCATCCTGACGAAAATTCAGTTTATTTTTTAAAATGAATCGACACATCAGCAACTGCCATGACATTTGTATCAGTTACAAAACCCCATTATCTCCATTATGTCTCTCTCATTATCTCATTTACATCATTTACATCATTTGCATCAAACCCTAACTGTTCCAAAAACTCCTCTTCTTCTCTCAAACCCTAATCTTCCACCATGCCTCCAAAAGTTTTGCTTCCAAGAGAAAGAAGTAAATGAAAAGGCAAGGAACCTGTTGGGTCTTCTTCTCAGGCTCCTTCTATTCCTGAAATTCCTCCATCCGGGACTGCAATCCTTCATCCGGCCATCATTGAAGAATTTGAAACTTCCTTTAAATCAAGGTTAGTAATGAAACCACATATGTTTGATCCTAGTGATGCTCATACTCTCAGTTTGGAAGAAGTTGCGGATTTAATCGACGCACAAAGTCTTGGATTCTTTTTATATGTTAAAGATGAGTATCATGAAGATTTTATTCGTGCTTTCTATGCTGGTGTGAAAACTGGAAGAGGATATATGTTTAAGTGTTCAATTGGAACAAGAACATATCATTTTGATGCTGATGACTGGGCCACAGTGTTCGGTATGCCATCTGTGGTGGATGATTTGCAGATGTGGCATGACCAGAGTTTTGAAACTCAGTTTAATTTGAAGGAATTTTGTGCATCCATTTCTAAGATGGATAGACCTCTTGCTGATGATGAGCCACTAACTTCAGGCATGATCAAAAGTGTACCAAGAATTCTGCACTGGATCCTTTCGCATATCTTGCGTCCAAGATCCGGTGGACATTCTCGTTTGGACAAGCCGGATATACATTTGTTGTACATTTTGCAGAAAAAGATTCCCTTAAATTGGGAAAATTACTTTGTCAAGCGTATCTTTCTTACGCGAAACAGCTCCAAAAACATTACCCTTGCCTATGTTGCTCAGATCATGAGGATTCTCAAGTTTTGGAATGTCACTTTTCCTCCTGTGCCTCTCGTATCAGTCTCTAGTGTGCAAGAGTTCAACAATGCCACACTCTCGCATATGGGTTATGGATGGGACATCGAGCGTCACTGTTACTACTTTTTTGAATGCAGCACACGTACTCGCATTTACAACTTTGACATTCCGGCTGAACACATCTATGTTGAAGAAAACAGGGATGAAGATATGGAAGAAGCTGAAAATCCTCCTGATGCGCCTGCCAACACCGGATGGGGTGAGTGGATACCACAAAGGTTGTCTCCCACAAACTATGATCCTGCTCCCTCATTGGCTCCACCGACTTCCTCTACTGCTGCTCCTGCCTATCTCACTGACATGTTTGCACAATTGGAAGTTGCAAACAATGCCCGACATGAGGAAGCTCGTGCGTGGCATGTCTAGCAAACGGAATGGCATAAGGAGCATCGTGAATGGCATGATGACCATACTCGAATGTACCATAATCAACATTCCTGGCATACTGAACTGGTTAAGTGGCATCAAGTGTTCTATAATGAGATGTCTGGATTTATGGATGATTGCCGTTCGCACCCGGGTGTCGCTCCCGATAAATGGGAAATGGCCCAAATAAAGGTACAGACGCGAACGGTCGGTGAAAGGAACAATGAGAACACACAGTAGTGAACTCACTGGAGATGAAAAGAGTCGCCAGCTAGGCATTTTTATCCTGGAGGAAAGGCAATGCTGCATAGACCTAGAAAGACATGGATAAGACGGTTGCGAACCAGAGAAACTGAGAAAGGGGGTTGGTTACAACCTGGGAAGGTATTAGCACCCAGATTGTCCACCGTACTCGACGGGATCCACGCTTAAAAGATTTGTGTTTTAAAGGGGTAGTGTCAGTGCAATCTGTGTATAAAGAGCTGGAAAAGAATGTACAGGTGTCAGTGCAAAAGGGAGTGTAAAGTGTATAAATGATGTGTCAGTGTAAGAACAAAGAATGAGATGCTCAAGATCATGAGGCTTAAAGATTAATGCTGGAAGGAGGGGGAATATACATAAACTTTTGTTCGATAACTATTAAGTTATGCCTACGTATCCTCTCGTGCAATGAGGAAGTCAGAACACCGTAGTTCGACTCAAAGAGACTGAAAGAAGAATTGACTTGTGAACTGCTTACTTGTCTATGCTCAAGTGTATGACCTGTATGGCTCAGGTGCAAACTGTCTTGCATTAGACGGAAGAAGCAAGTTCTCGCTTATGAGTGAATGAGATGAGAAAAGAATCCCGAAGGAGACGATTATTGTTTGTTTTTTGTATTTTCAGCCTTTTATTGCTTTTGAAAGCTTGTCATAAGTTAATGAGCTTAAGCCTAAACCAATGGATTTAGTAAACTCATCACATCTTCCCTCTGATTAGGGGTAATGAGAGTACCTTAAGTGTGAAGTCAGCTTCTCACACTTAATCACCTTTGATGTAGGGTTAAGATCATTAACCTATTTGTGATTATTTAGATATTTTTTGTGATTTTTGTTTAGTGTTAAGTAATGAGATTAAGCCATAATCAGGGATTAAACAGACTCATTACACCATCCTAATAGAAGGATAATAGATGAGAATGTTTAAGCTGAGGAAAGTTCCTCAACTTAATCCATGATTAGGGATCAAACTCATGACAAAACAAGCCTTTGATTAAGTGGATTTTATTTAATGGTATGATGATGAAATGTTTTTTAGGGTTTGTAAGACAACTTGAGGGGGACTTGTCCATTAACACTAGGGTTAGTCCTTCTTAACCAATTTAAGGAAGAATTAGAACCCTAATGC
This sequence comes from Lathyrus aphaca, assembly GCA_963966055.1. Taxonomy (NCBI): domain Eukaryota; kingdom Viridiplantae; phylum Streptophyta; class Magnoliopsida; order Fabales; family Fabaceae; genus Lathyrus; species Lathyrus aphaca. The sequence goes on along the minus strand of OZ014523.1, from coordinate 123,098,900 downwards.
AAGGCCCAAGTTACAAGTGTGAAGTCTTGATGATTATTAAGTGAATTGATTAAAGGATTTAAACACATTAAGGGTTTAACACTTAGGATTAAAGTTATACACTCCATCCTAATAGAAGGATGCAGGCATAAGCTTAATCACAAAGCCTTAAAGCCTTTAGGGTTTAGTCCCTGATTATGAGATGAGAAGAGAAGACTCAAGGAGACACAAAGGCAAAACTAATTGGGGGACTAAACAAAACCCTAATCATTGTCATGCTTGGTTGTTCCTATGGTTTGTGAGGTTTACAAGGGAAGTCTTCAATGGAACCACCAGGAAGCAGATGAAAGGATCAGGAGAAGCAAAGTAACTTGCTTCATTTAAGAAGTCAAGTCACTTGAGGAAAGAAAGTAAAAAGCAAAAGAATGAGCAAGCTCAATCTCAAACACATAACAAAAATGCAGCAAGGATGCATGAAAGAGATGAAAAGAAAATGTGAGAAGTGAAGGCAAATCCACTTCCCAAAGTTGCTTACCACCTGAAAAGTTAGTGAAAGGAATGCAATGCAATGCAAAATGGAATGAAATGGCATGATGAGAAACAAAACTAGAAGCACATACATGATGTTAATGATGCTATGAGATGATACAAACATGAAACAACACATGGGGATGATCACATGAACATATGAATGCAAATGAAACAAGTTAAGAACCAAAAACATACATGAAAAGTTATGATATGCAAATGGCATACAACATGGCAAATACATGATGCAATGGTCAAACATGCTTTCAATATGTCTTAAGATGTCTAATGAATCAAAAGAATGCATAAAATGCTATGGCAAGTCAAGGTATGAATGCAAATACAAGATGGATGCATATGGAAGCCCAAATTAGGGTTTATGATCAAAGCATCAAACACAAACCAAAATCAGAAGCAAACATCAATATAAAAAATTGAAAATGCATTTAAAGGATCCCTAAACCTATACTAACTCACTGCCCAAAGTAAAAGTTCCAACTCTTAACCTAACTCAAGTTATGATTTTCCTAAGTTTTCTAGGGTTTTAGGGTTCCTTAACAAGAAAAATGTCAAACAAATGGGAAATGCAAGATCAATTCATGCCAATTTAATCTCACAAACTACATGATATGCTAAACACAATGCAAAAAGAATCAAAGTCCAACTCTCAATGGTTAGGCAGAAATGATTTTTGGAAGTTTGGATCAAAATAATGCCTTAAAAATGAATTAATTCCATGGAAAATTCTAAAAATGCATCAATATCAAAAAAGAAATTTGGTTTGAGGGTTGGACAATGTTTCTAAATGTTTTTAAATGTTTCATGAATTTTTTGGTGATTTTTTAAATACCTAAAAGTATTTTTAATTAATTAATTCTCATTAATTAATTAAAAATAAACTTTTAAATATTTAAAAATATTTTTAAAGTGCAAAAAATAAAAATAAAAATATTTTTGGTTTCTGAAATTAAATAAAAGTTTGTACAAAAATTTTCAGAATTTTTAAAATTGTTTTGCTATTTTAAATAAAATGTAGAAAACAAATGTATTTAAATGAAAATAAAAATGAAATTAAATGAATTAATGAAGAAGTCAACTGATCCTAAGGCCAGCATTCAAACTCACACGCGCGGGAGTTGACTAGGCGTGCATCTGGACGGCTACATTCAAACTCACTAACCCTAATTAGTTAGCCCTAATCCAGCCTTAATGACTTTCAGATGACCGGAATAGTGGTTCCGGTCATCTTCTCCGGCGAGTCCAAATGCTAAATCACTCTACACGCAATGAAAATGAAAACTAACTATCCAGAAATCATCCCCATCCAAAAACGAACCAAACCCCTCACTCAAACATCATTTATCATTCATAAACAGAGAGAATCAAATCAAACAATTTCTAGGGCAAAAAATTTCAGACAAAGCATACATCCTGGTTTCTCAACCATTTTCAAAAATAATCACATATTCATGACCAGAGGAGTGTAAAGAAGCTACTTAGAACTTAAAATCATGCTTCTGGAAAAAAAAGTTCATGAAGCTACCTGAGTTTGAAGCTCTTCAGTTTGCAACTTTCTGACCCCTTTTCTTTGTGCAACCCACTCCTTTTAGGCCCCTGATGACATATTGATGCTTAGAAGGAGTTTGTGTTGGCTGGTTTGGAAGTTTGAACAAGTTCTGTTCAGTGCAGTGAAGGAATCGTGTTTGTGATTCTGGCAGTTTAAGGCAAGGATGATGGATGCTTTGTGACCAGGAAGATGAGTTGAGTTGATCTATGAAGGTTGTTTTTGTGTTTTTGAGTTGTGTGATGAGTTTCGAAGGGTTTTGCTCAAGAGGGTGAAAATGAGAATGCTGAGTTGTGGCTGGTTTCAGGCTTGCTTGTTATGTGCTTTGGCTTGCATTTTCTTTGTATAAAGAAATGTGATTGGTCATAAGAAGTGACATGTCCTTTTGTGATAGGTATGAGTGCTTTTGCAAAATGTCAACTCTTGTTTAAGAAGGGCATGGGCTACTTGCTAGCTTGGTACAAAGGGCATGTCTTGCGCAGCATGAGGTGAGGAAAAGCCTAGGGTGGATCAGCAAAATAGCCAGCAAGTGGATGAGGAGATATGATGACTTTTGCAACTTGGTTCACTTTGGTTCTTATGAAAAGATATTGTTCCAAAAACCATACAAATGTGTGATTCTTTGGTTCATTCTTAACTTTAGATGTCACATGATCATGTTATGTGAATTAGAAGTGCATTTGATGGCCTTAGAACACTTGTTCAAGTCATTTTGCAAACTACCTCTTTGGTAGAAACTTTGAAATTTAGTGATTTTTGCCAACCTTGACAAGCCATAACTTTTGATCAAAAATGAATTAGGTCATGTTCTTGTACTTTTTGAAAAGGGAAAGATCTATTCTACAACTTTCATGACCAAAGTTTTTCCATTTGAAGCTTTCTTGAATCAAAATGTAAGGGTTGAAAAAGTTGCCTAAAATGACATTTCCATTAAAAGTCAAACTTGCCCAAAAAGTCAACTTTGCAAAAGACTTGAAATTCTTGAATTTTGTAAGCTTCACACATCTTCCATGATCAAATAAAGATCATATGCAATCAAAATGATGAAGAATGCCCTTTGGTTGGGTCATTGGGGCCCTCAGATGCCCTGATTTTGCACTGACTTGCTTGAAAAGTCAACTCTTGATCAGATGACTTACCCATGGAATTTCTTCATGAAAATTGATATGCATACTCCCTATGACATATAGAGACCAATAGAAACAAGAATGACCAAAAAATTTGGAGTTATGGCCTCTGAAACCAAAACCCTAATTTTAGGTCATCTGTGCAGTCAAGCCTGGCTCTGCTTCCCTACCAATCCCAGTTCTTGTGATTCTTTGACATTTTTGACTTTGAGAGGATACAATATGATACTTGAACACACATAGACCACTTTTGAGTGAGTGTTGACCTTTGGAGTGGCTCAAGAAGCTCTTGGGCTGCTCAGATCACAAACCCTAGATGCAGATGACTTAGAATCTATGCAGTGAATAAAAAATGTGACATGAGATGCTATGATTGAGTTTATGCATATGAAATGATCGCAAGCCATGGTGTGAATGGGTGAGGGTAAATTTGGGGTGTTTACAGCTGCCCCTATTCAAACATGAGTTAGCTGTGCAGGTTGTAAGCAACGGCTTAACAGGCAAACAAGATAACTTGTGGTTGAATACCAAAGACAGTCCAAAATTTGCACTCACAGAAAGAAGAAGAAAAGGGATATAGATTGTAAAAGAAAATAAAGTATATTGTAAAGTGGGCGACGGAGGACGACCGTCGAGCAGAGGACGACTGCTGGGTAAAGAGCAATGACGGGGACGACCGACATGCTGGAAAAGTGCGGTAAATAAAGCAATGACGGGGACGGCCGACATGCTGGGGATAAAAAGAATTATGATGGGGACGGCCATCAAGTAAAGCTGTAAAATTCTCTGGGGATTAACGAAACATGACGGGGACGGCCATCAAGTTCATAAAGCAAAGTAACCAACGATGGGGACGGCCATCGGGCTAAACTGAAAGGAAAAGGGACCACGACGGGGACGGCCATCGGGTTAAAGAATAAATGAAATAAACAGATGATGAGGTACGGTCATCAAAGGTGAAGGACGATCACCTAGCAGGGGACGGCTGCTCTGTTGGGGGTAAGATGAGGGACGGTCATCTAAGGTGGAGGACGACCACCTGGCAGGGTACGACTGCCGAAAATATCGCGACATAGGACGAATGCCGGATAAAAGGTCAACGATGGGGACGACCACCTAGCATGGGACGGCTGCTCTCAAGGTTTGTCTTGACATAGGACGAATGTCAGATAACCAAAATCAACAATGGGGACGGCCATTGGATAAAATGATGAAGGACGATCATCAAAAGGTGGAGGACGACCACCTAGCAGGGGACGGCTGCTAAATATCACGACATAGGACGAATGTCGGATAGAAAATCAACGATGGGGACGGCCATCGGATGAGCATGATGAAGGACGATCATCAAGAGGTGGAGGACGACCACCTAGCAGGGTACGACTGCTCTCAAAGTTTATCATGACATAGGATGAATGTCAGATAAAAAAAGAAAATTGCTTTGTTGGCGATCTACTGGGGAATAGTAAACACGGACGAGTGTTTACATCCAAGAAACAAAAGGTATAAGTGTTTAGACGTTTGTGTATAGATTAAAGATGCGGACGAGCATCCTTAAGACTACGATACGGACGAGTATCGGGTAGAAACAAATACTGACACGCGTTCAGAGATGATGATACAGACGAGTATCAACGGGTTAACAGAGAACACGGATGAGTGTTGAATCTGAGGGGACTCTTCTGGGGAATAGTAGACACAAACGAGTGTCTATATTCAAGAAGAGAAGAGTGTTTGACACAGTGTATGGATTAGACATGCGGACGAGCATCCTTAAGACTATGATACGGACGAGTATCGGGTAGAAACAAACGCTAGACGCATGTTCTGAGATGATGGTACGGACGAGTACCAACTGGTTAACAAAGAACACGGACGAGTGTCGAATCTGTGGGGATATAAATGGTGTATACAAGATACGGACAAGTACCTGTATAAGAGTAACAAATATGAGCGGTGCATAGATGAGTGTTTAACTTGCTGGGGAGAGCGACACGGACGGATGTCAAGAAAGTTATATATATATATACAAGTATCTTCTGTGAGTGCAAAGGGGACGCTTTGGCTTTCTGCTGGGGATATGACACGGACGGGTGCCACAAGGAGTATATACTGATGTTTGGAAGTGTAAGGCAACTGTTTTAGCTTTAGCTCTCTGCTGGGGAATTTGGGAAGCATTCTGTATGCTGATGGATCATCATTATTCACAAGTGTTTGATTCAGAACATGGCCTATGATTATGCCATATGTTTGATTTTTTCCGTAATGCTCCGTACTATACGGAATGCTACGCTTTGTGGGTGAATATGATGCGAATGCTATGATTATGCAAAGATACCAAACCAGGATTCGGATCCCGTTGCTGCGACGATCTCCGGCCGATCTGTTTTGAAATGGATGTCCCAGCTGGGGATGAGATCATTGGTAGATCTGATGAGATGCATTTGCTTGGGGATATAGATCACTGATGGACATATCCTTGCAATGAGGGACCCAGCTGGGGGTCTGCAGAAGCTTTTCTCACTCTGTTGTGATTCTTTCGTGCGCTGCTCTTCTGGATAGAGACCGGAGCTCTGTGGGGAGATGGTTCCCTGACTTTTGTACTCGGCTGAGGAAGAATGGTAACTCGGCTGGGGAGAAAGAGAGATCTTTGAAAGATCTTCCTAGAGACTCTGTTGAGGAAGGTTCTTGACTCAACCGGGGATATGGGCGCCTTCTGGTACTGCCCTATTGGAGAAGCGATGTCTGGCAACTCTGATGGGGAGAAATAACAAGTGGCAACTCGGCTGGGGAGAAAACACTTTGAGCGTTAAGACCGAGCGAGCATTGATCTGCCAGCTTGCTGGGATGAAGCTTACATGCCCCCAAGTTGCGTTCTGGATACCTGCAATCCTGCAAAGATAGGGAAACGCACAAGTAATCCCGAGGTATCCTTTACTGGATTCCGTCATAGGAGTTTAGACACTTCTGAGAGTAAGTATATTTCCTGTAAGCACGTGACTTTTATTTATATTTTTTTTTGAAGATAAACACCTGTATTTATGCAATCAATTTTTCTTAAGACATCAGACATTTTTGCAAATAAAATGTACAAGACGAAACATGACTGGAAATCTTGTTTTATTAATTCATGTGCCCTGAATTGGTGAAATACAGTCAAAGAAACATATCCCCTGAAAGGAGGAGAATGTTACAAATTGAGAAACAAAATGCTGGCAATGTTGACGACGCTTTAAGGAGCTTCCTCTTTTGCTATGACTCGTATGACTTTTGACGTTCTTCTCGTCTTACTTTCTGAAGAAGGCTGATTCTGATTGAAGCTTAATCCTTTCAAAGCTTACCAAGTTGTAAGCGATACAGACGAATTCAGAGTGCAGTTGTTTGCTTATTCCCTTATTTTGCATGGATCGCCCTTTCGGGTTTTCAATCCATCGGGATACCCATTTTTTCCTGAGTTGTCCAATGCGGCTTTTCAACTCAGCGGGTGTACACGTTTTTTTTTGTTTTTTTTCCCTTATTTTTGCCCGAGTCTTTTATTCTGTTTCTGACTCGCCGGGATGCCCTATTTTTGCCTGGACTTACATTCTGTTTTTATGTCCAGCGGGTCATTTTTATGCGAAGTATTTTTTAACTGCATATGAATTCACAGGGGACGGGAAGTCTTCACCATCCATGGTGCTGAGCATCAGTGCTCCACCAGAGAAAACTTTCTTCACTACGAATGGTCCTTCATAGTTCGGAGTCCACTTGCCCCTGTGGTCTGTATGAGGAGGGAGGATTCTTTTCAGCACAAGATCTCCTACTTGGTACTCTCGGTGCCTGACTTTCTGATCGAAGGCTCTCTTCATTCTTTTCTGATACAACTGCCCATGACAGATTTCAGCCAATCTTTTCTCTTCAATCAGACTCAGTTGTTCGTATCGGGACCTGACCCATTCTGCTTCGTTCAGCTTAACATCCATTAGTACCCGTAGAGAGGGTAATTCAACTTCAACAGGTAGGACTGCTTCCATACCATACACAAGTTGATACGGTGTTGCCCCAGTGGACGTCCTGATTGACGTGCGGTACCCATGCAAGGCAAATGGTAACATTTCATGCCAGTCTTTGTACGTGACTACCATCTTCTGTACGATCTTCTTGATGTTCTTATTAGCCGCCTCAACAGCGCCATTCATCTTTGGCCTGTAAGGAGAAGAATTGTGATGTTGGATCTTGAAGTCCCGGCATAGCTCTGCCATCATTTTGTTGTTCAAGTTGGAACCATTATCAGTAATGATTCGCTCGGGAACTCCGTATCGACAGATGATATCTCTCTTCAGAAATCTGGCTACCACTTGCCTTGTAACATTTGCATAGGAAGCTGCTTCGACCCACTTGGTGAAATAATCAATGGCAACCAGGATGAACCTGTGGCCATTCGAAGCGGTCGGTTCAATTTTACCGATCATATCAATGCCCCACATAGCAAAGGGCCAGGGTGAAGACATCACATTCAAAGGATTGGGAGGCACATGCACCTTATCCGCATAAATCTGGCATTTATGGCACTTTCTGGCGTAAGCACAACAGTCGGCATCCATCGTGATCCAGTAATAACCTGATCTTAGCAGTTTCTTAGCCATGGCATGCCCTCCAGCGTGAGTACCAGAGGATCCTTCGTGCACTTCATGCATCAACAAGTCTGCTTCTGTCTTGTCAACGCATCTGAGGAGTACCATATCAAAGTTTCTCTTGTATAGGGAACCATCAGTGTTCAAGAAGAAACTACCAGCAAGCCTTCTCAAAGTCTTCTTATCATTGGAAGATGCCCCAGGTGGGTATGTTTGATCCTCCAAGAAGCACTTAATGTTGTGGAACCAAGACTTATCATCTTTGACAACATCTGCTGCGAACACATATGCCGGTCTGTCAAGTCTGGATACTGATATCTGGGGTACGAAGTTGGCAGCCTGAACTTTGATCATAGATGAAATGGTAGCCAGAGCATCTGCGAACTGGTTCTCGTCTCGAGGGATATACTCAAGCTTGACTGTTGTAAAGAAAGTTAATAACCTCCTTGTATAATCCCTATAAGGTATCAGATGATCCTGGTGGGTGTACCATTTGCCGTTGGTTTGATTGATTACCAGAGCTGAATCTCCGAATACGGTCAATGTCTTGATCCTGAGGTCAATGGCTTCCTCAAGACCCATAATGCAAGCTTCGTATTCAGCTTCGTTGTTAGTGCAGTTGAAAGTGAGTTTTGCCGAGAAAGGCATGTGGACTCCCTTAGGTGTAATGAGTACTGCACCAACACCACGACCATTCATATTAACATCCCCATCAAACATCATAGTCCACTCTTCTTCCGGGTCAGGCCCTTCAGTGTGAACAGGCTCTTCATGATCTTTTGCTTTTATGAACATGATGTCTTCATCAGGGAAGTCAAACCTCATAGGCTGGTAATCATCAATAGGTTGCTCAGCAAGATATTCAGACAATACACTGCCCTTGATGGCTTTCTGAGAAGTGTACTGGATGTCATACTCTGTGAGGATCATTTGCCATCTCGCAACCCGTCCGGTAAGTGCTGGCTTCTCAAATATGTATTTGACTGGATCCATCTTTGAGATCAACAGAGTAGTGTGGGTCAACATATACTGTCTCAGTCGGCGAGCAGCCCACGCTAAAGCACAACAAGTTTTCTCGAGCAGTGAATAACGTTGTTCACAGTCGGTAAACTTTTTGCTTAGGTAGTATATTGCGTACTCTTTTCGACCAGACTCGTCATGCTGGCCCAGCACACACCCCATTGACTCTTCTAATACTGTCAAGTACATTATCAGAGGTCTTCCTTCAACTGGAGGCATAAGGATTGGAGGCTCTTGTAAGTATTCCTTGATCTTGTCAAAAGCCCTTTGGCAGTCTTCATTCCACCTGACCGTTTGTTCTTTTCTTAACAGCTTGAACAAGGGTTCACAGGTTGCTGTAAGGTGAGATATGAACCGTGAAATGTAGTTCAATCTACCTAAGAACCCTCGAACTTCCTTCTCTGTCTTCGGTGCAGGCATCTCTTGAATAGCTTTGACTTTATCAGGGTCAACTTCAATCCCTTTCTCGCTCACAATGAATCCCAGCAGCTTACCGGATCGCACCCCGAATATGCATTTGTTGGGGTTCAACTTCAGTTGGTACTTCCTCAAACGCTTGAACAGCTTTAGCAGATTCACCAGGTGATCTTCTTCAGTGAGGGACTTGGCAATCATGTCATCCACATAACATTCGATTTCTTTATGGATCATATCGTGGAATAATGTCACCATAGCCCGTTGATATGTTGCACCAGCATTCTTCAGTCCGAATGGCATCACCTTGTAACAGAACGTGCCCCAGGGTGTGATGAAGGTTGTCTTCTCCATGTCTTCAGGTGACATTTTGATCTGATTGTATCCTGAAAATCCGTCCATGAAGGAGAATACCGAGAACTGAGCCGTATTATCCACCAATACATCAATGTGAGGTAATGGGAAATCATCTTTCAGGCTAGCTCTGTTCAGATCCCGGTAGTCGACACACATCCTTACTTTGCTGTCTTTCTTAGGCACAGGTACTATATTAGCAACCCACGGTGGATAGCTAGTCACGACAAGGAACCCGGCGTCCCATTGCTTTTGTACCTCTTCCTTGATTTTCATTGCCATGTCTGGGCGAGTACGGCGCAGCTTCTGTTTAACCGGCGGGCATTCTTCTCTTAAAGGCAGCTTGTGCACAACAATGTCGGTGTCCAACCCTGGCATATCTTGGTAGGACCAAGCGAACACATCCACATATTCTCGAAGCAGGTCAATCAGTTGTCTCTTCATTGAGTCTTGTAAGTAGGCCCCGATTTTAACTTCTTTCACGTCTTCATCTGTACCAAGATTAATCGTTTCAACCTCCTCCTGGTGAGGAGTAATAACCTTTTCCTCCTGTCTCAACAACCTGGCTAGCTCTTCAGGAAGCTCGTAATCTTCTTCAACCCCTTCATCAGCTTGATTGATCGGATTGTCAAAGTCATACGAAGTCATAGCCGTGCTGTTGTCGGTGCGGTCTGGAAGGCACTCTATGCAAGGGTTCAGTTTGTTCGTTTTAGTGATTGATTTTAATCTTGTTTAGAAAAGTGAAATAAAGTTGTCATTTTGAAAACATTGCCATTTATTTTTTTGTACAAAAAGAAAAATGAAAAAACAGTGAGCGGAAAAGAAAAAGACTCATTTGCAAAAGATGTCTGATATTTCATTGATTAATCTTGTTGCACAAAAATTACAGATGGCCCGATTACAAAATGAGTCTTGTCATCTTGGGAAAGATGCAAGACTTTGATGCATGCTATAAAAATATAGGAAATAATAATTACTCTGCGGGAGTAACTCTTATAATTTCCTGGGAAGACCAGTTTGAGATACTGCTCCCCGGGATCTTTGGACGGATCCAACTCTCCAGGTTGCGGTCGTTTTCATTCTCGTCTTCCAAATTGTTGACAGCATCAGGGGTGAGCATCCCCCCACTAACAAAGTTGGGCTCCTTAGCAGCCTCTGCTTGATCTTGTTGAGTTGGTTTGTAACCCAACCCGAATCTATCCTCTTTCTTCTCCACAGGTAGCAATTTGCCCCAGCCTTGGGCAGTTCCTTCCTCAACAACCTTCCGGGCTTGTTGGTATGATGTCATTGAGGTTCCAGGTACAATAGATGTTTCATTTATGTTCAAGGCCTCAAACCCTTGACTCATTATTTCGTGGATCTCCCTATCCATCTCAATGTATTTGTAGGTAGCCAGGTGGCTAACAAAAATATCCTCCTCTCCACAGATAGTAACGACTTGGCCCTCCCACTCGAATTTTAACTTCTGGTGAAGGGTTGAGGTCACGGCGCCAGCGGTGTGAATCCATGGCCTACCCAATAGACAGCTGTAGGCAGGCTGTATATCCATCACGTAGAAGGTCGTTTTGAAAGTTTGTGGGCCAATCGTTATAGGCAACTCAATCTCTCCCAGAACTGATCTCTTAGAGCCGTCAAAGGCTCTTACTACCAAGTTGCTGGGCCGTAATGCCAATCCATCATACTCTAGCTTCACAAGGGCTTTTTTAGGTAAGACATTGAGGGATGATCCTGTGTCTACCAGCACATGGGAAAGAACTGCACCTTTACACTCCATGGTAATGTGCAAAGCCTTGTTATGATTGCGGCCTTCCGTAGTCAAATCAGTGTTGGTAAACCCTAGTCCATTGCTAGCAGTAACATTTCCAACCACAGCTTCCAACTGATTGACGGTGATCTCTTCTGGCACATAGGCTGCGTGCAAGACTTTTAGTAGTGCGTTCCGATGAGCCTCGGAGCACATAAGCAATGATAGAATAGAGATCTTGGAAGGCGTCTGGTGAAGCTGATCCACTATCTTGTAATCACTTTTCTTAATGATTCTCATGAATTCATCAACTTCTTGATCAAAAGGTGTTTTCAAAGCTTCTTTAACAACCTGCTCTTCTTGCACCAAGCCCTTCCCTTTTGCCTTGGCAGCAGCTTCTGCTTCGGCAGTGGGTCTTTGAATTTGTGGAGCAAAGAGACGTCCGCTTCGAGTGAAGCCTCCGCCTCCTCCCACATTATCTATTTATGGTGCATGGGTTGATGATTCAAGAGTGATTTTATGTCCTCCGTAGTATAGATCAGAGCTGTAATGCCAAGGGATGGCATTACTGCTCTCATAAGGTACTGGTCCAGGCACTGTAATAGTGACTGGACTGATGGCAGCTGCAGAAGGGACTGTGATAGTCTGTGGATCATAGTATATTGTGACTGGTGCTCTGATAGGAGTGGCATTTTGTGAGTTGTAGGCAGAATCATTTTCAGGATCATAGTAAATTGTAACTGTTGAGACATTTGCTGCTGAAGTTGTAGGAGACATTGTTGGATGGATGGGTGTTGTTGTTGTAGGAGATTCTGAATGAAGTGGTGCTGAAGTTGTAGAAGGAATGTTTGCTGATATTTGGTCAGTTGAAGTGACAGATGAAGCATTTGTTGATGAAGCTGAAGAGTTGTTTGGAACAATGGTTGCTGCAGTTGTAGAAGACACGGGAATTGTTGCTGATGTGATTGCTGGATTGGTAGGAATTGATGTCGTGATTTGAAGCAGGCCACTCTGGATGAGACCATCTATGCCATCTCTCAAATTATCACAACCATTCACTGAAATGTTGCAATAAGCACACCCTAGCTCACATCCCGGGAACATTTGACATTCAAGGAGTTGAGCTTTGATCTCCACCAAGGGTGTCCGAATCTGACCCACACTGGTTATTAAGTAAGACGGCTTGTCTTCTTCAATAGCATTGATTATGGGACCTCCGTGGTTTGGCATAGGGTTCTTATTAACATTTGGTGGTGGTTCAAAATTCAGAGCCTTAGAGTCTACCAAGTCTTGTACCTTCATGTGCAAAGCTCTGCACTTTTCTGTACTATGGCCGGGTGCATTTGAATGAAAAGCACATCTGGCGTTGGAGTCATAATTTCTAGGAAAACTGGCAGGATCTGGAGGTGCCAACGTCCTTAGCTCAACCAGGTTGAGTTTCAGGAGTTGTGGCAGTAATGTGGCATATGGCATAGGGATCGGATCGATCACCCTATTGGCCTGAGAAGGTCTCTGTTGGAACGGTCTTTGTTGATTGTTGTTGGTGGTGTTGTTGTAGTTTCTCTGAGGAGGATACTGATTTTGTTGCTGATAATTTTGTTGCTGTGGTTGATAAGCTGGTTGTGGATGAATTGGGGCGGGAATGGTGACTGCTGCCACAGACCTATGAACATATTGAGGTCTGCCCCTGTTGGCATGGATAGCATTGGTCTCACCAGTTCTTCTTGGGCCCACAAAAGGCTTCCTTGTGTTACTGGATGAGCTGGCACCGTTGTCAGAAATCTTGCCCATCTTTAACAAGCTCTCGATTCTTTCTCCAGCTATAACAACATCTGCGAAGCTGGTTGAAGAAAAGGCAGCTAGCCTGTCAATGTATGTTCCTTGGAGGGTGTTCATAAACATATCTACCATCTCCCTCTCTGACATAGGTGGCTGGACAGCAGCATCCAACTGTCTCCATCTCTGAGCATACTCGCGGAAGCTTTCCCTGGATGACTGTGACATCCCCATCAGGAGGGTCCTGTTGGGTGCCATATCCAAATTATACTGGTATTGTCTAATGAAGGCCTCTGCCAAGTCTTTCCAACACCTGATGTTTTCTCTAGTCAGATGTGAGTACCATTCCCTTGAAGCTCCTGTTAAGCTATCCTCAAAATAAAACATCCATAGCTTCTCGTCCATGGTATATGCTTTCAACCTCCCCAGAAAGGATTGTAAGTGGGTCCGTGGGCAGGAAGTCCCGTTGTACTTTTCAAAACAAGGAGGCTTAAACTTATGGGGAATCCTGACCCCGTCCACTAAGCCCATGTCCATAACATCAAAACCCAAAGAGTTTTGAGACTCCAAGGATCTTAATTTCTCAGCAATTTCGTCCAGCCTCCTGTCATAGGCCTCATCCCCAGCACCCATTACTGTGAACTGATCCTCCTGGGGGTCTTCTTGCAGCACTCTGCCTGCAGTGGCAGTCCCTTGTACATTAGCAGGAATGTTGATCTCTGGATGAAGGTGGGGTCCAAATACAGGGGGGTTGACATGAGGTTGGACCCTCTCATTGTTGCTTGTCCCAGCAGTCCCTAGATGGGGATCTTCTTGATTCTGCCTTTCTACCATTGCTCTTAATCTCTCTTGGCTATGAGCCATATTGTTCATCACTTCCATAAATTGTGTCATCTGAGCCCTCATTTCCAATCTTTCATTGGCCATCTGGTTCCTGACCTCTGTAAGGTCCTGTTGTACCTGTTCCATCTGTATACCCGGAAGGTTGTTACGGGTTGGATATCTGTGTGGACGGTTGAGTGGAAATACCCGACGTCGAGCAATAGTTCCTAAATATCACAACAGAGTTAGCAACAACAACAAAATAAACCTACAAAACAAACAAAGGTTAGTATGCAATGCAGTATGCTTATTTGTTTCCAAGGTATCCGACTCGGCTCTTGGTTTTGACCTTTCCAGACTCTTGAAGATGCTGTTGATGTTGCTTGAAGAAATCAGATGGAACAAACTGATACATATATTACAAAAAGCAAATGATACATTGTTTGTTCTTTACAAAACATGCCCCGAGGGGTCAAAATACAACATAAGAAAATAAAAGTACATGAAATGAAAGCAACAACAAGCAAAAGTCAGACACCAAGACCAAACTCATCCTCCTGAACTTCCTTGAGAAGTGCTTCAGTCACAGGGTCAGCCGGACGCTCTGTGAGATTCCTGATAAGGAGATTCCTGGTAGTAACAGCTGCAGTTAGCTTCTTGTGTTGACTCTCGTCCTTTGACCTCTTCACTCCAGCTCTAATCTTCAGCTCTGAGATCTCCCTCTGGGCTGCTGCCAGGGCTTCCTGTTGCTCCTTTGCACTAGCTTCCAGCTGCTCAATCTTGTCCTGAGTCCTCTTATCTTCCAGAGTACGAGCTTCGGTGATCCTGACCCACCTAGCTTGACTCTCCTTCAGATACAAATCAGTCCTGGCTTTCTGGAACTGGGCTTCCTTGCAGGCATTCTTCAAGATCTGCTCTCCAGCCCTAGACTTCTTGATATAATCCTCTGACTTCTCAATTCTGGCCAGATGCTCCACTTTCAGCTTCTCTAATCTCTCAATATCCAACCTACCATCACTCCTCTCCCAGAGGGTCTTCTGCAAAGCTTGAGTCAACTTCTCATTTCTTTCTTTCAAACTCTCAAACTCCTCTAAACTGACAGTGACAGGAGGTGGTGCTGAGGATGGCCCAGGCATATCCTCCATGGTGAAGGGCATCCCAGAAAATTGAGCCCTGGCATGGGACCACTCATAGTACTGTGCTAATGCCACATTGTTGCACTTCCCCAGAATGGTTACTCCTTTAGTCTGAACATTGTCCCAGGCCCAGGCTGCTTGCCTGACAATAGCCAGATTAGGCTTGTTCTCACAGTAGAGAGTCTCATCCAAGTCCTGTGCCTTAGGAGTGTGGACCAATGCATAACCCAGTTGTCTTTTGAATAGCAGAGGGTTGTAGTTGATGCAACCCTTAACTCCTATCAGGGGTACATTGGGAAACTGCCCACAACTGGTAATGATGTCCCTGCCTTTTGTGCTTTGAGTGCACCACCTGATATCAGCTGAAGTCAAAGCAGTGAGTCTTCTAGCCCAGTTCCTCTGCTGATGAGGATTCAAAAATGCATCTGTCTTGGGCAAATGCTTGAGAAGCCAAGTATGGAACAAAGGAGCACAGCACCTCACTAATCTTCCCCTCTGCTTTTCATTCCTCTGGTGTACTGAGTATTAGAAATCTCCCAGTAAGGTGGGCACTGGGTTCCTCAGGATGAAAAGATGGATTGCATTCTTGCTAACAAACTTAGGCTCATCTGCAAATAATATGATCCCATATATGCTAAGGGCCAATAAAGCACAGACTGCCTTCCATTCTCCTGAAGATGCCTTCAAAGTAGACTGAGATATTAAGAAATCCAGATGTAGACCAGAGACTCCAGCCTTGGCAGTCATATTCTGCCCAATCAGGACTGGTTCCAAATACAAGGCCTTTGCCACTTCCTCATTACTTGGAAAAGCCATCTCAGGGTTGAAGGGGATTCCACCCCTGATAGGTATACCAACCAATGATGAATATTCTTCTAACAAAGGGCCCATCTGAAAATCCTGAAAAGTGAAACACCTCAGAGGGGGATCATAGAACTGCAGGCAAGTATGAATCAAGCTTCTCTGTGAAGGGTCCAAATCCATAACCACATCAAGTATGCCTCCATAGTGTTCTCTGAAAAGTGGTATATGGTCTGGAGTAATCAGGGTCTGAATCTCCCTGATGTCAGCTAGCTCAGGCTGAAAGAAATGATAGGAGATGTTGCTCTTCTTAGGTGCCATGTTGTTGAAGTAGAGTTGAGACAGGTGCTGATGATAACACTGAAAATGGGCCACTGATTGGTTGGTGCAGGTGACTGAAGCAGGTAGCTGATAGCTGAAGTAGATGCTGATGAAGATAGGTCTATGCTGATGATGGGGTCAAAACCAAGCCAAAGATAAAGGATGGATACCCTAAAAAACAAATAAGCAAATGTCAAAATGATGCAATGATGATGTATGAAAATGATATGCAAGGGTTTGTGACTGAGCTGGATCTGATCAAGTGCTCTGATACAAGTCTGAGTATGTTCAAGAAATCCAGATGGAGGTCTATAAGTCCAGTAACCAAGGTGGGGGACTCAAATAAAGAGCCACATGTCCAGGGTTAAAATCACAAGAACTATTCCAAAATGGAGTACTCTTAATAAAACAAAGTAACAGGGTATGCTGAGGTCAAGGGTACCTGCAAACCTGTAAACAGCCCAACCCCCTCACAGGTGGTGTTCTAAAACAAGGATCCTCAGACTTGGATCAGTTATGAGAAGTGTAAACACTTCTAACCCGGAGGTATAGTGTTTACAATAACCATAAAAGTTCCTCCTCTAATTCACCTCAGTTTCTGAAGGTCAATACTAAAGGTCATCCAGACTTAGCAGGCTTCCTAGATAGCCCTAGTATTGCAGGAAATCTGCAACACAGAGTTCTCAAGGAGAAACCCATATCTGAACCGTGTTTCATATTCCCGCACCAGATCGAGATGGAATGGGAAAGAATATGAACCACTCTAGCCTAGGTGTCACTCAGGTCCCAGGTATAGGACCTTAACTCTCAATAGCACACCCACCCACCAAAGCAACAAATAGATCCAGCCAGCACAACATGACAATATGATATATGTAAAGCTATAAAGAAAGCAGTAAAACAACTGTACATAAAGCAAAAAAATACATATACAAGCAAAGACAACACATAACACCGCAGTAAACGCAAATCAATCAAGCGCTAGGAGGAACCCACAAAAAGAACCAGAAGCCCTGGTTGCAATATAAGGGTCCCTAGCAGAGTCGCCAAGCTGTCGCTCCCGATAAATGGGAAATGGCCCAAATAAAGGTACAGACGCGAACGGTCGGCGAAAGGAACAATGAGAACACACAGTAGTGAACTCACTGGAGATGAAAAGAGTCGCCAGCTAGGCATTTTTATCCCAGAGGAAAGGCAATGCTGCATAGACCTAGAAAGACATGGATAAGACGGTTGCGAACCAGAGAGACTGAGAAAGGGGGTTGGTTACAACCTGGGAAGGTATTAGCACCCAGATTGTCCGCCGTACTCGACGGGATCCACGCTTAAAAGATTTGTGTTTTAAAGGGGTAGTGTCAGTGCAATCGTGTATAAAGAGCTGGAAAAGAATGTACAGGTGTCAGTGCAAAAGGGAGTGTAAAGTGTATAAATTATGTGTCAGTGTAAGAACAAAGAATGAGATGCTCAAGATCATGAGGCTTAAAGATTAATGCTGGAAGGAGGGGGAATATAAAGAAACTTTTGTTCGATAACTGTTAAGTTATGCCTACGTATCCTCTCGTGCAATGAGGAAGTCAGAACACCGTAGTTCGACTCAAAGAGACTGAAAGATGAATTGACTTGTGAACTGCTTACTTGTCTATGCTCAAGTGTATGACCTGTCTGGCTCAGGTGCAAACTGTCTTGCATTAGACGGAAGAAGCAAGTTCTCGCTTATGAGTGAGTGAGATGAGAAAAGAATCCCGAAGGAGACGATTATTGTTTGTTTTTTGTATTTTCAGCCTTTTATTGCTTTTGAAAGCTTGTCATAAGTTAATGAGCTTAAGCCTAAACCAATGGATTTAGTAAACTCATCACATCTTCCCTCTGATTAGGGGTAATGAGAGTACCTTAAGTGTGAAGTCAGCTTCTCACACTTAATCACCTTTGATGTAGGGTTAAGATCATTAACCTATTTGTGATTATTTAGATATTTTTTGTGATTTTTGTTTAGTGTTAAGTAATGAGATTAAGCCATAATCAGGGATTAAACAGACTCATTACACCATCCTAATAGAAGGATAATAGATGAGAATGTTTAAGCTGAGGAAAGCTCCTCAACTTAATCCATGATTAGGGATTAAACTCATGACAAAACAAGCCTTTGATTAAGTGGATTTTATGTAATGGTATGATGATGAAATGTTTTTTAGGGTTTGTAAGACAACTTGAGGGGGACTTGTCCATTAACACTAGGGTTAGTCCTTCTTAACCAATTTAAGGAAGAATTAGAACCCTAATGCAAGGCCCAAGTTACAAGTGTGAAGTCTTGATGATTATTAAGTGAATTAATTAAAGGATTTAAACACATTAAAGGTTTAACACTTAGGATTAAAGTTATACACTCCATCCTAATAGAAGGATGCAGGCATAAGCTTAATCACAAAGCCTTAAAGCCTTTAGGGTTTAGTCCCTGATTATGAGATGAGAAGAGAAGACTCAAGGAGACACAAAGGAAAAACTAAGTGGGGGACTAAACAAAACCCTAATCATTGTCATGCTTGGTTGTTCCTATGGTTTGTGAGGTTTACAAGGGAAGTCTTCAATGGAACCACCAGGAAGCAGATGAAAGGATCAGGAGAAGCAAAGTAACTTGCTTCATTTAAGAAGTCAAGTCACTTGAGGAAAGAAAGTAAAAAGCAAAAGAATGAGAAAGCTCAATCTCAAACACATAACAAAAATGCAGCAAGGATGCATGAAAGAGATGAAAAGAAAATGTGAGAAGTGAAGGCAAATCCACTTCCCAAAGTTGCTTACCACCTGAAAAGTTAGTGAAAGGAATGCAATGCAATGCAAAATGGAATGAAATGGCATGATGAGAAACAAAACTAGAAGCACATACATGATGTTAATGATGCTATGAGATGATACAAACATGAAACAACACATGGGGATGATCACATGAACATATGAATGCAAATGAAACAAGTTAAGAACCAAAAACATACATGAAAAGTTATGATATGCAAATGGCATACAACATGGAAAATACATGATGCAATGGTCAAACATGCTTTCAATATGTCTTAAGATGTCTAATGAATCAAAAGAATGCATAAAATGCTATGGCAAGTCAAGGTATGAATGCAAATACAAGATGGATGCATATGGAAGCCCAAATTAGGGTTTATGATCAAAGCATCAAACACAAACCAAAATCAGAAGCAAACATCAATATAAAAAATTGAAAATGCATTTAAAGGATCCCTAAACCTATACTAACTCACTGCCCAAAGGAAAAGTTCCAACTCTTAACCTAACTCAAGTTATGATTTTCCTAAGTTTTCTAGGGTTTTAGGGTTCCTTAACAAGAAAAATGTCAAACAAATGGGAAATGCAAGATCAATTCATGCCAATTTAATCTCACAAACTACATGATATGCTAAACACAATGCAAAAAGAATCAAAGTCCAACTCTCAATGGTTAGGCAGAAATGATTTTTGGAAGTTTGGATCAAAATAATGCCTTAAAAATGAATTAATTCCATGGAAAATTCTCAAAATGCATCAATATCAAAAAAGAAATTTGGTTTGAGGGTTGGACAATGTTTCTAAGTGTTTTTAAATGTTTCATGAATTTTTTGGTGATTTTTTAAATACCTAAAAGTATTTTTAATTAATTAATTCTCATCCAAAAACGAACCAAACCCCTCACTCAAACATCATTTATCATTCATAAACAGAGAGAATCGAATCAAAAAATTTCTAGGGCAAAAAATTTCAGACAAAGCATACATCCTAGTTTCTCAACCATTTTCAAAAATAATCACATATTTATGACCAGGGGAGTGTATAGAAGCTACTTAGAACTTAAAATCATGCTTCTGGAAAAAAAAGTTCATGAAGCTACCTGAGTTTGAAGCTCTTCAGTTTGCAACTTTCTGACCCCTTTTCTTTGTGCAACCCACTCCTTTTAGGCCCCTGATGACATATTGATGCTTAGAAGGAGTTTGTGTTGGCTGGTTTGGAAGTTTGAACAAGTTCTGTTCAGTGCAGTGAAGGAATCGTGTTTGTGATTCTGGCAGTTTAAGGCAAGGATGATGGATGCTTTGTGACCAGGAAGATGAGTTGAGTTGATCTATGAAGGTTGTTTTTGTGTTTTTGAGCTGTGTGATGAGTTTCGAAGGGTTTTGCTCAAGAGGGTGAAAATGAGAATGCTGAGTTGTGGCTGGTTTCAGGCTTGCTTGTTATGTGCTTTGGCTTGCATTTTCTTTGTATAAAGAAATGTGATTGGTCAGAAGAAGTGACATGTCCTTTTGTGATAGGTATGGGTGCTTTTGCAAAATGTCAACTCTTGTGTAAGAAGGGCATGGGCTACTTGCTAGCTTGGTACAAAGGGCATGTCTTGTGCAGCATGAGGTGAGGAAAAGCCTAGGGTGGATCAGCATAATAGCCAGCAAGTGGATGAGGAGATATGATGACTTTTGCAACTTGGTTCACTTTGGTTCTTATGAAAAGATATTGTTCCAAAAACCATACAAATGTGTGATTCTTTGGTTCATTCTGAACTTTAGATGTCACATGATCATTTAATGTGAATTATAAGTGCATTTGATGGCCTTAGAACACTTGTTCAAGTCATTTTGCAAAATACCTCTTTGGTAGAAACTTTGAAATTTAGTGATTTTTGCCAACCTTGACAAGCCATAACTTTTGATCAAAAATGAATTAGGTCATTTTCTTGTACTTTTTGAAAAGGGAAAGATCTATTCTACAACTTTCATGACCAAAGTTTTTCCATTTGAAGCTTTCTTGAATCAAAATGTAAGGGTTGAAAAAGTTGCCTAAAATGACATTTCCATTAAAAGTCAAACTTGCCCAAAAAGTCAACTTTGCAAAAGACTTGAAATTCTTGAATTTTGTAAGCTTCACACATCTTCCATGATCAAATAAAGATCATATGCAATCAAAATGATGAAGAATTCCCTTTGGTTGGGTCATTGGGGGCCTCAGATGCCCTGATTTTGCATTGACTTGCTTGAAAAGTCAACTCTTGATCAGATGACTTACCCATGGAATTTCTACATGAAAATTTATATGCATACTCCCTATGACATATAGAGACCAATAGAAACAAGAATGACCAAAAAATTTGGAGTTATGGCCTCTGAAACCAAAACCCTAATTTTAGGTCATCTGTGCAGTCAAGCCTGGCTCTGCTTCCCTACCAATCCCAGTTCTTGTGATTCTTTGACATTCTTGACTTTGAGAGGATACAATATGATACTTGAAAACACATAGACCCCTTTTGAGTGAGTGTTGACCTTTGGAGTGGCTCAAGAAGCTCTTGGGCTGCTCAGATCACAAACCCTAGATGCAGATGACTTAGAATCTATGCAGTGAATAAAAAATGTGACATGAGATGCTATGATTGAGTTTATGCATATGAAATGATCGCAATCCATGGTGTGAATGGGTGAGGGCAAATTTGGGGTGTTTACACCGGGCATTATGGAAAGGTTTCAAAGCACCGAAGTTCAGAGGCGTTTCAGGCGTTATGCCTTCATGGGGCAGAATCCAGATGAAATGCTCCTCCACTCCTCCTCCAAGCTTCCGTGACCCTGATCGTGATGATGCGGAGTCTTGTGGTGGCCATTTCCCTCATTGACGCATTTCATATTGCATTTCATCATTGTGTGTTGCTTGAGTTTCTTTGTTTTTCATGTTTGAACAATTTATGGTTTGGTTTGGTTATGTAATTCGCAACTTTATTTGACAATTTCACTGCCTATGGTTATGTAATTTTGCTTTTGTTTGAACTGTTTGCGCTTTATGCTTCATTCTTTGTGAGTGAATTTTGCCTCTGTATCTTAGTTTTGCTGTTTTTGGTTCATCACCTATACCTCTTTCTTGCTGTTGACAAAGGGGGAGAAAAAGGCAAGTGTGAAAAGACAATGACAGGCACAAACTCAGGGGGAGTACTCTCTCACACTTCAAAATTTTGTCATCATCAAAAAGGGGGAGTTTGTGAGCAACCTTAGTTTTGATTGATTATAAATTTTAAGTGTTTGTGTTTGTTTCATATTAAGAAATATGCTTGTTTTTATTTTTGTTCTTTTGTTTCTCAATGTTTATGAACTTTTGGAAAATCACGCATAATGAATCGATTCATTCTAGCTTGAATCGATTCATGCTGTTTGAAGGTTTCTGGATTTCGCAAAATGAATCGATTCATCTTATGATGTATCGATTCATGCTGTTTAAATAATTCTGTTTTCTTAAAATTGATCAGTATGTATCGAATCATCCAAGCTTGAATCGATTCATTCTTCTGTTATTTGTCTAACAGATTCTGCATACATATATGTGCTTTTGTTTCATTTAACGATTAACAGATCACAGATTATAGAAAATCGAGAGACGAATTCTGTAGTGATTAAGCATTGAAGAACACATCAAGATAGGGTTTTTTGAGTGTTGGAACTTCAATGTTGAGCAAGTTTGAAACCTATAATCAAATACATCTTCATCATCTTCTCAAAGATCTTAATTCAAGAACATCAACAAGGAAATGTTTGCTGTCCTGTGAATTGAAGGCTTTCGAGATAACGTTCAGTGGTACGATCGGAGATCCAGCTGAGTTGAAGATTGATAGAAGGTTTCAAGGAAAAACCAGCTGGGTTTTCCTTCAAGAACGGGCGTGTTCTTGAGGGTTTTGTGAGTCACGTTTACAAGTCAAATTCAGCCGCAGCGAGAGTTTTGGAAATCGGTGGATTTCGCAAATAGGTCGTGGAACCGGTGAATTGATTGTATAACTTGCAGAAAATCTTGATTGGGTTCAAATCAAGTGGAGGTTGATACAATAGGAAATTCTAGGAGTTTAGAATTCTGGTGTTTGTATTCGAACCTTGTAATCAACGGATTCAACAACTTTGATATAAGAATTCTCAATTTCGATTTGAAATTGAGAGGGAGACGTACCCACACGAGAGGACGAACGTGGGGAACTTCCTTACCAAATCTCGGCATATTGTTTCTCCTCTCTATCTCTACTTTTGTTTTAATTTGTTTTTCGATTCATTGGAAATAGCTTTAGTGATAGGTGCATTCAACTGTTTTTCATATTGTGTGTTTAATCCTTTATCATCGCAATCGTAAAATCCAACACATTATCGCTTGTCTGGGTTTCTAGTGGCCGGTTCAGAATAGACGCTTGTTTATTCGGGACCTTCGTTTCCGTAATTCTTTGAAAAATCTGAAAAACATTTTAAATCCTTGAAAACAAGGAGGTGATCCATTCACCCCCCTCTAGATCACTCGCCACAGCGTCTAACAATACTCTCCCCCACTTAGAATATTTTCGTCCTCGAAAATTTATCTGATTCAACTACTTCAACTACTTATTCCATCAGACTAATCAACTCTCATCCCCGAAAGGAAACCCCACGTAAAATACAAACAACAATCCATAACCTCAAAAGCGACAACAACATGAATATTACTCAAGTAATACTCTTGAAAACTAACATCACAACACAAAGAGTAACCAACTTAAAAATTCATCGGTTTAAGAACTAGAACACAACAACATAGGAACACACAACTTAAACACGACATCAACACAACCAACTACCAACATCATTTTTATTCACATATGAACAAATGCACTATACCACACGTTCGCTGCGCACTCTGATTACTTGCAAAGTATCAAGTATACCGAGTTTAACTCCAACTTCCAATCACCAAACCGACATAACAATCATTTTCGACTTAATTCTTTGGAATTTCGTTCCAACAGGTATTCTACACTCTCGTAGTTACCGAATACTTCAACTTAGATCCGTAGGACAACACTTCTGACATTCAACATAATTACAATGATGACTACTTCCAAATCTTGGATAAGATATACATATACTTCCATGAATTCCCAATTATCATCAACATAAACTACAACTTTAACATCTCCTATTAACATGTTCCTAGAAAATCATCTTAAACACACAACATCATTACAACAACATATGGTACCTATGTATAATCAACCAGATAAATCATCTTTTCTTTCCAACTAATCCAATAAACCAAATTATCGAATTTTACTCATATTGACACAATTCTTCATTATTTCTTATCCGAATTAACACGACCAAATAACTCATATTTAACAACCAAAAATTCCATTTTTACAATTCAACTTATAATTTCACTTCTTTTTATACTTGCAATTCAATTCTCAAATTACCCAGAACTCAACTGCGAATATTGATAACTCGAAATCATATCGATTATTTATTGCGGTTTCTGACTATTTAACATGTTTATTTATCTGTTATGGACGATATTATGCATAAATTGTGTTTGTTTTGAAGAAATTCGATCGGACAAGTTATTTGGAGGCAAGAATACAAAAAGGAAGCATTTAAGATAAGAAACAAGGGAAAACAAAAGGAAACTGACAGAAAAATGCATTTATGCACTTTTGCTGTCAAACGACCGTCTCAGCAACCAGACGATCGTCTCATTGCTTAGACGCCTAACTTGAAGTTGAGTTGGTCGTCTCATCTTCAAGTCACTCGTTTCAATCGCAAAACATTCGTTTCATATTAATAATTCAGTAACGCAAAAGCCGTAACAACAAGTAACAAAAGTCAATATTCCTAGAGATTTTTCCGACCATGCAAAGAATTATCCTCACCCTAGTTCACTCAGTCCAAGTAACCCGGTCTCAAGCCCAATAGG
The DNA here is from genome assembly GCA_963966055.1 of Lathyrus aphaca. Taxonomy (NCBI): domain Eukaryota; kingdom Viridiplantae; phylum Streptophyta; class Magnoliopsida; order Fabales; family Fabaceae; genus Lathyrus; species Lathyrus aphaca. The sequence goes on along the minus strand of OZ014523.1, from coordinate 123,073,977 downwards.
AGTCCAAGCCTTTTATTCCTCAACAAACCCTAACACAGTGCCTATAAATAGAGCTCTCTGCCATTTGAGCAGGAGAGCTTCGTTTGACGTCCAATTTCTGCCATTTGTATTCTACGAAGTTCGCCTTTATTTTTCGGTATTACTTTCTTTTTTATTTCTTTTACCAAACCTTAGTGATAGTTTTCGCCATTAGGAAAATATCACCATTTATATTCTTTCTAGCCATTGCATTTTTGTTTTAGTTCAAGTTTCGAATTTTGGTTGATCAAGGATATTGCAACCAGGTTTCTGATTTTAATGTTATTTTATTTATTTAATATCGCATTTATTTACATTATGCAATTTTTCTCCTTCTACCTTTCTTTATTTAATATGTCAACTTAAACCGTTAATCGGTATGTAATTGTAGAAACCGGAATGAATTCGATAGAATTAGGCTAAAACCTTAAAATTAAGTTATAATCTGGTTTCGATTTCTTGTTTTAATTAACTTTCGTTATGAGTGTAAGAGATTCTAAAAGATTAGGATTAAGACCACGGGAGTGTGAGATTCTAGTCAGATAGCTGAAATCAGGCATTAGTTTTAAACACAACGAGAGTGTAACACCCCAAATTTGCCCTCTTTATTTAGCATCATCATCATATCACACTCATCATCAGCATGTCATATCCTTAGCATTTAGCATAGAAAAATGAATCATAACACTCATATGTCTCAGCATAAGGCATATGATCAATCATTTGAAAACTCGCGATCTTACAAGTCAAAGTCAAGAACATGGTGACCTGACATGAAGCTTACAAGACCTTTTTGTACAAGCTTGGTATCATGGTCAAAGCTCTAAAAGGATTGAGAATCAAGATCAGATCAGAATGGTTGGCACCGGGTTATTCTTGGAATGTCCCATCAAAAGGAGGGAGAATTCAAAATTTTCTGGCGTTAACCGGTTAACGCTTTGGTTAACCGGTTAATGACTACGAATTTTGAATTCTAGCAGCAAGTTCAGCATGTGTTTTGGCTCCAATTTTTCATTAATTTTTTATTTTATTCATTTTGAATTAATTGGGAATTATGGAGAAGGATCTAGAGAGTTTACCAAGCCTAATTCCAAGGCTAGATCCTAATCACTTTCTAAGCTAATCCCAAACCATTTTTTTTGGATCCCAAACCAAAATTTTGGGCCCCAAACCTAGAGGATATTTATTTCATTTCCCTCCAAACCAAGAAACAAAACTCTCTCATAATTCACACTTCTCATTTCTGAATTTTCACTACTGTCTCACCATTCTCTCATTTTATCTCTCAATTTTCCAAATCACTCAAAGTTCCTCTTTGAAGATCACAAAAATTTGCATTAGAGTTTGTGGATCTTGGAACTAGACCTTCTTTCATAGCTTCTTTGCATCAATTTGCTGGTTTCACTACTTGGTTCAGATCTGGTTTGGTGGTTATAAGTGATTTTGGAGCCAAGTTCTTGCATCAAGATCCTTTGCTTGCATTTATTTTGCATGATGTGTGAAGATTAACACCAGATCTTCGAAGTTTTCCGCAAGATTCCTCATTTCCAACTCAAACAATATTTACCAAAGCATACCTCAACTTTGTAGGTTGGTTAAGTTCAGATCTATCTCTATTTTTAGCTTATTTGCATGCTTGTGCTTAGATCCACCATGTGCTTGTGTATTTGCTTGTATTGATTGAATTGTTTGGTTGATTTGTGAGCGGATCCATGTGTTAATGTTCATGAGCCTAATTGTGTTTGATTAATGTGAACTGATCTTACTATTTCATGCATAATTGATTGTTGGACTGTTGGTGGATTATTTGAAATAAGCTAGGTTGGACTGATTTTTCTGCAGGAATTATTGTTGTTCGCACAGTGTTAACCGGTTAACGCTTTGGTTAACCAGTTAACACATCTGTTTTCTATGTTATTTGTTGCAGGTTTAAACTGGTTAACCGGTTAACGCTTTGCTTAACCGGTTAACACTAAAGCAGAGTGACATTTTTTGGCTGTTTTGAGCTTGTTTGCTTCCCTTACTTGCCTTAATCATCATGGATCATCGTATGATCATTTTGTATGCCTTCATTTTCTCGACACGTAAATTCATGTATTTGCAAAGCTTGGCATGTTTGTTGATTTTGTCTTTGAGCATGTTAATTCCATGGATTGTGTTGATGTCTTAGTATTAATTGATATGCTAGATATGTGCTGGATTTTGCTAAAATTTGTAGGTTAAATGGTAAGTGAAGTGTGGATGCTTATCCATATTTCAACTCTTCATCTCTTCTTCTTGCTTTGCTTTTTTGCTTTGTGATTTTTGATGTGCCTTATGCCATCATGTGATTCAACTCTTCATCTTTCCCCCTTTAGAAGCAACTTATCTCCTTTAGAGGAGTAAATTCTTCTCTAGTTTTCTTCTCCTCTTCTTTTGCTTTCTTCTTTTCTTTCCTTCTTTTTCATTAGGATAGATTTTAAACCACACTAACCTTAGGACCACCTTTTCATGATAACTTTAGGATTAGACTTTCCCCATTAGATTTTACCTTTTGCTCCTTTGGTTCTTTCTCTTCTCATCTCAAAACAAAACAAAAACCTAAAAAATATTAATAAAGAAAGAAGTGACTTCTTGTGTAATAGCCTTATTCCATGGGGCATATGTATTCATTCCATCTTGGAATAGTACACTTGTCTAGCATGATGTACAAGTCTGATCATGAAGTCATATTTATCAAGAAAATCATAAAAAATACTTCTTCATTTTAATCACTAAGATACCTAATAACTTCAACAAGTTAGTGAGCTTAGGCCCTCGCCCTTGGAAACAAGTCTTGGATAAATTCTCCTTACTTGGTGTGTTTGTTTTATTATTCCATCTTGTAATGTAGTAGCAAGTACACATTCCATGGAAAAGAGTTTGAGTTCACTTCCTTGTGCCACACTCCTAAAAGACTTCTAAAAAACACAAACAAATAATAAGCGTCTTTCCTTCGGGACTTCTCTTCTCATCACCTTCACTCTTTATGTACGAACTTGCTACTACTTGTCACTTTGCAAGACGGTTACACACTCGTCGTCCGAGCCTGCAACACCTGAGCATTGACATAAGCAATTCAAGCCTTAAGACACAAGCAATCTTTTCCACCCCTAGTTTGGGGAACTACGGCGACTCTGATCCTGATGTCCAGTGAGGTACGTAGGCAGCGGGGTAGGGCCCGTTCGAGCACACTCTTTTATTTTCCCTACATTTTCCCCCTTTTTTTTCTTTCCTATCCAGTCCAGTTCCTTTTCTTTGCAGCAACTTTAATTCTTTCACCCTTTGAAACAGATTTCTTTGCAAGCGTGGATCCCGTCGGGTACGGCAGACGATCTGGGGTGCTAATTCCTTCCCAGGTCGTAACCGACTCCCGAACCCAGTTTCTTTGGTTCGCAGGACCTTTGTCCTTCCTTTTCTTTTCTTCTGGTTTGTGCAGCATTACCATTCCCTTTTCTTCGGGATAAAAATGCCTGGCTGGAGACTCTACCTCTTTCCGCGCCACTTCCGCGTTTGTACCAGGATGGAAATCCAGGGAGCGACAACTGGCAACTCTGCTGGGGATCGAACCCAGAATCTCTGGTTCCCTTTAGAGTCTCTCCTAGCGCTTGCGTGTTTCTATTTCGTTTGGTGTTGATTGTTTGTTGTTGCGTGTTTATTTTACTGTTGTTTATTTACAGTTTTATTTACAACTTTATTTACAGTTTTCAATATTTATTTTCATGCATCATATTATACTGGACTGTCTGGCTATGCTGGTTTCCTTTTTTCTGTGGGATTGGGAACTGTTATTGTGAGATGAGCTCGGAACCGGGGCTCGAGTGCACCCTAGGAATTAGCATGGACATTTACTTTGGCTTCATGGAATCTTGCTATGTTGGTAGTAGTGAGTTCCACACCCAGACTTGTAACTGTCTTGGAAGTGTTTTGATGCAGGAATCTTTCTTAGATCATTACACGACCTCGATAGTTATGTGCATCTGGGGACCGCTCATTGAGGACCTTTGTGGAAACATCCCTCTCTAGTGGTGACAATGGCAGACCACATTTTGTGGCAAACCCATTCGCACCCGAGGGCCCACTGGGAACTCGCATAAGATGGCATGGTTCTCTTATAGGAACTTAGTCAAAGCATCTGGTCGTATGACGATATTATTGTACCCTTTGGGATGAATGTACTATCATTTCTCGATTTCAGCGCTCGAAGCTTGGGAATTATAAGAGATGCTTGTTTTTCCCGGACTCACGCTGAGGCCTCCCTGAGTAGTACATAATGCCAAACCGATTCCCTGACTTGGCCGTGAGCCATTTCTTGGAAATGGTGAACGTATTATTGCTATTCAGCTTTGAGAGTCCGTGATGTTTGACCCGAAGCACACCCGTGAGATTGGGAGGGGTTTACAGGTTTGCAGGAACCCTTGACTTCATCATACCTCATTGTCAGTACAGTTCTATGACTTGATATGGCTACATGGATTTTGGATTTCTTAAGTCGTTTGATATCTGATTCGGGGCTTATTTGAGACTGAGTTCTTGTTCATGGGGCTTTATTCAGAGGATCTTGGTTCTTGGTCACTTAGGTCCAGTATTCCGTATCCAGACAGTCCCAGTTATTGATCATATGCCTGCATTGCATTTGCATCGCATCATACTCGCATTAACTGTTCGTGTTTCCATTTCAGGTTATCATTTATTCATTGTACCCAGTTCTGGTATTCATTGTTTCTCCAGATGACAGAAGTCCAAGAGATACCCAGAAAAAGGAATGCTCATTACACTTTCCCGCAACCGGAAATTGAGGGTATTCAGAAACTGGTGGGCTTGATGAGTGACAAGGTTTCAGATGATTTCAGAATCCGGTATGGGAAGATCTTGGGTTACATGAACAAGCCTACTGTTGATCAGAGAGATAGCCTTCACTCTTTGTTGCAGTTTTATGACCCTCAGTTGAGAATTTTTGTGTTTGCTGATTATGTCTTGGCTCCTACTATGGAAGAGATTTCTGATATCCTGAAGATTCCCATCAGGAATGGTGTTCCCTATTATGTTGCTGAGAAGTTTCCCCCGTACAAGGATATAGCACGTGCTTGTCATTTGAGTACGCTTAGAGTAAAGATGGAGTTGGAAGTTAGTAAGGGGAAGGGATTTACTCTGGATTTTCTTATCACAAAAGCCCATGTGTTTGCTTTGGGAGGGAAGTGGTTAGAATTCAATGCATTGATATCATTAATGGTATATGGGATAAGTCTATTCCCAGGAGAGAAAGGTTGGGTAAGCTTGGAGGCTATCACTCTTTTCATTAAAGAAAACCCAGTGTCTACATTGTTGGGAGACTTTTACTTTGGTGTACATCATAGAAATGAGAAAAAGAAAGGGTATGTGAATTGTTGTGCTCCGTTGTTTGCTGAGTGGTTTTCTAAGAAGCTTCCAAAGTCAGGACCGTTCAAAGATCTTAGGCAAGATTGGAAGTGCGATAGAAGATTGATGGGGTTAATATCTGATGACATAGCTTGGGGATGTAGCAGAAACTTAGTAGGGAAGGATTTTATTACAAGGTGTGGTGAATTTCCCTATGTGCCTTTGTTAGGGAGGAAATGAGTGATAAGTCATAACCCTGTGCTGTCTAGAAAACAATTTGGTTATCCACTGAAGGATCCTCCATCAGATGAAGAAATAGCTAAGACCCTATTTTTTCCGGCTGAAGATAATGAGCAGTTAGTTATCCAAGTATCTCAAGCTTGGGAAACAAAGGTTAGGGAGGGTAAGAAAGAGTTTGGAAATGTGGACCCTAAGACTTATCCCTCTTTTGCTGCCTGGATACAAGGTAGGGTTGACACCTTTTTCCTTCCATTTTCAGTTGAGGCTCCATTGTATCCAAAAGAAGTACCGGTACAAACCACTATTTCTGTTGAAGATTATAAGAAGTTAGAAGCTCAATTGCACGAGGTTCGGGTAGAGAATTCTGAAATGTCTAGCTTGTATCACCGTTCCAGTCAGGCTAAGCAAGAAGCAAAAGAAAAGCTACCGAGGATGCAGGCTTCCTTAGAAGCTAAAGAAAAGGAGTTTGCTGGGAGAGAAGCTCATTTTCATAGATTGGGTTTAACAGAGTCAAAAAGAGAAGCGGAGCGTAAGAAGACTTTGAAGACTCTTAGAGAAGCTTGTCAATCCATTACCTGGTTACAGGACCAAAGAGAACAGGAGCAGAAGAAGTACAAAGAAAAGGAAGAGTTCTTTGAGGAGAAGATGGCATTCAAGAAAGAAGAAGTAGAGCAAGTTCACAAAGTACGAAGGGAAAAGACTCAGCAATTGGAACAGAGCCAGCTAGCCTTGGAGGAAGCAATGAAGGAGATTGCAGATCTTAACCTGAAAGCAGGCGTCAAGAAGAACCGGACAGGGGTGGTGACTACAGAAGAGGAGTCTGAATTTTCCTTTAGCCTAGGGTTTTAGTTTATTGTTATTTGTATCCAGACTACCTACATGCTTGTTGTAGGAGTCTTGCTTTATCTTTTTGTTCTTGTATTGAATTGTAACCCTTTTGAAATTGTTTATGTCTATGACTCTGGTTGTTGATAGTTTGTTAATGTTATGTAATGATACTTTCCAGTTACCGTTTCTGAATGGGCAAAGTTGTTAGTCCGAAGCCATCAGGGTCTGAATACTCCTCAAAAGAATTTGAAAAGCCAATTTCCAAAAGGACATCGGGAGTATTTTCTGTCAAAAATACCAGAACTTGGGCATATTAATGCCTGAACGCGGAAACATGAATAATTACATTGCATGCATATAATGTGTTTGTTGTTTTGCAGGTAATTCATCAGTTTTCTGACGTTTATGTCACTTTCAGGAACTATAGCTCCCAAGAAGGTTCAAAGATAGTCAACTGTACACAGATACCCTACAAAGGTGAACAGAGAGAGAACAATGGAGCAGATGCAAGCGGATCTGGCTGACTTAAGGACAAGAATGGACAACTTCATGACCCTCATGGCTGGGATGGGTCAAACTCAAGAGCGCTTGCACGAGATGGTGGAGAATAATCAAGCTAGGAACAATGGGACAACAGATGGAGGTAATCGCAATGGGGCTGGCGCCCGTAACGTTGAAATCCATGTGGTGCAACCAGGGGTCACTATTGTCAATGATGGAGTGAATAACATGCAGATGGATGGGCAGGATGAACAATTCACTTTTCTGGATGAGGCAGAAGGCCAGGGATTTGACATGAATAGAAGATTTGAAGAAATGGATGAGCAAATTCGCGTCATTCAATCTCAGAGTTCTCTGGGGTTTGACATCACTGATCTGGGCTTAGTGTTGGCGTCTTCTTCAGCAAAAAAGTTTAATGACATCGTGATAGCTGGAGAAAAGGTTGAAACTCTTCTAAAAATGGAGAAGATCCAAGACAGTGGTGCAAGTAGCTCAAGCGGTGTTAGAAAGGTTTTCAATGGACCTCCAAGAAGAAGGGAGGGAGAAGCTAATGCTGTGTACGGCCGAGGCAGGGGCTGGGGATACAGGGGATCTTACGAGCAAGTGGCAGCTGTCACCATTCCAACAAGTCCTGTGCAACAACCACAACAACAACAACAACAACCACAATGCAATAACTATCCGTAAATACCTTATCAACAGAGACAAGTTCGTCCAGCTAACAGGGTGCTTAAGGTTATCCCTATGACATACACAACACTATTCCAGAGATTGTTAGATTTGAACTTGGTTCAGTTGAGAACATTAGCACCACCTCCACCTGGAGAGCTTCCAGTGGGGTGTGATATTAATGCAAGATGCGCATTCCATTCAAGAGCTCTCGGGCACTCAACAGAGAAGTGCAGGGCATTACAACATAAGGTCCAAGACTTGATTAACTCGAAAGCAATTAATTTCGCACCGCCTCCAAATGTTACTTCCAAATCATGGAGGAGCCCGGATAAATGTTGTTGATGGTGGTGAGAGGTTGAACTTGATTTTGAATGTGGATGAAGTGAAGACTTCGTTGTTAGTGGTGAAAGATAGATTGTTGAAAGGACAAGTTTTTCCAGGTTGTTATTTTGTCTAGGAGGGTTGCATGAATTCAATTAATGGTTGTAGAGATCTGAAAGTTGGGTTGCATCGCTTGATTGATGAAGTATCTCTATAGTTCGACAGGGTTGATAATAGAAGTGATTGTGTGTCCATAGTGATAATTCATTTTGATCCTGCTGAAGTTCCTGCTCGGACAGGGCCGGTGACTATCTATGTTCAAGAAGTGAGTCTAGTAACCATCATTGTTCCGGGACCGGTTCCCTATGTTGATGACAAGGCCATTCCTTGGCACTATGGCTCAAACGTGTACGTATAAGGTCAGAAGGTGGAAAGTAAAGCAGTGACAATTGACCCGACTGTTGTGAATGTCGGAGGAGTTGGTGGATTTACACGGAGTAGGCGTCTCTTTGCTCCTCAAGTTCTTAGAGGTGATCCCGAAGTTGAGGCTGCTGCAAAGGCTAAGGGTAAGCAAATAACAACTGAAGAGGTGACAACTCCTGCTGCTAGTCAGGGTACTTTTGAAAAAGAAGTTGAAGAATTCATGAGAATAATTAAGAAAAGTGACTACAAGGTGGTTGAATAGCTGAATCAGATCCCGTCCAAGATATCCATTCTGTCGTTGCTGATGTGTTCTCAAGCTCACCGGGAGGCTTTGCTAAATGTTTTGCAAATGGCGTATGTACCACAAGAGATAACTGTTAACCAGTTGGAAGCTATGGTAGCCAGTGTGAACGCCAACCATGGGTTGGGATTCACAGATAGAGATCTCACTTCTGAGGGACGTAATCACAACAAAGCATTACACATCACCATGGAGTGTAAGGGTGTTGTTCTATCACATGTCTTGTTAGATACAAGCTCTTCTCTCAATGTGCTCCCTAAGAAGGCCCTCATGAAGCTGAATGTTGATTGTGAAAGCCTTTGACGGGTAACGGAGGTCTGTGTTTGGGGAGGAATAGCCACCGGTAAAGATTGGGTCTCAGGTATTCAAGAGCATGTTCTATGTAATGGATATCCAACCCGCTTATAGTTGTCTGCTGGGACGTTCTTGGATTCATGGTGCTGGCGCAGTAACATCCACGTTGCATCAGAAGTTGAAGTATGTGATAGATGACCAAGTTGTTACTGTATGCGGTGAAGAAGATATTTTCATAAGCCATCTATCGACCTTCAAGTATGTGGAAATGGACGGGGAGATCCATGAGACACTTTGCCAAGCTTTTGAGACGGTCAATGTCAGTACTCTGTCTCCAGTTGCTGCAGTTCAAAGCCATGAGAAGGAAGGGACTCATATCTACTCCTACAAGCAAGCTAAGGAAGTGGTCCAATCCGGAAATGCCTAAGGTTGGGGCAAGTTGTTAGAAGTGGAAAAGAAGGATGACAAATTTGGGCTTGGATATCAACCTGGAGGGTCCAGCTGGTCTCAGGGCAGTAAGTCCATAACATTCACAAGTGCTGGAATGCTTGACTACAACAACATTTGTGCTACAGATGAAGAGGGGGATAGTTACTGCGACTTGGATAACTGGATTCATCCATGCGTACCTGGGGAGGAGCTCCAGAACTGGTCTGCTAAAGATTTTGTTCAAGTTACTTGGCAGTCAAAGTAATTTTCTTTGTTTCCTTTTTTATCATACTGCATGTCAAATCCTGCACTCTGCCCAAGGTGCATGGATCCATCTGTAGGGCCACCATGTTTTAATTCATTTACTTTTTCCATGAAATAAAGGACATTTTTTCAAGCAAGTTGTGTTCACTTTCTTTCGTTTTAAAGTTTTTCAACAAATCAAATAAAATGGCAATGTTTCCTTTTCAGTGTTTTTGTGTGTTTGCGTCTCTTTTGAAAGGAACAGATTTTGAAATAAGAGCATCATTTGTGCAGTGTTGATCATTCAGATTCCTGTGATAACGTTCCTGCTATGACTATGAATGACTTCGACAATCCTATCTACCAAGTTGATGAAGGGGTTGAGGAAGACTATGAACTCCCGGAAGAATTGGCAAGATTGTTGAAATAGGAGGAAAGGGTCATTCAGCCTCATCAGGAAGAAATAGAGATCATCAACATCGGGTCTGAGGATGTAAAGAAAGAGGTAAAGATTGGGGCCAGTCTGCAAGCCGAGGTAAAGAAGGAGTTGATTGGTATGCTACGTGAATATGTGGATATCTTCGCCTGGTCGTATCAAGATATCTCGGGGTTGGATACTGACATTGTTGTACACAAGCTGCCATTGAAGGAAGACTGTCCTCCGGTAAAACAAAAGTTGAGAAGAACTCACCCTGATATGGCTATGAAGATCAAGGAGGAAGTTCAAAGGCAGTGGGATGTTGGGTTCTTTGCTATAACTAGTTACCCACCTTGGATAGCTAACATTGTGCCTGTACCAAAGAAAGATGGCGAGGTCCGGATGTGCGTTGATTATCGGGATCTAAACAGAGCAAGTCCAAAGGATGACTTTCCATTACCTCACATTGATGTTATGGTAGACAACACCACTCAGTTCTCGGTATTTTCTTTCATTGATGGCTTCTCTGGGTAAAATCAGATTAAGATGGCACCGGAAGACATGGAGAAAACGACGTTCATTACCCCGTGGGGTACATTCTGATATAAGGTAATTCCCTTTGGGTTGAAGAATGATGGGGAAACGTATCAACGGGCCATGGTAACCTTGTTCCACGACATGATACACAATAAAATTGAGTGCTATGTGGACGATATGATTACCAAGTCCCGGGACGAAGAAGAGCATCTGGTCAATCTCAAAAAGTTGTTTGATAGATTGATAAAGTATAGACTGAGGTTGAATCCAAACAAGTGCACTTTCGGAGTGCGTTCCGGTAAATTGCTGGGTTTCATTGTTAGTCAAAGGGGGATTGAGGTAGATCCTGCAAAAGTAAAAGCAATACAAGACATGCCTTCACCGAAAACAGAAAAAGAAGTGTGTGGGTTTTTAGGGAGATTGAACTACATTTCACGATTTATATCTCATCTAACTGCCACATGTGAGCCAATCTTAAAATTGTTAAGAAAAGAACAAATGGTCAGGTGGAATGAGGACTGTCAAAGAGCCTTTGAAAAGATAAAAGAATATTTGCAGGAGCCTTCGATTCTAATGCCTCCAGTTCCAGGACGGCCACTTATCATGTACTTGATTGTGTTAGAAGGGTCGATGGGGTGTGTTCTAAGCCAACATGACGAGTCTGGTCGAAAAGAGCATGCTATTTATCACCTTAGCAAAAAGTTTACCGACTGTGAATCCGGTTACTCACTGCTCGAGAAAACTTGATGCGCTTTGGCATGGGTTGCTCGCCAACTAAGACAGTACATGTTGACCCATACCACACTGCTAATCTCAAAAATGGACCCCGTCAAGTATATTTTCGAGAAACCAGCGTTAACTGGAAGGGTTGCAAGGTGGCAAATGATATTAACAGAGTATGATATACAGTATACTTCCCAGAAATCCATCAAGGGAAGTGTATTGTCGGATTATCTTGCACAGTAACCACTTGAAGACGATTATTAGCCAATGAAGTTTGATTTCCCTGATGAGGACATCATGTACCTCAAGGCAAGAGATTACGAGGAACCACTTCTGGAGGAGGGGCCTGACCCCGAATCCAAATGGAAGTTGATGTTTGATGGGGCGGTCAATACCAATGGACGCGGAGTTGGTGTTGTTCTTATCACTCCCGAAGGTGTTCACTTTCCCTTAGCTGCCAGAATTACTTTTGGATGCACCAATAATGAAGCGGAATACGAGGCGTGCATAATGGGAATAGAGGAGACTATTAATCTTCGGATTAAGACCCTCGATATATTCAGAGATTCAGCCCTCGTTATCAACCAGATTACTGGCAAGTGGTATACACATCAAGAACACTTAATTCCTTATAGGGATTATGCCAGAAGACTGTTGACGTTCTTCACAGCAGTTAAGCTTCAATATATACCACGAGATGAGAATCAATTTGCCGATGCATTGGCTACTCTTTCTTCGTCCATCAAAGTCTTGTGTTGGAACTATGTGCCCAGGATTGACATTTCCAGGCTTGACGCACCAGCTTATGCTTTCTCTGTAGACGTAGTGTCTGATGAGAAACCTTGGTACTTTGATATCAAGCTCTTCCTGGAAAAACAAGAATACCCAGCTGGGGCATCATCTAATGATAAGAAAACCTTGAGAAGACTTGCTACTAGCTTCTTCTTGAATGCAGACGAGGTTCTGTATAAGAGGAACTTTGACATGGTCTTGCTCAGATGCGTGGATAGACACGAAGCAGATCTGTTAATGCAGGAAGTCCACGAGGGATCCTTCGGTACTCATGCAGAAGGACATGCTATGGCTAAGAAGTTGTTAAGGTCGGGGTACTATTGGGTAACAATGGATGCAAATTGTTGTTCGTACGCCCGTAAGTGCCACAAGGGCCAGATATATGCAGACAAGGTGCATGTTCCTCCTAGCCCGCTCAACGTCATGTCATCTCCTTGGCCCTTTTCTATGTGGGGCATTGACATGATAGGAAAGATAGAGCCTACCGTTTCAAATGGTCAACGTTTCATCTTGGTTGCGATTGATTACTTTACTAAATGGGTTGAAGCAGCATCTTATGCCAATGTCACTCGCCAAGTGGTAGCCAGATTTCTGAAGAGAGACATCATTTGCAGATACGGAGTGCCCGAGCGAATCATTACTGATAATGGTTCCAACTTAAACAACATGATGATGGAAGAACTGTATCGGGACTTCAAGATTCAACATCACAATTCTTCTCCTTACCGGCCAAAAATGAATGGCACGGTAGAGGCAGCTAACAAGAATGTTAAGAAGATTGTGCAGAAGATGGTTGTCACTTACAAAGATTGGCATGAGATATTACCATTCGCACTGCATGGGTACCAAACGTCAGTCAGGACGTCAACCGGGGAAACTCCTTTCTCCCTGGTGTATGGCATGGAGGCAGTCTTGCCTGTTGTCGCTCCCAAAGATTTGCATCCCGGTGCAGACGCGAACGGTCGGCGAAAAGAGAAAATGAATGTGAAATGAATAGAGTCGCTAGCTAGGTATTTTTATCCCGAAGGAAAGGTAATGCTGCATAAACCTGGAAAGAGATGGATACGATGGTTGTGAACCAGAGAAACTGAGAAAGGGGGTTGGTTACAACCTGGGAAGGTATTAGCACCCAGATTGTCCGTCGTACTCGATGGGATCCATGCTTACAAGATTGTGTTTAAAAGGGGTAAGTGTAAGTGTTATCTGTGTGCAAAAGCTAAAGAATGAATGTACATGTGTCAGTGCAAAAAAAGAAGTGAAATGCTCAGGACTGAGGCTTAGAAAAGAATTCTGAAAGAGGGGGATGACAAAGATACTTTTGTTCGATAACAGTTAAGTTATGCCTACGTATCCTCTCGTGCAATGAGGAAGTCAGAACACCGTAGTTCGACTCAAAGAGACTGATAAATAAATTGACTGTGAACTGCTTGCTTGTCTATGCTCAAGTGTATGACTCGTCTGGCTCGAGTGCTAACTATCTTGCATTAGATGGGAGAAGCAAGTTCTCGTTTGTGAGTGAGTGTGATGAGAAAAGAATACCGAAGGAGACGATTATTGCTTGTTTTTGTGTTTTCAGTTTTGTTATTGTTTTTGGTGTTTTGCATAAGTTAATGAGCTTAAGCCTAAATCAAAGAATCGCAAACTCATTATATCCTCCCTGATTAGGGATAATGAGCCTGCTTAAGTATGAGATAAACATCTCAACTTAATTGCCATGATGATGTAGGATTAAGATCATTAACCTACTTGTGATTAATTAGATGTTTTTTGGGTTTTTTTTTAGTGTTAATTAATGAGTTTAATCTCTAATCTAGTGAACTCATTACACCATCCTAATAGAAGGATAATAGATGAGAACACTTAAGCTGAGGAAGATACCTCAACTTAATCCAAGGTTAGGGATTAAATTCATTAGATAATAAGCCTTTATTAAATGGATTTTAATTAAGGGATAAGATTAAGAAGTGGATTTTATGTTTGTAAGACAACTTGAGGGGGACTTGTCCATTAAATACTAGGGCTAGTCCCTCTTAACCATAAGGAAGCGTTAGAACCCTAATGTAAAGCCCAAGTTACAAGATAAAGTCTTAGTGATTATTAATGTGATTTGATTAAGAGGTTTAAACAAATTAAAGGTTTAACACTTAGGATTAAAGTTATACACTCCATCCTAAGAGAAGGATGCAGGCATAACCCTAATTCCAAAGTCCTAAAACTTTAAGAGTTTAATCTTTGATTATTGAGATGAGAAGAGAGACTCAAGAAGACTCAAAGGTAAAAAGATAAGGGGGACTAAACACAACCCTAAACATTATCATGCTTGGATATCCTATGGTTTGTTAGATTTAGGAGAAAAGAATCTTCAAGGAAACCACCAATGGAAGAAGCAGATGAAAAGAGGAGGAAGCAGAAGAATAAGTTACTTACTTCCTAAGAAGATAAGTAACTTAAAGGAAGAAAGTGAGAAAAATGGAACATAAGTGAATTTGATTCACTTCAAAGACATGTAAAATTAATATGAAAGGAATAAGAAGAAGTGAGAGGTGAAGGCAAATCCACCTCCCACAATAACATACCAAGAGTTCCTGAAATGGTTAGTATGAATGCATAAGGTACAAAGCATAAAGAAATGAATTGAAATGAGATGAAATGAAATGACCAAAGTCAGAAGTGATTATGCAATGCAAATGGCATATGAGATGATGAAATGTCATACAATGTGCATATGAAGGATCATACAAAGATGGGATGTCATGAAAGCATGCTTGGAAACTTGAAAACACAAGGATGTTTATGAAATGAAATGAATGCAACATATGGCAAATGAATGAAGAAATGATCAAGCAAGGTTCCAACATGTCCTAATATGTCTAAGTTGACATATGAATGCTTGAGATGTCATGGCAAGTTCATGTGATGATGAGTATGCAAGGTGAATGCAAATGAACATGAGAAATTAGGGTTTTATGGACATGTGAGATGCAAATGAGAAAAACAAAAGCATGCAACATGATAAAAATTTGAAATCAAACTCAAACAAACCGTAATCCCATATTAGGTCAAACCCCAAAGGAGAAATTCAGAAGCTAATCCTATTGAAAGTTATGATTTTCCTAAGTTTGATAGGGTTTTTGGGTGATTTAAAAGGAAAAATACAAATCAAATTGAAAATGCAAGATAAATTCATGAGGAAAATAACCAAGAAACTATATGCAATATGTGAAATAATGCAAAAAGAATCAAGTTCAAACTCTTCTTGGTTAGGCAGAAATGATTTTTAAGAGTTAGGGTTAAAAATTGTGATTTTAATGAACCCTAATTCAAAGAAAGTTGGGAAACTATGATCAAACCTAAAAATAAATTTGTATGAAGAGTTTGAAAATGTTTCTAAATGTATTGGGATGGTTCATGATTTTTTTGGTGATTTTTAGAAACATAAATGTATTTTTAATTAATTAAAATCAATTAATTAATTAAAAATAACATTTAAATATTTTAAAAATACTTTTTATATGCAAAAAATAAAATAAAAAGCATTTTCTGATTGAGAAAAATATTTAAAATCAGAATGCAAAGTTTCATATTTTTGTGATGGGTTTTACTATTTTAAATAAAATGAGCAAAATAAATGAAAAGAAAATGAATTAAAAATGAAATAAATGAAAGTAATCTGATCCAGTGGCCAGGATTTGAATTGGGGAAATAAGTGTTGACTGCTCGCGCTAATGAAAGGCCAGGATGCAATCTGGAAATTTTATTAATTAATCCTAATTAATTAAATTAATTAAGAGATTAGGGTTTAATGAAATGATATGGACCGTACGCTACCTAAACTAATCACCATCCAAGGGCTCACATTGAAACTGGAAAACCAAAGCCTAATTAATCTCAGGCGACCGGAGATAAGCTCTGGTCGTCTTCTCCGACCAACCTCTCTTGCTATCTCTCTCAATACGCCATGAAAACACATCAAACCCTCCAGATTCACTCAACTAAACATCCTAAACAAGAATCCAACAACAAAATCCATTTATTTTTCATGAATCAAGAGAAACGAACAAGAACATTTTCACGGGCAAAATTTTAGAAAGCTATGAAATACTCAAAACTCAACCATTTTCAATTCTAAACAGATCATTGTGATCCTTAGAGCATGCAATTTTATTCTATAACAAGAAATCAAAGCTTTGAGAAAAAATGTTCTTGACCATACCTGAGCTGGAAACCATCAATGGTGAGCTTTCAGAACCTCTCACTTGTGCAAATGAGCTCCCCTGTTCCTTCTGAAGCTATTGGGATGCTTAGAATGCTTTGAAAGGGGCTATTTTGGGTGGCTCGATTCTGATATGGCAGAAATGGAAGCTTTGGTTTATGAGGTTTCAGGCCATGGTAATGGTTGCTTTGTGTTCTATGGATGATTTCTAAATGAATGGTGTAAGAATTTTTGAGGTTTGATGGATGGTTTTAGAGAACCGAAGAAGGGAAGGTTTTGGAAAAATTTGTGAAATCTGATGTTGTGTGTGTTCTGAGCTCATGGCATGCTTAGTTTATGATCTTGAGGCAATCCCTAAACTATTGGAATGAGTCAGAAGATTAGATATGCACCGTGGGAATAGTATGACTCCATTGGCCAAAAAATCAAGATTGGTGTACTTGAGGTATGAGCCATGGCAGAGCTGGTTTCTGGGCTTGTACTGCTTCAGCTAGCTTCAAGGAGAGCCATAGGATCATTGTTATGCAGCTGGATGGCTTGGATGAAGAGATGTCATGCTTTATGCAATTTTCCAACTTTGGTGTTTCTTGTGAATCAAGCCATGGAATACTTCAATCATTGGGACAATTCTGATCTTTGGATACTTCCTTGACATGTTGTAACATATTTGTGCACATTAGAAGTCATTTAGAAGCTTGAACATGCCAATATGCAAAATCCCTCTTTGACATGAAACTTGAAATTATGTGATTTTGGCCAACTTTGAAAGGACATATCTTGAGTTCTAGGATGAATCAAGACATGTTTTTGTACTTTTTTTAAAAGGGAAAGACCTAATCTACAACTTTCATGACCAAGAATTTTTCATTTGAAGCATTTTTGGTCATGAAAGAGGAGGTTGAAAATCTTTCCCAAAATGGAAAGTTTGCATTCCAAGTCATTTCCAAAAATGGCAAGTTTGCAGGTGACCACCATTTTCTGCACAATCTTCTTGATATTCTTGTTAGCTGCCTCCACAATGCCATTCATCTTTGGCCTGTAAGGAGAAGAATTGTGGTGTTAGATTTTGAAGTCCCGGTATAACTCAGCCATCATTTTATTGTTTAAGTTGGAACCATTATCAGTAATGATTCGCTCGGGCACTCCATACCGACAGATGATGTCTTTCTTCAGGAATCGGGCTACCACTTGCCTGGTGACATTTGCATAGGAAGCCGCTTCAACCCACTTGGTAAAATAGTCAATGGCAACCAGGATGAATATGTGGCCATTTGAAGCAGTCGGTTCGATCTTTCCAATCATATCAATGCCCCACATGGCAAAGGGCCAGGATGAAGACATCACATTCAGGGGATTTGGAGGCACATGCACTTTATCCGCATAGATCTGGCATTTATGACACTTTCTAGCATAAGCACAACAGTCAGCATCCATTGTGATCCAATAATAGCCTGATCTTAATAAATTTTTAGCCATAGCATGCCCTCCTGCATGGGTACCAAAAGATCCTTCATGCACCTCGTGCATTAACAAGTTTGCTTCTGTCTTATCAACACGTCTGAGAAGTACCATATCAAAGTTTCTCTTGTACAAGGAACCATCAGCATTCAGGAAGAAACTACTAGCTAGCCGTCTTAATGTCTTCTTGTCATTGGAGGATGCCCCAGGTGGGTATGTTTGATCCTCTAAGAAGAATTTGATGTCATGGAACCAAGGCTTATCATCCTTAGCAATGTCTACTGAGAATACATATGCTGGTCTGTCAAGTCTGGATACTGAAATCCGAGGCACAAAATTGGCAGCTTGAACTTTGATCATGGATGAAATGGTAGCCAAAGCGTCTGCGAACTGATTTTCATCCCGAGGGATATACTCAAGTTTGACTGTTGTGAAGAAAGTCAGTAATCTCCTTGTATAATCCCGGTAAGGTATCAGATGATCCTAGTGAGTGTACCATTTGCCGTTGGTTTGATTAATTACCAGAGCTGAATCTCCGAACACAGTCAAAGTCTTGATCCTGAGGTCAATGGCTTCCTCAAGACCCATAATACAAGCTTCGTATTCAGCTTCGTTGTTAGTGCAGTTAAAGGTGAGCTTTGCCGAGAAAGGCATGTGAACTCCCTTAGGTTTAATGAGTACTGCACCAACACCACGACCATTCATATTAACAGCCCCATCAAACATCATAGTCCATTCTTCTTCTGGGTCAGGCCCTTCAGTGTGAATAGGCTCTTCATGATCTTTTGCTTTTATGAACATGATGTCTTCATCAGGGAAGTCAAATCTCATAGGCTGGTAATCATCAATGAGTTGCTTAGCAAGATAATCAGATAATACACTGCCCTTGATGGCCTTTTGAGATGTGTATTGAATGTCATATTCTGTGAGGATCATTTGCCACCTTGCAACCCGTCCGGTAACTGCTGGCTTCTCAAAAATGTACTTAACTGGGTCCATCTTGGAGATCAATAAAGTGGTGTGGGTCAACATATACTGCCTTAGTCGGCGAGCAGCCCACGCTAAAGCACAACAAGTTTTCTCGAGCAGTGAATAACGTTGTTCACAGTCGGTAAACTTTTTGCTTAGGTAGTATATTGCATACTCTTTTCGACCAGACTCGTCATGCTGGCCCAACACACACCCCATTGACTCTTCTAATACTGTCAAGTACATGATTAGAAGTCTTCCTTCAACTGGAGGCATAAGGATCAGAGGCTCTTGTAAATATTCCTTGATTTTGTCAAAAGCCCTTTGGCAGTCTTCATTCCACCTGACCGTTTGTTCTTTTCTTAACAACTTGAACAAAGGCTCACAGGTTGCTGTAAGGTGAGATATGAACCGTGAGATGTAGTTCAATCTACATAAGAACCCCCGAACTTCTTTTTCAGTCTTCGTTGCAGGAATTTCTTGAATGACTTTGACTTTATCAGGGTCAACTTCAATCCCTTTCTCACTTACGATAATTCCCAACAGCTTACCGGATCGCACCCCGAATGTGCATTTGTTGGGGTTTAACTTCAATTGGTACCTCCTCAGACGCTTGAATAGCTTCAACAGATTCACTAGGTGGTCTTCTTCTGTGAGGGACTTGGCAATCATGCCATCCACATAACATTCAATTTCTTTGTGGATCATGTCATGGAATAATGTTACCATAGCCCGTTGATAAGTGGCACCAGCATTCTTCAGTCCGAATGGCATTACCTTATAACAGAACGTGCCCCAGGGTGTGATGAAAGTTGTCATCTCCATGTCTTCAGGTGACATTTTGATCTAATTATATCCTGAAAATCCATCCATGAAGGAGAACACCGAGAACTGAGCCGTATTGTCGACCAATACATCAATGTGAGGTAATGGGAAGTCATCTTTCGGGCTGGCTCTGTTCAGATCCCGGTAATCCACACACATCCTCACCTTGCCATCCTTCTTAGGCACAGGTACAATATTAGCAACCCACGGCGGGTAACTAGTTACAGCAAGGAAACCGGCGTCCCATTGCTTTTGTACCTCTTCTTTTATCTTCATTGCCATATCTGGGCGAGTACGACACAACTTCTGTTTTACCGGCGGACAGTCTTCTTTCAGAGGCAGCTTGTGCATAACAATGTCGGTGTCCAACCCTGGCATATCCTGATAAGACCAGGCGAAAACATCCACATACTCCCGAAGCATGTCAATCAGTTGCTCTTTCACTGAATCTTGCAGGCAGGCCCCGATCTTGACTTCTTTCAAGTCTTCTTCCGTACCAAGATTAACCGTTTCGACCTCCTCCTGATGAGGAGTGATAACCTTCTCCTCTTGTCTCAACAACCTGGCTAGCTCTTCAGTTAGCCCATAATCTTCTTCAACCCCTTCATCAACTTGATTAATCGGACTGTCAAAGTCATACGAGGTCATAGCGGAGTCGTTGTTAGTGCAGTCTGGAGGGCACTCTCTGCAAGGGTTTAGATTTGTTTATTTTAGTGATCAATTTTATCTTGCTTAGAAAAAGTGAAAATGAAGTTATTATTTTGAAAACACTGCCATTTTATTTTTGTACAAAAAATGGAAAATGAAAAAAAGTGAGCGGAAAAGAAAAGACTCATTTGCAAAAGATGTCCTGATATTCATTAATTGATCTTTGCACAAAATACAAGATGGCCCGATTACAAAATGAGTCCTGACATCTTGGGCAAGAGGCAGGACTTGATGCATGCGTTAAAACACAAGAAATAATAATTACTCTGCAGGAGTAACCCTTATAATTTCCTGGGAAGACCAGTTTGAGACATGGCTCCCCGGGATCCTTGGACGTATCCAGCTTTCCAGGTTGCGCTCGTCTTCTGACTCATCTTCCAAACTATTCACAGCATCCGGGGTTAGCATCCCCCCGCTGACAAACTTGGGTTCCTTTGCAGCCTCTGGTTGATCTTGTCGAGTTGGTCTGTAACCCAACCCGAATCGGTCTTCTTTCTTCTCCACGGGTGTAACACGGTGGGAGAACTGACTTTAGTTATGTTGCGGATAGCAAGAGTCGCCACCGACTTTTATTTTATCCAAAGAAAAGGCATAAAAGAACAGGAAAGACCTTTTAAAAGATTTTTGGGTTCGGGGGGTAGGTTATGTAAAGGGAAGGTGTTAGCACCCTTTACATCCATGGTTATCCATGGGCTCTTAGTTACTTAGCTCACTTTAAATTGTTTTGAAAAATGTATTGTGTGAATAAAATTTTCTTTAAGTACTTTATAATGATCCATGTACGGATATATATAAAGTCTTTGTTTTGAAAATTTGTTTGAAAAATGTGAAGTGTTTGAAATGTTTTTGAAAAGTGAGCAAGTACATAAGAGGAACCTACCCTAAGTTAAGTCTTTTCTGTTCTTGAATCCTTTAAATGCTAAGACTATCCCTATTATTAAGGAATAGGTAGTCATTACCTTGGATGTTTGAGGGACAAGTGAAAGGATATCTGTTATTTAGGCAATTGTAGGGTGTATAAGCAATTCGAAGGGACTTATCATCTTTATTCGAAAGGGACAAGATCATTACGAAGGCAACATTCGAAGGGACTTGATCTTTTTATCTGTTAAGGGACTTGATGATGTGAAATGAGGGACTTTTGCTTTATACACCCTACTTGACCTTTTTGTTTAGGCAACTTGAGAGGTAACCCTTAAGAAGTGAGATGGCGATCCAGGATCGACTTACGTGTGTGAGTGTGCAATTTTAAATATTTATCTTTTAAGTTAATGATCTAAATTAATTTTAAATACAAATACGTTTCACTCCCTATTTTACTAACCATAGCATTAAAAATAAATATTAAACATTACTATTAAAATATTACATAAAGGAGACAATTACATAATAATAATAATTAAAACAAATTAAATAAATAAGCAAAATAAATAATAATAAATAATTGGGTTAGTAATAATAATAATAATAAATCACAATATATATGTATAAATGGGGTTAGTAATAATAAAATAAATATCATATGAAAATAAATAGAATTAATAATAAAATAAACAAGAATATTAGCATAAAATTTTTTTTATAAATTTTTTTTTAAGATTAATAAGAAAACATAAACAATTCATATTATATATTAACTATTATAAAGTTTTAAATTATGTACATAATATAAAAATTAGGTTAATTATAAACATATTATGAAAATAAATTATATTTACAAAATTAAATTAGCAAATTTTAATTATTTTTAAGCATACACTAAAAATTATTTACATACAAGAATTAAATAATAATTACAAACAAATTATAAAATATATACATATAATTAAAGTTTATTAAAAGTTATAATTAACAAATAAACTAATATTCATAATTAGGGTTTATAAAAATAATTAGGTTTTACAAAATATTTTAGGGTTTTAGAAAATTAGGGTTTATATGTTTTTTAAAAGAATAAATTAGGATTAATTATTAATTATACAAAATTATACATTATTAATAATATACAATAAATAAATTTTTTAATAAGATTTAATTTAAAAAAGATGAGTTCTAAATTCTAAATAAGAAAATAACAATATAAACATTCTATTTTTTATTATTTAAATTTATTTAACTATAATATAAATTAATTAAATAAGAAAAACAAAAAAAAGAATGAAAAAAAAAACTTACCTGGGCTGGGATTTGAACCCAGTCCCTAAGCTTTCAACCCTCAAGACCAACACACCAACCACTGGACCATGCGCGCGCAGGTGTTAGCAATGCACTCCATGAGGTTTTGTTGTTAATCTGGAAAAAAACATGATAAAACAAAAGAAATAGCACAAAAGGCCTGGGGAGGGATTCGAACCCAAGACCTTCTCTCAACACGCAAGCACACTTACCATCTAGCCAGGAGGGTGCAACTGATTGTATAACCAATACAATCAATAATATATTAAGTCATATGATTAAATGAAAAATAAGAAAAAAATTGATGCGCCCAAGATTCAAACTAAGGCCTTCAAGCATAACATGCGCACCCCTCACCACTGGGCCAACACTGCAGTTGTGAAATATTATCAACAATAAACAAACAAATATTATATCAGATATTTGAATGAAGATCTTGGCGCCAAAGGCCTTCGTCTTCAACCTTCTTCCTGCGAAAATACCTGCAAAATCAGCTACGAAAATTCCTGCGAATTTTTTAAAACCCTAAACCTATGTTTTTCGAGACCTTATGCAAAGCATTGTATCAACCAAAATTAGTAACCCAAATCAATTGTACAAGGTCCATACATCACAGCCATGGTTTTAGAATTTATTTTAAAGTCTTAAATGTATGGTTCCCGTTTTGAAACTCCAAACCCTAACAATGGCAATCTTCAACACAGTCCACAATAATTCAATTAATCTATGCAAAAAGCTTCTAAACATCACAACAAACACAAATATATGATTAGTTTTCAATATTAATACATGAATCAATCAAATCGAAAAATTTCAAAATATGAAAGGGATGCATTCAGTTTGTGCGATTTAGGTCATGAAGATGCAATGTTATGATCCATAATTGATCTATGAACTCCAAGGAACAAGTTGCAACCTTTGGTTTGTCTTGAAAGAGCCTGAATTGTGAAATCCGAATTTGAGTTTTGGTGAGTTTTTTGAATGTGCAAACTTACTCTTGAGGCTGTGAATTTGTGGCCTATGCATTGTGATAGCTTGTATACTTATAGTAGAGTGAAACTAGGTCAAAAGATTTGATCATTGTATGGACTTTTTGATTTTTGGAGATTGAAAAAGATTAGAACTTAAATTTCATATATTTTTGAATAAGACCTTTCTATTTCAAGCCAATCATCATCAATTGTGTATCAATTCAATCCAATTTATGTTAATGACTTTCTAGAATCAAAATATATTTTAAATTTTCATATTTGATATTTTATTTAAATTTAAAATGATTTTTAATATAAAAAATCATAATAAATAAAATAAATAAAATAAAATTATGAAAATATCAAATAAATTTCGTGCATGATGTCATGGAACACTTTGGGTCACAAAAAGTTCAGCCCATTTGAAAGAATTTGGTTTTAAGACCCTATTTTCTTCATACACCACCCAAAAATTTCCCAAATTTGCAAGGGCACACATCCTTCAATTTTAATGATATGAGGGTGATTTTGGACATTTTGGAAATCTTAAAGAGTCCTCTAACCAACCCCATTGGTTTCATGTTCATATCATTTATCATTCTCAAGTTATGCCCTTTTGAAGTTGTTGACTTTTTGTTGACTTTCAAAAGGACCTATAATGTCTTAGCTCATACCTTCCAAATGAAGCATTTTTGGGCTTGGCTTGTGAGACACAAAGTTGTAGAGAATTCAATTTCCTTCAAAATGAGCTTTAGATGGGAAAAATGTGATGAAGCATGTGAAAGTTATGGCTGGTCAAAGTTCAGTTGACTTTTCCTAAGGAAACCCTAATTTAGAAACCTCTGATTCTTGATGATCTGAAATATCCTTGATGAATCATGATCAACCCTTGATAAAATGATTAATTTTAATTAATATACTTGATGTTGACAAAAAAATCATGAAGTTTGACTTTGGTTTGACCAGAGTTGACCTCAGTTTGACTTTTTAACTACTTTGACTGATTTTGACCTATCTGATCATTTGACTGAGCAAACTTTTGAGAAAAGTTTTGAAATTTGTCATGGGGATTATTAAACACATATAAGATGTTATGAAGCTCACTTGGAGTCTTTGAAGTTCATTTAACTTGATTAAAGTCAAAACCCTAGTTTTGGATGCACTACTTAGGAGGATGCATTGTCTGAGGGAATTGTCATACTTTCTGACTATTTGTGAACTTTGTGAACCTTGTGAATCTCATAAGATGTCTTGTGATCCTTGTGAACATCATGAAAGGTCTTGTGAACCTTGTGAACCTCATAAGGTGTCTTGTAAACTTCATGAACCTCATGAAAGGTCTTGTGAACCTTGTGAACCTCATAAGGTGTCTTGTAAACTTCATGAACCTCATGAAAGGTCTTGTGAACCTTATGAACCTCATAAGGTGTCTTGTGAACCTTGTGAACCTCATAAGGTGTCTTGTAAACTTCATGAAACTCATGAAAGGTCTTGTGAACCTTGTGAACCTTCATGAACCTCATGAAAGGTCTTGTGAACCTTGTGAACCTCATAAGGTGTCTTGTGAAACTTGTGAACCTCATAAGGTGTCTTGTAAACTTCATGAACCTCATGAGAGGTCTTGTGAACCTTGTGAACCTCTTAGAACACAAAGTCTTGTATTGTGAGGGCAAATTTTGGGGTGCAACAACTGCCCCTGTTCAATTTTCTGAAACCTGAGGGGTTAGATTGGTATATTTGCCAGTCGTGACCTGGAAGGTTGAAGGGGATTGAACACAAAAGCCCAAAAATTTGCACTCATCGGTGCGTAGAGTGATACTGATGACTTGTTGTATATGCTTTGAGTGGGCTTAAAGATGCCACTTGGATAATATATCTCTTGTAGGATAAAGCAGTCCAAAATATGAAGATATAGCTTTTTGGGAAGATAAACAACGTCCCAACATAGTGAGATAACCTTTGGGAAGATAAACAACGGCCCAAGGTAAAGGTATAACCTTCAGGAGGATAAACAACATCCTGAGGTATAAGTATAACTTTTGGGAGGATAAACAACGGCCCAATAGTAATGATAGCTTTCAGGAGAATAAAAAACGTCCCGAGGTATGATGATAACTTTTGGGAGGATAAAAAACGGCCCAATAGTAATGATAGCTTTCAGGAGGATAAACAACGTCCTGAGGTATAAGAAGCTTTCAGGAGGATAAACAACTTCCTGAGGTATAAGAAGCTTTCAGGAGGATAAACAACGTCCTGAGGTATGATGATAACTTTTGGGAAGATGAACAACGACCCAATAGTCATGATAGCATTCAGGAGGATAAACAACGTCCTGAGGTATAAGAAGCTTTCAGGAGGATAAACAACGTCCTGAGGTCACAAGTTGTTGATGAAGTTTGTCTGCTGGAGAATTAATCTGAAAAACAAGATTATAACATTCTGTATGATAATATTAGTTTATGTATTATGTATAATATGGTGCACTTAAGTGATGTATTATGTATGTATGTTATGATGTAAATGATGTATGTAAATGATGTATGTATGCATCATGCAGCCTGAAGCGTCTGGAGATCTTCGTATAACAACTGCTGGCCAGGGGAAATAAATCCTGATTTGTTACTGAAGAATATGGGGAACTCGTTCCCGTTTGATAATATAGTATAACCTCCCGTCTTCGTTCGATAATAAGGTACACATAACCTCCCGTCTTCGTTAGATAGTAAGGTACACGTAACCTCCCGTCTTCGTTTGATAGTAAGGTACACATAACCTCCCGTCTTCGTTCGTCGTACTCCTATTGGAGAAATAAGTTCCCGACTATCCGTATGAGGATAAAAGAGATGGATATAAATTCCAGGGGATATGTGACTTGAAGTACCTATGAAGATGGATTTGCCCTACCGGGGGATTTGTAGCTGTCTTGTAGGGATAAACCGGTGAAGCTTCGTTGAAATCCTTCCCTCGTTCGTCCTTAGTAAATACTATTACTGCATTTTCATGCATTTCTGGTAAACATCAATCATATTAAGCATTTATGCATTTCTGGTAAACATCAATCATATTCAAAAGCATACATACATTCAAACACAACCAATGGACGTTTCGCTTATGTAAATAGGGTAAAAGTAAATCTGGATTCAAAGATAGAATTTTATTTATATCAAAAAGTGACCCGTACATGGGTAAGTTTGTACAAGGAGACAGAAATCCTAGTAAGAGGAATTTGTCATAAAGTTTTTACAAAACAAAGAAAATCTGCTATGTGGGAAATAATCCTATTAAGTTTCAACTCTACTATTGCCATTATCTTCAAGTATCTCATCTTTTGTTGTTAGGACGGAAACAATTGGATTGAGCTTTATCTGTTTGAACTTGGGTAAGTAGCACAACTGGTTGTAGTTACATGGGTGATCCAAACGAGACATAGTCATACGCTTTAATCCCTAACTTTTGCCTGGATTACCCTTTCAGGTTTTCAATCCACCGGGATACCCTTTTTTGCCCAAGCCTCCTTTCGACTTGCCGGGTGTACATTTTTTATATATATCCCTAATTTCTGCCCGAACCCTTTTGGTTCGCCGGGATGCCCTTATTTTTTCCTAGGCCATTCAACCTAGCGGGTCTCTTTTTATGCGTAGTATTTTTTAACTATGTCTGCGTTTACAGGCTGTGGGAAGTCTTTACCATCCATAGTGGTAAGTATCATGGCACCTCCTGAGAAAACTGTTTTGACCACAAATGGTCCTTCATATGTAGGAGTCCACTTGCCCCTGGGATCACCCTGTGGTAATATGATACGCTTGATTACCAAGTCACCAGCCTGATATACCTTTGGCTTAACCTTCTTATTAAAAGCTTTGATCATCCGTTTCTGGTACATCTGGCCATGACAAACAGCTGCTAACCTCTTCTCATCAATCAAATTTATCTGGTCAAGTCGAGTCTGAATCCATTCATCTTCATCCATGCCTGCATCCTTCATAATTCTTAAGGAGGGAATCTGAACTTCAATGGGCAAAACTGCTTCCATACCATAGACTAAGGAGAATGGAGTTGCCCCTGTTGAAGTACGTATTGTAGTACAATAACCATGAAGAGCAAATGGTAACATCTCATGCCAATCTTTATAAGTCACAGTCATCTTCTGTAGAATCTTCTTGATATTCTAGTTAACAGCTTCAACTGCCCCATTCATCTTTGGACGGTACGAAGAAGAGTTGTGATGCTTAATCTTGAACTACGTGCAGAGGTCAGTAATCATAGTGTTGTTCAGATTAGAGCCATTGTCAGTAATAATCCTTTCAGGGATACCATACCTACATATGAGATTATTCTTAATGAATCGAGCCACAACATTCTTGGTAACAGATGCAAATGAAGCTGCCTCTACCCATTTCGTGAAGTAATCAATAGCAACCAGGATAAAATGATGCCCATTAGAAGCAGTAGGCTTGATCTCACCAATCATATCAATGCCCCACATGGCAAAAGGCCAAGGACCAGTCAACACATTCAATGGTGATTGAGGTATATGTACTGTATCAAGATAAATTTGACACTTGTGACATGTTCTGGAGTGTTGATAACAATCAGCTTCCATGGTGGACCAATAGTAACCTGCTCTCAATATCTTATTTGCCATAGTATGACCACTAGAGTGAGTGCCAAAGATCCCATCATGCATATCTTCCATAATCTCAGTTGCTTCCTTCTTATCCACACAACGAAGCAAAGTTGAATCATGATTGCGCTTGTACAAAATCCCATTACTCAAAAAGAACTTAGCGGAAAACCTTCTCAGAAACTTTCTATCTTTGACAGGTTCCCCTTCAGGGAACTCCTGTGTTTCAAGATATCTTTTCACTTCGTAGAACCAAGGCTTCTCTTCTGCTTCTTCAGTGCCAATCTCATTGCAGTATGCGGGCTTCTCAAATCTATCAATAGTAATCTTGGGAGCTTCATCATCCCAGCTGATCTCAAACATGGATGCCATGGTAGCTAATGCATCTGCCAACTGATTCTCTCTTCGTGGAATATGTCCAAAGGTAATCTCTTTGAAATGTGGGATCAAAGACAATACATGCTCTCTGTAAGGAACGAGATTATCATGTTTAGTATCCCAATCTCCTTTGATCTGACTTACTACCAGGGCTGAATCTCCATACACATCAAGGAACTGAATTTTCATATCAATGGCAGCTTTGATACCCAGGATACATGCCTCATACTCAGCCATGTTATTGGTGCAATAGAAACAAAGTCTGGCAGTAATCGGGGTATGACAACCTTCAAGGGAACTGATCACAACACCAACACCATTACCAAGTGCATTAGAAGCTCTATCAAAAACCATAGTCCATCGGGATCCTTGTTCAGGTCCGTCATATTGTCCAGGTTCTTTGGTAATAATCATAATGTCTTCATCAGGGAATTCAAAACTCATTGAATGGTAATCATCCACCGCTTGATGAGCCAAATGATCAGCCACAACACTTCCTTTAATGGCCTTCTGAGTAGTATACTGTATGTCATATTCTGTTAAGATCATCTGCCATCTTGCAATTCTTCCGGAGAGAGCAGGTTTCTCGAATATGTACTTGATTGGATCCATCTTTGAAATCAATAAGGTAGTATGAGTCAACATATACTGTCTTAGTCGGCGAGCTGCCCATGCCAAAGCGCAACAAGTTTTCTCGAGCAGTGAGTATCTTGTTTCACAGTCGGTAAACTTTTTGCTAAGGTAGTATATTGCCTGCTCTTTTCGACCAGACTCGTCATGTTGCCCCAACACACACCCCATTGAGTTGTCTAATATTGTTAAGTACATAATCAAGGGTCTTCCATCAACTGGTGGCATCAGAATTGGAGGTTCTAACAGATATTACTTGATTTCATCAAAGGTTGTCTGGCACTCATCATTCCATTCCATCACTTGATCTTTTTTCAACAACTTGAAGATTGGCTCACAGGTAGCTGTTAATTGGGAAATAAATCTTGCAATGTAATTCAATCGTCCCAAGAAGCCTCTAACTTCCTTCTCAGTACGGGGAGCTGGCATCTCTCGTATAGCTTTCACTTTTGCGGGATCCACTTCAATACCTTTTCCACTGACAATGAAACCCAGGAGCTTACCAGACCTAACTCCAAAAGTACACTTGTTTGGGTTCAATCTCAACTTGTATTTCTTCAACCTCTCAAACAATTTATGCAAATGATCAAGATGTTGCTCTTCATTCTGGGACCTGGCTATCATATCATCCACATACACCTCTATCTCATGATGAATCATATCATGAAACAAAGCCACCATAGCACGCTGATATGTTGCCCCTGCATTCTTCAAACCAAATGGCATCACTTTATAACAAAAAGTGCCCCACTGTGTAACAAATGTTGTCTTCTCCATATCTTCAGGTACCATCTTGATCTGATTATAACAAGAGAAACCATCCATGAAAGAGAATACCTTATGCTGAGCAGTGTTGTCTACCAGAACATCAATATGAGGAAGTGGAAAGTCATCTTTAGGGCTGGCCTTGTTCAAATCCCTGTAGTCTACACACATACGTACCTTACCATCTTTCTTAGGTACCGGCACCACATTTGCAACCCACTGAGGATAAGAAGTCACAGCTAAGAACCCTGCATCAAACTGTTTCATTACCTCTGCTTTGATCTTCTCTGACATTTCAGGACGCATGCGACGAACCTTCTGCTTCTTTGGATGACAATCTTCTTTTACTGGTAAACGGTGAACCACAATGTCTGTATCCAACCCTGGCATATCTTCATAGGACCAAGTGTAAACACCCCAAATTTGCCCTCACCCATTCACACCATGGCTTGTGATCATCCTCATATGCATAAACACAATCATATCATCTCACATCTCATTTTTGATTCACTGCATAGCTTCTAAGGCATCTGCATCTAGGGTTTGTGATCTGAGCAACCTCAGGGCATCTTGAGCCACTTCAAAGGCCACTAATCAACTCAAAGGGGTCCATGTGTGTTCTTATGTCATTTTCCATCTCCTCAAAGTCAAAATTGCAGAGGAATCACAAGAACTAGGGTTTAAGTGGATGCAGAGCCAGGATAAACTGCACAGTTGACTGAAAATTAGGGTTTTGGTTTCAGAGGCCATAACTCCAAATTTTTTGGTCATTCTTGTTTCCATTGTTCTTTATATAGTATAGGGAGTATGCATATCAATTTTCATGAAGAAATTCCATGGGAAAGTCATCTGATCAAGGGTTGACTTTTCAGACAAGTCAGTGCAAAATCAGGGCATCTGAGGCCCCCAATGACCCAACCAATGGGTGATCTTCATCATTTTGAGTGTATATGATCTTTATTTGATCATGGAAGAAGGTTGAAGTTCATAGAAATCAAGAATTTAGGGTTTTTGCAAATGTTGACTTTTTGGGCATAGTTGACTTTTCAAGAATGCATCATTTTAGGTCATTTTTCAAGCCATGATTCTTGATCCAAAAATGCTTCAAATGGAAAAACTTTGGTCATGAAAGTTGTAGATCTCATTTTTCCCTTTTCAAAAAGTACAAGAACATGATCAAACTCTTCTTGGATCAAAAGTTATGGCAATGCAAAGTTGGCTAAAATCATTGATTTTCAAGGCATGCTTCAAATGGAAATTTTGCAAAGTCATGAACTAATGCATTATGTGACTTCTAATTCACTACAAACCAGCACACAAACATCATGCAAGTCATAAAATTCAGAATGGACTAGGCATTGCTCATGTTTTATGGTTCATGTAACAAGATTCTTCACATGTGAACAAAAGAGCAACAAGTTGCAAAACTCATGATCATGCTCCCTACAACTTGCAGCCTTGGATGCTGAGCTTTGCTAGACCTCTCCCTCACCCTTGCTGCGCCAGCCCATGCCATGTACTTGCCTAGACCTTGAGCCATGCTCCTCTTACACATTATTTGACTTTTTGCAAAAGGTAGCTTACCAATCAATAAAGGGCATGTCTTGTCAACTGACCAATGAGAGAGAGTTATGTGGACAATTTGCAAGCTAGACATAACACAAGGCAAGGCTGAAACATCCTCATTCAACACATTCACAAAAACACTCCCAATTGCAACTTGTTTCGAATCTGATTCCACAGCTTGCAAACACTCAAACTATCTTCACCATTCAACTCACCTGGCCCCATAGACCACCCAGCACCAAGAACCCAAGCCTGAAACAACCAGAACACTCCACTGCCATTCCTTACCTCACTTTGCAGTTTCATTCGAATCTTTCCTCCTAGCTCACAAACACACAAACAAACACTCCAGACCTTCTCCATTCATCCTCAGGACCACAAACCATCATTCACAATGGCCTGAAACCTCCAGAAACACCATTGCCATTTCTGATCAAGCTTGAGCAGAAACTGTCGAATCTCACTATCCAGCTAACTTAAACTCCTTTTGAGCATTCAAGCATCTTCTGTGGACCAAGTGGAGTGGATTGCACAAGGAGAAGCGGCCAGAAAGTCCTCAAATTGAAAGCTCCAAATCTCAGGTAGCTCGAAAATTATTTTTCCAGAAATCATTTTTCTTGTTACAAACTTGTTCTATGTGATTCACTGATTATCCTGATGTCTTTGGTTTTGAAAATGGCTTTGATTTGAGAGTTTAATTTGTCTCTGAAACCTGCGTGCCCTAGCTTTCATTTTCTTCGATTCAGCTTGATTAGGAAAAAGAAATGTGTTTTGAGAGAGGGGTTTGATTCGGGAGAGGTTGGAGATCATTTCCCAGTTCTTGTTTTTCATTTTTGATACGATTTGAGGGGTTTGGGGATTTTTCAGGTGAGGTGCTGGCCGGAGAAGACGACCGGAGGTCTTCTCCGGCCACCTGAGAGTGATTATGCCCTAATTGCGTCATTAACTCTAGTTTGAATTTGAGCCGTAGATGAGTGCTGACCTGTTGACTTCCCTCTCTTTTGGATGGCCCAGATCAGCTAGCTTAGCCCTAATCCACGTGTTAGCCTAATTAATCCTTAATTTAATTAATTTAATCAGAGTCAGCCTGGACCCTTGGATGACGCGCGCAGTCAACCAATTTGAACTCAGAACCAATCTCATCCATCCATCCTGATTACTTCCTATTTTATTTGTTTTTAATTCATTTTATTTCATTAAACTTGCATAATTATTTTAAAATAGCAAAAATGTCTTAAAAATTATGAAACTTTTTCTTAAAAGTTTTATTAATTTTTAAGACCCAAAAATATTTTTATTTTATTTTTTATCATTAAAAAAGTATTTTTAAATATTTAAAAGATTATTTTTAATTGATTAATGGGAATTAATTAATTAAAAATACTTTTAGGTATTTAAAAATTACAAAAAAATTCATGAAATGTTCTAAGACATTTAGAAACATTGTCCAACCTTCAAACCAAATTTCTTTTTTGGTCTTGATGCATTTTAAGAATTTTTCATTGAATTAAATCATTTTTTATGCATTATTTTGATCATGGGTTCAAAAATTCATTTCTGCCTATCTAGGAAGGGTTGGACATTGGTTCTTCTTGCATTGTTTCATATTTAGCATGTAGTTTCTAGGATAAAATGGCCATGATTTGATCTTGCATTTTCCAATTGTTTGGCATTTCTTTTGTTAAGAACCCTAAAAAACCCTAATAACTTAGAAAAATCATATCTTGAGTTTGGTTAAGAGTTGAGACCTCCCCTTTGGACAGTGGTTTATTATAGGTCTAGGGTTTCTTTGGATGCCATTTTCAATTTTTTATCTTAGGGTTTGCTTCTGTTTTTGGTTTTTGTTTGATGTTTGATCCATGAACCCTAATTTGGGCTTTCCCTTGCATCCTTCTTGCATTTCCTTGCATAACATGACTTGTCTTTGCATTTTGTGCATTCTTGTGATCCATTTGACATCTTAAGACATGTAGGAAGCATGTTTGATCATTGCATTACATATTTGCCATGTCATTTGTCTTGTATGCTTCATAACATCTCATGTTTGTTCATGCTCCTTAGCTTGCATCATTTGCATCCATGATCTTGTATGAACATCTCCATGTCTAGCCTCATGTTCATAGCACTTCATAACATCATAATCATCATCAACATGCTTCTGGTTTTGCTTTGCATCATGTCATTTCATCTCATCTTGCATTGCATTGCATTTCTTTCTAACATTTCAGGTGGTAAGTGAACTTGGGAAGTGAATTTGCCTTCACTTCTCATAACTTTTTCTTCTCATCTCTCTTGCATCCATTGCTGCATTTCTGTATGTGTTTGAGTTTGAGCTTGCTCATTCTTTCTCCTCCCACTTTCTTTCTTCAAGTGACTTGACTTCTTGAATGAAGCAAGCCACTTTGCTTCTCTTGATCTTGTTCATCTGCTTCCTGGTGGTTCTTCTGAAGATTGTTCTTGCAAACCTCACAAACCTTAGGATCAACCAAGCATGATAATGAATTAGGGTTTTGATTAGTCCCCCTCCTAGTTTTTCCTTTGTGTCTCTCTTTGAGTCCTCTCTTCTCACCTCATAATCAGGGACTAAACCCTAAAGGCTTTGAGGCTTTGTGATTAGGGTTATGCCTGCATCCTTCTCTTAGGATGGAGTGTATAACTTTAATCCTAAGTGTTAAACCCTTTGTTGTGTTTAAATCTCTTAATCAATTCACTTAATAAATATCAAGACATCACACTTGTAACTTGGGCCTTGCATTAGGGTTCTAATTCTTCCTTAATTGGTTAAGAAGGACTAACCCTAGTGTTAATGGACAAGTCCCCCTCAAGTTGTCTTACAAACCCTAAAACTCACTTCATCATCATATCATTAAATAAAATCCACTTAATCAAAGGCTTGTTTTGTCATGAGTTTAATCCCTAATCATGGATTAAGTTGAGGAGCTTTCCTCAGCTTAAACATTCTCATCTATTATCCTTCTTTTAGGATGGTGTAATGAGTCTGTTTAATCCCTGATTATGGCTTAACCTCATTACTCAACACTAAACAAAAACCACAAAAACATCTAAATAATCACAAGTAGGTTAATGATCTTAATCCTACACCAAAGGTGGTTAAGTGTGAGAATCTGACTTCACACCTAAGGTATTCTCATTACCCCTAAACAGAGGGAAGATGTGATGAGTTTACTAAATCCATTGGTTTAGACTTAAGCTCATTAACTTATGACAAACTTTCAAAAGCAATAAAAGACTGAAAACTCAAAAAAACAAACAATAATCGTCTCCTCCGGGATTATTTTCTCATCACACTCACTCACGAACGAGAACTTGCTTCTTCCGTCTAATGCAAGACAGTTTGCACCTGAGCCAGACAGGTCATACACTTGAGCATAGGCAAGTAAGCAGTTCACAAGTCAATTCACCTTTCAGTCTCTTTGGGTCGAACTACGGTGTTCTGACTTCCTCATTGCACGAGAGGATACGTAGGCATAACTTAACAGTTATCGAACAAAAGTATCTGTATATTCCCCCTCTTTCCAGCATCTTTCTCTTAGCCTCGTTGTCTTGAGCATTTCACTCTTTCCCTTACACTGACACTTCATTTACACACTTCACCTTCTTACACTGACACCTGTACATCCTTTTCCAGCTCATTTACACACAAATTGCACTGACACTACCCCTTTAAAACACAAATCTTTTAAGCGTGGATCCCGTCGAGTACGGCGGACAATCTGGGTGCTAATACCTTCCCAGGTTGTAACCAACCCCCTTTCTCAGTCTCTCTGGTTCGCAACCGTCTTATCCATCTTTTTCTAGGTCTATGCAGCATTACCTTTCCTCCGGGATAAAAATGCCTAGCTGGCGACTCTATTCATTCTCCGGTGAGTTCACGGCTGTGTGTTCTCATTGTTCCCTTCGCCGACCGTTCGCGTCTGTACCTTCATCTGACCCCGGTGTCACTTGTCGGGAGCGACAGCTTGGCGACTCTGCTGGGGACCCTTATACTGCAACCAGGGCTTCTGGTTCTTTTTGTGGGTTCCTCCTAGCGCTTGATTGATTTGTGTTTACTGGGGTGTTATGTGCTTATTTGTGCTTGTATTTATTTTGCTTTATGTACAGTTTGCTTTACTGCTTTTTTTATTGCACTTTGTATATATCATACTGTCATGCTGCTGGCTGGATCTGGTTTTCCTTTGGTGGGTGGGTGTTTCATTGAGAGTTAAGGTCCTATACCTGGGACCTGAGTGACACCTAGGCTAGAGTGAATCATATTCTTTCCCATTCCATTTCGGTCTGGTGCGGGAATATGAAACACGGTTCAGATATGGGTTTCTTCTTGAGAACTCTGTGTTGCAGATTTCCTGCAATGCTAGGGCTATCTGGGAAGCCTGCTAAGTCTGGATGACCTTTTAGTACTGACCTTCAGAAACTGAGGTGAATTAGAGGAGGAATTGTTATGGTTATTGTAAACACTGTGCCTCCGGGCTAGAAGTGTTTACACTTCTCATAACTGATCCAAGTCTGAGGATCCTTGTTTTAGAACACCACCTGTGAGGGGGTTGGGCTGTTTACAGGTTTGCAGGTACCTTGACCTCAGAATACCATGTTACTTTGATTTGTTAAGAGTACTCCATGTTGGATAGTTCTTGTGATTCTAAACCCAGGACATGTGGCTCTTTATTTGAGTCCCCCACCATGGTTACTGGATTTTTAGACCTCCATCTGGAATTCTTGAACACACATGGATCTATACCAAGGCAGTTAATCAGATCCAGCTCAGTCACAAACCCTTTGCATATCATTTGCATACATACTCATTGCATCATATTAACATTTGCTTATTTGTGTTTCAGGGTATCCATTTTCATCTGGTTTTGGTTTTGACCCCATCTGCATTACTGACCTATCTCCACCAGCACTAGCTTCAGCTTGTCAGCCATATACTTCAAATACTTGCACTAGCCAGCCAGTGGCCCACTTCTCAACATCTTCATCAGCACTCTACTCAGTCTTCAGCATCATGGCTCCAAAAAAGGGCAACATCACCTATCATTTCTTCCAACCAGACTTATCAGATATCAGGAGGATCCAAACCCTGATCACTCCAGATCACATACCTTTGTTCAGGGAGCATTATGGGGATATACTTGACTTGGTCATGGATCTGGACCCATCCCAGAGGAGTTTGATCCACACCTGCATTCAGTTTTATGACCCCCCATTGAGATGTTTCACCTTTCAAGACTTTCAGTTGGGGCCTCTTTTAGAAGAATACTCATCTTTGGTTGGTTTGCCTATCAAGAGGGAAATCCCTTTCAACCCTGAAATGGTCTTTCCCAGCAATGGAGAGATAGCAAAAGCTTTGCACCTGGAACCTGTTTTGATTGAGCAACATATGACCTCTGAAGCTGGGATCCCTGGTTTTCATCTGGACTTCTTAATTTCTCAAGCTAGTCTGAAGGCTTCTCTAGGAGAATGGAAAGCTGTTTGTGCCCTGCTGGCCTTGTGCATATATGGAATTGTGTTGTTTGCAGATGAGCCCCGATTCATCAGCAAGAATGCAATCCATTTGTTCATCCTGAAGAACCCAGTGCCAACTTTGCTAGGAGATCTCTATTACTCAGTACATCAGAAGAATGAGAAGCAGAGGGGAAGGCTAGTGAGGTGTTGTGCTCCATTATTCCATGCTTGGCTTCTCAAGCATTTGCCCAGGACAGATACATTTCTAAATCCTCATCAGCAAAGCAACTGGGCTAAGAGACTCACTGTCCTAACTTCAGCAGACATCAGATGGTGTACTCAAAGCACCAAGGGCAGAGATATCATTACAAGCTGTGGGCACTTTCCCAATGTGCCTTTAATAGGAGTTAAGGGAAGTATCAATTACAACCCTCTACTGTTCAGGAGGCAGTTGGGCTATGCACTGGTCCATGCTCCTAGGGTACAGGATTTGGTTGAGACCCTCTACTGTGAGAACAAGATTAGTCTGGCAACTGTTAGGCAGGCTGCCTGGGCCTGGGATCATGTTCAAACCAAGGGGATCACTATTCTGGGGAAGTGCAATAATGTGGCATCAGCACAATATTATGAGTGGTCCCATGCCAGGGCCCAATTCTCTGGAATGCCCTTCACCATAGAAGACATGCCTGAGTCATCTTCAGCACCACCCCCTGCCACTATCAGTTTGGAGGAGTTTGAGAGCTTGAAGGAAAGAAATGAGAAGTTAACCCAGGCTTTGCAGAAGACCCTCCGGGAGAGGAGTGAAGGTGTGAGGGAGATTGAAAGATTGGAGAAATTGAGAGTGGAACACTTGACTAAAATTGAGAAGTCTGGAGATTATATCAACAAGTCTAAAGCTGGTGAGCAGATTCTGAAGAATGCTTGTAAAGAAGCCCAGTTCCAGAGAGCAAGAATAGACTTGTATTTGAAAGAGAGTCAGGCCAGGTGGGTCCGGATCACTGAGGCCCGTACTCTAGAAGACAAGAGAGTTCAGGACAAGATGGAACAGATGGAAAAAGCCCTGGCAGCAGCCCAGAGGGAAATATCAGAGTTAGAAATCAGAGCTGGAGTGAAGAGGTCTAAGGACCAAAGTCAGAACAAGAAGTTGACTGCAGCTGTTGCAACAAGAAACCTTCTCATCAGAAGTCTCACGGAGCGTCCGGCTGATCCTGTGACCGAAGCACTTCTCAAGGAAGTTCGTGAGGATGAGTTTGGTCTTGGTGTTTGACCATTTGTTTGTTGTTGCTTTCTTTCCATGTACTTTTATTTTTGTACTGTATTTTGACCCCTTAGCGGGCTTGTGTTGTAAAACGAACAAATTGTATTATTTCACCTTATGTAATATATTCATGTTAGTTTACTTCGAAAGCAACCTCAACGGCAGCATCTTCGAGGGTCTGGAAGGGTCAAAACTGAAAGCCAAACCGGATACCTTGAGAGCAAATAAGCATAACTGCATTGCATACTAACCCTTTTGTGTGTTTTGCAGGTTTTTGTTTTGTTGTTACTAACCTCTGTTGTGAATCTCAGGAATTATTGCTCGCCGCCGGGTATTTCCCCTCAACAGGCCACACAGATACCCAACTAGAAACAATCTTCCGGGAATCCAGATGGATCAGATGCAGCAAGACCTTACGGAGGTCAGAAACCAGATGGCCAACGAAAGGTTGGAGATGAGAACTCAGATAACACAATTCATGGAAGTGATGAACAATTTAGCTCAAAGCCAGGAGAGGCTCAGAGCCTTGGTAGAAGGGAGGAATCAAGAGGAACCCCATGTGGGGACTGCTGGCACAAGTAACAATGAACGGGTGCAACCCCATGTTAACCCTCCTGTGTTTGGCCCACATCTACATCCTGAGATTAAAATTCCTGTAAATGTTCAAGGGACAGCCACTGCAGCCAGGGTACTTCAAGAAGACCCTCAGGAGGACCAATTTACAGTAATGGGTGCTGGAGAGGAAACTTATGATAGACGGTTGGAAGAAATAGCTGAGAAGTTGAGGTCCTTATGTAAACACCCCAAATTTGCCCTCACCCATTCACACCATGGCTTGTGATCATCTCATATGCATAAACACAATCATACAATCTCATATCTCACTTTTGATTCATTGCATAGTTTCTAAGTCATCTGCACCTAGGGTTTGTGATTTGAGCAATCCCAAAGCTTCTTGAGCCACTCCAAAGGCCACCAATCATCTCAGAAGGGTCCATGTGTGTGCTTGTATCATGTCACATCCTCACAGAGTCAAAATTGCAGAGGAATCACAAGAACTAGGGTTTGAGTGGATGCAGAGCCAGGATGAACTGCACAGTTGACTGAAAATTAGGGTTTTGGTTTCAGAGGCCATAACCCCAAATTTTTTGGTCATTCTTGTTTCCATTGATCTCTATATGGTATAGGGAGTATGCATATCAATTTTCATGAAGAAATTCCATGGGGAAGTCATCTGATCAAGAGTTGACTTTTCAGACAAGTCAGTGCAAAATCAGGGCATCTGAGGCCCCCAATGACCCAATCAATGGGTGATCTTCATCATTTTGAGTGTATATGATCTTTATTTGATCATGGAAGAAGGTTGAAGTGCATAAAATCAAGAATTTAGGGTTTTTGCAAATGTTGACTTTTTGGGCATAGTTGACTTTTCAAGAATGCATCATTTTAGGTCATTTTTCAAGCCTTGATTCTTGATCCAAAAAGGCTTCAAATGGAAAAACTTTGGTCATGAAAGTTGTAGATCTTTTCTTTCCCTTTTCAAAAAGTACAAGAACATGATCAAACTCTTCATGGATCAAAAGTTATGGCATTGCAAAGTTAGCAAAAATCATTGATTTTCAAGTTATGCACCAAATGGAAATTTTGCAAAGTCTTGAACAAATGCATTATGTAGCCTCTAATTCATTTCAAACCATTACACAAACATTCTCTAAGTCCTAAAAATCAGAATTGAATTGAATTTGCTCATGGTTTGGTTTGAGTAACAAGGCTTTATCACATGTGAACCAAAAGCTAGCCAACTTGCAAAACACTCATGATCACTTCCTACAACTTGGTGCATTGGCTGCTGAGCTTTGCTAGGCCTCTCCCTCACCTTTGCTGCGCCAGCCATGCCTTGTACTTGTCTAGACCTTGCCCATGCCCTATCTTACACAAAGTTGACCTTTTATGCAAAAGCAAACTTACCTATCACAGCTGCACAAGTCACATCCTCTGGCCACTTGGATTAAAATATGTTATCAATTTGCAAGCAAAAACACTCAAGAGGCAAGGCTGAAAGACACACACTCATCACCTTCACAAAAACACTCCTAACTGCAGCTTGCTTCGAATCCTTTAACACAGCCATCAAACACTAAAACTTCCTTCATCAATCATCTCACCACACTCCATAGGCCACCCAGCACCCAAAGCACAAGCCTAAAACAGCCAAGAAATCCCACTGCCATTTCTTACTTCAGTTTGCAAAAACTTTCGAATCTTCCTTCCTAGCTCACAAACACACAAACCAATACCACAAATCATCTCTACGCATTGCATAGACCTCAAACAACCCATCACCATGACCTGAGAGTGCCTGAAACTCCATTGCCATTGTTGAGCAAGCTTGAGCAGAAGCTGTCGAATCTCCCTATCCAGCCAACACAAACTCATTCTGAGCATTCAAACGCATTTGGAGGATCAAGTAGAGCAGTTTGCATCAAAGGAAGTGGCCAGAAAGCTCCTAAACTGAAAGCTCCAAATCTCAGGTAGCTCGAAATTAATTTTTCCAGAAATGGTTTTTTATGTTACAAACTTGTTCCTCATGATGCACTGATCATTCTGGTACCTTTAGTTTTTGAAATGGTTTTGTTTTGAGCATTTAATTTGTGTTTGAAGCTCACGAACCCTAGAAATTGTTTGCTTCGATTCAGTTGATTTAGGAACTTTAAATTTGTTTTAGGTTAGGGGTTTGATTCGTGAGAGGATAAGGATCATTTACATGTTCTTGGTTTTCATTTTTGGTACGTATTGAGAGGTTTTGAGATTTTCAGGTGAGCTTCTGGCCGGAGAAGACGACCGGAAGTCTTCTCCGGCCACCTGAGAGTGTTTATGCCCTAATTTCGTAATTAAGTCAAGTTTGAATGCTGAGCGTTGATGAGCGTTGACCGGCTGACTTCCCTCTCTTTTGAATGGCCCAGATTAGCTGTTTATGCCCTAATCCACGTGTTAGGTTTAATTAATCCACAATTAATTTAATCTGACCAGAAGCAATCCTGGCCCTCCACTAGCGCGCGCAGTCAACGTGTTTGAATCCAGGAGCAATCCCAGCCATCCAATCTGATTACTTCTCATTTTATTTGTTTATTTTCATTTTTTATTTCAATTAATTTGTACAATTAATTTAAAATAGTTAAAAATTCATAAAAATCATGAAACTTTTTCTTTAAGGTTTTATTAATTTTTATGACACAAAAATATTTTTATTTTATTTTTTATCATTAAAAAAGTATTTTTAAATGTTTAAAAGATTATTTTTAATTGATTAATGGGAATTAATTAATTAAAAATACTTTTAAGTATTTAAAAATTACAAAAAAATTCATGAAATGTTCTAAGACATTTAGAAACATTGTCCAACCTTCAAACCAAATTTCTTTTTGGATCTTGATGCATTCTAAGAATTTTTCAAGGAATTAAATCATATTTTGTGCATTATTTTGATCACAAGTTTGAAAATTCATTTCTGCCTTTTGGTGAAGGTTGAGACATTGATTCTTTTTGCATTGTTTCCCATTTGACATGTATTTTCAAGGATAAAAAGGCCATGATTTGATCTTGCATTTCCTAATTGATTGGCATTTCTTTTGTTAAGAACCCTTAAAAACCCTAATAACTTGCAAAAATCATAACTTGAGTTTGGTTGAGAGTTGAAAGCTCCCCTTTGGGCAGTGGTTCATTATAGGTTTAGGGCTTCTTTGGGTAGCATTTTCCCTTTTTTATCATGAGGTTTGCTTCTGTTTTGAGTTTTTTGTTTGATGTTTGATCCATGAACCCTAATTTGGGCTTTCTCTTGTATCCTTCTTGCATTCTCCTGCACAACTTGACTTGTCATTGCATCTTGTGTATCCTTATGATTCATTTGACATCTTAAGACATGTATGAAGCATCATTGATCATTGCATTACATATTTGCCATGTCATTTGTCTTGTATGCTTCATAACATTTCATGCTTGTTCATGCTTC
Source organism: Lathyrus aphaca (assembly GCA_963966055.1). Lineage (NCBI taxonomy): Eukaryota > Viridiplantae > Streptophyta > Magnoliopsida > Fabales > Fabaceae > Lathyrus > Lathyrus aphaca. The sequence goes on along the minus strand of OZ014523.1, from coordinate 123,031,849 downwards.
TTAACTTGCATCATTTGCATTCATAATCTTGTATGAACATCCCCATTGTCATGCCTCATGTTTGCAGCACCTCATAACATCATAATCATCATGTACATGCTTCTGGTTTGGTCCAGCATCATGCCATTCCATTTCATTTAGCATTGCATTGCATTTGTTTCTAACATTTCAGGTGGTAAGTGAACTTGAGAAGTGAATTTGCCTTCACTTCTCATAACTTTTCTTCTCATCTCTCTTGCATCCATTGCTGCATTTTTATGTGTGTTTGAGTTTGAGCTTGTTCATTCTTCTCCTTCCCACTTTCTTTCTTCAAGTGACTCGACTTCTTGAATGAAGCAAGTCACTTTGCTTCTCTTGATCTTGTTCATCTGCTTCCTGGTGGCTCCTTTGAAGATTGTTCTTGGAAACCTCACAAACCTTAGGATCAACCAAGCATGACAATGAATTAGGGTTTTGATTAGTCTCCCCTCATAGTTTTTACCTTTATGTCTCTTTGTGTCTCTCTTCTCACCTCATAATCAGGGACTAAACCCTAAAGGCTTTAAGACTTTGTGATTAAGCTTATGCCTGCATCCTTCTCTTAGGATGAAGAGTATAACTTTAATCCTAAGTATTAAACCCTTAAGGTGTTTAAATCTCTTAATCAATTCATCTAATAATCATCAAGACATCACACTTGTAACTTGGGCCTTGCATTAGGGTTCTAATTCTTCCTTAAGTGGTTAAGAAGGACTAACCCTAGTGTTAATGGACAAGTCCCCCTCAAGTTGTCTTACAAACAATAAAATTCACTTCATCATCATATCATTAATCTAAAATCCACTTAATAAAGGCTTGTTTTGTCATGGGTTTAATCCCTAATCATGGATTAAGTTGAGGAGTTTTCCTCAACTTAAACACTCTCATCTGTCATCCTTCTTTTAGGATGGTGTAATGAGTCTGTTTAATCCCTGATTATGGCTTAACCTCATTACTCAACACTAAACAAAAACACCAAAAACATCTAAATAATCACAAGTAGGTTAATGATCTTAATCCTACACCAAAGGTGATTAAGTGTGAGAATCTGACTTCACACTTAAGGTATCCTCATTACCCCTAATCAGAGGGAAGATGTGATGAGTTTACTAACCCATTGGTTTAGACTTAAGCTCATTATCCTATGATAAACTCCAAAAAGAAATAAAAGACTGAAAACACCAAAAACAAACAATAATCGTCTCCTTCGGGATTCTTTTCTCATCTCATTCACTCACAAACGAGAACTTGCTTCTTCCGTCTAATGCAAGACAGTTTGCATCTGTGCCAGACAGATCATACACTTGAGCATAGACAAGCAAGCAGTTCACAAGTCAATTCACCTTTCAGTCTCTTTGGGTCGAACTACGGTGTTCTGACTTCCTCATTGCACGAGAGGATACGTAGGCATAACTTAACAGTTATCGAACAAAAGTCTCTGTATATTCCCTCTCCTTCCAGCATCTTTCTTTAAGCCTCATTATCATGAGCATTTCACTCTTATCCTTGCACTGACACTTTCATACTTCACATCACTTATACACTTTGCACTGACACCTGTACATCCTTTTCCAGCTATTTTACACACAAATTGCACTGACACTACCCCTTTAAAACACAAACCTTTCAGGCGTGGATCCCGTCGAGTACGACGGACAATCTGGGTGCTAATACCTTCCCAGGTTGTAACCAACCCCCTTTCTCAGTCTCTCTGGTTCGCAAACCGTCTTATCCGTATCTTTTTAGGTTTATGCAGCATTACCTTTCCTCCGGGATAAAAATGCCTAGCTGGCGACTCTTTCATCTCCAGTGAGTTCACGGCTGTGTGTTCTCACTGTTCCCTTCGCCGACCGTTCGCGTCTGTACCTTCATTTGACCCGGTGTCACTTGTCGGGAGCGACAGCTTGGCGACTCTGCTGGGGAACCTTATACTGCAACCGGGGCTTCTGGTTCTTTTTGTGGGTTCCTCCTAGCGCTTGATTGATTTGTGTTTATTGGGGTGTTATGTGTTATTTGTGTTTGTATATTTGCTTTATTTATTGCTTTCTGTACAGCTTTATTTACCGCTTTCTTTATTGCATTTGTATATATCATACTGTCACTGTTGCTGGCTGGATCTGGTTTCTTTGTTTTTTGGTGGGTGGGTATTTCATTGAGAGTTAAGGTCCTACACCTGGGACCTGAGTGACACCTAGGATAGAGTGAATCATATTCTTTCCCATTCCATTTCGGTCTGGTGCGGGAATATGAAACACGGTTCAGATATGGGTTTCTTCTTGAGAACTCTGTATTGCGGATTTCCTGCAATGCTAGGGGGATCTGGGAAGCCTGCTAAGTCTGGATGACCTTTTAGTTTGGCCTTCAGAAACTGAGGTGAATTAGAGGAGGAATTGTTATGGTTATTGTAAACACTGTACCTCCGGGTTAGAAGTGTTTACACTTCTCATAACTGATCCAAGTCTGAGGATCCTTGTTCTAGATCACCACCTGTGAGGGGGTTGGGCTGTTTACAGGTTTGCAGGTACCTTGACCTCAGAATACCCTGTTACTTTGACTTTGTTAAGAGTACTCCATGTTGGATAGTTCTTGTGATTCTGAACCCTGGACTTGTGGCTCTTTATTTGAGTCCCCCACCCTGGTTACTGGATTTATAGACCTCCACCTGGAATTCTTGAACACACATGGATCTATACCAAGGCAGTTTATCAGATCCAACTCAGTCACAAACCCTTTGCATATCATCTGCATTCATACTCATTGCATCATATTAACATGTGCTTATTTGTGTTTCAGGGTATCCACCTTTATCTGGTTTTGGTTTTGACCCCATCTGCAGTTTTGACCTGTCTCCACCAGCATCTTGCTTCAGCTTGTCAGCCATATACTTCAGTTACTTGCACTAGCCAGCCAGTGGCCCACTCCTCAGCATCTTCATCAGCACTTATTCTACTCAGTCCTCAGCACTCATGGCTCCAAAGAAAAGCAACATCACTTACCATTTCTTCCAACCAGACTTATCAGACATCAGGAGGATCCAAACCCTGATCACTCCAGAGCACATACCTCTGTTCAGAGAGCATTATGGGGATATACTTGACTTGGTTATGGATATGGACCCATCTCAGAGAAGCCTAGTCCACACCTGCATTCAGTTCTATGACCCCCCATTGAGGTGTTTCACCTTTAAAGACTTTCAGTTGGGACCTCTTTTAGAAGAATACTCAGCATTGGTTGGCTTGCCTATCAAGAGAGAAATTCCTTTCAATCCTGAAATGGTCTTTCCCAGCAATGGAGAGATAGCAAAAGCTTTACACCTGGAGCCTGCTTTGATAGAACAGCATATGACATCTAAAGCTGGGATCCCTGGTTTTCATCTTGACTTCCTGATTTCTCAAGCTAGTTTGAAGGCCTCCCTGGGGGAGTGGAAAGCTGTTTGTGCTCTGTTGGCCTTAAGTGTATATGGAATTGTGTTGTTTGCAGATGAGCCTCGATTCATCAGCAAGAATGCAATTCACTTGTTCATCCTGAAGAACCCAGTGCCAACTTTACTGGGTGATCTCTATTACTCAGTACATCAGAGAAATGAGAAGCAGAGGAGGAGATTAGTAAGAATTTGTGCTCCATTATTCCATACTTGGCTCCTCAGGCATCTACCCAGGACAGATGCATTTCTCAATCCTCATCAGCAAAGCAACTGGGCTAAGAGACTCACTGTCCTAACTTCAGCAGATATCAGGTGGTGTGCTCAGAGCACCAAGGGCAAAGATATGATCACCAGCTGTGGGCACTTTCCCAATGTGCCTCTAATAGGAGTTAAGGGAAGTATCAATTACAACCCTCTGTTGTTCAGAAGGCAATTGGGCTATGCACTGGTCCATGCTCCTAGGGTGCAGGATTTGGTTGAGACCCTCTACTGTGAGAACAAGATTAGTTTGACTGTTGTTAGGCAGGCTGCCTGGGCCTGGGGTCATGTTCAAACCAAGGGAATCACCATTTTGGGGAAGTGCAATAATGTGGCATCAGTCCAATATTATGAGTGGTCCCATGCTAGGGCCCATTTCTCTGGAATGCCCTTCACCATAGAAGACAGGCCTGAGTCATCTTCAGCACCACCCCCTGCTACTATCAGTCTGGAAGAGTTTGAAAGCCTGAAGGAAAGGAATGAGAAGTTATCTCAAGCCTTACAGAAGACCCTCCGGGAGAGAAGTGAAGGTGTGAGGGAGATTGAAAGATTGGAGAAGTTGAGGTTGGAACACTTGACCAAGATTGAGAAGTCTGGAGAATATATCAACAAGTCTAAAGCTGGTGAGCAGATTCTGAAGAATGCTTGTAAAGAAGCCCAGTTTCAGAGAGCAAGAACAGACTTGTATTTGAAAGAGAGTCAGGCCAGGTGGGTCCGGATCACTGAGGCCCGTACTCTAGAAGACAAGAGAGCTCAAGACAAGATGGAGCAGATGGAGGAAGCCCTGGCAGCAGCCCAGGAAGAAATATCAGAGCTGAAAATCAAAGCAGGATTGAAGAGGTCTAAGGACCAAAGTCAGAACAGGAAATTGACTGCAGCTGTTGCAACAAGAAACCTTCTCATCAGAAGTCTCACGGAGCGTCCGGCTGATCCTGTGACCGAAGCACTTCTCAAGGAAGTTCGTGAGGATGAGTTTGGCCTTGGAGTTTGATCATTTGCTTGTTGTTGTTCCTTTTCCATGTACTTTTGCTTTTTGTGATGTATTTTGGCCCCTTTGAGGGTTTGTGTTGTAAAAATGAACAAATTGTATTATTTCACCTTTGTAATATATTTGGGTTCACATCAAAAGCAACTTCAACAGCATCACCTTCAAGGGTCTGGAAGGGTCAAAACTGAAGACCAAACCGGATACCTTGAGAGCGAATAAGCATAACTGCATTGCATGCTAACCCCTTTGTTTGTTTTGTAGGTTTTTGTTTTGTTGTTGCTAACCTCTGTTGTGATGTTCAGGAATTATTGCTCGCCGCCGGGTATTTCCTCTCAACAGGCCACACAGGTACCCAACTAGAAACAACCTTCCGGGAATTCAGATGGATCAAGTTCAACAAGATCTTGCTGATGTCAGAAATCAGCTAGCCAATGAAAGGTTAGAGATGAGAACGCAGATGACGCAGTTCATGGAAGTTATGAACAACATGGCTCAGAGCCAGGAGAGACTGAGGGCCATGGTGGAGAGGCAAAATCAAGAGGAGCCTCATGTAGGAACTGCAGGCACCAGTAACAATGAAAGGGTGCAACCACATGTGAATCCCCCTGTGTTTGGTCCACATCTACATCCTGAGATCAATATTCCTGCCAACATTCAAGGAACAGCTACTGCAGCCAGAGTACTTCAAGAAGATCCTCAGGAGGACCAATTTACTGTAATGGGTGCTGGAGAGGAAACTTATGACAGGAGATTGGAAGAAATAGCTGAGAAGTTAAGATCCTTAGAATCTCAAAATTCTTTGGGTTTTGACGTGATGGATATGGGCTTAGTAGACGGGGTTAGGATTCCCCACAAGTTCAAGCCTCCATGTTTTGAAAAGTATAATGGGACTTCTTGTCCTCGAACCCATCTGCAATCTTTTCTCGGAAAATTAAAAGCTTACACCATGGACGAGAAATTGTGGATGTTCTACTTCGAAGATAGCCTGACTGGAGCTTCTAGGGAATGGTATTCCCATCTGACGAGAGCAACTGTGAGATGCTGGAAGGACCTGGCAGAGGCCTTCATCAGACAGTATCAGTATAATCTAGATATGGCACCCAACAGGACCCTCCTAATGGGAATGTCACAGTCTTCGAGGGAGAGTTTCCGAGAGTATGCCCAAAGGTGGAGGCAACTGGCTGCTGCTGTTCAACCACCAATGTCTGAGAGAGAAATGGCAGACATGTTTATGAACACTCTTCAGGGAACGTATATTGACAGGTTGGCTGCTTTCTCTTCCACCAGCTTCGCGGATGTTGTCATAGCTGGGGAGAGAATTGAAAGCCTGTTAAAGATGGGTAAGATCTCAGATAACGGTGCAAGCTCGTCCAGTGGTACAAAAAAGCCTTTTGCAGGCCCGAGAAGAACTGGCGAGACCAATGCCATTTACACCAACAGGGGTAGGCCCCAATATGCTCAGAGGTCAATAGCAGCAGTCACTATCCCTGCTCCAGCTCATCCTCAGCCAGTCTATCAACCTCCTCAACAAAACTTCCAACAACAACCTCAGTATCATCAGAATCAATATCCTCCAAGAAACAACTACAACAACAACAATAGCAACAACAATCAACAGAGGCCATTTCAACAGAGGCCCTCCCAAGCTAACCGAGTGATCGACCCGATCCCCATGCCGTACGCTGCTTTGCTGCCACAACTTCTGAAACTCAACCTGGTTGAGCTAAGAACGTTGGCACCGCCGGATCCCAACAGTCTACCAAGAAATTATGACTCCAATGCTAGGTGTGCTTTTCACTCGAACGCACCTGGTCACAGTACAGAAAAATGCAGGGCTCTGCATATGAAGGTACAAGACTTGGTAGACTCCAAGGCTTTGAATTTTGCGCCTCCGCCCAATGTCAACAAAAACCCAATGCCACACCATGGTGGTCCCCGTATTAATGCTATTGAAGAAGACCAACCGTCTTATTTGATATCTAGTGTGGATCAGATCAGGACACCATTGGTGGAAATCAAAGCTCAACTCCGTGAAAACAATATATTTCCAGGGTGTGAACTAGGATGCCCATACTGCAATATTGCATGGAATGGGTGTGAGGACTTGAGGAATGGCATTAACAGCCTTATTCAGAGTGGCCTGCTACAGATCACTACATCATTCCCAACAAATCCAGCAACGTCATCAGCAACAGTTTCAGAACCTCCTACAAATGCAACAACTATTGTTCCCGACAATTCATCAGCAACATCAACAAGTGCTTCACCTGTCCTTCCAAATGATCAGTTTTCAACAGTTTCTCCTGCTACAACTTCAGCTTCATTCCATTTCGACTCTCCATCAACAACAGCAACAGTCCTTCCAACGGAACCTCCTACAGCACCAGCAAACAATCATGAAGATGTCTCCACAGTTACCATATTCTACGATCCAGAAAATAACTCCGTCTACCATTCAGAAGGTGTTGCTCCCACTAGAGCACCAGTCACAATCTTTTATGATCCACAAACAATAACAGTCCCTTCAGCAGCAGCAATCAGTCCGGTCACTGTCACGGTGCCTGGACCTGTACCATATGAAAGCGATAGGGCCATCCCTTGGCACTATGGCTCTGACTTGTATTGCGAGGGGAAAAGAATCACTCTTGAAACATCAGCACCTGCACCACAAATTGATAATGTGGGCGGAGGCGGAGGCTTCACCCGAAGCGGACGTCTCTTTGCTTCACAAGTCCAAAGACCTACTGCCGAAGCAGAAGCTGCTGCCAAGGCAAAAGGAAAAAGCCCGATGCAGGAAAACCCAGCTGCCAAAGAAGCCCTGAAAACTCCATTCGATCAGGAAGTTGATGAGTTTATGAGGATCATCAAAAAGAGTGATTACAAAATTGTGGATCAACTTCACCAGACGCCATCCAAAATCTCTATCCTCTCACTGCTTATGTGCTCCGAAGCCCATCGGAATGCACTACTTAAAGTCCTGCACGCAGCTTACGTGCCTGAGGAGATTACTGTCAACCAGTTGGAGACCGTGGTTGGTAATGTTACTGCTAGCAACGGGCTAGGGTTTACCAATTCTGACTTGACAGCGGATGGCCGCAATCACAACAAAGCCTTGCACATAACCCTGGAATGCAAAGGAGCTGTCCTTTCACATGTGCTGGTGGACACAGGATCATCCCTGAATGTCTTACCAAAGAAGGCTCTGGTGAAGCTTGAATATGATGGACTGGCATTGAGACCCAGCAACCTGGTGGTTAGAGCTTTTGATGGCTCGAAGAGATCGGTTCTGGGAGAGATTGAGCTGCCCGTGACAATTGGCCCGCAGACCTTTAAAACTATCTTTTATGTGATGGACATTCAGCCCGCCTACAGCTGTTTGTTGGGTAGACCCTGGATTCACGCCGCTGGCGCAATAACGTCTACCCTTCACCAAAAGTTAAAATTTGAGTGGGAAGGTCAAGTTGTCACAATCTGTGGAGAGGAGGACATTTTTGTTAGCCATCTGGCTACTTATAAATACATTGAGATGGATGGAGAGATCCATGAAACAATGAGCCAAGGTTTTGAAGCCTTGAACGTCAATGAAGCATCTGCTGTATCTGGTATCTCCATGTCATCTTACCAACAAGCCCGGAAGGTTGTTGAAGAAGGAACTGCCCTAGGCTGGGGCAAGGTCTTAGCTGTGGAGGAGAAGAAGGACAAATTTGGGTTGGGTTACAGACCAACTCAACATCAAGCAAAGGCTGTTGCAGAGCCTGGTTTTGTCAGTGGGGGGATGCTCACCCCTGATGCTATCAACTGTTTGGAAGACGAGCTGGAAGAGGAACGCAATCTGGAGATTTGGATTCGTCCGAAGGTCCCGGGGAGCAGTGTCTCGAACTGGTCTTCCCAGGAAATTATAAGTGTTACTCGAGCAGAGTAATTATTATTTCCTGTATTTTTATAAGCATGCATCAAAGTCTTGCATCTTGCCCGAGATGACAAGACTCATTTTGTAATCAGGGCCATATGTACTTTTGTGCAAACAAGATTAAATTATTGAAATATCAGACAATCTTTTTGCAAACGAGTCTTTTTCTTTTGTGTTCACTGTTTTTCCATTTTTCTTTTTGTACAAAAATAAATGGCGGTGTTTTCAAAATGATAACTTCATTTTACTTTTTTCTAAAGTAAGATTAAAATCAATCACTAAAATGAACCAACTTAACCCTTGCAGAGAGTGCCTTCCTGACAGCACCGACAACAGCACGGCTATGACATCGTATGACTTTGACAATCCAATCAATCAAGCTGATGAAGGGGTTGATGAAGAATATGAGCTTCCTGAAGAGCTAGCCAGATTGTTAAGGCAAGAGGAAAAGGTTATTACTCCTCACCAGGAGGAGGTTGAAGTGATTAATCTTGGTACTGACGAAGACGTGAAAGAAGTTAAAATCGGGGCCTGCCTACAAGACTCAGTGAAGAGACAATTGATAGATCTGCTTCAAGAGTATGTTGATGTGTTTGCTTGGTCGTACCAAGACATGCCAGGGTTGGATACCGACATTGTTGTGCACAAGCTGCCTTTGAGAGAAGAATGCCCACCGGTCAAACAGAAGTTGCGCCGAACTCGCCCAGACATGGCTATGAAAATCAAGGAAGAGGTACAAAAGCAATGGGACGCCGGGTTCCTTGCTGTGACTAGCTATCCGCCGTGGGTTGCTAACATAGTACTTGTGCCTAAGAAGGATGGCAAAGTAAGAATGTGTGTTGACTACCGGGATCTGAACAGAGCCAGCCCGAAAGATGACTTCCCATTACCTCACATTGACGTATTGGTGGATAACACGGCTCAGTTCTCGGTATTCTCCTTCATGGATGGATTTTCAGGATACAATCAGATCAAAATGTCACCTGAAGACATGGAGAAGACGACATTCATTACACCTTGGGGCACGTTCTGTTATAAGGTGATGCCATTCGGACTGAAGAATGCTGGTGCCACATATCAACGGGCTATGGTGACATTATTCCACGATATGATCCATAAAGAGATAGAATGTTATGTGGATGACATGATTGCCAAGTCCCTTACAGAGGAAGACCATCTGGTGAATCTGCTCAAGTTATTCAAGCGTCTGAGGAAGTACCAACTGAAGTTGAACCCCAACAAATGCACATTCGGGGTACGATCCGGTAAGTTGCTGGGATTCATTGTAAGTGAGAAGGGGATTGAAGTTGACCCTGATAAAGTCAAAGCCATCCAAGAGATGCCTGCACCGAAAACTGAGAAAGAAGTTCGAGGGTTCTTAGGTCGATTGAACTACATCTCGCGGTTCATATCTCACCTCACAGCAACCTGTGAACCTTTGTTCAAGCTGCTAAGAAAAGAACAAACGGTCAGGTGGAACGAAGATTGCCAAAGGGCTTTTGACAAGATCAAAGAATATCTGCAAGAACCTCCAATCCTTATGCCTCCAGTTGAAGGAAGACCTCTAATCATGTACTTGACAGTATTAGAAGAGTCAATGGGGTGTGTGCTGGGCCAGCATGACGAGTCTGGTCAAAAAGAGTATGCAATTTACTACCTAAGCAAAAAGTTTACCGACTGTGAACAACGTTATTCACTGCTCGAGAAAACTTGCTGTGCTTTAGCGTGGGCTGCTCGCCGACTAAGGCAGTATATGTTGACCCACACTACCTTGTTAATCTCAAAGATGGACCCAGTCAAATACATATTCGAGAAGCCAGCTCTTACCGGACGGGTTGCAAGATGGCAGATGATTCTCACAGAATACGACATACAGTACACATCTCAGAAAGCCATCAAGGGCAGTGTACTATCTGAATATCTTGCTGAGCAACCCATTGATGACTACCAGCCTATGAGGTTTGACTTCCCGGATGAAGACATCATGTTCATTAAAGCAAAAGATCATGAAGAGCCTATTCACACTGAAGGGCCCGACCCGGAGGCAGAATGGACTATGATGTTTGATGGGGCTGTTAACATGAATGGCCGTGGTGTTGGTGCAGTACTTATTACACCTAAAGGAGTTCACCTGCCTTTCTCGGCAAAACTCACTTTCAACTGCACTAACAACGAAGCTGAATACGAAGCTTGCATTATGGGTCTTGAGGAAGCCATTGACCTCAGGATCAAGACATTGACCGTATTCGGAGATTCGGCTTTGGTAATCAATCAGACCAATGGAAAATGGTACACACACCAAGATCATCTGATACCTTACAGGGACTATACAAGGAGGTTATTGACTTTCTTCACAACAGTCAAACTTGAGTATATCCCTCGGGACGAGAATCAGTTTGCGGATGCCTTGGCTACCATTTCGTCCATGATCAAAGTTCAGACTGCTAACTTTGTACCTCAGATTTCAGTATCAAGACTTGATAGACCAGCATATGTATTTGCAGCGGACGTTGTAAAAGATGATAAGCCTTGGTTCCATGACATTAAGTGCTTCTTGGAGGATCAGACATACCCACCTGGGGCATCTTCCAATGATAAGAAGACTTTAAGAAGGCTTGCTGGAAGTTTCTTCCTGAACGCTGATGGATCTTTATACAAGAGGAACTTTGATATGGTACTCCTCAGATGTGTTGACAAGACGGAAGCGGATCTACTGATGCATGAAGTGCATGAAGGCTCTTTCGGTACCCATGCTGGAGGGCATGCAATGGCTAAGAAGTTGTTAAGATCAGGCTATTACTGGATCACGATGGATGCAGACTGTTGTGCTTATGCCAGAAAATGTCACAAATGCCAGATCTACGCAGACAAAGTGCATGTACCTCCCAATCCTTTGAACATCATGTCTTCACCATGGCCCTTTGCCATGTGGGGCATTGATATGATTGGCAAGATTGAGCCGACTGCTTCAAATGGTCACAGATTCATCCTGGTCGCCATCGATTATTTCACGAAGTGGGTTGAAGCAGCCTCATATGCAAATGTCACAAGACAAGTGGTAGCCAGATTTCTGAAAAGAGATATCATCTGTCGGTATGGAGTGCCCGAGCGAATCATTACTGATAATGGTTCCAACTTGAACAACAAAATGATGGCAGAACTGTGCCGGGACTTCAAGATCCAACATCACAATTCTTCTCCTTACAGGCCAAAGATGAACGGCGCTGTTGAGGCAGCAAATAAGAATATCAAGAAGATTGTGCAGAAGATGGTAATCACCTACAAAGACTGGCACGAAATGCTACCATTTGCCTTGCATGGGTATCGCACATCAATCAGAACGTCCACTGGGGCAACACCGTATCAACTTGTATATGGTATGGAAGCGGTCCTACCTGTTGAAGTTGAATTACCCTCTTTACGGGTATTAATGGATGTTAAACTAAACGAAGCAGAATGGGTACGGTCCCGATACGAACAACTGAGTCTGGTCGAAGAGAAGAGATTGGCTGCAATCTGCCATGGGCAGCTATATCAGAAAAGAATGAAGAAGGCCTTCGATCAGAAAGTCAGGCACCGAGAGTACCAAGTGGGAGATCTTGTGCTGAAGAGAATCCTCCCTCCTCATACAGACTACAGGGGCAAATGGACCCCAAATTACGAAGGACCATTTGTTGTAAAGAAAGTTTTCTCTGGTGGAGCACTGATGCTCAGCACCATGGATGGTGAAGATTTCCCGTCCCCTGTGAATTCAGATGCGGTTAAAAAATACTTCGCATAAAATGACCCGCTGGACATAAAAACAGAATGTAAGTCCAGGCAAAAATAGGGCATCCCGGCGAGTCAAAAACAGAATAAAAGACTCGGGCAAAAGTAAGGGAAATAAATGAAAAAATGTACACCCGCTGAGTTGAAAAGCCACATCGGACAACTCAGGCAAAAATGGGTATCCCGATGGATTGAAAACCCGAAAGGGCGATCTATGCAAAATAAGGGAATAAGCGAACAACTGCATTCTGAATTCGTCTGTATCACCTACAACTTGGTAAGCTTCAAAGGATCAAGCTTCAATCAGAATCAACTCTCTCCAGAAAGCAAGACGAGAAGAACGTCATTGTCATACGAGTCATAGCAGGAGAGGAAGCTCCTCAAAGCGTCGTCAACACCGCCAGCACTTTATTTCTCAATTTGTAACAATTTCCTCATTTCAGGAGATTTGTTTCCCTGACTGTATCTTGCCAATTCAGGGCACATGAATTAATAAAATTAGATTTTCGGTCATGTTTCGTTTTTACATTTACGTTTTGCAAAGAGTTGTCTGATATCTCTAAAAATACAATTGCATAAGTACAGATGCCTTTCTCTAAAAAATAAAACACATGCTTGCAGGGAATATGATTACTCCCGAAAGTACTTATCTCCTACGACGGAATCCAGTAAGGGATACCTCGGGACCTTTTGTATGTTTCCTTATCTTTGCAGGATTGCAGGTATCCAGAATGCAACCTGGGGCATGCAAGTTACGTCTTAGCAAGCTGGCAAATCATTATCAACTCGGGTTATCTTCCACCTGGCACCAGAAGGTGCCCATTTCCCCAGCAAAGCTGCCGAATCAGCATGCACTCAATCTCAGCATCTGAAATGCTCTTCCCCCAGTTGAGTAGCTCCCCATTGCCTTCCCCAGCAAAGTTGCCAAGTCAACAAACAAGCTTAACACACAGAATGCTCTATCCCCAGCCGAGTTACCTCTCGTTACTCTCCCCCAGCTGAGTTATCAACAGCATTCCCCAGCTGTAGTGCCAACCATCCTTCCTCAACAGGATGCAGAAATCAGGGAATCATCTCCCCACAGAGCTTCAAGCCTTTATTCAGAAGAGCAACGCATGAAGAGATCACAACAGAGTACGGAAAGCTTCTGCAAACCCCAGCTGGGTCCCGTATTATGAGGTTATGTCAACCAGTGACCTATATCCCCAAACAGATACATCATTAGATCTACCAATGATCTCATCCCCAGCTGGGATGTTCACTTCAAGCAGATCGACCAGAGATCTTCGCAGCAATAGGATCCGAATCCCGGATCTGTGCCCCTTTTGCATAATCATGGCATCCGCATCATATTCACCCCCCAGAGCGTAGCATTCCGTCTAATACGGAGCATTACGGCAAAAAAAAAAAATCAAACGCATAGCATAATCATAAGCCATGTTATGAATTAACACTTGTGAATAATAAGCCGTTCATCATCATTATACAAAAATCCCCCATCAGAGTCCCAGCAAAAGCAGTTGCCTCACAAATCACAAACACCAGTATATACACCTTTTGGCACCCGTCCGTGTCATCTCTCCCCAGTAAAGTCGCCTGAACACTTTTTACAAACAAGATCACCTGTATTACAGATACGCCCTGACACCCATCCGTGTCAAATCACCAGCAGAAAGCCAAAGACATCCCATTTGCACTCACATATACTTGTATATACACCTTTCCGTGTCATATTCCCAGCGCAGTCGCTTACACCTTTATCAACTCATACTTGTTAATATTATACTTTTCTCTTCTGACACTCGTCCGTGTCACTCTCCCCAGCAGTTAAAACACTCATCAATACATTATACATACTTCTCACTACTCATTGGTACACTTATGCAGATGCTCGTCCGTATCTTGTATACATCACCACTCATATCCCCACAGATTCGACAGTAGTCCTTGTTCTTTGTTAACCAGTTGGTACTCGTCCGTACCATCATCTCAGAGCATTGCGTCTAATGTTTGTTCTACATGATACTCGTCCGTATCATAGTCTTAAGGATGCTCGTCCGCATCTTTGATCCATACACCATGTCAAACACTTATGTCTTCCTGAATATAGATACTCGTCTGTGTCTACTATTCCCCAGAAGAGTCCCTTCAGATGCAACACTCGTCCGTGTTCTTTGTTAACCAGTTGATACTCGTCCGTATCATCATCTCTGAACATGTGTCAGTTTGTTTCTACGTGATACTCGTCCGTATCATAGTCTTAAGGATGCTCGTCCGCATCTTTAATTTATACACAATACCAAACACTTATACCTTTTGTTTCTTGGATGTAAACGCTCGTCCGTGTTTACTATCTCCCCAGTAGATCGCCAACAAAGCAAATCTTTCCTTTTTATCTAACACTCGTCCTGTGTTATGATAACCCTGAGAGCAGCCGTACCCTGCTGAGTGGTCGTCCTCCACTTCTTGATGGTCGTCCTCCATCATGCTCATCCGATGGCCGTCCCCATCGTTGATTTTAGCAGCCGTCCCCTGCTAGGTGGTCGTCCTCCACCTCCTGATGATCGTCCTTCATCACTTTATCCAATGGCCGTCCCCATTGTTGATTTTGGTTATCTAACACTCGTCCTGTGTTATGATAAACCCCGAGAGCAGCCGTCCCCTGCTGAGTGGTCGTCCTCCACTTCTTGATGGTCGTCCTCCATCATGCTCGTCCGATGGCCGTCCCCATCGTTGACCTTTTCTATCCGATGGCCGTCCCCATCGTTGATATTTTCGGCAGCCGTACCCTGCCAGGTGGTCGTCCTCCACCTTTGATGGCCGTCCCCATCATATTTCTTCTATTCCCAACAGAGCAGCCGTCCCCTGCTAGGTGATCGTCCTTCACCTTTGATGGCCGTACCCCATCATCTGTTTATTTCATTTATTCTTTAACCCGATGGCCGTCCCCGTCGTGGTCCCTTTTCCTTTTAGCCCGATGGCCGTCCCCATCGTTGGTTACTTTACCTTTATGAACTTGATGGCCGTCCCCGTCATGTTTCATTAATTCCCGGAGAACCCAGCTTTATCTTGATGGCCGTCCCCATCATATTTTGACTTTCCCCAGCTAGTCGGCCGTCCCCGTCTTAGCTTTTCCTTATATCCCCAGCATGTCGGCCGTCCCCGTCATCGCTTTACTTTACACACTTTCCCCAGCTAGTCGGCCGTCCCCGTCTTAGCTTTTCCTTATATCCCCAGCATGTCGGCCGTCCCCGTCATCGCTTTACTTTACACACTTTTCCCAGCATGTCGGCCGTCCCCGTCATTGCTATTTACCCAGCAGTCGTCCTCTGCTCGACGGTCGTCCTCCGTCGCCCACACTTTACGATATACTTTATTTTGCTTCTACAATCTATATCCCTTTTCTTCTTCATTCTGTGAGTGCAAATTTTGGACTGTCTTTGGTATTCAACCACAAGTTATCTTGTTTGCCTGTTAAGTCGTTGCTTACATCCTGCACAGCTAACTCATGTTTGAATAGGGGCAGCTGTAAACACCCCAAATTTGCCCTCACCCATTCACACCATGGCTTGTGATCATCTCATATGCATAAACACAATCATACAATCTCATATCTCACTTTTGATTCATTGCATAGTTTCTAAGTCATCTGCACCTAGGGTTTGTGATTTGAGCAATCCCAAAGCTTCTTGAGCCACTCCAAAGGCCACCAATCATCTCAGAAGGGTCCATGTGTGTGCTTGTATCATGTCACATCCTCACAGAGTCAAAATTGCAGAGGAATCACAAGAACTAGGGTTTGAGTGGATGCAGAGCCAGGATGAACTGCACAGTTGACTGAAAATTAGGGTTTTGGTTTCAGAGGCCATAACCCCAAATTTTTTGGTCATTCTTGTTTCCATTGATCTCTATATGGTATAGGGAGTATGCATATCAATTTTCATGAAGAAATTCCATGGGGAAGTCATCTGATCAAGAGTTGACTTTTCAGACAAGTCAGTGCAAAATCAGGGCATCTGAGGCCCCCAATGACCCAATCAATGGGTGATCTTCATCATTTTGAGTGTATATGATCTTTATTTGATCATGGAAGAAGGTTTAAGTGCATAAAATCAAGAATTTAGGGTTTTTGCAAATGTTGACTTTTTGGGCATAGTTGACTTTTCAAGAATGCATCATTTTAGGTCATTTTTCAAGCCTTGATTCTTGATCCAAAAAGGCTTCAAATGGAAAAACTTTGGTCATGAAAGTTGTAGATCTTTTCTTTCCCTTTTCAAAAAGTACAAGAACATGATCAAACTCTTCATGGATCAAAAGTTATGGCATTGCAAAGTTAGCAAAAATCATTGATTTTCAAGTTATGCACCAAATGGAAATTTTGCAAAGTCTTGAACAAATGCATTATGTAGCCTCTAATTCATTTCAAACCATTACACAAACATTCTCTAAGTCCTAAAAATCAGAATTGAATTGAATTTGCTCATGGTTTGGTTTGAGTAACAAGGCTTTATCACATGTGAACCAAAAGCTAGCCAACTTGCAAAACACTCATGATCACTTCCTACAACTTGGTGCATTGGCTGCTGAGCTTTGCTAGGCCTCTCCCTCACCTTTGCTGCGCCAGCCATGCCTTGTACTTGTCTAGACCTTGCCCATGCCCTATCTTACACAAAGTTGACCTTTTATGCAAAAGCAAACTTACCTATCACAGCTGCACAAGTCACATCCTCTGGCCACTTGGATTAAAATATGTTATCAATTTGCAAGCAAAAACACTCAAGAGGCAAGGCTGAAAGACACACACTCATCACCTTCACAAAAACACTCCTAACTGCAGCTTGCTTCGAATCCTTTAACACAGCCATCAAACACTAAAACTTCCTTCATCAATCATCTCACCACACTCCATAGGCCACCCAGCACCCAAAGCACAAGCCTAAAACAGCCAAGAAATCCCACTGCCATTTCTTACTTCAGTTTGCAAAAACTTTCGAATCTTCCTTCCTAGCTCACAAACACACAAACCAATACCACAAATCATCTCTACGCATTGCATAGACCTCAAACAACCCATCACCATGACCTGAGAGTGCCTGAAACTCCATTGCCATTGTTGAGCAAGCTTGAGCAGAAGCTGTCGAATCTCCCTATCCAGCCAACACAAACTCATTCTGAGCATTCAAACGCATTTGGAGGATCAAGTAGAGCAGTTTGCATCAAAGGAAGTGGCCAGAAAGCTCCTAAACTGAAAGCTCCAAATCTCAGGTAGCTCGAAATTAATTTTTCCAGAAATGGTTTTTTATGTTACAAACTTGTTCCTCATGATGCACTGATCATTCTGGTACCTTTAGTTTTTGAAATGGTTTTGTTTTGAGCATTTAATTTGTGTTTGAAGCTCACGAACCCTAGAAATTGTTTGCTTCGATTCAGTTGATTTAGGAACTTTAAATTTGTTTTAGGTTAGGGGTTTGATTCGTGAGAGGATAAGGATCATTTACATGTTCTTGGTTTTCATTTTTGGTACGTATTGAGAGGTTTTGAGATTTTCAGGTGAGCTTCTGGCCGGAGAAGACGACCGGAAGTCTTCTCCGGCCACCTGAGAGTGTTTATGCCCTAATTTCGTAATTAAGTCAAGTTTGAATGCTGAGCGTTGATGAGCGTTGACCGGCTGACTTCCCTCTCTTTTGAATGGCCCAGATTAGCTGTTTATGCCCTAATCCACGTGTTAGGTTTAATTAATCCACAATTAATTTAATCTGACCAGAAGCAATCCTGGCCCTCCACTAGCGCGCGCAGTCAACGTGTTTGAATCCAGGAGCAATCCCAGCCATCCAATCTGATTACTTCTCATTTTATTTGTTTATTTTCATTTTTTATTTCAATTAATTTGTACAATTAATTTAAAATAGTTAAAAATTCATAAAAATCATGAAACTTTTTCTTTAAGGTTTTATTAATTTTTATGACACAAAAATATTTTTATTTTATTTTTTATCATTAAAAAAGTATTTTTAAATGTTTAAAAGATTATTTTTAATTGATTAATGGGAATTAATTAATTAAAAATACTTTTAAGTATTTAAAAATTACAAAAAAATTCATGAAATGTTCTAAGACATTTAGAAACATTGTCCAACCTTCAAACCAAATTTCTTTTTGGATCTTGATGCATTCTAAGAATTTTTCAAGGAATTAAATCATATTTTGTGCATTATTTTGATCACAAGTTTGAAAATTCATTTCTGCCTTTTGGTGAAGGTTGAGACATTGATTCTTTTTGCATTGTTTCCCATTTGACATGTATTTTCAAGGATAAAAAGGCCATGATTTGATCTTGCATTTCCTAATTGATTGGCATTTCTTTTGTTAAGAACCCTTAAAAACCCTAATAACTTGCAAAAATCATAACTTGAATTTGGTTGAGAGTTGAAAGCTCCCCTTTGGGCAGTGGTTCATTATAGGTTTAGGGCTTCTTTGGGTAGCATTTTCCCTTTTTTATCATGAGGTTTGCTTCTGTTTTGAGTTTTTTGTTTGATGTTTGATCCATGAACCCTAATTTGGGCTTTCTCTTGTATCCTTCTTGCATTCTCCTGCACAACTTGACTTGTCATTACATCTTGTGTATCCTTATGATTCATTTGACATCTTAAGACATGTATGAAGCATCATTGATCATTGCATTACATATTTGCCATGTCATTTGTCTTGTATGCTTCATAACATTTCATGCTTGTTCATGCTTCTTAACTTGCATCATTTGCATTCATAATCTTGTATGAACATCCCCATTGTCATGCCTCATGTTTGCAGCACCTCATAACATCATAATCATCATGTACATGCTTCTGGTTTGGTCCAGCATCATGCCATTCCATTTCATTTAGCATTGCATTGCATTTGTTTCTAACATTTCAGGTGGTAAGTGAACTTGAGAAGTGAATTTGCCTTCACTTCTCATAACTTTTCATCTCATCTCTCTTGCATCCATTGCTGCATTTTTATGTGTGTTTGAGTTTGAGCTTGTTCATTCTTCTCCTTCCCACTTTCTTTCTTCAAGTGACTCGACTTCTTGAATGAAGCAAGTCACTTTGCTTCTCTTGATCTTGTTCATCTGCTTCCTGGTGGCTCCTTTGAAGATTGTTCTTGGAAACCTCACAAACCTTAGGATCAACCAAGCATGACAATGAATTAGGGTTTTGATTAGTCTCCCCTCATAGTTTTTACCTTTATGTCTCTTTGTGTCTCTCTTCTCACCTCATAATCAGGGACTAAACCCTAAAGGCTTTAAGACTTTGTGATTAAGCTTATGCCTGCATCCTTCTCTTAGGATGAAGAGTATAACTTTAATCCTAAGTATTAAACCCTTAAGGTGTTTAAATCTCTTAATCAATTCATCTAATAATCATCAAGACATCACACTTGTAACTTGGGCCTAGCATTAGGGTTCTAATTCTTCCTTAAGTGGTTAAGAAGGACTAACCCTAGTGTTAATGGACAAGTCCCCCTCAAGTTGTCTTACAAACAATAAAATTCACTTCATCATCATATCATTAATCTAAAATCCACTTAATAAAGGCTTGTTTTGTCATGGGTTTAATCCCTAATCATGGATTAAGTTGAGGAGTTTTCCTCAGCTTAAACACTCTCATCTGTCATCCTTCTTTTAGGATGGTGTAATGAGTCTGTTTAATCCCTGATTATGGCTTAACCTCATTACTCAACACTAAACAAAAACACCAAAAACATCTAAATAATCACAAGTAGGTTAATGATCTTAATCCTACACCAAAGGTGATTAAGTGTGAGAATCTGACTTCACACTTAAGGTATCCTCATTACCCCTAATCAGAGGGAAGATGTGATGAGTTTACTAACCCATTGGTTTAGACTTAAGCTCATTATCCTATGATAAACTCCAAAAAGAAATAAAAGACTGAAAACACCAAAAACAAACAATAATCGTCTCCTTCGGGATTCTTTTCTCATCTCATTCACTCACAAACGAGAACTTGCTTCTTCCGTCTAATGCAAGACAGTTTGCATCTGTGCCAGACAGATCATACACTTGAGCATAGACAAGCAAGCAGTTCACAAATCAATTCACCTTTCAGTCTCTTTGGGTCGAACTACGGTGTTCTGACTTCCTCATTGCACGAGAGGATACGTAGGCATAACTTAACAGTTATCGAACAAAAGTCTCTGTATATTCCCTCTCCTTCCAGCATCTTTCTTTAAGCCTCATTATCATGAGCATTTCACTCTTATCCTTGCACTGACACTTTCATACTTCACATCACTTATACACTTTGCACTGACACCTGTACATCCTTTTCCAGCTATTTTACACACAAATTGCACTGACACTACCCCTTTAAAACACAAACCTTTCAGGCGTGGATCCCGTCGAGTACGACGGACAATCTGGGTGCTAATACCTTCCCAGGTTGTAACCAACCCCCTTTCTCAGTCTCTCTGGTTCGCAAACCGTCTTATCCGTATCTTTTTAGGTTTATGCAGCATTACCTTTCCTCCGGGATAAAAATGCCTAGCTGGCGACTCTTTCATCTCCAGTGAGTTCACGGCTGTGTGTTCTCACTGTTCCCTTCGCCGACCGTTCGCGTCTGTACCTTCATTTGACCCGGTGTCACTTGTCGGGAGCGACACCTTAGAATCTCAAAACTCTTTGGGCTTCGACGTTATGGACATGGGTTTGGTAGACGGGGTCAGGATCCCCCATAAGTTCAAGCCTCCTTGTTTCGAAAAGTATAATGGGACTTCATGCCCCCGGACTCATCTACAATCATTTCTGGGAAGGCTGAAGGCCTATACAATGGATGAGAAATTGTGGATGTTCTATTTTGAGGATAGCTTGACTGGAGCTTCGAGGGAGTGGTATTCCCATCTGACAAGAGCAACAATTAGATGCTGGAAGGACCTGGCAGAGGCCTTCATCAGACAGTATCAGTATAATCTAGACATGGCACCCAACAGGACTCTCCTAATGGGAATGTCACAGTCGTCAAGGGAAAGCTTCCGAGAATATGCCCAGAGATGGAGGCAATTGGCTGCTGCCGTTCAACCACCAATGTCCGAGAGAGAAATGGCAGATATGTTTATGAACACTCTTCAGGGAACGTATATTGACAGGTTGGCTGCTTTCTCTTCCACTAGCTTCGCAGATGTTGTCATAGCTGAGGAGAGAATTGAAAGCCTGCTAAAGATGGGTAAGATCTCTGATAATGGTGCCAGCTCGTCCAGTAGCACAAGAAAGCCTTTTGCAGGCCCGAGAAGAACTGGCGAGACCAATGCCATTCACACCAACAGGGGTAGGCCCCAATATGTTCAGAGGTCAATAGCAGCAGTCACTATCCCTGCTCCAGCTCATCCTCAGCCAGTCTATCAACTTCCTCAACAAAACTTCCAACAACAACCTCAGTATCAGCAGAATCAATATCCTCCAAGAAACTACAACAGCAATAACACCAACAACAACCATCAACAGAGGCCATTCCAACAGAGGCCATCTCAAGCTAACAGAGTGATCGATCCGATCCCAATGCCATATGCTACTTTGCTGCCACAACTTCTGAAACTCAACCTAGTTGAGCTAAGAACGTTGGCACCTCCGGATCCCAACAGTCTACCAAGAAACTATGATTCCAATGTTAGGTGTGCTTTTCATTCAAACGCACCTGGTCACAGTACAGAAAAATGCAGGGCCCTGCATATGAAGGTACAAGACTTGGTAGACTCCAAGGCTCTGAATTTTGCACCGCCGCCCAATAAAAACCCTATGCCAAACCATGGTGGTCCTCGAATTAACGCTATTGAAGAAGACCGACCGTCTTATTTAATAACCAGTGTGGATCAGATCAGGACACCATTGGTGGAAATCAAAGCTCAACTCCGTGAAAACCAGATATTTCCGGGGTGTGAGCTAGGGTGCCCCTACTGCAATATTTCATGGAATGGGTGTGAGGACCTGAGGAATGGCATTGACAGCCTTATTCAGAGTGGCCTGCTACAGATCACTACATCATTTCCGACAAATCCGGCAACTTCATCAACAACGGTTTCAGAACCTCCTACAACCGCAGCAACTATCGTTCCCGACAATTCATCAGCAACATCAACAAGTACTTCACCTGTCCTCCCAAATGATCAGTTTTCAACAGTTTCTCCTGCTACAGCTTCAGCTTCATTCCACTTCGAATCTCCATCAACAACAACATCAGTCCTTCCAACAACACCTCCTACAACACCAGCAATCAATCATGAGGATGTCTCTACTGTTACCATATTCTACGATCCTGAAAATAACTCCGCCTACCATTCAGAAGGTGTTGCTCCCGCCAGAGCACCGGTTACAATCTTTTATGATCCACAAACAATTACAGTCCCTTCAGCAGCAGCAATCAGTCCAGTCACTGTCACGGTGCCTGGACCAGTACCATATGAAAGCAGTAGGGCCATCCCTTGGCACTATGGCTCCGACGTGTATTGTGAAGGGAAAAGAATCACTCTTGAAACATCAGCACCTGCACCACAAGTAGATAATGTGGGGGGAGGCGGAGGCTTCACTCGAAGCGGACGTCTCTTTGCTTCACAAGTTCAGAGACCTACTGCCGAAGCAGAAGCTGCTGCCAAGGCAAAGGGTAAAGGCCCGGTGCAGGAAGATCCAGCTGCCAAAGAAGCCCTGAAGACGCCGTTCGATCAGGAAGTTGATGAGTTTATGCGAATCATCAAAAAGAGTGATTATAAAATTGTGGATCAGCTTCACCAGACGCCATCCAAAATCTCTATCCTCTCACTTCTTATGTGCTCCGAAGCCCATCGGAATGCACTACTTAAAGTCTTGCACGCGGCTTACGTGCCTGAGGAGATTACTGTCAACCAATTGGAAACCGTGGTTGGAAATGTTACTGCTAGCAATGGGCTAGGGTTTACCAATTCTGACCTGACAGTGGATGGCCGCAATCACAACAAAGCCTTGCACATAACCATGGAATGCAAAGGAGCTGTCCTTTCACATGTGCTGGTGGACACAGGTTCGTCCCTGAATGTCTTACCAAAGAAGGCTCTGGTGAAGCTAGAATATGATGGATTGGCATTGAGACCCAGCAACCTGGTGGTACGAGCCTTTGATGGTTCGAAGAGATCGGTTCTGGGAGAGATCGAGCTGCCCGTGACAATTGGACCGCAGACCTTTAAAACTATCTTTTATGTGATGGACATTCAACCCGCCTACAGCTGTTTGTTGGGTAGACCCTGGATTCACGCCGCCGGCGCAATAACGTCTACCCTTCACCAAAAGTTAAAATTTGAGTGGGAAGGTCAAGTTGTCACAATCTGTGGGGAAGAGGATATTTTCGTTAGCCATCTGGCTACCTACAAATACATTGAGATGGATGGGGAGATCCATGAAACAATGAGCCAAGGTTTTGAAGCCTTGAATGTCAATGAAGCATCTGCTGTATCTGGGATCTCCATGTCATCTTATCAACAAGCCCGGAAGGTTGTTGAAGAAGGAACTGCCCTAGGCTGGGGCAAAGTTTTAGCTGTGGAGGAAAAGAAGGACAAATTTGGGTTGGGTTACAGACCAACTCAACATCAAGCAAAGGCTGCTGAGAGGCCTGGATTTGTCAGTGGGGGATGCTTACCCCTGATGCTATCAACAATCTGGAAGACGAGTTGGAAGAGGAGCGCAGTCTGGAGAATTGGATTCGTCCAAAGATCCCGGGGAGCAGTGTCTCGAACTGGTCTTCCCAGGAAATTATAAGAGTTACTCATGCAGAGTAATTATTATTTCCTGTATTTTTATAGCATGCATCCAAGTCTTGCATCTTGCCCAAAATGACAAGACTCATTTTGTGATCAGGGCCATCTGTACTTTTGTGCAAACAAGATTAAATTAATGAAATATCAGACATCTTTTTGCAAACAAGTCTTTTTCTTTTCTGCTCACTGTTTTTCCATTTTTCTTTTTGTACAAAAATAAATGGCGGTGTTTTCAAAATGACAACTTCATTTTTCTAAATAAGACTAAAATCAGATCACTAAAATGAACAACTTAACCCTTGCAGAGAGTGCCTTCCTGACAGCACCGACAACGGCACGGCCATGACATCGTATGACTTTGACAATCCAATCAATCAAGCGGATGAAGGGGTTGATGAAGAATATGAGCTTCCTGAAGAGCTAGCCAGGTTGTTGAGACAGGAGGAAAAGGTTATTACTCCTCATCAGGAGGAGATTGAAGTGATTAATCTTGGTACTGACAAAGACGTGAAAGAAGTTAAAATCGGGGCCTGCCTGCAAGACTCAGTGAAGAGACAACTGATAGATCTGCTTCAAGAGTATGTTGATGTGTTTGCTTGGTCGTATCAAGATATGCCAGGGTTGGATACCGACATTGTTGTGCATAAGCTGCCTTTGAGGGAAGAATGCCCACCCGTTAAACAGAAGCTGCGCCGAACTCGCCCAGACATGGCTATGAAAATCAAGGAGGAGGTACAAAAGCAATGGGACGCCGGGTTCCTTGCTGTAACTAGCTATCCGCCGTGGGTTGCTAACATAGTACCTGTGCCTAAGAAAGACGGCAAAGTAAGGATGTGTGTTGACTACCGGGACCTGAACAGAGCCAGCCCGAAAGATGACTTCCCATTACCTCACATTGATGTATTGGTGGATAATACGGCTCAGTTCTCGGTATTCTGCTTCATGGATGGATTTTCAGGATATAATCAGATCAAGATGTCACCTGAAGACATGGAGAAGACAACATTCATTACACCTTGGGGCACGTTCTGTTACAAAGTGATGCCATTCGGACTGAAGAATGCTGGTGCCACATATCAACGGGCTATGGTGACATTATTCCACGATATGATTCATAAAGAAATAGAATGCTATGTGGATGACATGATTGCCAAGTCCCTTACTGAGGAAGATCACCTGGTGAATCTACTGAAGTTATTCAAGCGTCTGAGGAAGTACCAGTTGAAGCTGAACCCCAACAAGTGCACATTCGGGGTGAGATCTGGTAAGCTGCTGGGCTTTATTGTAAGCGAGAGGGGGATTGAAGTTGACCCTGATAAAGTCAAAGCTATTCAAGAGATGCCTGCACCGAAAACTGAGAAAGAAGTTCGAGGGTTCTTAGGTCGATTGAACTACATTTCACGGTTCATATCTCACCTGACAGCAACCTGTGAACCCTTGTTCAAGCTGTTAAGAAAGGAACAGACGGTCAGGTGGAATGAAGACTGCCAAAGGGCTTTTGACAAGATCAAAGAATATCTGCAAGAACCTCCAATCCTTATGCCTCTAGTGGAAGGAAGACCTCTGATAATGTACTTAACAGTATTAGAAGAGTCAATGGGGTGTGTGCTGGGCCAGCATGACGAGTCTGGTCGAAAAGAGTATGCAATATACTACCTAAGCAAAAAGTTTACCGACTGCGAACAACGTTATTCACTGCTCGAGAAAACTTGCTGTGCTTTAGCGTGGGCTGCTCGCCGACTGAGACAGTATATGTTGACCCACACTACTTTATTGATCTCGAAAATGGACCCAGTCAAGTACATTTTCGAGAAGCCAGCTCTTACCGGACGGGTTGCAAGATGGCAGATGATTCTCACAGAATACGACATACAGTACACATCTCAGAAAGCCATCAAAGGCAGTGTACTATCTTAATATCTTGCTGAGCAACCCATCGATGATTACCAGCCTATGAGGTTTGACTTCCCTGATGAAGACATCATGTTCATTAAATCAAAAGATCATGAAGAGCCTATTCACAATGAAGGGCCTGACCCGGAAGAAGAATGGACTATGATGTTTGATGGGGCCGTTAACATGAATGGCCGTGGTATTGGTGCAATACTCATTACACCTAAAGGAGTTCACATGCCTTTCTCGGCAAAACTCACTTTCAACTGCACTAACAAAGAAGCTGAATACGAAGCTTGCATTATGGGTCTTGAGGAAGCCATTGACCTCAGGATCAAAACATTGACCGTATTCGGAGATTCAGCTTTGGTAATCAATCAGACCAATGGGAAATGGTATACACACCAGGATCATCTGATACCTTACAGAGATTATACAAGAAGGTTATTGACTTTCTTCACAACAGTCAAACTTGAGTATATCCCTCGGGATGAGAATCAGTTTGCAGATGCTCTTGCTACCATTTCGTCCATGATCAAAGTTCAGGCTGCCAACTTTGTACCTCAGATTTCAGTATCCAGACTTGATAGACCAGCATATGTGTTCGCAGCAGATGTTGTTAAAGACAATAAGCCTTGGTTCCATGACATTAAAAGCTTCTTGGAGGATCAAACATACCCACCTGGGGCATCTCCCAATGATAAGAAGACTTTGAGAAGGCTTGCTGGAAGTTTCTTTCTGAACACCGACGGGTCTTTATACAAAAGGAACTTTGATATGGTACTCCTCAGATGTGTTGACAAGACAGAAGCAGATTTGTTGATGCATGAAGTGCACGAAGGCTCTTTTGGTACCCATGCTGGAGGGCATGCCATGGCTAAAAAGTTGTTAAGATCAGGCTATTACTGGATCACAATGGATGCGGACTGTTGTGCCTACGCCAGAAAATGCCATAAATGCCAGATTTATGCGGATAAGGTGCATGTGCCTCCCAATCCCTTGAACATAATGTCCTCACCCTGGCCCTTTGCTATGTGGGGCATTGATATGATTGGCAAGATTGAGCCGACTGCTTCAAATGGTCACAGATTCATCCTGGTCGCCATTGACTATTTCACCAAGTGGGTCGAAGCAGCCTCATATGCAAACGTCACAAGGCAAGTGGTAGCCCGATTTCTGAAGAGAGATATCATCTGTCGGTATGGAGTGCCCGAGCGAATCATTACTGATAATGGTTCCAATTTAAACAACAAAATGATGGCAGAGCTGTGCCGGGACTTCAAGATCCAACATCACAATTCTTCTCCTTACAGGCCAAAGATGAATGGCGCTGTTGAGGCAGCGAATAAGAATATTAAGAAGATTGTGCAGAAGATGGTAATCACATACAAAGACTGGCATGAAATGCTACCGTTTGCCTTGCATGGATACCGCACGTCAATCAGAACATCCACTGGGGCAACACCGTATCAGCTTGTGTATGGTATGGAGGCAGTCCTACCTGTTGAAGTTGAACTACCCTCGTTACGGGTATTAATGGATGTTAAACTGAGTGAAGCAGAATGGGTTCGGTCCCGATTCGAACAACTTAGTCTGATTGAAGAGAAAAGATTGGCTGCAATTTGTCATGGGCAGTTATATCAGAAGAGAATGAAGAAAGCCTTTGATCAGAAAGTCAGGCATCGAGAGTACCAAGTAGGGGATCTTGTGTTGAAAAGAATCCTCCCTCCTCATACAGACCACAGGGGCAAATGGACTCCAAACTATGAAGGACCATTCGTGGTAAAGAAAGTTTTCTCTGGTGGAGCACTGATGCTCAGCACCATGGATGGTGAAGATTTCCCGTCCCCTGTGAATTCAGATGCAGTTAAAAAATACTTCGCATAAAATGACCCGCTGGACATAAAAACAGAATGTAAGTCCAGGCAAAAATAGGGCATCCCGGCGAGTCAAAAACAGAATAAAAGACTCAGGCAAAAATAAGGGAAATAAATGAAAAATGTACACCCGCTGAGTTGAAAAGCCGCATTGGACAACTCAGGCAAAAATGGGTATCCCGATGGATTGAAAAGCCGAAAGGGCGATCCATGCAAAATGAGGGAATAAGCGAACAACTGCATTCTGAATTCGTCTGCATTATCTACAACTTGGTAAGCTACAGAGGATCAAGCTTCAATCAGAATCAACTTTCTTCAGAAAGCAAGACGAGAAGAACGTCATTGTCATACGAGTCATAGCAGAAGAGGGAGCTCCTCAAAGCCTCATCAACACTGCCAACATTTTGTTTCTCAATTTGTAGCAATCTCTTCATTCCAGGGGATTTGTTTCTTTGACTGTATCTCGCCAATTCAGCGCACATGAATTAATAAAATCATATTTTTCAGTCATGTTTCGTTTTGTACATTTTATTTGCAAAAGATGTCTGATGTCTCTAAAAAATCAATTGCATAAGTACAGATGCTTTTCTCCCAAAAAATAATAATAATAAAACACATGCTTACAGGGAATATACTTACTCTCAAAAGTGCTTGACTCCTATGACGGAATCCAGTAGAGGATACCTCGGGACCTTTTGTGCGTCTCCTTATCTTTGCAGGATTGCAGGTATCCAGAACGCAACCTGGGGCATGCAAGTTACGTCTTAGCAAGCAGGCGAATCATTATCAACTCGGTCTATCTTCCACGTGGCGCTGGAGGGTACCCACTCCCCCAGCAAAGTTGCCAAATCAACATACACTCAATCTCGGCATCCGAAAGGCTCTACCCCCAGCTGAGT
This sequence comes from Lathyrus aphaca, assembly GCA_963966055.1. Lineage (NCBI taxonomy): Eukaryota > Viridiplantae > Streptophyta > Magnoliopsida > Fabales > Fabaceae > Lathyrus > Lathyrus aphaca. The sequence goes on along the minus strand of OZ014523.1, from coordinate 123,003,036 downwards.
TGCCTCTTGTTGCTATCCCCAGCTGAGTTGCCTCTCACAATTCCCCAGCCAAGTTGCCGTGTCATCCTCAGCTGAATACAGAAGTCAGGGAACCATCTCCCCACAGAGTTCCAGCCTCTATCCAGAAGAGCAGCGCATAGAAGATCACAACAGAGTGAAGAAAGCTTCTACAAACCCCAGCTGGGTCCCGTGTTATAAGGATATGTCAATCAGTGACCTATATCCCCAAGCAAGTACCATCTCATCTTATTGGATCTACCAATGATCCCATCCCCAGCTGGGAGGTCCACTTCGGCAGATCAACCAGAGATCTTTGCAGCAACGGGATCCGAATCCCGGGTCTGTGCCTCTTTGCATAATCATGGCATTTGCATCATAATATCCCCTCAAAGCGTAGCATTCCGTCTAATACGGAGCATTACGGCAAAAATCAAACGCATAGCATAATCATAAGCCATGTTCTGAAGTAACACTTGTGAATAACAAACCGTCCATCAACAATACACAAAAATCCCCACCAGAGTCCCAGCAAAAGCAGTTGCCTCTCCAATCACCAAACACCAGTATATATTTCTGACACCCGTCCGTGTCATCACTTCCCCAAACAGGTGGCCTGAATACACTTTACAAACAAAATCACCCGTACTACAGGTACTTCCTGACACCCGTCCGTGTCAAATCACCAGCAGAAAGCCAAAGACATCCTCTTTGCACTCACATATACTTATATACACTTTCTTGACACCCGTCCGTGTCATATCCCCAGCGCAGTCGCTTACACTCTCATCACCCATATACATGTTTATATTATACTTTTCTCCTTTTGACGCTCGTCCGTGTCACTCTCCCCAGCAGATAAACACTTATATATATATATACTCACTACTCATTGGTACACTTATACAGATACTCATCCGTATCTTGTATATATCACTCATATCCCCACAGATTCGACAGTAGTCCTTGTTCTTTGTTAACCAGTTGGTACTCGTCCGTACCATCATCTCAGAACAGTGCGTCTAGTGTTTGTTTCTACATGATACTCGTCCGTATCATAGTCTTAGGGATGCTCGTCCGCATCTTTAACCCATACACCGTGTCAAACACTTGTGTCTTCTTGAATATAGATACTTGTCTGTATCTACTATTCCCCAGAAGAATTCTTTCAGATTCAACACTCGTCCGTGTTCTCTGTTAACCAGTTGATACTCGTCCGTATCATCATCTCTGAACAGGTGTCAGTTTGTTTCTACGTGATACTCGTCCGTATCATAGTCTTAAGGATGCTCGTCCGCATCTTTAATCTATACAATACCAAACACTTATACCTTTTGTTTCTTGGATGTAAACGCTCGTCCGTGTTTACTATATCCCCAGTAAATCACCAACGAATTTTCTTTTATCTAACACTCGTCCTGTGTTATGATAACCCTGAGAGCAGCCGTACCCTGCTGAGTGGTCGTCCTCCACTTCTTGATGGTCGTCCTCCATCATGCTCATCCGATGGTCGTCCCCATCGTTGATTTTTAGCAGCCGTCCCCTGCTAGGTGGTCGTCCTCCACCTTTTGATGATCGTCCTTCATCATTTTATCCAATGGCCGTCCCCATTGTTGATTTTGGTTATCTGGCATTCGTCCTATGTCATGAGAAACCTCGAGAGCAGCCGTACCCTGCTGAGTGGTCGTCCTCCACTTCTTGATGGTCGTCCTCCATCATGCTCGTCCGATGGCCGTCCCCATCGTTGACCTTTTCTATCCGATGGCCGTCCCCATCGTTGATATCTTCGGCAGTCGTACCCTGCCAGGTGGTCGTCCTCCACCTTTGATGGCCGTCCCCATCATATTTCTTTTATCCCCAACAGAGCAGCCGTCCCCTGCTAGGTGATCGTCCTTCACCTTTGATGGCCGTACCCCATCATCTGTTTATTTCATTTATTCTTTAACCCGGCGGCCGTCCCCGTCGTGGTCCCTTTTCCTTTTAACCCGATGGTCGTCCCCGTCGTGGTCCCTTTTTTCCTTTTAGCCCGATGGCCGTCCCCATCGTTGGTTACTTTACCTTTATGAACTTGATGGCCGTCCCCGTCATGTTTCATTAATCCTCAGAGAATTTTACAACTTTATCTTGATGGCCGTCCCCATCATGATTTTATTTCCCCAGCTAGTCGGCCGTCCCCGTCTTGGCTTTACCTTCTATCCCCAGCATGTCGGCCGTCCCCGTCATCGCTTTGTTTTCCGCACCTTTACAATATACTTTTTTTCCTTTTTGCAATCGATATCCCTTTTCTTCTTCATTTTGTGAGTGCAAATTTTGGACTGTCTTTGGTATTCAACCACAAGTTATCTTGTTTGCTTGTTAAGCCGTCGCTTACAACCTGCACAGCTAACTCATGTTTGAATAGGGGCAGCTGTAAACACCCCAAATTTGCCCTCACCCATTCACACCATGGCTTGTGATCATCCTCATATGCATAAACACAATCATATCATCTCACATCTCATTTTTGATTCACTGCATAGCTTCTAAGGCATCTGCATCTAGGGTTTGTGATCTGAGCAACCTCAGGGCATCTTGAGCCACTTCAAAGGCCACTAATCAACTCAAAGGGGTCCATGTGTGTTCTTATGTCATTTTCCATCTCCTCAAAGTCAAAATTGCAGAGGAATCACAAGAACTAGGGTTTAAGTGGATGCAGAGCCAGGATAAACTGCACAGTTGACTGAAAATTAGGGTTTTGGTTTCAGAGGCCATAACTCCAAATTTTTTGGTCATTCTTGTTTCCATTGTTCTTTATATAGTATAGGGAGTATGCATATCAATTTTCATGAAGAAATTCCATGGGAAAGTCATCTGATCAAGGGTTGACTTTTCAGACAAGTCAGTGCAAAATCAGGGCATCTGAGGCCCCCAATGACCCAACCAATGGGTGATCTTCATCATTTTGAGTGTATATGATCTTTATTTGATCATGGAAGAAGGTTGAAGTTCATAGAAATCAAGAATTTAGGGTTTTTGCAAATGTTGACTTTTTGGGCATAGTTGACTTTTCAAGAATGCATCATTTTAGGTCATTTTTCAAGCCATGATTCTTGATCCAAAAATGCTTCAAATGGAAAAACTTTGGTCATGAAAGTTGTAGATCTCATTTTTCCCTTTTCAAAAAGTACAAGAACATGATCAAACTCTTCTTGGATCAAAAGTTATGGCAATGCAAAGTTGGCTAAAATCATTGATTTTCAAGGCATGCTTCAAATGGAAATTTTGCAAAGTCATGAACTAATGCATTATGTGACTTCTAATTCACTACAAACCAGCACACAAACATCATGCAAGTCATAAAATTCAGAATGGACTAGGCATTGCTCATGTTTTATGGTTCATGTAACAAGATTCTTCACATGTGAACAAAAGAGCAACAAGTTGCAAAACTCATGATCATGCTCCCTACAACTTGCAGCCTTGGATGCTGAGCTTTGCTAGACCTCTCCCTCACCCTTGCTGCGCCAGCCCATGCCATGTACTTGCCTAGACCTTGAGCCATGCTCCTCTTACACATTATTTGACTTTTTGCAAAAGGTAGCTTACCAATCAATAAAGGGCATGTCTTGTCAACTGACCAATGAGAGAGAGTTATGTGGACAATTTGCAAGCTAGACATAACACAAGGCAAGGCTGAAACATCCTCATTCAACACATTCACAAAAACACTCCCAATTGCAACTTGTTTCGAATCTGATTCCACAGCTTGCAAACACTCAAACTATCTTCACCATTCAACTCACCTGGCCCCATAGACCACCCAGCACCAAGAACCCAAGCCTGAAACAACCAGAACACTCCACTGCCATTCCTTACCTCACTTTGCAGTTTCATTCGAATCTTTCCTCCTAGCTCACAAACACACAAACAAACACTCCAGACCTTCTCCATTCATCCTCAGGACCACAAACCATCATTCACAATGGCCTGAAACCTCCAGAAACACCATTGCCATTTCTGATCAAGCTTGAGCAGAAACTGTCGAATCTCACTATCCAGCTAACTTAAACTCCTTTTGAGCATTCAAGCATCTTCTGTGGACCAAGTGGAGTGGATTGCACAAGGAGAAGCGGCCAGAAAGTCCTCAAATTGAAAGCTCCAAATCTCAGGTAGCTCGAAAATTATTTTTCCAGAAATCATTTTTCTTGTTACAAACTTGTTCTATGTGATTCACTGATTATCCTGATGTCTTTGGTTTTGAAAATGGCTTTGATTTGAGAGTTTAATTTGTCTCTGAAACCTGCGTGCCCTAGCTTTCATTTTCTTCGATTCAGCTTGATTAGGAAAAAGAAATGTGTTTTGAGAGAGGGGTTTGATTCGGGAGAGGTTGGAGATCATTTCCCAGTTCTTGTTTTTCATTTTTGATACGATTTGAGGGGTTTGGGGATTTTTCAGGTGAGGTGCTGGCCGGAGAAGACGACCGGAGGTCTTCTCCGGCCACCTGAGAGTGATTATGCCCTAATTGCGTCATTAACTCTAGTTTGAATTTGAGCCGTAGATGAGTGTTGACCTGTTGACTTCCCTCTCTTTTGGATGGCCCAGATCAGCTAGCTTAGCCCTAATCCACGTGTTAGCCTAATTAATCCTTAATTTAATTAATTTAATCAGAGTCAGCCTGGACCCTTGGATGACGCGCGCAGTCAACCAATTTGAACTCAGAACCAATCTCATCCATCCATCCTGATTACTTCCTATTTTATTTGTTTTTAATTCATTTTATTTCATTAAACTTGCATAATTATTTTAAAATAGCAAAAATGTCTTAAAAATTATGAAACTTTTTCTTAAAAGTTTTATTAATTTTTAAGACCCAAAAATATTTTTATTTTATTTTTTATCATTAAAAAAGTATTTTTAAATATTTAAAAGATTATTTTTAATTGATTAATGGGAATTAATTAATTAAAAATACTTTTAGGTATTTAAAAATTACAAAAAAATTCATGAAATGTTCTAAGACATTTAGAAACATTGTCCAACCTTCAAACCAAATTTCTTTTTTGGTCTTGATGCATTTTAAGAATTTTTCATTGAATTAAATCATTTTTTATGCATTATTTTGATCATGGGTTCAAAAATTCATTTCTGCCTATCTAGGAAGGGTTGGACATTGGTTCTTCTTGCATTGTTTCATATTTAGCATGTAGTTTCTAGGATAAAATGGCCATGATTTGATCTTGCATTTTCCAATTGTTTGGCATTTCTTTTGTTAAGAACCCTAAAAAACCCTAATAACTTAGAAAAATCATATCTTGAGTTTGGTTAAGAGTTGAGACCTCCCCTTTGGACAGTGGTTTATTATAGGTCTAGGATTTCTTTGGATGCCATTTTCAATTTTTTATCTTAGGGTTTGCTTCTGTTTTTGGTTTTTGTTTGATGTTTGATCCATGAACCCTAATTTGGGCTTTCCCTTGCATCCTTCTTGCATTTCCTTGCATAACATGACTTGTCTTTGCATTTTGTGCATTCTTGTGATCCATTTGACATCTTAAGACATGTAGGAAGCATGTTTGATCATTGCATTACATATTTGCCATGTCATTTGTCTTGTATGCTTCATAACATCTCATGTTTGTTTATGCTCCTTAGCTTGCATCATTTGCATCCATGATCTTGTATGAACATCTCCATGTCTAGCCTCATGTTCATAGCACTTCATAACATCATAATCATCATCAACATGCTTCTGTTTTTGCTTTGCATCATGTCATTTCATCTCATCTTGCATTGCATTGCATTTCTTTCTAACATTTCAGGTGGTAAGTGAACTTGGGAAGTGAATTTGCCTTCACTTCTCATAACTTTTTCTTCTCATCTCTCTTGCATCCATTGCTGCATTTCTGTATGTGTTTGAGTTTGAGCTTGCTCATTCTTTCTCCTCCCACTTTCTTTCTTCAAGTGACTTGACTTCTTGAATGAAGCAAGCCACTTTGCTTCTCTTGATCTTGTTCATCTGCTTCCTGGTGGTTCTTATGAAGATTGTTCTTGCAAACCTCACAAACCTTAGGATCAACCAAGCATGATAATGAATTAGGGTTTTGATTAGTCCCCCTCCTAGTTTTTCCTTTGTGTCTCTCTTTGAGTCCTCTCTTCTCACCTCATAATCAGGGACTAAACCCTAAAGGCTTTGAGGCTTTGTGATTAGGGTTATGCCTGCATCCTTCTCTTAGGATGGAGTGTATAACTTTAATCCTAAGTGTTAAACCCTTTGTTGTGTTTAAATCTCTTAATCAATTCACTTAATAAATATCAAGACATCACACTTGTAACTTGGGCCTTGCATTAGGGTTCTAATTCTTCCTTAATTGGTTAAGAAGGACTAACCCTAGTGTTAATGGACAAGTCCCCCTCAAGTTGTCTTACAAACCCTAAAACTCACTTCATCATCATATCATTAAATAAAATCCACTTAATCAAAGGCTTGTTTTGTCATGAGTTTAATCCCTAATCATGGATTAAGTTGAGGAGCTTTCCTCAGCTTAAACATTCTCATCTATTATCCTTCTTTTAGGATGGTGTAATGAGTCTGTTTAATCCCTGATTATGGCTTAACCTCATTACTCAACACTAAACAAAAACCACAAAAACATCTAAATAATCACAAGTAGGTTAATGATCTTAATCCTACACCAAAGGTGGTTAAGTGTGAGAATCTGACTTCACACCTAAGGTATTCTCATTACCCCTAAACAGAGGGAAGATGTGATGAGTTTACTAAATCCATTGGTTTAGACTTAAGCTCATTAACTTATGACAAACTTTCAAAAGCAATAAAAGACTGAAAACTCAAAAAAACAAACAATAATCGTCTCCTCCGGGATTCTTTTCTCATCACACTCACTCACGAACGAGAACTTGCTTCTTCCGTCTAATGCAAGACAGTTTGCACCTGAGCCAGACAGGTCATACACTTGAGCATAGGCAAGTAAGCAGTTCACAAGTCAATTCACCTTTCAGTCTCTTTGGGTCGAACTACGGTGTTCTGACTTCCTCATTGCACGAGAGGATACGTAGGCATAACTTAACAGTTATCGAACAAAAGTCTCTGTATATTCCCCCTCTTTCCAGCATCTTTCTCTTAGCCTCGTTGTCTTGAGCATTTCACTCTTTCCCTTACACTGACACTTCATTTACACACTTCACCTTCTTACACTGACACCTGTACATCCTTTTCCAGCTCATTTACACACAAATTGCACTGACACTACCCCTTTAAAACACAAATCTTTTAAGCGTGGATCCCGTCGAGTACGGCGGACAATCTGGGTGCTAATACCTTCCCAGGTTGTAACCAACCCCCTTTCTCAGTCTCTCTGGTTCGCAACCGTCTTATCCATCTTTTTCTAGGTCTATGCAGCATTACCTTTCCTCCGGGATAAAAATGCCTAGCTGGCGACTCTATTCATTCTCCGGTGAGTTCACGGCTGTGTGTTCTCATTGTTCCCTTCGCCGACCGTTCGCGTCTGTACCTTCATCTGACCCCGGTGTCACTTGTCGGGAGCGACACCAAGCAAAGATCTCCACATAGTCATGTAACATCTGAATTAATCTGCTCTTGACACTATCCTCTAATTCAGCCCATATCTTGACATCTTTCCTGTTTTCTTCAGTTCCCAGATTCACAACTTCGACTGGCTCTTCATGTGGCTGTATAGCTTTCTCTTCTTGTTGTAACAACCTAGCAAGCTCTACAGGTACTTCATAATCGTCCTCATTTCCATCTTCAGCTTGATAGATCGGATTCTCGAAATTATAATTGGCAATAGTAGAACTGTTATCAACAGGATCCAGAGTGGATGAGGATCTGCATTTTAGTGATGTGGGTGTGTGTAAGAACACATAGCTGATAAAAAAAAAGACAAGGAACACAATATTTACGAAAACGAAACGTCCACTAATTTTTATTGAATGAAGTATGCAAATGAAATGACATCCCGTAACAAGCACACCATTGTGCCCTGGGTAAGGCACAAGGCTTAAGAGTTTAATTGTTCAAAGAATTACAAACTTTAAAAGCAACAACACAGTAATAGTATTTACTCCTGACTAAAGGAGATAGGAATAACATCTTCAGCCTTCCAGTTATTGAGTCCAGCACCCACAGTAGGAAAAATCCAAACATCCAAGTTGTAGTCTTCATCATGGTCACCCACAACATTGATCTGATTCTTCATAATCCCCTGATTGGTGATACGAACAGCACGAGCACGACGAACAACCTTCTGGGACTCTGTAGTGAAACCCAAACCAAATTTGTCAGACTTGTACGGAATATCAGGAAGTTGACCCCAAATAGTACAACCACCTTCATCCACCACAGCTCTAGCATCTTTAAGGGAAGCCATTGTAGGAGGTACTCTGGTGACCACAGGAACTTTCTTGACAACAGGAGGAGCTTCATAATCATTAACAATCCAAGGAACCACTTCAAATGTCTGACACGGAGTTTCAACATATTCACCTTCCACTTCAAGATATTTAAAGGTGTTCACATGGCTAATCATATACCCTTCCTCTCCGTAAACAGTAACAACCTTTCCCTCTACTGGATATCTCAGCTTTTGATGTAAGGTAGAGGTTACAGCACCTGCCCCATGGATCCAGGGACGCCCAAGCAAACAAGAATATGACGGTCGAATATCCATGACATAAAAGGTAGCATTGAAGACCTGAGAACCTACTTTTATTGGGAGATCAATTTCTCCATGCACCACTCTTCTCGAGCCATCAAAAGCTTTCACCACTATATTACTGGGCTTCAACACAGCATCTTCAGGACTAAGCTTATTCAGGACTTCTTTGGGCAACACATTCAGAGAGGAACCATTGTCTATTAATACATGTGACAGGGTAGTGCCCCTGCATTCAATGGAGATATGCAGAGCCCTATTATGATCTCTCTTGGCGGGAGTCAAATCAGCATCGGAGAAACCTAACCCATTATCATAGGTCAAGTGTGCAACACAATTTTCAAATTGGTCAACAGAAATTTCATTTGGTACATGAGCAGTCTTCAGAAATTTAATCAGGGCCTTAGCATGAGCCTCAGAGCACAACAATAAAGACAGCATAGAAATCTTGGAGGGAGTATGCCCCAATTGATCAACAATGTCATAATCACTCTTGCGAATGATTTTCAATACTTCTTCCATCTGCTTAGAAAGATCATCAGCAGCTGGCACATCAGTTGGTATAGGTTCAATAACAGGACCTTTGCCCCGAGCATCAGTGGTGGAGGTAGTAGCTGAAGTAACTGCATTCTTGGAGGTAGCTGGAGGAGAGAAAACTCTTCCGCTTCGTGTGATCTTACTAGATCCAGCAATATTATCAACATCAAGGTTCGTATCAACAACAGGCGTATCAGCTAATGGTTCCTGCTTAACACCATGGATATAAACATCAGACCCATAATGCCAAGGCACAGCTTTATCAGAAGTATACGGAATAGGACCAGGAGTGGTAATGATCATAGGAGCCACTCTAGCTTCAGCAACAATCTTCACAGGGCCTTCAGCAGTAATCTTAATTGGACCCTTATGAGTGATTTTGACAGGTCCCTTGGAAGTGATCCTTACCGGCACTTTATCAACCATATCTACCTCTTCAATCTCCGTACCTCTAGTTATATGATCCACCATACTCTCCACAGAAGGTGGTGTCCTCTCAAACACTATGGTGTAATTATTCATGAGGCGTTGAATTCCGTCCTTCAACCTCCAGCAACTATCCGGATTATAAGCACAATAGACACAATCTTCACGACAACCTGGAAAGAACCCAGCTTGTACTAACTTCTTTTTGATAACAGACAATGGCGTAGTCAAATCTGCAACTGAGGAAATATGTGAATCTTCATCAATGGCATTGACAGTCTTCTCATGATTTGGCATGGGAGCAGTAATCACATTTGGAGTACCCGGAGGGTCAAACTCAATTTCTCTAGCATCAATCATATCTTGAATTTTGTTCTTCAATACCCAGCAACTATTGGTATCATGTCCCTGACAATTCGAATGATATGCACATCGTGCATTAGGATTGTACCTGGGAGAGGTAACATTAGGATTCTGAGGAGGATCTTTCAGAGTGATAAGTTCATACTTCAACAAGTGTTGCAAAGCTTGGGCCATTGACACGTTGATCTTAGTGAATTGTCTTATAGCCCTCTGTTGATTTCCCTGTGGCTGCTCTGTTGTTGCAGTAGTTGGGTTGGAGATATGAACTACACTCACAGACTGATGCCTTCTACTACGATCAGGTTGACCATAAACAGCATTTGACTCTTTCTTCCCACTGGGAGGCTTCTTTGCAGCACCTGATGAAGAAGCACCCACTTGAATCTTGCCACTCCTTATACCACTTTCTACGCGCTCTCCTGTCATTATCAACTCAGTGAAGCCAGATGATGAGCTTCCAATGAGATGACTGTAAAAAGGACCATTCAACGTGCACATGAACATATCCACTAACTCCCTGTCAGTTAGAGGGGGTTGCACTCTTCCAGCCAAATCTCTCCACTTCTGGGCATACTCCTTGAAAATTTCTTTAGCACCCATGGACATGCTTTGCAGCTGCATGCGAGTGGGGGATAAATCAGCATTGTATTGATATTGCTTATAGAAGGCTTCAGCAAGATCATTCCAATCACGGATGTTGACACTCTCCAACTGATAGTACCATTCCAATTGAGCTCCAGATAAGCTCTCTTGGAAGAAATGGATCCACAACTTCTTATCAGTAGTATGGGGTTAGATTCTCCAGACATAGGACCTCAGATGCAGCTTGGGACAAGAAACACCGTCATAAACTACTGTAAACACCCCAAATTTTCCCTCACCCATTCGCACCATGGCTTGTGATCATCTCATATGCATAAACACAATCATATCATCTCATATCCCTTTTTTTGATTCACTGCATAGATTCTAAGTCATCTGCACCTAGGGTTTGTGACCTGAGCAATCCAAGAGCCACTTGAGCCACTCCAAAGGCCACCAATCACTTCAAAGGGATCCATGTGTGTTCTTATATCTTATTACATCCTCTCAAAGTCAAAAATGCAAAAGAATCACAAGAACTGGGATTGGTGTGGATGCAGAGCCAAGTTTGACTGCATAGTTGACCTAAAATTAGGGTTTTGGTTTCAGAGGCCATAACCTCAAATTTTTTGGTCATTCTTGTTTCCATTGGTCTCTATATGGTATAGGGAGTATGCATATCAATTTTCATGAAGAAATTCCATGGGGAAGTCATCTGATCAAGAGTTGACTTTTCAAGCGAGTCAGTGTAAAATCAGGGCATCTGAGGCCCCCAATGACCCAACCAAGGGGTGATCTTCATCATTTTGAGTGTATATGATCTTTATTTGATCATGGAAGAAGGTTTAAGTTCACAAAAATCAAGAATTTGAAGTTTTGGCAAAGTTGACTTTTTAGGGCATGGTTGACTTTTCAAGAATATGTCATTTTAGGTCATTTTTCAAGCCTTGATTTTTGATCCAAAAAAGCTTCAAAATGAAAAACTTTGGTCATGAAAGTTGTAGAATACATCTTTCCCTTTTCAAAAAGTACAAGAACATGATCTAATTCTTCTTGGATCAAAAGTTATGGTGTGACAAAGTTGCCAAAAATCACTTATTTTCAAGATGTGCACCAAATGAGAAATTTGCAAAAATCATGAACCAAGGTTGTTTGTAACCTCTAGTTGACATCAAACCATGACACAAACATTCTATGTGACCTAAAAGTCAGAATTGAACCAAGAATTCTCATGTTTCATGGCTTATGGAATGAGAAAATCACATGTGAACCAAAGTTGAAGCAACTTGCAAAACTCATGATCACTCCTCATACCACTTGCTACATTGGATGCTGAACCATGCTAGCCTCTCACCTCATCTTGCTGCGCAGCCCATGCCTCTTGTATCAAGCTATAGCTCAAGCCATGCCTTCCTTACACAAAGTGGACTTTTTTGCAAAAGTGAACTTACCAATCAATAAAGGTCAGGTCACATCATCTGACCTATGGGATTATTTTATACTATCCAAATGCAGGCCATTTCATATAGAAGGCAAGGCTGAAACACATCATAGCAGGACATATACAAACTCACTCCATTTTGCATTTTCTCTTCGAAACTCTCTGCTCAGCTCACAAACACTCAAGAAAACTTCACTAATCATCTCACCTTGCCCCATTAAGTAGAAACCAACAAAGAACCAGGCCTGAAACAAGCTATAACATCACTTCACCATTTTCACCCCAAACTGCAGTTTCCTTCGAAACACCTTCCACAACTCACAAACATCCAAACAAACTCCACAAACCGTCTCCACTCATCATCTGGACCACAAAGAACCACTCACATTGGCCTGAAACTGCTTGCATCACCATTGCCATTTTCAACTGAGCTTGAGCAGAAGCTGTTCAAACTCTTCATCTAGCCAGCATAAACTTCTCCAAAGCAATTAAGCATCATCAAGAGGGCATAAGGAGTGGATTTCACAAGGAGGGGAGGTCTGAAAGTTGCTGGAGTGAAAGCTTCGAATCTCAGGTAACTCAAGAACTTTTTTTCCAGAAATGGATTTTTAAGTTCTAAACTTGTTCTCCATGCTTCACTGGTTATCCTGATGCTTTTAGTTTCGAAAATGATGATGAAATGAGAATTTAATTTCTCTCTGAAACTTTTTTGCCCTAGTTCTTGTTTGCTTCGATTCAGCTATTCCAGGAAGAATAAATTTGTTTTGATTGGGGGTTTTGGTTCGTGAGTGAGTGGGAATCATTTCCATGTTTTTAGATTTCGTTTTAGTTAGGTTTTGAGAGTTTTGGAGATTTTCAGGGAGGGTGCTGGCCGGAGAAGACGACCGGAAGTCTTCTCCGGCAGCCTGAGAGTCATTAACTGCTAATTAGGGTTAGGGCACCAGGTTTGAATGTGAGCCAATGGATTGTGTTTCCCGCGCGCGATTGGAGGGCCTAGATCATTTCATTAAGATTTAATTATGGATTATTATTTAATTAATCAGGATTAGGTTGGTTTGAATCTGGGCCGCCCAGATGCGCGCCCAGTCAAACCTTTTGAACCCAGTTTGAATCCCAGCCACCCATCCTGCATACTTCAGTTTATTTTATTTATTTTCATTTCTTTTTCATTTTATTTGCATAATTTATTAAAAATAGTAAAACTTGTCTAAAAATTATGAAATTTTTTATCCTGAATTTCATTAATTTTTATGACATAAAAATATTTTTTATTTTATTTTTAGCATTTAAAAAGTATTTTTAAATATTTAAAAGATTATTTTTAATTGATTAATGAGAATTAATTTATTAAAAATACTTTTAAGTATCTAAAAATCACCAAAAAATTCATGAAATGTTCTAAGACATTTAGAAACATTGTCCAACCTTCAAACCAAATTTCTTTTTGGATCTTGATGCATTTTGAGAATTTTTCATTGAATTAAAATCATTTTTGTGCATTATTTTGATCCAAAGTTTAAAAAATCATTTCTGCCTATCCATGAAGAGTTGGACATTGATTCTTCTTGCATTGCATTATGTTTAGCATGTGGTTTTTGAGATTAAATTGCCATGATTTGATCTTGCATTTTCAAATTGTTTGACATTTTTCTTGTTTAGGAACCCTAAAAACCCTAGAAACTTGTAAAAATCATAACTTGAGATTGGTTAGGAGTTGAGACCTCTCCTTTGGGCATTGGTTTAGTATAGGATTAGGGGTCCTTTGAGTGGCGTTTTCATTTTTTTATCTTAGGGTTTGCTTCTGATTTTGACTTTTGTTTGATGTTTGGTTCATAAACCCTAATTTGGGCTTCCATATGCATCCATCTTGCATCTTCTTGCATAACATGACTTGCCATGACATTTCAAGCATCCATGTGATTCATTTGACATCATAAGACATATAGAAAGCATGTTTGATCATTGCATCATGTATTTGCCATGTTGTATGTCATATGCACTTCATGACTTTTCATGTGTTTTCATGGTTCCTAACTTGCTTCATTTGCATTCATAAACTTGTATGATCATCTCCGTGTGCTGCCTCATGCTTGTAGCATCTCATAACATCATTAGCATCATGTAAATGCTTCTAGTTTTGTTTCTCATCATGTCATCTCATCCCATTTTGCATTGCATTGCATTTCTTTTCTAACATTTCAGGTGGTAAGTGAACATGAGAAGTGAATTTGCCTTCACTTCTCATAACCTTTCTTTTCATCTCTCTTGCATCCATTGCTGCATTTTCTATATGTATTTGAGTTTGAGCTTGCTCATTTTTCTTCTTCCCACTTTCTTTCTTCAAGTGACTTGACTTCTTGAATGAAGCAAGTCACTTTGCTTCTCTTGATCCTTTCATCTGCTTCCTGGTGGTTCCACTGAAGATTTCTCTTGAAGACCTCACAAACCTTAGGAACAACCAAGCATGACAATGATTAGGGTTTTGATTAGTCACCCCTTTTAGTTTTTACCTTTGTGTCTCTTTTGAGTCATCTCTTCCCACCTCATAATCAGGGACTAAACCCTAAAGGCTTTAAGGCTTTGTGATTAAGCTTATGCCTGCATCCTTCTCTTAGGATGGAGTGTATAACTTTAATCCTAAGTGTTAAACCCTTAATGTGTTTAACTCCCTTAATCAATTCATCTAATAATCATCAAGACATCACACTTGTAACTTGGGCCTTGCATTAGGGTTCTAATTCTTCCTTAACTGGTTAAGAAGGACTAACCCTAGTGTTAATGGACAAGTCCACCTCAAGTTGTCTTACAAATCATAAAACTCACTTCATCATCATATCATTGAATAAAATCCACTTAATCAAAGGCTTGTTTTGTCATGAGTTTAATCCCTAATCATGGATTAAGTTGAGGAGCTTTCCTCAGCTTGAACATTCTCATCTATTATCCTTCTATTAGGATGGTGTAATGAGTCTGTTTAAATCTTTGATTATGGCTTAACCTCATTACTTAACACTAAACAAAAACAACAAAAACATCTAAATAATCACAAGTAGGTTAATGATCTTAACCCTACACCAAAGGTGATTAAATTTGAGAAGCTGACTTCACACTTAAAGTATTCTCATTACCCCTAATCAGAGGGAAGATGTGATGAGTTTACTAAATCCATTGGTTTAGGCTCAAGCTCATTAACTTATGACAAACTTTCAAAAGCAATAAAAGACTGAAAACACAAAAAACAAACAATAATCGTCTCCTCCGGGATTCTTTTCTCATCTCATTCATTCACAAACGAGAACTTGCTTCTTCCGTCTAATGCAAGACAGTTTGCATCTGGGTCAGACAGATCATACACTTGAGCATAGACAAGTAAGCAGTTCACAAGTCAATTCATCTTTCAGTCTCTTTGGGTCGAACTACGGTGTTCTGACTTCCTCATTGCACGAGAGGATACGTAGGCATAACTTAACAGTTATCGAACAAAAGTCTCTGCATATTCCCCCTCTTTCCAGCTTTATTCTTTTAGCCTCACATTCTTGAGCATTTCATTCTTGTTCTTACACTGACACATCATTTATACACTTCACACTTCCTTTACACTGACACCTGTACATCCTTTTCCAGCTCTTTTACACACAAATTGCACTGACACTACCCCTTTAAAACACAAATCTTTTAAGCGTGGATCCCGTCGAGTACGACGGACAATCTGGGTGCTAATACCTTCCCAGGTTGTAACCAACCCCCTTTCTCAGTCTCTCTGGTTCGCGACCGTCTTATCCATATCTTTCTAGGTCTATGCAGCATTACCTTTCCTCCGGGATAAAAATGCCTAGCTGGCGACTCTTTTCATCTCCAGTGAGTTCACTGCCGTGTGTTCTCATTGTTCCCTTTGCCGACCGTTCGCGTCTGTACCCCATTTGACCCGGCTTCATTTGGTGGGAGCGACAGCTTGGCGACTCTGCTGGGGATAAACCTTATACTGCAACCAGGGCTTCTGGTTCTTTTTGTGGGTTCCTCCTAGCGCTTGTTTGATTTGTGTTTACTGGGGTGTCATGTGCTTATTTGTGTTTGTGTATTTGTATTTATTTTGTACAGTTTTGTTTATTGCTTTCTTTATAGCTTTATGCATATATTATCATATTGTCATACTGTGTTGCTGGCTGGATCTGGTTTTACCTTGCTGGGTGGGGTTCTATTGAGAGTTAAGGTCCTACACCTGGGACCTGAGTGACACCTAGGCTAGAGTGAATCATATTCTTTCCCATTCCATTTCGGTCTGGTGCGGGAATATGAAACACGGTTCAGATATGGGTTTCTTCTTGAGAACTCTGTGTTGCAGATTTCCTGCAATGCTAGGGCTATCTGGGAAGCCTGCTAAGTCTGGATGACCTTTTAGTATTGACCTTCAGAAACTGAGGTGAATTATAGGAGGAACTTTTATGGTTATTGTAAACACTGTACCTCCGGGTTAGAAGTGTTTACACTTCTCATAACTGATCCAAGTCTGAGGATCCTTATTTTAGAACACCACCTGTGAGGGGGTTGGGCTGTTTACAGGTTTGCAGGTACCTTGACCTCAGAATACCCTGTTACTTTGATTAAGAATACTCCATGTTGGAACAGTTCTTGTGATTCTAAAACCTTGGACATGTGGCTCTTTATTTGAGTCCCCCACCCTGGTTACTGGACTTATAGACCTCCATCTGGATTTCTTACACACATGGGCTTATATCAGAGCATTTGATCAGATCCAGCTCAGTCACAAACCCTTGCATATCATTTGCATACATAATCATTGCATCATATTGACATTTGCTTATTTGTGTTTCAGGGTATCCATCTTCATTTGGTTTTGGTTTTGACCCCATCTTCAGCATTGACCTATCTTCATCAACATCTGCTTCAGCTATCAGCTGTCTACTTCAGTCATTTGCACCAGCCAACCAGTGGCCCATTCTTCAACATCATCATCAGCACTTGTCTCTACTCAGTCTCAACATCATGGCTCCTAAGAAAAGCAATATCACCTACCACTTCTTCCAACCAGAGTTAGCAGACATCAGGAGGATTCAGACCCTGATCACTCCAGACCATGTACCATTGTTCAGGGAACACCATGGAGATATACTTGATATGGTTATGGATCTGGACCCTTCACAGAGAAGCCTGATCCACACCTGCCTTCAGTTTTATGATCCCCTACTAAGATGTTTCACTTTCCAGGATTTTCAGATGGGGCCCTTATTGGAAGAATACTCATCATTAGTTGGTATACCTATCAGGAGAGAGATCCCTTTCAATCCTGAGATAGCTTTCCCAAGCAATGAAGAGGTAGCAAAGGCATTGCATCTGGAACCAACCTTGATTGAGCAGCATATGACTTCTAAGGCTGGAATCCCAGGCCTGCATCTGGATTTCTTGATCTCTCAAGCTACCCTGAAAGCTTCTCTAGGAGAGTGGAGAGCAGTTTGTGCTTTATTGGCCCTGAGTATATATGGGATTGTGTTGTTTGCAGATGAGCCTCGATTCATTAGTAAGAATGCAATCCATCTGTTCATTCTAAGGAACCCGGTGCCAACTTTATTGGGTGATCTCTACTATTCAGTGCATCAGAGGAATGAAAAGCAGAGGGGAAGACTAGTGAGGTGTTGTGCTCCATTGTTCCATACTTGGCTTCTCAGGCATCTACCTAGGACAGATGCATTTTTGAACCCTCATCAACAGAAAAACTGGGCTGGAAGACTTACTACTCTTACTTCAGCTGATATCAGGTGGTGCACTCAGAACACAAAGGGCAGGGATATCATCACCAGCTGTGGGCATTTTCCCAATGTGCCCCTAATAGGAGTTAAGGGTAGTATTAATTACAACCCCCTGCTGTTCAGAAGACAACTGGGCTATGCACTGGTCCACACTCCTAAGGCACAGGACTTGGTTGAGACTCTTTATTGTGAGAACAAGATTAGTCTGGCTATTGTTAGACAGGCAGCCTGGGCCTGGGACAATGTACAGACTAAGGGGATAACCATCCTGGGAAAGTGTAACAATGTGGCATCAGCACAATACTATGATTGGTCCTATGCTAGGGCTCAATTCTCTGGGATGCCCTTTACTATTGAAGATGTGCCCGGGCCTTCCACAGCACCACCTCCAGCAACTGTCAGTCTAGAGGAGTTTGAGAAGTTGAAAGAGAGAAATGAGAAGTTAACTCAAGCTTTGCAGAAGACCCTCTATGAGAGGAGTGATGGGAGATTGGATATTGAAAGATTGGAGAAGCTGAAGAAAGAGCATCTGGCTAAGATTGAGAAGTCTGAAGATTACATTAAGAAGTCTAGGGCTGGAGAGCAAATCCTGAAGAATGCTTGCAAGGAAGCCCAATTCCAGAAAGCTAGGACAGACTTGTATCTGAAGGAGAGTCAGGCTAGGTGGGTCAGGATCACCGAGGCTCACACCTTGGAGGACAAGAGAGTCCAAGACAAGATGGAGCAGATGGAAGCTAGTGCGAAAGAACAGCAAGAAGCCCTGGCAGCAGCCCAGAGGGAGATATCAGAGCTGAAGATCAGAGCTGGAGTGAAGAGGTCAAAGGACCAAAGTCAGCGCAAGAAGTTGACTACAGTTGTTGCTACCCGAAACCTCCTTATCAGGAATCTCACGGAGCGTCCAGCTGATCCTGTGACCGAAGCACTTCTCAAGGAAGTTCGTGAGGACGAGTTTGGTCTTGGTGTTTGACCATTTGATTGTTGTAGCTTTCATTCCATGTACTTTTATTTTCTTTTCTTGTAGTGTATCTTGACCCCTCAGAGGGCTTGTATTTGTAAAACAACTATGTACCTTTGCTTTTTGTAATATATGTTTGTGCTGGTTTGCTTCATCTGAGTTTTCTTCAAGCAACTTCAACAGCATCTTCAAGGGTCTGGAAGGGTCAAAACTGAATGCCAAGCCGGATGCCTTGAAAACAAATAAGCATACTGCATTGCATGCTAACCCTTTGTTTGTTTTGTAGGTTTTTGTTTTGTTGTTGCTAACTCTGTTGTGATGTTCAGGAACTATTGCTCGTCGCCGGGTGTTTCCCCTCAATCGTCCGCACCGATATCCAACCCGAAACAACCTTCCGGGAATTCAGATGGATCAGGTACAGCAGGACCTTGCAGAGGTCAGGAATCAAATGGCAAACGAAAGATTGGAAATGAGAACACAGATGACGCAGTTCATGGAAGTGATGAACAACATGGCTCAGAGCCAGGAAAGATTGAGAGCCATGGTGGAAAGGCAGAATCAAGAAGAACCCCATGTGGGGACTGCTGGCACAAGTAACAACGAGAGGGTCCAACCTCATGTCAATCCCCCAGTTTTTGGACCCCATCTCCATCCAGAGGCCAACATCCCTGTCAATATACAAGGGACTGCCACAGCAGGGAGGGTACTGCAAGAAGACCCTCAAGAAGACCAGTTCACAGTAATGGGAGCTAGAGAAGAAGCTTATGATAGAAGGTTGGATGAGATAGCTGAGAAGTTAAGATCCTTAGAGTCTCAAAACTCTTTGGGTTTTGACGTTATGGATACGGGCTTGGTAGACGGGGTCAGGATTCCCCACAAGTTCAAGCCACCATGTTTCGAAAAGTATAATGGGACTTCCTGTCCCCGAACCCATCTACAATCTTTTCTCGGGAGATTAAAAGCTTATACCATGGACGAGAAGTTGTGGATGTTCTATTTTGAAGATAGCTTGACTGGAGCTTCGAGGGAGTGGTATTCCCATCTGACAAGAGCAACAATTAGATGCTGGAAGGACCTGGCAGAGGCCTTCATCAGACAATATCAGTATAATCTGGATATGGCACCCAACAGGACTCTCCTAATGGGAATGTCACAGTCATCTAGAGAGAGCTTCAGAGAATATGCTCAAAGATGGAGACAGCTTGCTGCTGCTGTCCAGCCACCTATGTCTGAAAGAGAGATGGCTGATATGTTCATGAATACCCTTCAGGGAACTTACATTGATAGGCTAGCTGCCTTCTCATCTACCAGCTTTGCAGATGTAGTCATAGCCGGGGAGAGAATTGAAAGCCTACTGAAGATGGGTAAGATCTCAGACAACGGTGCAAGCTCATCCAGTAATGCAAGGAAGCCTTTTATAGGCCCAAGAAGGACTGGTGAGACTAATGCCATCCACACCAACAGGGGTAGGCCCCAATATGTTCATAGACCAGTAGCAGCAGTCACCATCCCTGCTCTAGCTCATCCACAACCAGTCTATCAACCTCCGCAACAAAACTATCAGCAGCAACCTCAGTACCATCAACAAAGTCAGTATCCTCCAAGAAATTACAACAACAGCAACACCAACAACAATAACCAGCAAAGGCCATTCCAACAGAGGCCATCTCAAGCTAACAGAGTGATCGATCCGATCCCAATGCCATATGCTACATTGCTGCCACAGCTCTTGAAACTCAACCTAGTTGAGCTAAGGACGTTGGCACCCCCAGATCCCAACAGTCTACCCAGGAATTACGACTCCAATGCTAGGTGTGCTTTTCATTCAAACGCACCTGGCCATAGTACGGAAAAGTGCAGAGCCTTGCACATGAAGGTACAAGACCTGGTAGACTCCAAAGCTCTGAATTTTGCACCACCACCCAATGTCAACAAAAATCCTATGCCAAACCATGGTGGTCCCCGAATTAACGCTATTGAAGAAGACAAGCCATCTTATTTAATAACCAGTGTGGGTCAGATCCGGACACCGTTAGTAGAAATCAAGGCTCAACTCCTAGAATGTCAAATGTTCCCGGGGTGTGAGTTGGGCTGCGCTTACTGCAATATCTCGGTAAATGGGTGCGATAATTTAAGGGATGGCATAGATGGTCTCATTCAGAGTGGCCAGCTTCAGATCACCACATCATTTCCTACAAACCCAGCAATCTCATCAGCAACGACTCCAGAACCTCCTACAACTGCAACAACCATTGTCCCTGACAATTCTTCGGCTTCATCAACAAGTACTTCATCTATTATCTCAACTGATCAGTTATCAACAAATTTTTCTTCTACGACTCCAGCACCACTCCATTTTGAAACTCCTACAACAACAACATCCATCCTTCCACCAATGTCTCCTACAACACCAGCAACAAATCATGAAGATGTCTCAACTGTCACAATATTTTACGATCCTGAAAACAACTCTGCCTACAACTCAGAAGGTGCTGCTCCCATCAGAGCACCAGTTACAATTTATTATGATCCACAGACTGTTACAGTTCCTTCAACAGCTGCAGTCAGTCCAGTCACTATCACGGTGCCTGGACCGGTACCTTATGAAAGCAGTAATGCCATCCCGTGGCATTACGGCTCTGACCTGTACTGCGAAGGACAAAGAATCACTTTTGAATCATCAACCCCTGCACCACAAATTGACAATGTGGGAGGAGGCGGAGGCTTCACTCGAAGCGGACGTCTTTTCGCTCCACAAATTCAGAGACCCACTGCCGAAGCAGAAGCTGCTGCCAAGGCAAAAGGGAAGAGCCCGGTGCAGGAAGATCAAGCTGTTAAGGAAGCTTTGAAGACACCCTTTGATCAAGAGGTTGATGAGTTCATGCGAATCATCAAGAAGAGCGATTATAAAATAGTGGATCAGCTTCATCAGACGCCTTCCAAGATCTCAATCCTATCATTGCTTATGTGCTCCGAAGCCCATCGGAATGCACTACTCAAAGTCTTGCACGCAGCTTACGTGCCTGAAGAGATCACCGTCAATCAGCTGGAAGCTGTAGTTGGAAATGTTAATGCTAGTCACGGACTAGGGTTCACCAATACTGATTTGACAACGGAAGGCCGCAACCATAACAAAGCCTTGCACATAACCATGGAATGTAAAGGTGCTGTCCTTTCTCATGTGCTGGTAGACACGGGGTCATCCCTCAATGTCTTACCTAAAAAGGCCCTGGTGAAGCTAGAATATGATGGGTTGGCATTGAGACCCAGCAACCTGGTGGTGAGAGCCTTTGATGGTTCAAAGAGATCGGTTCTGGGGGAGATTGAGTTACCCATAACGGTTGGCCCGCAGATCTTCAAAACTATCTTCTACGTGATGGATATACAGCCTGCCTACAGCTGTCTATTGGGTAGGCCATGGATTCACGCCGCTGGCGCCGTAACCTCTACCCTTCACCAGAAGTTAAAATATGAGTGGGAGGGTCAAATCGTTACAATCTGTGGAGAGGAGGATATTTTTGTCAGCCACCTGGCTACCTATAAGTATATTGAGATGGATGGGGAGATCCATGAAACAATGAGCCAAGGTTTTGAAGCCTTGAATGTCAATGAAACATCTGCTGTATCTGGTACTTCAATGTCATCATACCAACAAGCCCGGAAGGTTGTTGAGGGAGGAAACGCCCAAGGCTGGGGCAAACTGTTATCGGTGGAGAAGAAAGAGGACAGATTTGGGTTGGGTTACAAACCAACTCAACAAGATCAAGCAGCGGCTGCGAAGGAGCCCAATTTTGTGAGTGGGGGGATGCTTACCCCTGATGCTATCAACTGTCTGGAAGACGAGCTGGAAGAAGAACGCAACCTGGAAAGATGGATTCGTCCAAAGATCCCGGGGAGCAGTATCTCAAACTGGTCTTCCCAGGAAATTATAAGGGTTACTCATGCAGAGTAATTATTATTTCCTGTATTTTTATAGCATGCATCAAAGTCTTGCATCTTGCCCAAGATGACAAGACTCATTTTGTAATCGGGCCATCTGTAATTTTTGTGCAACAAGATTAATCAATGAAATATCAGACATCTTTTGCAAATGAGTCCTTTTCTTTTCCCGCTCACTGTTTTTCCATTTTTCTTTTTGTACAAAAAAAATAAATGGCAGTGTTTTCAAAATGATAACTCTATTTCACTTTTCTAAGCAAGGTTAAAAACCAATCACTAAAATGAACAAACTAAACCCTTGCAGAGAGTGCCTTCCAGACAGCACCGACAACAGCACGGCTATGACTTCGTATGACTTTGACAATCCGATCAATCAAGCTGATGAAGGGGTTGAAGGAGAATATGAGCTTCCTGAAGAGCTAGCCAGGTTGTTAAGACAAGAGGAAAAAGTTATTACTCCTCACCAGGAGGAGGTTGAAGTGATTAATCTTGGTACAGATGAAGACGTGAAAGAGGTTAAAATCGGGGCCTGCCTGCAAGACTCAGTGAAGAGACAACTGATCGATCTGCTTCAAGAGTATGTGGACGTGTTTGCTTGGTCGTATCAAGACATGCCAGGGTTGGATACCGACATTGTTGTGCACAAGCTGCCTTTGAGGGAAGAATGCCCACCAGTCAAACAGAAATTGCGCCGTACTCGCCCAGACATGGCAATGAAGATCAAGGAAGAGGTACAAAAGCAGTGGGACGCCGGGTTCCTTGCTGTAACTAGCTATCCGCCGTGGGTTGCTAATATTGTGCCTGTGCCTAAGAAAGACGGCAAAGTAAGAATGTGTGTTGACTACCGGGACCTGAACAGAGCCAGCCCGAAAGATGATTTTCCATTACCTCACATCGACGTATTGGTGGATAACACGGCTCAGTTCTCGGTATTCTCCTTCATGGACGGATTTTCAGGATACAATCAGATCAAGATGTCACCTGAAGACATGGAGAAGACAACATTCATTACACCTTGGGGCACGTTCTGTTACAGAGTGATGCCATTCGGACTGAAGAATGCTGGTGCAACATATCAACGGGCTATGGTGACACTATTCCACGATATGATCCATAAGGAAATAGAATGTTATGTGGATGACATGATCGCCAAGTCCCTTACTGAAGAAGACCACTTGGTGAATCTGCTGAAGCTATTCAAGCGTCTGAGGAAGTACCAATTAAAGCTGAACCCCAACAAGTGCACATTCGGGGTGCGATCTGGTAAGCTGCTGGGTTTTATTGTAAGCGAGAAAGGGATTGAAGTTGACCCTGACAAAGTCAAAGCCATCCAAGAGATGCCTGCACCGAAAACAGAGAAAGAAGTTCGAGGGTTCTTAGGTCGATTGAACTACATCTCACGGTTCATATCTCACCTTACAGCAACCTGTGAACCCTTGTTCAAACTGTTGAGAAAAGAACAAACGGTCAGGTGGAATGAAGATTGCCAAAGGGCTTTTGACAAGATCAAGGAGTACTTACAAAAACCTCCAATCCTTATGCCTCCAGTTGAAGGAAGACCTCTGATAATGTACTTGACAGTATTAGAAGAGTCAATGGGGTGTGTGTTGGGCCAACATGACGAGTCTGGTCGAAAAGAGTATGCAATATACTACCTGAGCAAAAAGTTTACCGACTGTGAACAACGTTATTCACTGCTCGAGAAAACTTGCTGTGCTTTAGCGTGGGCTGCTCGCCGACTAAGATAGTATATGTTGACCCACACTACCTTATTGATATCCAAAATGGACCCAGTCAAGTACATTTTCGAGAAGCCAGCCCTTACCGGACGGGTTGCAAGATGGCAAATGATTCTCACAGAATACGACATCCAGTACACCTATCAGAAAGCCATCAAGGGCAGTGTACTATCTGAATATCTTGCTGAGCAACCCATTGATGACTATCAGCCTATGAGATTTGACTTCCCGGATGAAGACATCATGTTCATAAAAGCAAAAGATCATGAAGAGCCTGTTCACATTGAAGGGCCTGACCCGGAAGAAGAATGGACTATGATGTTTGACGGGGCTGTTAACATGAATGGTCGTGGTGTTGGTGCGGTACTCATTACACCTAAAGGAGTTCACATGCCTTTCTCGGCAAAACTCACTTTCAACTGCACTAACAACGAAGCTGAATACGAAGCTTGCATTATGGGTCTTGAGGAAGCCATTGACCTCAGGATCAAGACATTGACAGTATTCGGAGATTCAGCTCTGGTAATCAATCAAACCAATGGCAAATGGTACACCCACCAGGATCATCTGATACCTTACAGGGACTATACGAGGAGGTTGTTGACTTTCTTTACAACAGTCAAGCTTGAGTATATCCCTCGGGACGAGAATCAGTTTGCAGATGCTCTGGCTACCATTTCGTCCATGATCAAAGTTCAAGCTGCTAACTTTGTACCTCAGATTTCAGTATCCAGACTCGACAGACCAGCATATGTGTTCGCAGCAGATGTTGTTAAAGATGATAAGCCTTGGTTCCATTACATTATGTGCTTCTTGGAGGACCAAACATACCCACCTGGGGCATCATCCAATGATAAGAAGACATTAAGAAGGCTTGCTGGTAGTTTCTTTCTGAACACCGATGGTTCCCTCTACAAAAGGAACTTTGATATGGTACTCCTCAGATGTGTTGATAAGACAGAAGCGGAGTTGTTGATGCATGAAGTGCACGAAGGATCCTTTGGTACCCATGCAGGAGGGCATGCCATGGCCAAGAAATTGTTGAGATCGGGCTATTACTGGATCACGATGGATGCAGACTGTTGTGCCTACGCCAGAAAATGCCATAAATGCCAGATTTATGCAGATAAGGTGCATGTGCCTCCCAATCCTTTGAACATCATGTCTTCACCCTGGCCCTTTGCTATGTGGGGCATTGACATGATTGGCAAGATTGAACCGACTGCTTCGAATGGCCATAGATTCATCCTGGTTGCCATTGACTATTTCACTAAATGGGTCGAAGCAGCTTCCTATGCAAATGTTACAAGGCAAGTGGTAGCCAGATTTCTGAAGAGAGATATCATCTGTCGATACGGAGTTCCCGAGCGAATCATTACTAATAATGGTTCCAACTTGAACAACAAAATGATGGCAGAGCTATGCCGGGACTTCAAGATTCAACATCACAATTCTTCTCCTTACAGACCAAAGATGAACGGCGCTGTTGAGGCAGCTAATAAAAATATCAAGAAGATTGTGCAGAAGATGGTGGTCACTTACAAAGACTGGCATGAAATGTTACCGTTTGCCTTGCATGGGTACCGCACGTCAATCAGAACATCTACTGGGGCAACACCGTATCAGCTTGTGTATGGTATGGAGGCAGTCCTACCTGTTGAAGTTGAGTTACCCTCTCTACGGGTACTGATGGATGTTAAACTGAGTGAAGCAGAATGGGTTCGGGCCCGATACGAACAACTGAGTCTGATTGAAGAGAAAAGATTGGCTGCAATCTGTCATGGGCAGTTGTATCAGAAAAGAATGAAGAAAGCCTTCGACCAGAAAGTCAGGCACCGAGAGTACCAAGTAGGAGATCTTGTGCTAAAGAGAATCCTCCCTCCTCATACAGACCACAGGGGCAAATGGACTCCGAACTATGAAGGACCATTCGTAGTAAAGAAGGTTTTCTCTGGTGGAGCACTGATGCTCAGCACCATGGATGGTGAAGACTTCCCGTCCCCTGTGAATTCAGATGCTGTTAAAAAACACTTCGCATAAAATGACCCGCTGGACATAAAAACAGAATGTAAGTCCAGGCAAAAATAGGGCATCCCGGCGAGTCAAAGACAGAATAAAAGACTCGGGCAAAAATAAGGGAAAATAAACAAAAATGTACACCCGCTGAGTTGAAAAGCTGCATTGGACAGCTCAGGCAAAAATGGGTATCCCGATGGATTGAAAACCCGAAAGGGCGATCCATGCAAAATAAGGGAATAAGCGAACAACTGCATTCTGAATTCGTCTGTATCATCTACAACTTGGTAAGCTTCGAAAGGATCAAGCTTCAATCAGAATCAACAATCTTCATGAAAGCAAGATGAGAAGAACGTCAAAAGTCATACGAGTCATGACGAGAGAGGAAGCTCCTTAAAGCGTCATCAACACTGCCAACATTTTGTTTCTCAATTTGTAACAATCTCCTCATTTCAGGGGATATGTTCCTTTGACTGTATCTCGCCAATTCAGGGCATATGAATTAATAAAATCAGATTTTCAGTCATGTCTCGTTTTGTACATTTTATTTGCAAAAAATGTCTGATGTCTTAAAAGAAAAAAAACTGATTGCATAAGAATACAGATGTTTATCTTCAAATAAAAACATGCTTGCAGGAAATATGCTTACTCTCAGAAGTATCTAAACTCCTATGACGAAATCCAGTAAGGGATACCTCGGGATCACTTGTGCGTTTCTCTATCTTTTTCAGGATTGCAGGTATCCAGAACGCAACTTGGGGCATGAAAACTTTATCCCGGCAAGCTGGCAAACCAACACTCAATTTTAGCACCCGAAGTGCTTTCTCCCCAGCTGAGTTGCCTCCCATGACTTCCCCCAGCTGGGTTTGCCACTTATTGCTTATCCCCATCAGAGCTGCCAGGCATCATAGAAGGCGCCCATATCCCCGGCTGAGTCAAGAATCTACTTCAGCAGAATCCCTAGGGAGATCTCAATGATTTCTCTTTCTCCCCAGCCGAGTTACCATCTCGCCCTCAGCCGAGTATAAAAGTCAGGGAACCATCCCCCCACAGAGCCCCAACCTCTATCCAGAAGAGCAACGCACGAAGGAATCACAACGGAGTGAAGAAAGCTTCTTCAAGCCCCAGCTGGGTCTCTCATTTATTAGGATAGGTCTATCAATGACCTGTATCCCCAAGCAGACATCATCTCATCAGATCTACTAATGATCTCACCCCCAGCTAGGATGTCCCTTCCAAGCAGATCGGCCAGAGGTCTTCGCAGCAACGGGATCTGAATCCCGGTTTGGTATCTTTGCATAATCATAGCATTCGCATCATATTTACCCACAAAGCGTAGCATTCCGTCTAACACGGAGCATTACGGCAAAAATCCAACACATAGCATAATCATAAGCCATGTTTTAAATCAGCACTTGTGAATAATGACAGTTCATCAACGTACAGAAAAAATCCCACCAGAATCCCCAGCAAAAACAGCTGCCTCACAATCCACAAACACCAGTACATACTCATTTTGACACCCGTCCGTGCCATCTTTCCCCAGTAAAGTCGCCCGAACACTCCTTGCGAACAAGATCACCCGTATTACAGATATTTCCTGACACCCGTCCGTGTCATACTCCCAGCAGAAAGCCAAAGACATCCTCTTTGCACTCACATGTACTTACATACACAATCCTTTGACATTCGTCCGTGTCATATCCCCAACACAGTCGTCTACACTTTTACAACCCAGATACTTGTTCATATTATACTTTTCTCTCTTGACACTCGTCCGTGTCACCCTCCCTAGCAGATAAGCACTCGTCTATACAATACTCATACTCGTTACTCATGTCACACTCATACGGATACTCGTCCGTATCTTGTATATACCTTTCATATCCCCACAGATTCAACACTAGTCCTTGTTCTTTGTTAACCTCGTTGGTACTCGTCTGTACCATCATCTCAGAGCATGCGTCCAGCGTTTGTTTCTACATGATACTCGTCCGTATCATAGTCTTAAGGATGCTCGTCCGCATCTTTAATCCATACACTGTGTCAAACACTTATGTCCTCTTGAATATAGATACTCGCCTGTGTCTACTTTTCCCCAGGAGAGTCCTCTTAGATTCAACACTCGTCCGTGTTCTCTGATAACCAGTTGATACTCGTCCGTATCATCATCTTTGAACACGCGTCAGTATTTGTTTCTACCCGATACTCGTCCGTATCGTAGGGATGCTCGTCCGCATCTTTAATCTATATACAATACCAAACACTTATACCTTTTGTTTCTTGGATATAAACACCCGTCCGTGTTTACTACTCCCCAGGAGATCGCCAATAAAGCAATTTTTCCTTTTATCTGACACTCGTCCTGTGTCATGATAAACCCTGAGAGCAGCCGTACCCTGCTAGGTGGTCGTCCTCCACCTCTTGATGGCCGTCCTCCATCATGCTCATCCGATGGCCGTCCCCATCATTGATTTTAGCAGCCGTCCCCTGCTAGGTGGTCGTCCTCCACCCGTTGATGATCGTCCTTCATCATTTTATCCAATGGCCGTCCCCATTGTTGATTTTGGTTATCTGGCATTCGTCCTATGTCATGATAAACCTTGAGAGCAGCCGTCCCCTGCTAGGTGGTCGTCCTCCACCTCTTGATGGTCGTCCTCCATCATGCTCATCCGATGGCCGTCCCCATCGTTGATATTTTCGGCAGCCGTACCCTGCCAGGTGGTCGTCCTCCACCTTTGATGGTCGTCCCCATCATTTTTCTTTTATTCCCCAACAGAGCAGCCATACCCTGCTAGATGATCGTCCTTCATCTTTGATGGTCGTACCCCATCATCTGTTTATTTCATTTATTCTTTAACCCGATGGCCGTCCCCGTCGTGGTCCCTTTTCCTTTTCCTTTAGCCCGATGGCCGTCCCCATCGTCGGTTACCTTACTTTATGAACTTGATGGCCGTCCCCGTCATGTTTCATCAATCCCCATAGAATTTTACTGCTTTATCTTGATGGCCGTCCCCATCACAATCTTTTTTCCAGCTAGTCGGTCGTCCCCGTCTTGGCTTTACCTTTTATCCCCAGCATGTCGGCCGTCCCCGTCATTGCTTTATTTCCCACACTTTACAATATACTTTATTTTTCCCTTTTACAATCTATATCCCTTTTCTTCTTCATTCTGTGAGTGCAAATTTTGGACTGTCTTTGGTATTCAACCACAAGTTATCTTGTTTGCCTGTCAAGCCGTCGCTTACATCCTGCACAGCTAACTCATGATTGAATAGGGGCAGCTGTAAACACCCCAAATTTTCCCTCACCCATTCACACCATGGCTTGTGATCATCTCATATGCATAAACACAATCATATCATCTCATATCCCTTTTTTTGATTCACTGCATAGATTCTAAGTCATCTGCACCTAGGGTTTGTGACCTGAGCAATCCAAGAGCCACTTGAGCCACTCCAAAGGCCACCAATCACTTCAAAGGGATCCATGTGTGTTCTTATATCTTATTACATCCTCTCAAAGTCAAAAATGCAAAAGAATCACAAGAACTGGGATTGGTGTGGATGCAGAGCCAAGTTTGACTGCACAGTTGACCTAAAATTAGGGTTTGGGTTTCAGAGGCCATAACCTCAAATTTTTTGGTCATTCTTGTTTCCATTGGTCTCTATATGGTATAGGGAGTATGCATATCAATTTTCATGAAGAAATTCCATGGGGAAGTCATCTGATCAAGAGTTGACTTTTCAAGCGAGTCAGTGTAAAATCAGGGCATCTGAGGCCCCCAATGACCCAACCAAGGGGTGATCTTCATCATTTTGAGTGTATATGATCTTTATTTGATCATGGAAGAAGGTTTAAGTTCACAAAAATCAAGAATTTGAAGTTTTGGCAAAGTTGACTTTTTAGGGCATGGTTGACTTTTCAAGAATATGTCATTTTAGGTCATTTTTCAAGCCTTGATTTTTGATCCAAAAAAGCTTCAAAATGAAAAACTTTGGTCATGAAAGTTGTAGAATACATCTTTCCCTTTTCAAAAAGTACAAGAACATGATCTAATTCTTCTTGGATCAAAAGTTATGGTGTGACAAAGTTGTCAAAAATCACTTATTTTCAAGATGTGCACCAAATGAGAAATTTGCAAAAATCATGAACCAAGGCTGTTTGTAACCTCTAGTTGACATCAAACCATGACACAAACATTCTATGTGACCTAAAAGTCAGAATTGAACCAAGAATTCTCATGTTTAATGGCTTATGGAATGAGAAAATCACATGTGAACCAAAGTTGAAGCAACTTGCAAAACTCATGATCACTCCTCATACCACTTGCTACATTGGATGCTGAACCATGCTAGCCTCTCACCTCATCTTGCTGCGCAGCCCATGCCTCTTGTATCAAGCTATAGCTCAAGCCATGCCTTCCTTACACAAAGTGGACTTTTTTGCAAAAGTGAACTTACCAATCAATAAAGGTCAGGTCACATCATCTGACCTATGGGATTATTTTATACTATCCAAATGCAGGCCATTTCATATAGAAGGCAAGGCTGAAACACATCATAGCAGGACATATACAAACTCACTCCATTTTGCATTTTCTCTTCGAAACTCTCTGCTCAGCTCACAAACACTCAAGCAAACTTCACTAATCATCTCACCTTGCCCCATTGAGTAGAAACCAACAAAGAACCAGGCCTGAAACAAGCTATAACATCACTTCACCATTTTCACCCCAAACTGCAGTTTCCTTCGAAACACCTTCCACAGCTCACAAACATCCAAACAAACTCCACAAACCGTCTCCACTCATCATCTGGACCACAAAGAACCACTCACATTGGCCTGAAACTGCTTGCATCACCATTGCCATTTTTAACTGAGCTTGAGCAGAAGCTGTTCAAACTCTTCATCTAGCCAGCATAAACTTCTCCAAAGCAATTAAGCATCATCAAGAGGGCATAAGGAGTGGATTTCACAAGGAGGGGAGGTCTGAAAGTTGCTGGAGTGAAAGCTTCGAATCTCAGGTAACTCAAGAACTTTTTTTCCAGAAATGGATTTTTAAGTTCTAAACTTGTTCTCCATGCTTCACTGGTTATCCTGATGCTTTTAGTTTCGAAAATGATGATGAAATGAGAATTTAATTGCTCTCTGAAACTTTTTTGCCCTAGTTCTTGTTTGCTTCGATTCAGCTATTCCAGGAAGAATAAATTTGTTTTGATTGGGGGTTTTGGTTCGTGAGTGAGTGGGAATCATTTCCATGTTTTTAGATTTCGTTTTAGTTAGGTTTTGAGAGTTTTGGAGATTTTCAGGGAGGGTGCGGGCCGGAGAAGACGACCGGAAGTCTTCTCCGGCAGCCTGAGAGTCATTAACTGCTAATTAGGGTTAGGGCACCAGGTTTGAATGTGAGCCAATGGATTGTGTTTCCCGCGCGCGATTGGAGGGCCTGGATCATTTCATTAAGACTTAATTATGGATTATTATTTAATTAATCAGGATTAGGTTGGTTTGAATCTGGGCCGTCCAGATGCGCGCCCAGTCAAACCTTTTGAACCCAGTTTGAATCCCAGCCACCCATCCTGCATACTTCAGTTTATTTTATTTATTTTCATTTCTTTTTCATTTTATTTGCATAATTTATTAAAAATAGTAAAACTTGTCTAAAAATTATGAAATTTTTTATCCTGAATTTCATTAATTTTTATGACACAAAAATATTTTTTATTTTATTTTTAGCATTTAAAAAGTATTTTTAAATATTTAAAAGATTATTTTTAATTGATTAATGAGAATTAATTTATTAAAAATACTTTTAAGTATCTAAAAATCACCAAAAAATTCATGAAATGTTCTAAGACATTTAGAAACATTGTCCAACCTTCAAACCAAATTTCTTTTTGGATCTTGATGCATTTTGAGAATTTTTCATTGAATTAAAATCATTTTTGTGCATTATTTTGATCCAAAGTTTAAAAAATCATTTCTGCCTATCCATGAAGAGTTGGACATTGATTCTTCTTGCATTGCATTATGTTTAGCATGTGGTTTTTGAGATTAAATTGCCATGATTTGATCTTGCATTTTCAAATTGTTTGACATTTTTCTTGTTTAGGAACCCTAAAAACCCTAGAAACTTGTAAAAATCATAACTTGAGATTGGTTAGGAGTTGAGACCTCTCCTTTGGGCATTGGTTTAGTATAGGATTAGGGGTCCTTTGAGTGGCGTTTTCATTTTTTTATCTTAGGGTTTGCTTCTGATTTTGACTTTTGTTTGATGTTTGGTTCATAAACCCTAATTTGGGCTTCCATATGCATCCATCTTGCATCTTCTTGCATAACATGACTTGCCATGACATTTCAAGCATCCATGTGATTCATTTGACATCATAAGACATATAGAAAGCATGTTTGATCATTGCATCATGTATTTGCCATGTTGTATGTCATATGCACTTCATGACTTTTCATGTGTTTTCATGGTTCCTAACTTGCTTCATTTGCATTCATAAACTTGTATGATCATCTCCATGTGCTGCCTCATGCTAGTAGCATCTCATAACATCATTAGCATCATGTAAATGCTTCTGGTTTTGTTTCTCATCATGTCATCTCATCCCATTTTGCATTGCATTGCATTTCTTTTCTAACATTTCAGGTGGTAAGTGAACTTGAGAAGTGAATTTGCCTTCACTTCTCATAACATTTCTTTTCATCTCTCTTGCATCCATTGCTGCATTTTCTATATGTATTTGAGTTTGAGCTTGCTCATTTTTCTTCTTCCCACTTTCTTTCTTCAAGTGACTTGACTTCTTGAATGAAGCAAGTCACTTTGCTTCTCTTGATCCTTTCATCTGCTTCCTGGTGGTTCCACTGAAGATTTCTCTTGAAGACCTCACAAACCTTAGGAACAACCAAGAATGACAATGATTAGGGTTTTGATTAGTCACCCCTTTTAGTTTTTACCTTTGTGTCTCTTTTGAGTCATCTCTTCCCACCTCATAATCAGGGACTAAACCCTAAAGGCTTTAAGGCTTTGTAATTAAGCTTATGCCTGCATCCTTCTCTTAGGATGGAGTGTATAACTTTAATCCTAAGTGTTAAACCCTTAATGTGTTTAACTCCCTTAATCAATTCATCTAATAATCATCAAGACATCACACTTGTAACTTGGGCCTTGCATTAGGGTTCTAATTCTTCCTTAACTGGTTAAGAAGGACTAACCCTAGTGTTAATGGACAAGTCCCCCTCAAGTTGTCTTACAAATCATAAAACTCACTTCATCATCATATCATTGAATAAAATCCACTTAATCAAAGGCTTGTTTTGTCATGAGTTTAATCCCTAATCATGGATTAAGTTGAGGAGCTTTCCTCAGCTTGAACATTCTCATCTATTATCCTTCTATTAGGATGGTGTAATGAGTCTATTTAAATCTTTGATTATGGCTTAACCTCATTACTTAACACTAAACAAAAACAACAAAAACATCTAAATAATCACAAGTAGGTTAATGATCTTAACCCTACACCAAAGGTGATTAAGTTTGAGAAGCTGACTTCACACTTAAAGTATTCTCATTACCCCTAATCAGAGGGAAGATGTGATGAGTTTACTAAATCCATTGGTTTAGGCTCAAGCTCATTAACTTATGACAAACTTTCAAAAGCAATAAAAGACTGAAAACACAAAAAACAAACAATAATCGTCTCCTCCGGGATTCTTTTCTCATCTCATTCATTCACAAACGAGAACTTGCTTCTTCCGTCTAATGCAAGACAGTTTGCATCTGGGCCAGACAGATCATACACTTGAGCATAGACAAGTAAGCAGTTCACAAGTCAATTCATCTTTCAGTCTCTTTGGGTCGAACTACGGTGTTCTGACTTCCTCATTGCACGAGAGGATACGTACGCATAACTTAACAGTTATCGAACAAAAGTCTCTGTATATTCCCCCTCTTTCAAGCTTTATTCTTTTAGCCTCACATTCTTGAGCATTTCATTCTTGTTCTTACACTGACACATCATTTATACACTTCACACTTCCTTTACACTGACACCTGTACATCCTTTTCCAGCTCTTTTACACACAAATTGCACTGACACTACCCCTTTAAAACACAAATCTTTTAAGCGTGGATCCCGTCGAGTACGACGGACAATCTGGGTGCTAATACCTTCCCAGGTTGTAACCAACCCCCTTTCTAAGTCTCTCTGGTTCGCGACCGTCTTATCCATATCTTTCTAGGTCTATGCAGCATTACCTTTCCTCCGGGATAAAAATGCCTAGCTGGCGACTCTTTTCATCTCCAGTGAGTTCACTGCCGTGTGTTCTCATTGTTACCTTCTCCGACCGTTCGCGTCTGTACCCCATTTGACCCGGCTTCATTTGGTGGGAGCGACAACTACGAAAGTAGGAACCTTGAAAACAATGGGTATAATCACCCTAGATATCAAACTCAGGTCTTCAAAATCCAGCCCAGAAGATTTTTGCAATTCCATAGCATCCATTCTATCCACCAGCATCTTGAACTTATCTTCATTAGGCTCATGATAGTAGTTAGCTTCAGAATCAGAGTCCCCCATTGTGTTGTGGAGACTGCCTCCCTCTTTATCAGACTCTTCGGACTCATAATCTTCAACCTGTTCTTTGGTTTTGACATGACCTCTGAACCTTCTTCCCATATTGATCAGGCCTCCTGACCTTCTAGTCTTCTTAGTCTTCTTGGCCAGCAGTGTCTTCAATTCATCCTGCCCTTTGGACAAGTTCAGGATCAGCTCTTGGAACTGTGCATTTTGTGCCTGGAGATCCTTAATTGTTTGTTCAAGAGCCATTGCTGAAATAAACAGCGAGAAGATGAGAAACCCGTGCACAATAAACATGTGATGCAATGATATGATGTATAAATGCGTATGCAATGTTTTCAAGGACCGCAGGATTTAAATTTGCTTAAACAAACAAGAAGGTAAAATTTTATTAGTAATAAATTTGTTTTGCCTCTTGGGCTTACAGAAAATGAAATGAAATAAATACAAGAGATGGGGTTTTAAGTCTCCCATGGACGTTTCCTCTTTGTGTTGAGGTATGAGTTGAGATTCCGTTCCTCGTGAAGTTGCTTTGTTAGTTCCAAGATTCTTTCTTGGCTTGCTTTGTAATGAGCCTCGAAGGTATCCCTTTGCTCCTTCAACTGGATCCAGGATCTCTGTAAATCTTCCATGTCAGTAGGCATGTCTGGGTGAAGGATGGTATAAGAAGTATCTCCTTCAGCAACAGGTTCCATGGTAACTGGCAGGATAACAGGATATGGCATCATAAGAGTATGAGCACGAGATCACACCCATCTGAGATAAGCTTCCATAGGAATAGTGTACTTGGGCTCCAGAGTCTTGCTGTCAACCTTGTTCACTTTTCCCCATGCTCGTATGAACCTCTGACGGTAACCTTGAAGATCGTTGTCGTAGTCAAACACAATACCCTGAATCAACATGTCATGTGGACCATCACTCCGAGCGTAACCAAACTTTCGTAAAGCTAAGGATGGGTTGTAAGTAATGCCTCCTCTTATGCCTAGAAGTGGCACATTAGGAAACTCCCCACAATGGTCAATGATAGTGACATTCTCCATAGATCTGGAGCACCAATGAATATTTGAATGCGAGAGTGACATGATCCTTTTAGACCACCTGAACCCTTGCTCATTCTTCATCACTGAGCAAGGAAGGTGAGAAATAAACCACCTAGATAGCAAAGGTATGCAGCACATCAGATTTCCTCTTGCTTTTGTAGTACGAGTATGAAGAGAGTGCAGGATGTCCCCAAGTAATGTAGGCACTGGATTGTGACTCAGAAATATGTTGATAGCATGAACGTCTATGAACTGATCTGGATTGGGGAACAACACTAAGCCATAAATCAGCAAGGCTAAGATCTCCTCAAAAGCATCATAGCTCATAGCCTTCAAGAACACTTGATCCTTATCCATTAATACCTTAGCAAGAATACCCTTAACTCCACTTCTCGTTTCTAGAACAATGTCTGATTTCTTCAAATGTAGGGCTACAACAATGACTTCATATTTAGGCTCTTTTTCCAAGCCCGTGAAGGGTTTCTGATCAAGAATAGGTATACCCAGAAGCTTGAAGAACTCTTCCATTGTAGGAACCAACTGATAGTCGGGGAATGTGAAGCAATGGTGTTTAGGATCAAAGAACTGAAACAGGACACTCATCATGTCTTCATTGAACCCTGAGGTGACCAGATCCAATAGGTGACCATGTCTCTTGATGAACTGGGAGTGTTCAGACACTTGAGAAACCAACTCTTTAAGCTTAGTAGGTATCCCTACAAAATTGATCCTGATAGTGTTTCTACGAGCAGAAGCCATGACCTGCAACAAAGAACAAAGATAAATCCTTTGGTCCTTGAAATGGTTAGTGAAAATGCTATGCTTATGATGCATGATGATGCTATGATGTTATGCTCAATCACAAACATGTGGCACACACAAACAAGTCACACAATAGCCTTAGGTTTAGAGGCTTGCATGAGGTTTAAAGGTAAATACCCTCCCCTGAAGTTTAGTTGGTTCATCTTGTCCTATAAAGTAACCAGGTTCTAAGGGATCTAAATATCATTGATCCTTCACAAGGGTGGTTGTTCAGTAGGCAACTTACTTGCCAACCAAAACCCTCCAAGTTTAGGATCTCAATGAGTGTAGTATCGAGTATCAACCAACTTCAGTCTTCACCAAAGCCGGCTATCTCACTACGTTCTAAAGGCCAAGATGGGATAACTAGGGTTCTAAAAGTCAGTTAGTGTATTGACAACATATGGCAGCCTCATATTATCCTCAACTTGACTTAAGGAACATAAGCACCAACCAAGAAGTCACACTAACTATGGCCACCAGATCAACCATATCGGTATACACCGTACAATTTCCTTGGTCTATTGCCATTTACCTAAGGTACACTAGATCCGGGTTAGGATCTTTCACACATAAGAGCCCAACAAGTAAGTATAAAGTGTCGCTCCCGATAAATGGGAATGGCCCAAATAAAGGTACAGACGCGAACGGTCGGCGAAAGAGGGATGTGAGGACACACAGCAGTGAACTCACTGGAGATGAAAAGAGTCGCCAGCTAGGCATTTTTATCCCGGAGGAAAGGTAATGCTGCATAGACCTAGAAAGAGAATGGATAAGACGGTTGCGAACCAGAGAGACTGAGAAAGGGGGTTGGTTACAACCTGGGAAGGTATTAGCACCCAGATTGTCCGCCGTACTCGACGGGATCCACGCTTAAAAGATTTGTGTTATAAAGGGGTAGTGTCAGTGCAATCTGTGTATAAAATAGCTGGAAAAAGATGTACAGGTGTCAGTGTAAAGGAAGTGTGAAGTGTGATATATACAGTGTCAGTGTAAGGATGAAAGTAAGCTCATGACTATGAGGCTTAAAGAATGATACTGGAAGGAGGGGGAATGTACAGAGACTTTTGTTCGATAACTGTTAAGTTATGCCTACGTATCCTCTCGTGCAATGAGGAAGTCAGAACACCGTAGTTCGACCCAAAGAGGCTGCAAGATGAATTGACTTGTGAACTGCTTTCTTGCCTATGCTCAAGTGTATGATCTGTCTGGCACAGATGCAAACTGTCTTGCATTAGACGGAAGAAGCTAGTTCTCGTTTGTGAGTGAATGAGATGAGAAAAGAATCCCGAAGGAGACGATTATTGTTTGTTTTTGAGCTTTCAGTCTTTTATTTCTTTTTGAAGTTTGTCATAAGTTAATGAGCTTAAGCCTAAACCAGTGGGTTAGTAAACTCATCACATCTTCCCTCTGATTAGGGGTAATGAGAATACCTTAAGTGTGAAGTCAGCTTCTCACACTTAATCACCTTTGATGTAGGATTAAGATCATTAACCTACTTATGATTAGTTAAATGTTTTTGTGGTTTTTGTTTAGTGTTGAGTAATGATGTTAAGCCATAATCAAGGATTAAACAGACTCATTACACCATCCTAATAGAAGGATAATAGATGTGAATGTTTAAGCTGAGGAAAGCTCCTCAACTTAATCCATGATTAGGGATTAAACTCATGACAAAACAAACCTTTATTAACTGGATTTTATTCAATGATATGATTATGAAGTGATTTTTAGGGTCTATAAGACAACTTGAGGGGGACTTGTCCATTAACACTAGGGTTAGTCCTTCTAAACCAATTAAGGAAGAATTAGAACCCTAATGCAAGGCCCAAGTTACAAGTGTGAAGTCTTGATGATTATTAATGTGGATTGATTAAAGGAGTTAAACACATTAAGGGTTTAGCACTTAGGATTAAAGTTATACACTCCATCCTAATAGAAGGATGCAGGCATAAGCTTAATCACAAAGCCTTAAAGCCTTTAGGGTTTAGTCCCTGATTATGAGATGAGAAGAGAAGACTCAAAGAGACACAAAGGTAAAACTAAGAGGGTAGACTAATCAAAACCCTAATCATTGTCATGCTTGGTTGTTCCTATGGTTTGTGAGGTTTACAAGAGAAGTCTTCAATGGAACCACCAGGAAGCAGATGAAAGGATCAGGAGAAGCAAAGTAACTTGCTTCATTTAAGAAGACAAGTCACTTGAAGAGAGAAAGTAGGGGGAAGAATAATGAGCAAGCTCAATCTCAAACACATATAAAAATGCAGCAAGGATGCAAAAAGAGGTGAAGAGAAGTTATGAGAAGTGAAGGCAAATTCACTTCTCAAAGCCACTTACCACCTGAAAAGTTAGAAAAGAAATGCAATGCAATGCAAAATGAGATGAAATGGCATGATGAGAAACAAAACCAGAAGCACATACATGGTGTCAATGATGCTATGAGATGCTACAAACATGAAACAACACATGGGGATGATCATACAAGCTTATGGATGCAAATGAAACAAGTTAAGGAGCATAAACACACATGAAAAGTTATGAAATGCAAATGGCACACAACATGGTAAATGCAAGATGCAATGATCAAACATGCTTTCAATATGTCTTATGATGTCAAATGGATCACAAGAATGCATAAAATGCTATGGCAAGTCAAGTTATGCAAGCAAATGCAAAATGGATGCATATGGAAGCCCAAATTAGGGTTCATGATCAAAGCATCAATCAAAAACCAAAATCAGGAGCAAACATCAAGATAAAAAAATTGAAAATGCACTCAAAAGGACCCCTAATCCTATACTAACTCACTGCCCAAAGGAGAGGTTCCAACTCTTAACCTAATTCAAGTTATGATTTTCCTAAGTTTTCTAGGGTTTTAGGGTTCCTTAACAAGAAAAATGCCAAACAAATGGAAAATGAAAGATCAAATCATGGCCATTTAATATCACAAACTACATGATATGCTAAACACAATGCAAAAAGAATCAAAGTCCAACTCTTTATGGTTAGGCAGAAGTGATTTTTGGAAGTTTGGATCAAAATAATGCATCAAAATGATTTTAATTCCATGGAAAATTCTCAAAATGCATCAAGATCAAAAAATAAATTTGATTTGAGGGTTGGACAATGTTTCTAAATGTTTTTAAATGTTTCATGAATTTTTTGGTGATTTTTAAATACCTAAAAGTATTTTTAATTAATTAATTCTCATTAATTAATTAAAAAGAAACTTTTAAATATTTAAAAATACTTTTTTAATGCTAAAAATAAAAATAAAAATATTTTTGTGTTCTGAAATTAAATAATAATTTGTATAAAAAATTTCAGAATTTTTGAAAAGGTTTTACTATTTTAAATAAATTGGAGAAAAGAAATGAAAATAAAATGCAAAATAAAATGGATTTATGGAGAAGTCAACACATCCAATGGCCTGTATTTGAATAAAAAGAGAGGGAATTGACGCGCGCGAGATTGGAAGGCCAGGATTCATTATGGGGAATTCAAAATTAATCCCAATTAATTAATTCAAATAATCAGGATTAGGGTTTAATGAGAGATCTGGGCCATTGGTTCACGCGGGAGTCAACTAAAGTCAGCCAGATCAAGGGTCCAAATTCAAACTTGCATTAATTATGCTGGTTAACCCTAATCTTTTTCAGGTGGCCGGAGAAGACCTTCAGTCGTCTTCTCCGGTGGGAACCCCACCTGAAAATTCCTAGAATCTTCAAAACGCAACTAAAATGAAATCTAAACAAACAGAAATCCTTCCCATACTTCACTGAATCAAAACCCTAACATAAACATCATTTATATTTCATCAATCACATGAATCGAAACAAAAGAAATTTTAGGGCAAAACTTTCAGAACACGATTAAACTCTCATATCTTCACCATTTTCAAAACCAACAACATCAGAGTGATCAGTGAACTACAAAGAACAACTTAGGAACTTTAAAAATCATTTCTGGAAAAAAAGTTCTTGAGCTACCTGAGTTTTGAAGCTTTCAGTTTACAGCTTCCTGGCCTTTCTCCTTTGTGCAATCCACTCCTTATGGTCCCTTGATGATGTCTGGATGCTTAGAAGGAGTTTGTGTTGGCTGGTTTGAGAGTTTGAACAGCTTCTACTCAAGCTCAGGTGAGAATCGTGTTCTTGATTCAAGTAGTTTAAGGCAAGGGTGAGGGGTGCTTTGTGATCAGGGTGATATGTTGAGAAGGTCTGTGAAGTTTGTTTTTGTGTTTGTGGGTTGTATGAAGAGTTTCGAAAGGTTTTGCTTTTGGGAGTGAAAATGAGAATGTGATCCTTGGGCTTGTTTCAGGCTTGCCTCTTGTGATGTTTGGCTTGCAAATTGTTTGTATAAACAATGCTGATTGGTCAGAGGATGTGACATGCCCTTTTGTGATAGGTGTAGCTACTTTTGCAAATTGTCAACTTTGTGTAATAGAAAGCTTGGGTCATGTTCTAGCCAAGTACAAGGGGTGTGGGCTGCGCAGCAAGGTGAGGGAGAAAGGCTAGGATTGATCAGCAGGCTAGGCAACAAGTGGGTGAGATGTTATGATGGATTTTGCAACTTGGTTCATTTTGGTTCTCATGAAAAGATCTTGTTCCAAAAGTCATACAAAGGTGTAATCCCTTGGTCCATTCTGAACTTTTGATGTTACATGATCATGTTATGTGAATTAGAAGTCCATTTGATAGCCTTAGAACACTTGATCAAGTCATTTTGCAAAATACCTCTTTGGTGGAAACTTTGAAATTTTGTGATTTTTGCCAACTTTGACAAGCCATAACTTTTGATCCAAAATGAGTTAGGTCATGTTCTTGTACTTTTTGAAAAGGGAAAGATATATTCTACAACTTTCATGACCAAAGTTTTTCCATTTGAAGCATTTTTGGATCAAAAAGTAAGGGTTGAAAAAGTTGCATAAAATGACATTTCCATTAAAAGTCAAAATTGCCCAAAAAGTCAACTTTGCAAAAACTTGAGATTCTTGAATTTGTGAACTTCCAACTTCTTCCATGATCAAATAAAGATCATATACAATCAAAATGATGAAGAACACCCTTTGGTTGGGTCATTGGGGGCCTCAGATGCCCTGATTTTGCACTGACTTGCTTGAAAAGTCAACTCTTGATCAGATGACTTCCCCATGGAATTTCTTCATGAAAATTGATATGCATACTCCCTATACCATATAGAGACCAATAGAAACAAGAATGACCAAAAAATTTGGAGTTATGGCCTCTGAAACCAAAACCCTAATTTTAGGTCATTTGTGCAGTCAAACCTGGCTCTGCTTCCATGCCATTTCCAGTTCTTGTGATTCTTTGACATTCTTGACTTTGAAAGGATATAATATGATGTTTGAACATACATGGACCCCTTTGAAGTGATTAATGACCTTTGGAGTGGCTCAAATAACTCTTGGATTGCTCAGATCACAAACCCTGGGTGCAGATGACTTAGAAACAATGCAAAGACTCAAAATTGAGATATGAGATGGTATGATTGTGTTTATGCACATGAAATGGTCACAAGCCATGGTGTGAATGGGTGAGGGCAAATTTGGGGTGTTTACATAAAGCAAACAAGGCAAACAATTTTAAAGTGATCAAATTCCTAAGGGTACCCCTCTTTAATATTAAGTCCCCAGGAGAGTCGCCAGTTCTGTAACACGGTGGGAGAACTGACTTTAGTTATGTTGCGGATAGCAAGAGTCTCCACCGAATTTTATTTTATCCAAAGGAAAGGCATAAAAGAATAGGAAAGACCTTTTAAAATATTTTTGGGTTCGGGGGGTAGGTTATGTAAAGGGAAGGTGTTAGCACCCTTTACATCCATGGTTATCCATGGGCTCTTAGTTACTTAGCTCACTTTAAATTGTTTTGAAAAATGTAGTGTGTGAATAAAACTTTCTTTAAGTACTTTATAATGATCCATGTACGGATATATATAAAGTCTTTGTTTTGAAAATTTGTTTGAAAAATGTGAAGTGTTTGAAATGTTTTTGAAAAGTGAGCAAGTACATAAGAGGAACCTACCCTAAGTTAAGTCTTTTCTGTTCTTGAATCCTTTAAATGGTAAGACTATCCCTATTATTAAGGAATAGGTAGTCATTACCTTGGATGTTTGAGGGACAAGTGAAAGGATATCTTTTATTTAGGCAATTGTAGGGTGTATAAGCAATTCGAAGGGACTTATCATCTTTATTCGAAAGGGACAAGATCATTACGAAGGCAACATTCGAAGTGACTTGATCTTTTTATCTGTTAAGGGACTTGATGATGTGAAATGAGGGACTTTTGCTTTATACACCCTACTTGACCTTTTTGCTTAGGCAACTTGAGAGGTAACCCTTAAGAAGTGAGATGGCGATCCAGGATCGACTTACGTGTGTGAGTGTGCAATTTTAAATATTTATCTTTTAAGTTAATGATCTAAATCAATTTTAAATACAAATACGTTTCACTCCCTATTTTACTAACCATAGCATTAAAAATAAATATTAAACATTACTATTAAAATATTACATAAAGGAGACAATTACATAATAATAATAATTAAAACAAATTAAATAAATAAGCAAAATAAATAATAATAAATAATTGGGTTAGTAATAATAATAATAATAAATCACAATATATATATGTATAAATGGGGTTAGTAATAATAAAATAAATATCATATGAAAATAAATAGAATTAATAATAAAATAAACAAGAATATTAGCATAAAATTTTTTTTATAAACAATTATTTTTTTTTAAAGATTAATAAGAAAACATAAACAATTCATATTATATATTAACTATTATAAAGTTTTAAATTATGTACATAATATAAAAATTAGGTTAATTATAAACATATTATGAAAATAAATTATATTTACAAAATTAAATTAGCAAATTTTAATTATTTTTAAGCATACACTAAAAATTATTTACATACAAGAATTAAATAATAATTACAAACAAATTATAAAATATATACATATAATTAAAGTTTATTAAAAGTTATAATTAACAAATAAACTAATATTCATAATTAGGGTTTATAAAAATAATTAGGTTTTACAAAATATTTTAGGGTTTTAGGAAATTAGGGTTTATATGTTTTTTAAAAGAATAAATTAGGATTAATTATTAATTATACAAAATTATACACTATTAATAATATACAATAAATAAATTTTTTAATAAGATTTAATTTAAAAAATATGAGTTCTAAATTGTAAATAAGAAAATAACAATATAAACATTTTATTATTTAAATTTATTTAACTATAATATAAATTAATTAAATAAGAAAAACAGAAAAAAGAATGAAAAACAAAACTTACCTGGGCTGGGATTTGAACCCAGTCCCTAAGCTTTCAACCCTCAAGACAAACACACCAACCACTGGACCATGCGCGCACAGGTGTTAGCAATGCACTCCATGAGGTTTTGTTGTTAATCTGGAAAAAAACATGATAAAACAAAAGAAATAGCACAAAAGGCCTGGGGAGGGATTCGAACCCAGGACCTTCTCTCAACATGCAAGCACACTTACCATCCAGCCGGGAGGGCGCAACTGATTGTATAACCAATA
Source organism: Lathyrus aphaca (assembly GCA_963966055.1). Lineage (NCBI taxonomy): Eukaryota > Viridiplantae > Streptophyta > Magnoliopsida > Fabales > Fabaceae > Lathyrus > Lathyrus aphaca. Next base: position 122,958,592 of record OZ014523.1, on the reverse strand, counting down.
CAATCAATAATATATTAAGTCATATGATTAAATGAAAAATAAGAAAAAAATTGTTGCGCCCAGGATTCGAACGAAGGCCTTCAAGCATAACATGCACACCCCTCACCACTGGGCCAACACTGCAGTTGTGAAATATTATCAACAATAAACAAACAAATATTATATCAGATATTTGAATGAAGATCTTGGCGCCAATGGCCTTCGTCTTCAACCTTCTTCCTGCGAAAATACCTGCAAAATCAGCTACGAAAATTCCTGCGAATTTTTTAAAACCCTAAACCTATGTTTTTCGAGACCTTATGCAAAGCATTGTATCAACCAAAATTAGTAACCCAGATCAATTGTACAAGGTCCATACATCACAGCCATGTTTTTAGAATTGATTTTAAAGTCTTAAATGTATGGTTCCCGTTTTGAAACTCCAAACCCTAACAATGGCAATCTTCAACACAGTCCACAATAATTCAATTAATCTATGCAAAAAGCTTCTAAACATCACAACAAACACAAATATATGATTAGTTTTCAATATTAATACATGAATCAATCAAATCGAAAAATTTCAAAATATGAAAGGGATGCATTCGGTTTGTGCGATTTAGGTCGTGAAGATGCAATGTTATGATCCAGAATTGATCTATGAACTCCAAGGAACAAGTTGCAACCTTTGGTTTGTCTTGAAAGAGCCTGAATTGTGAAATCCGAATTTGAGTTTTGGTGAGTTTTTTGAATGTGCAAACTTACTCTTGAGGCTGTGAATTCGTGGCCTATGCATTGTGATAGCTTGTATACTTATAGTAGAGTGAAACTAGGTCAAAAGATTTGATCATTGTATGGACTTTTTGATTTTTGGAGATTGAAAAAGATTAGAACTTAAATTTAATATATTTTTGAATAAGACCTTTCTATTTCAAGCCAATCATCATCAATTGTGTATCAATTCAATCCAATTTATGTTAATGACTTTCTAGAATCAAAATATATTTTAAATTTTCATATTTGATATTTTATTTAAATTTAAAATGATTTTTAATATAAAAAATCATAATAAATAAAATAAAATTATGAAAATATCAAATAAATTTTGTGCATGATGTCATGGAACACTTTGGGTCACAAAAAGTTCAGCCCATTTGAAAGAATTTGGTTTTAAGACCCTATTTTCTTCATACACCACCCAAAAATTTCCCAACTTTGCAAGGGCACACATCCTTCAATTTTAATGATATGAGGGTGATTTTGGACATTTTGTAAATCTTAAAGAGTCCTCTAACCAACCCCATTGGTTTCATGTTCATATCATTTATCATTCTCAAGTTATGCCTTTTTGAAGTTGTTGACTTTTTGTTGACTTTCAAAAGGACCTATAATGTCTTAGCTCATACCTTCCAAATGAAGCATTTTTGGGCTTGGCTTGTGAGACACAAAGTTGTAGAGAATTCAATTTCCTTCAAAATGAGATTTGGATGGGAAAAATGTGATGAATCATGTGAAAGTTATGGCTGGTCAAAGTTCAGTTGACTTTTCCTGAGGAAACCCTAATTTAGAAACCTCTGATTCTTGATGATCTGAAATATCCTTGATGAATCATGATCAAACCTTGATCAAATGATGAATTTTACTTCATATACTTGATGTTGACAAAAACATCATGAAGTTTGACTTTGGTTTGACCACAATTGACCTCAGTTTGACTTTTTAACTGCTTTGACTGATTTTGACCTATCTGATCATTTGACTGAGCAAACTTTTGAGAAAAGTTTTGAAATTTGTCATGGGGATTCTTAAACACATATAAGATGTTATGAAGCTCACTTGGAGTCTTGGAAGTTCATTTAACCTGATTAAAGTCAAAACCCTAGTTTTGGATGCACTGCTTAGGAGGATGCATTGTCTGAGGGAATTGTCAAACTTTCTGACTATTTGTGAACTTTGTGAACCTTGTGAACCTCATAAGATGTCTTGTGATCCTTGTGAACCTCATGAAAGGTCTTGTGAACCTTGTGAACCTCATAAGGTGTCTTGTAAACTTCATGAACCTCATGAAAGGTCTTGTGAACCTTGTGAACCTCATAAGGTGTCTTGTAAACTTCATGAACCTCATGAAAGGTCTTGTGAACCTTGTGAACCTCATAAGGTGTCTTGTGAACCTTGTGAACCTCATAAGGTGTCTTGTAAACTTCATGAACCTCATGAAAGGTATTGTGAACCTTGTGAACCTTCATGAACCTCATGAAAGGTCTTGTGAACCTTGTGAACCTCATAAGGTGTCTTGTGAACCTTGTGAACCTCATAAGGTGTCTTGTAAACTTCATGAACCTCATGAGAGGTCTTGTGAACCTTGTGAACCTCTTAGCACACAAAGTCTTGTATTGTGAGGGCAAATTTTGGGGTGCAACAACGGGCAGCAACTTGCCCCAGCCTTGGGCGGTACCTTCCTCAACAACCTTCCGGGCTTGCTGATATGATCTGATGGAAGTCCCTAGCATAGCAGATGTTTCATTGATATTCAGGGCCTCAAACCCCTAACTCATGGTTTCATGTATCTCCCCATCCATTTCAATGTATTTGAAAGTAGCCAGCTGGCTAACAAAAATATCCTCCTCCCCACAAATGGTAATGACTTGGCCCTCCCACTCGAATTTTAACTTCTGGTGAAGGGTTGACGTCACGGCGCCAGCGGCGTGTATCCATGGTCTACCCAATAGACAGCTGTAGGCAGGCTGTATATCCATCACAAAGAAGGTCGTTTTGAAAACCTGTGGGCCAATCAGTATTGGCAACTCTATCTCTCCCAGAACTGATCTTTTAGAACCGTCAAAGGCTCTCACTACCAAGTTGCTTGGGCGTAGTGCCAATCCATCATGTTCCAGCTTCACAAGGGCTTTCTTGGGCAGGATATTGAGTGATGACCCTGTGTCCACCAGTACGTGAGAAAGAACTGCACCCTTACACTCCAAGGTAATGTGCAAAGACTTGTTGTGATTGTGACCTTCCGTTGTCAGATCAGCGTTGGTAAATACTAGTCCATGACTAGCGTTGACATTCCCAACCACAACCTCTAACTGATTGACAGTAATCTCCTCCGGCACATAAGCTGCGTGCAGGACTTTTAATAATGCGTTCCGATGGGCTTCGGAGCACATTAGCAATGATAGTATGGAGATTTTGGAAGGCGTTTGGTGAAGTTGGTCCACCACCTTGTAATCACTCTTCTTGATGATCCTCATGAATTCATCAACCTCTTGATCAAAAGGAGTCTTCAAAGCTTCTTTAGCAACTGGTTCTTCTTGCACCATGCTCTTCCCTTTCGCCTTAGCAGCAGCTTTTGCTTCAGCAATGGGCCTTGGTACTTGCGAGGCAAAGAGACGTCCGCTTCTAGTGAAGCCTCCACCTCCTCTCACATTGTCTATCTGAGGTGAAGAAGTTGATGATTCTAAAGTGATTTTCTGCCCCTCGCAGTATAGATCTGAGCCATAATGCCAAGGGATGGCATTATTGCTTTCGTAAGGAACTGGCCCAGGCACTATGATAGTGACCGGACTGATAGCAGCTGCAGAGGGAACCACAATGGTGTGTGGATCATAATATATGGTCACCGGAGTTCTGACAGGAGTAGAAATTTGTTGTGAATTGTTGGAAGGAAAATCTGTAGGATCGTAGTATATCGTAACTACTGAGACATTTTCATTAATTGTTGCTGATGTTGTAGAAGATACTGTTGACTGGACAAGTGCTGAAGTCGTAGTAGGAAATGATGGAATAATGGGTGTTGTCGTTGTAGAAGGGATCGTGACTGAACTTGTATTCATTGAAGTGATTGATTGAGCAGTTGTTGGAGTTGTAGTGGAATCTGTTAGAACAATGGTTGCTGACGTTGTAGGAGTATCTGTGATTGTTGGTGAAGGAATTGTTGGAGTTGTGGTTGCTGTTGTCGTAATCTGAAGAATTCCATCTTTAATGAGACCATCAATGTCGTTTCTCAGTCTCTCACATCAATTAACGACAATGTTGCAAATATCCACAGCCGACCTCGCATCCGGGGAACACTTGGCATTCTAACAGCTGAGCTTTGATTTCAACCAAAGGTGTTCGGATTTGTGCAACACTGGTGATTAAGGTGGATAGTTTGCCCTCTTCAATAGCATTAATCCTAGGCCCGTTGTGACTAGGCATTGGATTTCTTGTGACATTTGGAGGAGGTGCAAAGTTGAGAGCTTTTGAGTCCACCAGATCCTGGACTTTCATCTATAGGGCCCTGCATTTTTCAGTGTTATGCCCCGGTGCGTTTGAGTGGAATGCACACCTGGCATTTGTATCATAGTTCTTTGGCATATTAAGAGGATCTGGAGGTGCCAATGTCCTTAACTCAACTGGGTTGAGCTTCAGGAGTTGTGGCAAGAGTGCAACATACGGCATTGTAATTGGGTCAATTACCCTGTTCGCTTGTAGCGACCTTTGTTGGAATGGACGCTGTTGTTGGTTGTTGTTGTTGTTGTACAACCTTTGTTGCGGATAATGAACTTGTTGTTGATACTATGGTTGTTGTTGTTGAGGATATGATGATTGTTGTGGCAAAGGAGCTGGGATGGTGACAGCTGCTACTGACCGGTGAGCATATTGAGGCCTGCCCCTGCTTGTATGAATGGAATTTGTTTCCCCTGCCCTTCGGGGTCCTGAAAAGGGTTTTCTGGGATTGCTAGAAGAACTTGCACCACTGTCAGAAATTTTGCCCATTTTCAATAGACTTTCAATCCTTTCACCAGCTATGACCACGTCAACAAAACTGGTAGAGGAAAAAGCGGACAGTCTATCAATATAGGTCCCTTGCAATGTATTCATGAACATGTCAGCCATCTCCCTCTCTGACATGGGTGGTTGGACAGCAGCAGCAAGCTGTCTCCACCTTTGGGCATATTCCCTGAAGCTCTCTCTAGAAGATTGAGACATTCCCATTAGGAGGGTCCTATTGGGAGCCATGTCTAGGTTGTATTGATATTGACGGATGAAAGCCTCAGCCAAATCCTTCCAGCATCTTATGGTGGCCCTAGACAAATGCGAATACCATTCTCTCGAAGCTCCAGTCAGACTGTCCTCAAAGTAGAACATCCATAACTTTTCATCCATGGTATACGCTTTAAGCCTTCCCAAGAAAGACTGCAAATGAGTGCGGGGACAGGAAGTGCCATTGTACTTTTCAAAGCAGGGGGGTTTGAATTTGTGGGGAATTCTCACCCCATCCACTAGTACCATATCCATCACATCGAAGCCCAGAGAATTCTGGGACTCCAAAGATCTTAACTTTTCAGCAATTTCGTCCAATCTCCTGTCGTATACTTCATCTCCAGCCCCTATGACAGTGAATTGTTCTTCCTGGGGATCCTCTTGTAGGATTCTTCCCCCAGTGGTGTTACCTTGATCATTCCTCGGGATATTAACCTCTGGATCCATATGGGATCCAAATAATGGTGGGTTAATACGAGGCTGGCCTCATTCATTGTTGCTAGTTCCTCCTGTTCCAAGATGAGGCTCCTCAGGAGTTTGTCTTTCCACTAGTTCTCTTAACCTTTCCTGACTCTGGGCCAAGCCAGTCATTACTGCCATGAATTGAGACATCTGGTTTCTCATCTCTAACCTCTCATTGACCATCTGATTCCTGACCTCAGTCAGATCCTGCTGTACTTGTTCCATTTGAATACCGGGAAGGTTATTACGAGTCGGGACCGGTGCGCGCGGTTGATAGGGAACACTCAGCGACGAGCAAAGTTTCCTGAGATCACAACAAAGTTAGAAACAAAGATGATAATAAAACCTACAAAACAAAACAAAGTTAGTATGCAATGCAGTATGCTTATTTGTTTTCCAAGGTATCCGGTTTGGTTCTTGGTTTTGACCTTTCCAGACCTCGAGGAAGATGCTTGATGCTGTTGAGAGAAAACCCCGACATGGAAAAAAAACAAAAATATATTACAAATGGTGAACAATACATAGTCTGTTTTACAATACATGCCCTTGAAGGGTCAAAATACATCAAAAGGAAAAAGTACATCAAATGGAAACAAACAACAAGCAAAGGATCAGACACCCAGTCCAAACTCATCCTCTCTGACTTCCTTCAGGAGTGCCTCAGTCACTGGACCAGCTGGGTGCTCTGTAATGGTCCTAATGAGGAGGTTCCTGGTAGCAATGGCAGTGTTCAGCTTCTTATGCCTATCCTGGTCCTTTGATCTCTTCAATCCTGCTCTGAGCTTCAACTCTGAAATCTCCTTCTGGGCTACCAACAAAGCTTCCTGCTGCTTCTTCTCATTGGCCTCTAGCTGTTCAATCTTGGCTTGAGTTTTCTGGTCTTCTTGTGTACGGGCTTCAGTGATCCTGACCTACCTAGCCTGACTCTCTTGCAGATATAGCTCAGTCCTAGCCTTCTGAATCTTGGCTTCTTTACAGGCGTTCTTCAATATTTTTTCCCCAGCTCTTGCTTTCCTGATGTAATCCTCTGTCTTCTCAATTTTGGCAAGATGCTCCACCCTGAGCTTCTCCAATCTCTCAATATCCAGACGACCATCACTTTTTTCCCAAAGAGTCTTCTTCAAGGCTTGAGATAAGTTCTCATTCCTTTCCTTCAGCTTCTCAAATTCTTCTAGGCTGACAGTTGCTGCTGGCTGTACTGTGGATGCTCCAGGCATGTCTTCCAAGATGAAAGGCATTCTGGTAATCTGAGCTCTGGCACAAGACCAGTCTAAATATTGAGCTGAAGCAACATTATTACATCTTCCAAGAATAGCTACCCCTTTTGTCTGGATGTTGTCCCAAGCCCAGGATGCTTCCCTGACAACAACTGAATTAGGTTTCACTTCACAATACAGGGTCTCAGCTAAATCTTATCCTCTGGGAGGGTGAACCAAGGCATAACCCAGCTGTCTCTTAAACAGTAAAGGATTGTAGTTGATGCAACCCTTTACTCATATCAGAGGCACATTTGGGTATTTCCCACAGCTGGTGATAATGTCCTTGCCTTTGGTGCTTTGGGTGCACCATCTAATATCATCTGAAGTCAAGGCAATGAGCCTTTTGGCCCAATTCTTCTGTTGGTGAGGGTTCAAGAAAACATCTGTCTTAGGCAGGTGTCTGAGCAGCCAAGTGTAGAACAAAGGAGCACAACATCTTACCAACTTTCCCCTTTGTTTCTCATTCCTCTGATGAATGGAGTAATATAAGTCTCCTAGCAATGTAGGTACTGGGTTCTTCAGAAGAAACAGATGGATGGCATTTTTGCTGACAAATTTGGGCTCATTTGCAAACAGTATAGCCCCATATATGCTAAGGGCTAACAGTGCACAGACTGCCTTCCACTCTCCCAATGAAGCCTTCAGGATGGCCTGAGAAATCAAGAAGTCCAAATGAAAACCAGGGATCCCAGCTTTGGTTGTCATACTTTGCTCAATCAAGGCAGGCTCCAAATACATTGCCCTTGCAATTTCTTCATTTCTGGGAGCAGTCATCTCTGGGTTGAAAGGGATTCCACCTCTAACAGGTACTCCAATCAATAAGGAAAACACCTCCAGTAGAGGCCCAAACTGGAAGTCTGGAAAGGTGAAGCATCTCAAAGGAGGGTCATAAAACTGTAAGCAGATGTGGATCATGCTCCTCTGAGAAGGATCAAGGTCCATAACCATATCCAAGATACCTCCATAGTGCTCTCTAAATAGTGGGATGTGGTCAGGTGTGATGAGTGACAAGACCTTCCTGATACCAGTCAAAACAGGCTAAAAAAAGTGGTAGGATATGTTGCTCTTCCTGGAAGTAGTCTGAGTGCTGCTGAAGAAACTGAAGATAGGTGCTGATGGAGATCACAGACTGATGTTGGAAATGAGCCACTGATAGGCTGATGCTGGTGAGGATGGAGATAGCTGAAGCAGATAAGTGGTGAAGACAGCTGAAGCAGAGGTATATGCAGAAGAAGGGGTCAAAACCAAAACCAAGATAAAGTGAGGTGGATACCCTGAAAAGCAAATAAACAAATGTCAAATGATGCAATGATGATATATTCAAATGATATGCAAGGGTTTGTGATCAAGCTGGATCTGATTATCTGTCTTGGTATAAGGTCCAGGTAGGTTCAAAAGTCCAGATGAAGGCTCAGAAATCCAGTAACCAGGGTGGGGGACTCAAATAAAGAGTTACATGTCCAGGTTTAATCATAAGAACTGTCCAAAGTGGATTACTCTTAAACAAAACAATAACAGGGTATGATGTGGCCAAGGGTCCCTGCAAACCTGTAAACATCCCAACCCCCTCACATGTAATGTTCTAGAACAAGGATCCTCAGACTTGGATCAGTTATGAGAAGTGTAAACACTTCTAACCCGGAGGTACAATGTCTACAATAACCATAAAGGACCCCCCTCCAATTCACCTCAGCTTCTGGAGGTCATAATAAAGGTCATCCAGACTTAGCAGGCTTCCCAGATAGCCCTAGCACTACAGGAAATCTGTAGCACAGAGTTCTCAAGAAGAAACCCACGTCTGAACCGTGTTTCATATTCCCGCACCAGACCGAAATGGAATGGGAAAGAACATGAACCACTCTAGCCTAGGTGTCACTCAGGTCCCAGGTATAGGACCTTAAACTCTCAATGGAACCCCACCCACCAAAACAGAAACCAGATCCAGCAATGATAATGACAGTATGAAATATGTATAAGACTGTAAGAGAAAGCAATAAATAAAGCTGTACATAAAGCAATAAATGAAGCAAAATAAATAAACACACATAGCACATAACACCCCAGTAAACACAAATCAAACAAACGCTAGGAGGAACCCACAAAAAGAACCAGATGCCCTGGTTGCAATATAAGGGTCCCCAGCAGAGTCGCCAAGTTGTCGCTCCTAAAGATTTGCATCCCGGTACAAGCGCGAACGGCCGGCGAGAGAAGAAAAGAAAAGAGTCGCCAGCTAGGCATTTTTATCCCGAAGGAAAGGTAATGCTGCATAAACCTAAGAAAAGATGGATAAGACGGTTGCGAACCAGAGAAACTGAGAAAGGGGGTTGGTTACAACCTGGGAAGGTATTAGCACCCAGATCGTCCGTCGTACTCGACGGGATCCACGCTTGAAAGATTTGTGTTTTAAAGGGGTAGTGTCAGTGCTATTTTGTGTGTAAAAGCTGGAAAAAGAATACAAGTGTCAGTGCTGAAGAAATGTGAAGTGAAATGAAAGAGTGTCAGTGTGAGGAAAGAGTACAAAGCTCAAGACTATGAGGCTTAAAGAATAATGCTGGAAGAGGGGGGATATACAGAGACTTTTGTTCGATAACAGTTAAGTTATGCCTATGTATCCTCTCGTGCAATGAGGAAGTCAGAACACCGCAGTTCGACTCAAAGAGACTGAAAGATAAATTGACTTGTGAACTGCTTACTTGTCTATGCTCAAGTGTGTGACCTGTCTGGCTCAGGTGCAAACTGTCTTGCATTAAACGGGAGAAGCAAGTTCTTGATTATGAGTGAATGAGATGAGAGAAGATTCCCGGAGGAGACGATTATTGTTTGTTTTTGTGTTTTTAATATTTTATTGTTTTTTACTTGTCATAAGAAAATGAGCTTAAGCCTAAACCAAGGGTTAGTAAACTCATCACATCATCCCTCTGATTAGGGGTAATGAGAATACCTTAAGTATGAAGTAAACACCTCACACTTAATCACCATGATGTAGGATTAAGATCATTACCCTACTTGCATTTATTTAGATGTTTTTGGTGTTTTTGTTTGGTGTTAAGTAATGATTTTAAGCCATAATCAGGGATTTAATGGACCCATTACACCATCCTAATAGAAGGATGATAGATGAGAACATTTAAGTTGAGGAAGGCTCCTCAACTTAATCCATGATTAGGGATTAACCTCATGACAAAATAAAACCTTTATTAAAGTGGATTTTAGTTAATGGTAAGATTAAGAAGTGAATTTTATGGTCTGTAAGACAACTTGAGGGGGACTTGTCCATTAACACTAGGGTTAGTCCTTCTTAACCAATTAAGGAAGAATTAGAACCCTAATGCAAGGCCCAAGTTACAAGCTTGATGTCTTAGTGATTATTAGATGATTTGATTAAAGGATTTAAACACATTAAGGTTTTAACACTTAGGATTAAAGTTATACACTCCATCCTAATAGAAGGATGCAGGCATAACCCTAATCACAAAGCCTTAAAACCTTTAAGGTTTAGTCCTTGATTATGAGATGAGAAGAGAAGACACAAAGATGACACAAAGGTAAAACTAATGGGGGACTAATCAAACCCTAATTATGATCATGCTTGGGTGTTCCTAGGGTTTATGAGGCTTGCAATAAGATCTTCAAGATGAGCCACCAAGGAAGAAGCAAAGATGGAAGAGAAGTAGAAGAAGCAAGCCAACTTACTTCACTTAAGAAGATAAGTTGCTTGAAGATGGAAAGAGGAGAAGGAGAATGAATGAGCAAGCTCACTCTAATTCACAAGTAAAAAATGCAGCAATGAATGAATAAAAGAGATGAGAAGAGATTATGAGAAGTGAAGGCAAATTCACTTCTCAAACACTTACCACCTGAAAAGTTAGCAACAAGAAATGAAATGAAATGAAAATGAGATGAAATGCAAAGATGCAAACCAAAGTCAGAAGCATAATCATGATGCCAATGATTCTATGAGATGGTATGAAAGCATGTCAAGAGATGAGGATGATCATACAAGTAATGAAGATGCAAATGAGACATGAAAGGAAGCATGAAAGTTCATGAAAACTTATGAAATGCAATGGATGCCTAACATGGCAAATGAATGATGCAATGAGAAAACATGAGTCCAATGTGTCCTAAGATGTCTTATATGTCATGTGGATGCACAAAATGTCATGGCAAGTTCATGTATGCAAGCATATGAAGAATGAATGCAAATGAAGGCAAAAATTAGGGTTTATACATAACATGCAATACAAAATTCACAACCAGAAGCAAATGACATGATAAAAAAATGAAAATGGAATCAAAGGTACCCTAAACCTATACAAGTTCACTGCCCAAAGGAGGAGACCTAAACCTTAATCTAATGGAAGTTATGATTTTCTCAAGTTTGCTAGGGTTTTAGGATGCCTCAAAAGGAAAAATGCACAACAAATTGAAAATGAAAGATAAATTCATGCCCATTTAATCCTAGAAACTACATGATATGAGGAATGCAATACAAAAAGAACCAACATCAAACTCTTCATGATTAGGCAGAAAGGATTTTTCTAAGTTAGGGTAAAAATATTGACTTTTAAGAACCCTAAATCCAAAGAAAAATGTCAAAATAGGTCAAGAACCAAAAAGAAATTTGTGTGAAGGGTTTGACAATGTTTCTAAATGTATCAAGATGCAATGTGATTTTTTTTGGTGATTTTTAGAAACTTAAATGCTATTTTAATTAATTAATTCTCATTAATTAATTAAAATAAACATTTAAATATTTTAAAAATACGAATTTTATGCAAAAAAATAAAATAAAAATTATTTTCAGAATGAGAAAAATATTTGAAAGGGAAATGCAAAAGATAAAATTTTTTGTAAGTGTTTTGCTATTTTTAATAAAATGTAGAAAGAAATGCAATTAAAATAAAAATTAAATGAATTAAAAATGGAAGTCAACTGATCCAGTGGTCCAGATTTGAATGAGAAAGGGAGGGAATTGACCAGCGCGCGCATCTGGATGGCTGAGATTCAAACTACGCTAATTACATCATTAAGCCCTAATCTGAACCCTAAACACTTTCAGGTGACAGGAACAGTGTTCCGGTCATCTTCTCCGGCTATCCTCTCAAGCTATCTCACTCGATACGCAACCCCAAGCCCTAAAACTCTCCAGAAATGATCCTCACATCAACCCCAACAAGAATCACACAACAAAAATCATTTATTCATCATCAAGAACAAGAATCGAAGCAAAACGGAAAACATCTCAAAAATTTCAGAAGCTTATGAAATGCTTATTTCTCAACTATTTTCGAAACCAAACATATCATGGCAATCAGGGGAACACATAGAATCATTCTATAACATAAAATGAAGGTTCTGGAAAAATAAATGCCATGGCTACCTGAAGTTGAGCTTTCAAACCAGGAGCTTTCTGGCCAGTTCTTTGCCTCAAATCCACTCCAATGACTCCCCTCAAGAGCTTGTGATGCTTGGTTGGAGTTTAAATGGCCTCAAAATGAAGTTGGCAGAAGTTCAGTTCATGAAATGTCAAAATCATGTTTTTGATTCTGGGTGTTTTAAGGCAAAATGAAGGGTGGGAAATGATCAACAATGGGTGTGTAGTTGAATGGTGGAAGAAGTTTTGATGTTTGTTGGCTGAGTTATGAGATTCGATAGCTTTTGCAAATTTGGGGGATTTTGTGTATGCTGAGTTCTTGGAGGTTTCAGCTTGTGTTATGTTATGTGTTGGGTTGCTTGAAGTCCACATATCAATCCTTGATAGGTCAGAGAGTTGTTGTGGAACAGTGTGATTGGTATGGAGCAAAATGCATAAAGTCAACATTTGTGTAAGTGAAGGCATGGGCTGGTGGCAGGCCAAGGACAATAGGGTGTCCTGCGCAGCTGACTTTAGGGAAGCCCATGGAATTGGCTTTGAGGCCATTTGGCAAGTGGGATGAAGTTTGTGTGATGTTTTGCAATTTTTGGGAAGCTTGGCCCCTTTTGAAATTTGTGAAGTTCTAAGCATGAAAGCTTGTGATTCAAGGCACAAATCTGATCCAAATGTGTTGCACTAGGATGATATGATGTGTAGAGATGCATTAGAGGTCCCAAATTGGCTTGGTATAAGAATTTGCAAACTTCCCTCTTTGGTACAAAAGTGAAAATTAAGTGATTTTTCCCAACTTTGACAAACCATAACTTGAGTTCTAAAATGAATTAGATCAAGTTCTTGTACTTTTTGAAAAGGTAATGATACAATCTACAACTTTCATGATCAAGAATTTTTCATTTGAAGCATTTTTGAATCAAAAAGAGGAGGTTGAAAAACTTTCCCAAAAATGGCAAGTTTGCATTACAAGTCACTTTCCCAAAATGGCAACTTTGCAAATGGCTTAAAATTCTTCAATTTTGTGACCTTCTAACTTCTTCTATGATCAAATAAAGATAATATACACCAAAAATGATGGAGAAGACCCTTTGGTTGGGTGATTGGGGGCCTCAGATGCCTTGATTTTGCATTGACTTGTTCAAGAAGTCATCTATTGATCAGATGCCTTCCCCATTGAATTTCTTCATGAAAATTGGTATGCATGATCCTTATAACATATAGAGACCAATAGAAACAAGAATGACCAAAACATTTGGAGTTATGGCCTCTGAAACCAAAACCCTAATTTTAGGTCATCTGTGCAGTTAAACCTGGCTCTGCTTCCATGCCTTTCTCAGTTCTTGTGATTTTTTGACTTTCTTGATCTTGGGAGGATATGATATGATGTTTGAACATAGAAGGACCCTCTTGAGATGATTGAAGACCTTTGGAGTGGCTCAGATAGCTCAGGGATTGCTCAAATCACAAACCCTAGATGCAGATGACTTTGAACCAATGCAGTGGAGCAAAAATGTAATATGAGATGATATGATTGAACTTATGCAAATGAAAAGAATCACAAGACATGGTGAAATGAGTGAGGGAAAATTTGGGGTGTTCACACCTGGGTGGTTTTCTTCAGGAGTTTTCCGCTCAACCAACTCTCTTAATCTTTCTTGGCTTTGGGCCAACCCAGTCATTACTGCCATGAATTGGTTCATCTGAGCCCTCATTTCAGTTCTTTCATTAGCCATCTGGGTTCTCACATCAATCAGATCTTGTTGAACCTGGTCCATCTGTAAGCTCGGAAGGTTGTTTCTTGTCGGATACCTGTGAACTCTGTTGATGGGGAAGACCCTCCTACGAGCAATGTTTCTTGAAACCACAACAAAGTAAGAAAACAACAAACAAAAACCTACAAAACAAAGAAAAAAGGTTAGAATGCAATGCAGGATGTCTATTTGTCTTCCAAGGGTATCCGGTTTGGTTATTTGGTTTTGACCTTCCAGACCTCAAGGAATGATGATGTTGGAGAGAGATACACAAACCATATATTACAAAATATAAAGATACATAGTTTTGATTACAACAAATCCCCATGGTGGGTCAAAATACAACAAGAAAAACAAAAGTACAAACAAAATGAAGTACAAAGAAATCAAACATCTAGCCCATAATCATCCTCTCTGACTTCCTTCAGGAGAGCATCAGTCACTGGGCCAACTGGATGCTCTGTGATGGTCCTAATAAGAAGGTTCCTAGTGGCAATAGCATTTATCAACTTCTTATACTTGTCTTAGTCTTTTGATCTCTTCAACCCCGCCTGGAGTTTCAATTCAGAGATTTCCTTCTGTGCTGCTAATAAGGCTTCCTGATTCTTCTTCTCATTAGCTTCTAGCTGCTCTATCTTAGCATGTGTCTTCTGATCTTCCTGTAAACAAGCCTCGGTAATTCTGATCCATCTAGCCTGACTCTCTTCCAAGTAGTGTTCAGCTCTGGCCTTTTTCATCTTGGCTTCCTTGCAAGCATTCTTCAACACTAACTCCCCTGCCCGAGCTCTTCTGATGTAATCATACGTCTTCTCAATCTTGGTCATATGCTTGATCCAGAGCTTCTCTAATCTTTCATTGTTCAGACGACTATCATTCCTCTCCCAGAGGGTTTTCTTTAGAGCTTCAAAAAGCTGAGTATTCCTTTCCTTCAACTTCTCAAACTCCTCTAAACTGATTGTAGCTACAGGCTCTACTGCTGATGGTCTGGGCACATCCTCTAAGGTGAATGGCATGCGGGTGATTTGTCCTCTGATACGAGACCAATCAAGATACTGAGTTAAAGCTATGTGGTTGTACTTGCCAAGAATGGCAGTCCCTTTTGTCTGAATGTTGTCCCAAGCCCAAGCTGCTTGTCGGGCAATGGCATGGTAATGGTGAATATCACAGTAAAGGGTTTTTGATAAGTCCTGCTCTCTTGGTGGATGTACCAAGGCATACCCTAAATTCCTTTTAAACAACAAAGGATTGTAGTTGATGCAGCCCTTCACTCCAATTAGAGGTACATTGGGATATTGCCCACAGTTGGTGATTATGTCTCTTCCTTTGGTGCTCTGAGTGCACCATCTGATGTCTTCTGAAGTGAGAGCAATCAATCTCTTAGCCCAATTTCTTGACTCATGAGGATTCAAGAAAGCTTCTGACTTTGGCAAGTGCCTCAATAGCCAACAGTAGAAGAGAATTGCACAACATCTGACTAATCTTCCCCTCTGTTTCTCATTCCTTTGATGCACTGAGTAGTAAAAGTCCCCAAGCAAGGTAGGAACTGAATTCTTCAGCAAGAAGAGATGGATAGCATTCTTGCTTACAAAATTAGGCTCGTCTGCGAACAAGATGATACCATATATGCTAAGGGCCAAGAGAGCACAAACAGTTTCCCACTTCCTACTGCAGCATGAATGGTGGCCTGAGTAACCAAGAAGTCCAAATGGAGGCCTGTGATTCCAGCCTTGGTGGTCATATTTAGATCAATGATGGTGGATTCCAAGTACAAATCCTTATATATATCTTCATTCCTGGGAGTAGTCATCTCAGGTTTGAAAGGAATACCTCTCCTGATGGGGACCCCCAACAACATGGAAAAATCCTCTAACAAAGGGCCTAGCTGAAAGTCTGGAAATGTAAAACATCTGAGTGGAGGGTCATAGAATTGAAGGTAAGTGTGGATCATACTCCTCTATGATGCATCCAAGTCCTTGATCATGTCCATAATGCCACCATAATGTTCCCTGAATAAAGGGACATGATCAGGAGTGATGAGTGTCTGAATCTGCCTGATGCCTGACAGAGTGGGCTCAAAGAAATGATAAGTAATGTTTCTCTTCCTGGATGAGTCCATGCTGATAATGGATGCTGAAGGAAATAACTGAAGATAAATGCTAATGAAGACAACTGATGAAGATGCTGAAGATAATCTCTGATGAAGATGGCTGATGAAGATGGCTGATGCAGATGAACAGTCAAAACCAAAACCAAATAAGTTGTGGATACCCTGTAAAACAAATAGACAAATGTTAAAATGATGCAAAATGATGTATGAAAAATTATATGCAAGGGTTTGTGATCAAGTGTTGGATCTGTTATCTGCCTTGATAAGGTCCATGTGTGTTCAGAAATCCAGATGAAGGTTTAGAGAACCAGTAACCAGGTGGGGGACTCAAATAAAGAGCCACAAGTCTAGGGTTTCACAAGAATAGTCCAAAATGGTGTGACCTTAACGATATCAGTAACAGGGTATGATGAGGCCAAGGGTTCTTGTAAACCTGTAAACATCCCAACCCTCTCACAGGTATTGTTCTAAAAGAAGGATCCTCAGACTTGGATCAACTATGAGAAGTGTAAACACTTCTAACCCGGAGGTACAATGTTTACAATAATCATAAAGGATCCTCCTCTAATTCACCTTAGATACTGAAGGTCATAAAAAGGTCATCCAGACTTAGCTGGCTTCCTAGATAGCCCTAGTACTACAGGAAATCCGTAGCACAGAGTTCTCAAGAAGAAACCCATGTCTGAACCGTGTTTCATATTCCCGCACCAGACCGAAATGGAATGGGAAAGAATATGAAGCCACTCTATCCTATGTGTCACTCAGGCTCCCAATTTGGAACCTTACTCACTGAATATCCCTCCCAATCAAGGCAAAAAAAAGATCCAGCACATGATATGATGATAATAGTATGAAATTCATAAAAACAGTAAATGAAGCAATAAATAAAGTTGTACAGAAACCAATAAATAAAGCAATAAACAACAAGCAAAACAAGCACAAGTAGCACATAGCACCCCCATAAACAAAAATCAAACAAGCTCTAGGAGAAACCCATAAAAAGAACCAGAAGCCTTGGTTGCAAGATAACTCCCCTGTAGAGTCGCCAAGCTGTCGCTCCCAAAGATTTGCATCCCAGTGCAGACGCGAACGGTCGGTGAAAAGAGAAAATGAATAGAGTCGCCAGCTAGGCATTTTTATCCCGAAGGAAAGGTAATGCTGCATAAACCTGGAAAGAGATGGATAAGATGGTTGCGAACCAGAGAAACTGAGAAAGGGGGTTGGTTACAACCTGGGAAGGTATTAGCACCCAGATTGTCCGTCGTACTCGACAGGATCCACACTTACAAGATTGTGTTTAAAAGGGGTAATTGTCTGTGCTATCTGTGTGCAAAAGATAAAGAATGAATGTACAGGTGTCAGTTCAAAAAAAGAAGTGAAATGCTCAGGACTGAGGCTTAGAAAAGAATGCTGAAAGAGGGGGATGACAAAGAGACTTTTGTTCGATAACAGTTAAGTTATGCCTACGTAACCTCTCGTGCAATGAGGAAGTCAGAAAACCGTAGTTTGACTCAAAGAGACTAACAAATAAATTGACTGTGAACTGCTTGCTTGTCTATGCTCAAGTGTATGACTCGTCTGGCTCGAGTGCTAACTGTCTTGCATTAGACGGGAGAAGCAAGTTCTCGTTTGTGAGTGAGTGTGATGAGAAAAGAATCCCGAAGGAGACGATTATTGCTTGTTTTTGTGTATTCAGTTTTGTTATTGTTTTTGGTGTTTTGCATAAGTTAATGAGTTTAAGCCTAAATCAAAGGCTTGCAAACTTATTATATCCTCCCTGATTAGGGATAATGAGCCGGCTTAAGTATGAGATAAGCATCTCAACTTAATTGTCATGATGATGTAGGATTAAGATCATTAACCTATTTGTGATTAATTAGATGTTTTTGGGTTTTTGTTTAGTGTTAAGTAATGAGTTTGATCTCTAATCACAAATTATTGAACTCATTACACCATCCTAATAGAAGAATAATAGATGAGAACACTTAAGCTGAGGAAGATACCTCAAATTAATCCATGGTTTGGGATTAAATTCATTAGATAACAATCCTTTATTAAATGGATTTTAATTAAGGGATAAGATTAAGAAGTGGATTTTATGTTTGTAAGACAACTTGAGGGGGACTTGTCCATTAAACACTAGGGTTAGTCCCTCTTAACCATAAGGAAGAGTTAGAACCCTAATGTAAGGCCCAAGTTACAAGATAAGTCTTGGTGATTATTAATGTGATTTGATTAAGAGGTTTAAACAAATTAAAGGTTTAACACTTAGGATTAAAGTTATACACTCCATCCTAAAACTTTAAGAGTTTAGTCTCTAATTATTGAGATGAGAAGAGAGACTCAAGAAAACTCAAAGGTAAAAAGCTAAGGGGGACTAAACACAACCCTAAACATCATAATGCTTGGATATCCTATGGTTTGTTAGGTTTAGGAGAAAATAATCTTCAAGGAAACCACCAATGGAAGAAGTAGATGAAAAGAGGAGGAAGCAGAAGAATAAGTTACTTACATCCAAAGAAGTTAAGTAACTTAAAGGAAGAAAGTGAGAAATATGGAACATAATTGAATTTGATTCACTTCAAAGACATGTAAAATGCATATGAAAGGGATAAGAAGAAGTGAGAGGTGAAGGCAAATCCACCTCCCATAATAACTTACCAAGAGTTCCTGAAATGGTTAGTATGAATGCATAAGGTACAAAGCATAAAGAAATGAATTGAAATGAAATGAAATGACCAAAGTCAAAAGTGATTATGCAATTCAAATGGCATATGATATGATGCAATATCATATAATGTGCATATGAATGATCATACAAAGATGGGATGTCATGAAAGCATGCTTTGAAACTTGAAAACACATGGATGTTTATAAAATGAAATGAATGCAACATATGGAAAATGAATGAAGAAATGATCAAACAAGGTTCCAACATGTCCTAAGATGTCTAATATGACATATAAATGCTTGAGATGTCATGGCAAGTTCATGTGATGATGAGTATGCAAGGTGAATGCAAATGAACATGAGAAATTAGGGTTTTATGGACATGTGAGATGCAAATGAGCAAAACAGAAGCATGCAACATGATAAAAAATTTAAATCAAACTCAAAAAAACCCTAATCCCATATTAGGTCAAACCCCAAAGGAGAAGGTCAGAAGCTAATCCTATTGAAAGTTATGATTTTCCTAAGTTTGCTAGGGTTTTTGGGTGATTTAAAAGGAAAAATGCAAATCAAATTGAAAATGCAAGATAAATTCATGAGGAAAAACCTAGATACTACATGCAATATGTGAAACAATGCAAAAAGAATCAAGTTTAAACTCTTCTTGGTTAGGCAGAAATGATTTTTTAAAGTTAGGGTTATAAATTGTGATTTTAATGAACCCTAATTCAAAGACAGTTGGGAAACTATGATCAAACCTAAAAATAAATTTGTATGAAGAGGTTAAAAATGTTTCTAAATGTATTGGGATGGTTCATGATTTTTTTGGTGATTTTTAGAAACCTAAATGTATTTTTAATTAATTAAAATCAATTAATTAATTAAAAATAACATTTAAATATTTTAAAAATACTTTTTATATGCAAAAAAAAAAAAAAAATCATTTTCAGGTTGAGAAAAATATTTAAAATCAGAATACAAAGTTTCATATTTTTGTGATGAGTTTTACTATTTTTAATAAAATGAGCAAAATAAATGACAAAAAATGAATTAAAAATGAAATAAATGAAAGTAATCTGATCCAGTGGCCAGAATTTGAACTGGGGAAATAAGTGTTGACTGCGCGCGCTAATGAAAGGTCAGGATGCAATCTGGAAATTTTATTAATTAATCCTAATTAATTAAATTAATTAAGGGATTAGGGTTTAATGAAATGATCTGGACCGTACGCTACCTAAAGTAATCACCATCCAAGGGCTCACATTCAAACTGGCAAACCAAACCCTAATTAATCTCAGGCGACCGGAGATAAGCTCCGGTTGTCTTCTCCGACCAACCTCTCATGCTATCTCTCCCAATACGCCATGAAAACGCATCAAACCCTCCAAATTCACTCAACTACACATCCTAAACAAGAATCCAACAACAAAATCCATTTATTTTTCATGAATCAAGAGAAACGAGCAAGAACATTTTCACGGGAAAAATTTCAGAAAGTTATGAAATACTCAAAACTCATCCATTTTCAATTCTAAACATATCATTGTGATCCTTAGAGCATACAGTTTCATTCTTTAACAAGAAATCAAAGCTTTGAGAAAAAATGTTCTTGACCATACCTGAGCTGGAAACCTTCAATGGTGAGCTTTCAGAACCTCCCACTTGTGCAAATGAGCTCCTCTGTTCCTTCTAAAGCTATTGGGATGCTTAGAATGCTTTGAAAGAGGCTATTTTGGGTGGCTCGATTCTGATATGGCAGAAATGGAAGCTTTGGTTTATGAGGTTTCAGGCCATGGTAATGGTTGCTTTGTGTTCTATGGATGATTTCTGAATGAATGGTGAAAGAATTTTTGAGGTTTGATGGATGGTTTTAGAGAATCGAAGAAGGGAAGGTTTTAGCAAAATTTGTGAAATCTGATGTTGTGTGTGTTCTGAGCTCATGGCATGCTTAGTTTATGATCTTAAGGCAATCCTTAAACTATTGGAATGAGTCAGAAGATTAGATATGCACTGTGGGAATGGTATGGCTCCATTGGCCAGAAAGTCAAGATTGGTGTACTTGAGGTATGGGCCATGGCAGAGCTGGTTTTTGGGCTTGTACTACTTCATCTAGCTTCAAGGAGAGCCATAGGATCATTGTTATGCAGCTGGATGGCTTGGATGAAGA
The DNA here is from genome assembly GCA_963966055.1 of Lathyrus aphaca. Classification (NCBI taxonomy): domain Eukaryota; kingdom Viridiplantae; phylum Streptophyta; class Magnoliopsida; order Fabales; family Fabaceae; genus Lathyrus; species Lathyrus aphaca. Next base: position 122,937,801 of record OZ014523.1, on the reverse strand, counting down.
GATGTCATGCTTTATGCAATTTTCCAACTTTGGTGTTTCTTGTGAATTAAGCCATGGAATACTTCAATCCTTGGGCCAATTCTGATCTTTGGATGCTTCCTTGACATGTTGTAACATATTTCTGCACATCAGAAGTCATTTAGAAGCTTGAACATGCCAATATGCAAAATCCCTCTTTGACATGAAACTTGAAATTATGTGATTTTTGCCAACTTTGAAAGGCCACATCTTGAGTTCTAGGATGAATCAAGACATGTTTTTGTACTTTTTTGAAAAGGGAAAGACCTAATCTACAACTTTCATGACCAAGAATTTTTCATTTGAAGCATTTTTGGTCATGAAAGAGGAGGTTGAAAATCTTTCCCAAAATGGAAAGTTTGCATTCCAAGTCATTTCCAAAAATGGCAAGTTTGCAATTGGATCAAAATTATTCAATCTTGTGAACTTCCAACCACTTCTAAGATCAAATAAAGATCACTGAACTTCAATTAGATGAAAATGACCTTTTGGTTCCATTGTTGGGGGCCTCAGATGCCCTGATTTTGACTTAACTTGCTCAAGAAGTTACCCAATGATCGGATGACTTCCACAATGAATTTCTTCATCAAACTTGGTACACATGATCCTTATAAATGATTAAGAACAATAGAAACAATAATGACCAATTTTTTTTGGAGTTAAGGCCTCTGATACCAAAACCCTAATTTTGGTCATCTATGTAGTGAAAACCCTAGCTCTGCTTCCATGCCTTTGCCAATTCTTGTGATCCCTTGACTTTCATGAACTTTAGAGAGCATAATATGATCATAGAACACACATGGACCCTCTTGGAAAGCTTTAAGACCTTTGGGATGGCTCAGATTGATTCTTGGATTGCTCAGATCACAAACCCTAGATGCATATGAAATTGAACTATGCAGTGAAGCAAACATGCAAAATGAGATGTAATGCTTATGTTAAAACAAAAATGAAAGATCATAAGCCATGATGTGATAACAAGTGAAGGAAAATTTGGGGTGTTTACACCTGTTGAGGTAGAAATTCCTTCTTTACGTGTAATGATGGATGTGAAGCTTGATGAGGCTGAGTGGGTACGTGCTCGATATAATCAATTGTGTCTAATTGAGGAAAAGAGATTAGCGGCTATCTGTCATGGTCAGCATTATCTAAGGAGAATGAATCGAGCATTCCACCAGCGAGTACGTACTTGAGAGTATCAAGTAGGCGAGCTTGTACTCAAAAGGATCATTCCTCCAAGTTCAGATCACAGGGGCAAATGGACCCCGAACTACGAAGGCCTATTCATAGTAAAGAATGTTTTCTCAGGTGGGGCACTAATGCTCACTACTATGGATAGAGAAGATTTCCAGTCTCCTGTTAACTCAGACGCAGTTAAAAAATACTTCGCATAAAAAGACCCATTGAACACAAAAATAGAATTAAAGTCCAAGCAAGAAAAGGACATCCCGGCGAGCTAACAACAGAATAAAAAGCTCGGGAAAAAGTTAGGGAAAATAATTAAAAAAAAGTACACCCGCTGAGTTGAAAATCCACATCGGACAACTTAGGCAAAAAAGGGTATCCCGGTGGATTGAAAACCCGAAAGGCGATCCACGCAAAATAAGGGAATAAGCGAACAACTGCGATCCAGGTAATCTGAATCCAATCATCGTTTCATGCAGTCTGGCAATATCAGAAGGGTAAGAATCAGTCCCCTTATCTTCTTCAGAAAGCAAAGGCAAGAACGGAAAGTCTTGAAGACATGTTGGTCATAGCAGGAAGGAAACTCATTGGAATGTCGTGTACATTTCCATTAGGATAGTTTCTTTTCTCAATTTTATGGTAGCTACCTGTCGCTCCCGAAGATTTGCATCCCAGTACAAGCGCGAACGGTCGGCGAAGGGAACAGTGAGAACACACAGCCGTGAACTCACTGGAGAATGAATAGAGTCGCCAGCTAGGCATTTTTATCCCGGAGGAAAGGCAATGCTGCATAAGCCTAGAAAGATACGGATAAGACGGTTGCGAACCAGAGAGACTGAGAAAGGGGGTTGGTTACAACCTGGGAAGGTATTAGCACCCAGATTGTCCGTCGTACTCGACGGGATCCACGCTTGAAAGATTTGTGCTTTAAAGGGGTAGTGTCAGTGCAATTTGTGTATAAAAATAGCTGGAAAAGATGTACAGGTGTCAGTGTAAGTGAAGTGCAAGTGTATAATGATGTGTCAGTGTAAGAACAGGAGTGAAATGCTCAAGATCATGAGGCTAAAGAATGAAGCTGAAAAGAGGGGGAATGTACAGAGACTTTTGTTCGATAACCGTTAAGTTATGCCTACGTATCCTCTCGTGCAATGAGGAAGTCAGAACACCGTAGTTCGACCCAAAGAGACTGAAAGATGAATTGACTTGTGAACTGCTTACTTGCCTATGCTCAAGTGTATGACCTGTCTGGCTCAGGTGCAAACTGTCTTGCATTAGACGGAAGAAGCAAGTTCTCGGTTGTGAGTGAAGGTGATGAGAAAAGAATCCCGAAGGAGACGATTATTGTTTGTTTTTTGAGTTTTCAGTCTTTTATTTCTTTTTGGAGTTTGTCATAAGATAATGAGCTTAAGTCTAAACCAATGGATTTAGTAAACTCATCACATCTTCCCTCTGATTAGGGGTAATGAGAATACCTTAAGTGTGAAGTCAGATTCTCACACTTAATCACCTTTGGTGTAGGATTAAGATCATTAACCTACTTGTGATTATTTAGATGTTTTTGGGATTTTTGTTTAGTGTTGAGTAATGAGGTTAAGCCATAATCAAGGATTAAACAGACTCATTACACCATCCTAAAAGAAGGATAATAGATGAGAATGTTTAAGCTGAGGAAGACTCCTCAACTTAATCCATGATTAGGGATTAAACCCATGACAAAACAAGCCTTTATTAAGTGGATTTTAGTTAATGGTATGATGATGAAGTGAATTTTATGGTTTGTAAGACAACTTGAGGGGGACTTGTCCATTAACACTAGGGTTAGTCCTTCTTAACCAATTAAGGAAGAATTAGAACCCTAATGCAAGGCCCAAGTTACAAGTGTGATGTCTTGATGATTATTATGTGAATTGATTAAGAGATTTAAACACCTTAAGGGTTCAAGACTTAGGATTAAAGTTATACACTCCATCCTAAGAGAAGGATGCAGGCATAGGCTTAATCACAAAGTCTTAAAGCCTTTAGGGTTTAGTCCCTGATTATGAGATGAGAAGAGAAGACTCAAAGAGAGACACAAAGGTAAAACTATGAGGGGACTTATCAAAACCCTAATTCATTGTCATGCTTGGATGATCCTAAGGTTTGTGAGGTTTTCAAGAACAATCTTCAAAGGAACCACCAGGAAGCAGATGAACAAGATCAAGAGAAGCAAAATGACTTGCTTCATTCAAGAAGTCAAGTCACTTGAGGAAAGAAAGTGGGAGGAAGAAGAATGAGCAAGCTCAATCTCAAACACAAATAGAAATGCAGAAATGGATGCAAGAGAGATGAAAAGAAAAGGTATGAGAAGTGAAGGCAAATCCACTTCTCAAGTTTACTTACCACCTGCAATGTTAGAAAGAAAATGCAATGCAATGCAAGATGAGATGAAATGATATGATGCTAAGTAAAACCAGAAGCATGTTGATGATGATTATGATGTTATGAGGTGCTGCAAACATGAGGCAAAGCAATGGGGATGTTCATACAAGATTATGAATGCAAATGATGCAAGCTAAAGAGCATGAACAAGCATGAAAAGTTATGAATCATACAAGACAAATGACATGGCAAATATGAGATGCAATGATCAAAGATGCTTCCTATATGTCCCAAGATGTCAAATGAATCACAAGAATGCACAAAATGCAAAGACAAGTCATGTTATGCAAGAGAATGCAAGAAGGATGCAAGAGAAAGCCCAAATTAGGGTTCATGGATCAAACATCAAACAAAAACCCAAAACAGAAACAAACCTCATGATAAAAAATGGAAAATGCCACCCAAAGAAACCCTAAACCTATAATGAACCACTGCCCAAAGGGGAGCTCTCAACTCTCAACCAAACTCAAGATATGAATTTTCTAAGTTATTAGGGTTTTTTAGGGTTCTTAACAAAACAAATGCCAAACAATTTGAAAATGCAAGAACAATTCATGGCCTTTTTTATCCTAGGAACTACATGCAAAACAAAAGACAATGCAAGAAGAATCAATGTCCCAACCTTCACCAATTGGCAGAGATGAATTTTTGAATCCATGATCAAAATAATGCATAAAAAATGATTTAATTCAATGAAAAATTCTTAAAATGCATCAAGATCAAAAAAGAAATTTGGTTTGAAGGTTAGACAATGTTTCTAAATGTCTTAGAACATTTCATGAATTTTTTTTGTAATTTTTAAATACCTAAAAGTATTTTTAATTAATTAATTCTCATTAATCAATTAAAAATAACCTTTTAAATATTTAAAAAATACTTTTTTAATGATAAAAAATAAAATAAAAATATTTTTGGGTCATAAAAATTATTAAAACTTTAAGGAAAAAGTTTCATAATTTTTATGAATTTTTTGCTATTTTAAAATAATTATGCAAGTTAATTGAAAGAAAAATGAATAAAATTAAATAAAATAAAAAGTAAACAGAATGGAAGGATGAGATTGATTCTGGGGAAAGGACCATTGACTTGGCGCGCAGATCTAAGGCTCACATTCAAACTTCTAAAACTCAATTAATTAATTTAATTAATCCTGATTATGAATTAATGATGCAATCTAGACCACACACACGCGCGCGGGAAGCCAGATCCAAGGGTCTCAATTCAAACTTTGCCCTAACCCTAAATTAATGACTAATCACTTTCAGGTCACCGGAGACGAGCTCCGGTCGTCTTCTCCGGTGACCTCCTCCCCTGAAAACTTCAAACTTCCTAAAAACGCATCAAAAATGAAAAATAGAAACTGGGAAATGATCCTTACACTCTCACGAATCAAACCCCTCTCTCAAAACAAATTTATATTTCCTAAACAAGCTGAATCGAAGAAAGAAAGTTCTAGGTCACGCAAGCTTCAGAAACAAATTAAATGCTCAAATCACAACCATTTTCAAAACCAATGGTACCAGAATGATCAGTGAAGCTAGTAGAACAAGTTTGTAACAAGAAAAGCAACTTCTGGAAAAATAAATTTCAGGCTACCTGAGATTCGAAGCTTTCAGTTTAGGAACTTTCTGGCCACCTCTCCTTGTGCAATCTACTCCTTAGAACCTCTTGATGATGTTTGAATGCTCAAATGGAGTTTAAGTTGGCTTGATGATGAGTTTCGAAAGGAACTGCTTCAGCTTGATCAAAAATGGCAATGGTGTTTCTGGAGGTTTCAGGCCATGGTGAGTGATTGTTTGTGGTCTAGATGATGTGTGGAAAAGCTTTGCAAGGTTTGTTTGGCTGTTTGTGAGCTAGGATGGAAGATTCGAATGGAACTGCAAACTGAAGTGAGAAATGGCAGTGGGATCTCTTGGCTGTTTCAGGCTTGTGCTTTGGGTGGTTTGAGGTCTATGGAGCAAGGTGAGATGATTGGTGAAGTTGGCTTGAATGTTTAGTGGCTGTGGAGAGGAATTCGAAGCAAGTTGCAAGATGGTGAGTTTTTGGTGTATGTGTATCATGTATTGGTTTCAGCCTTGCTTCTTCATATGGCTAGCTTGCAAATTGATAACATAAACAAATCTGATTGGTCAGAGGATGTGACTTGTGCTTTTGTGATTGGTAAGTTTGCTTTTGCATAAAGGTCAACTTTTGTGTAAGTGAGGCATGGCTCAAGGTCTAGGCAAGTACAAGGCATGGGCTGGCGCAGCAAGGATGAGGGAGAGGTCTAGCAAAGCTCAGCAGCCAATGCATCAAGTTGGTGAAGTGATCATGATGGTTTTTGCAAGTTGTTGCTTTATGGAATTCTATGAGAAAATGCCTTGTTACACAAACCAAACCATGGGCAAACTTGATCCAATTCTGATTTTATGACTTAGAGAAATGTTTGTGTACTGGTTTGAGAGGAATTAGAAGTCACATAATGCATTTGTCCAAGATTTTGCAAAGTTCTCACTTAGGGCATGCCTTGAAAATCAATGATTTTAGCCAACTTTGCATTGCCATAACTTTTGATCCAAGAAGAGTTTGGTCATGTTCTTGTACTTTTTGAAAAGGGAAAGATGAGATCTACAACTTTCATGACCAAAGTTTTTTCATTTGAAGCCTTTTTGAATCATGAATCAAGGCTTGAAAAATGGTCCAAAATGATGCATTCTTGAAAAGTCAACTATGCCCAAAAAGTCAACATTTGCACAAACCCTAAATTCTTGATTTTATGAACTTCAACCTTCTTCCATGATCAAATAAAGATCATATACACTCAAAATGATGAAGATCACCCATTGGTTGGGTCATTGGGGGCCTCAGATGCCCTGATTTTGCACTGACTTGTCTGAAAAGTCAACCCTTGATCAGATGACTTCCCCATGGAATTTCTTCATGAAAATTGATATGCATACTCCCTATACCATATAGAGATCAATGGAAACAAGAATGACCAAAAAATTTGGAGTTATGGCCTCTGGAACCAAAACCCTAATTTTCAGTCAACTGTGCAGTTCAAACTGGCTCTGCATCCACTCAAACCCTAGCTCTTGTGATTCCACTGCATTTTTGACTTTGAGGAGATGGAATATGATATAAGAACACACATGGACCCCTTTGAGTTGATTGGTAGCCTTTGGAATGGCTCAAGATGCTCTGGGATTGCTCAGGTCACAAACCCTATGTGCAGATGCCTTGAAAGCTATGCAGTGGATAAAAAAAATGAGATGTGAGATGACATGATTGTACTTATGCATATGAGAATGATCACAAGCCATGGTGTGAATGGGTGAGGGCAAATTTGGGGTGTTTACAGCTGCCCCTATTCAAACATGAGTTAGCTGTGCAGGGTGTAAGCAACGGCTTAACAGGCAAACAAGATAACTTGTGGTTGAATACCAAAGACAGTCCAAAATTTGCACTCACAGAATGAAGAAGAAAAGGGATATAGATTGTAAAAGCAAAACAAAGTATATTGTAAAGTATGGGCGACGGAGGACGACCGTCGAGCAGAGGACGACTGCTGGGTAAGGAGCAATGACGGGGACGGCCGACATGCTGGGGAAAGTGCAGGAAAATAAAGCAATGACGGGGACGGCCGACATGCTGGGGATAAAAGGTAAAGCTAAGACGGGGGCGGCCGACTAGCTGGGGAAAATAAAATCATGATGGGGACGGCCATCAAGATAAAGCTGTAAAATTTCTCTGGGAATCAAATGAAACATGACGGGGACGGCCATCAAATTCATAAAGTAGGTAAAATAACCAACGATGGGGACGGCCATCGGGCTAAAAAGGAAAAGGGACCACGACGGGGACGGCCATCGGGTTAAATAATGAATGAAATAAACAGATGATGGGGTACGGCCATCAAAGGTGAAGGACGATCACCTAGCAGGGGACGGCTGCTCTGTTGGGTATAAAAGAAAAATGATGGGGACGGCCATCAAAGGTGGAGGACGACCACCTGGCAGGGTACGGCTGCCGAAAATATCAACGATGGGGACGACCATCGGATAGAAAAGGTCAACGATGGGGACGGCCATCGGACGAGCATGATGGAGGACGACCATCAAGAAGTGGAGGACGACCACTCAGCAGGGTACGGCTGCTCTCAGGGTTATCATGACACAGGACGAGTGTCAGATAACCAAAATCAACAATGGGGACGGCCATTGGATAAAATGATGAAGGACGATCATCAAAAGGTGGAGGACGACCACCTAGCAGGGGACGGCTGCTAAAATCAACGATGGGGACGGCCATCGGACGAGCATGATGGAGGACGACCATCAAGAAGTGGAGGACGACCACTCAGCAGGGTACGGCTGCTCTCAGAGTTATCATAACACAGGACGAGTGTTAGATAAAAAAGAAAATTTGTTGGCGATCTACTGGGGATAATGTAAACACGGACGAGCGTTTACACCCAAGAAACAAAAGGTATAAGTGTTTGGGTATTGTGTATAGATTAAAGATGCGGACGAGCATCCTTAAAGCTATGATACGGACGAGTATCACGTAGAAACAAACTGACACATGTTCAGAGATGATGATACGGACGAGTATCAACTAGTTAACAAAGAACACGGACGAGTGTTGCATCCGAAGGGACTCTTCTGGGGAATAATAGACACGGACGAGTATCTATATTCAAAAAGACATAGGTGTTTGACACAGTGTATGGATTAAAGATGCGGACGAGCATCCTTAAGACTATGATACGGACGAGTATCATGTAGAAACAAACACTAGACGCAATGTTCTGAGATGATGGTACGGACGAGTACCAACTGGTTAACAAAGAACAAGGACTACTGCCGAATCTGTGGGGTTATGAGTGATGATGTATACAAGATACGGACGAGTATCTGTATAAGCGTACCATGAGTAGTGAGTATTGTATTGTATAGATGAGTGTTTTAACTGCTGGGGAGAGTGACACGGACGAGTGTCAAGAGAGAAAAGTATAATATTAACAAGTGTGTGGGTCGATGAAAGTGTAAGCGACTGCGCTGGGGATATGACACGGACGGGTGTCAAGAAAGTGTATGTATAGGTATATGTGAGTGCAAAGAGGATGTCTTTGGCTTTTTGCTGGTGATTTGACACGGACGGGTGTCAGGATGTATCTGTAATGAGGGTGATTTGTTTGTAAAGAGTGTTCAGGCGACTTTACTGGGGAAAGATGGCACAGACGGGTGCCAAAAGGTATATATACTGGTGTTTGTGATTTGAGAGGCAGCTGCTTTTGCTGGGACTCTAATGGGGATTTTTGTACAGTGATGATGAACAGTTCATTATTCACAAGTGTTAATTCATAACATGGCTTATGATTATGCTATGCGTTTGAATTTTTGCCGTAATGCTCCGTATTAGACGGAATGCTACGCTCTGGGGGGTGAATATGATGCGGATGCCATGATTATGCAAAGAGGCACAGATCCGGGATTCGGATCCCGTCGCTGTGAAGATCTCTGGTTGATCTGCTTGAAGTGAACATCCCAGCTGGGGATGAGATCATTGGTAGATCTAATGATGTATCTGTTTGGGGATATAAGTCACTGGTTGACATATCCTTGTAATACGGGACCCAGCTGGGGTTTGTAGAAGCTTCCTTCACTCTGTTGTGATCTTCATGCGTTGCTCTTCTGGATAGAGGCTGGAACTCTGTGGGGAGATGGTTCCCTGACTTCTGTATTCAACTGAGGAAGAATGGCAACTCGGCTGGGGAATTGTGAGAGGCAACTCAGCTGGGGAGAGCAACAAGAGGCAACTCAGCTGGGGATATAGCATTTCCGATGCTGAGATTGAGTGCATGTCGATTTGGCAACTTTGCTGGGGAAGTGGGCTCCTTCCAGTGCCACGTGGAAGATAGACCGAGTTGATAACGATTTGCCGGCTTGCTGAAACGTAACTTGCATGCCCCAGGTTGCGTTCTGGATACCTGCAATCCTGCAAAGGTAAGGAAACATACAAAAGGTCCCGAGGTCTCCCTTACTGGATTCCGTCGTAGGAGATAAGTACTTTCGAGAGTGATCATATTCCCTGCAAGCATGTGTTTTATTATTTTTTTTTAGAGAAAGGCATCTGTACTTATGCAATTGTATTTTTAGAGATATCAGACAACTCTTTGCAAAACATAAATGTAAAACGAAACATGACTGAAAATCTGATTTTATTAATTCATGTGCCCTGAATTGGCAAGATACAGTCAAAGAAACATATCTCCTGAAATGAGGAGATTGTTACAAATTGAGAAATAAAGTGCTGGCGGTGTTAACGACGCTTTCAAGGAGCTTCCTCTTCTGCTATGACTCGTATGACAATGACGTTCTTCTCGTCTTGCTTTCTGGAGAGAGTTGATTCTGATTGAAGCTTGATCCTTTGGAGCTTACCAAGTTGTAGGTGATACAGACGAATTCAGAATGCAGTTGTTCGCTTATTCCCTTATTTTGCATGGATCGCCCTTTCGGGTTTTCAATCCATCGGGATACCCATTTTTGCCTGAGTTGTCCAATGCGGCTTTTCAACTCAGCGGGTGTACATTTTTTACTCATTTTCCCTTACTTTTGCCCGAGTCTTTTATTCTGTTTTTGACTCGCCGGGATGCCCTATTTTTGCCTGGACTTACATTCTGTTTTTATGTCCAGCGGGTCATTTTATGCGAAGTATTTTTTAACTGCATCTGAATTCACAGGGGACGGGAAATCTTCACCATCCATGGTGTTGAGCATCAGTGCTCCACCAGAGAAAACTTTCTTTACAACAAATGGTCCTTCATAATTTGGAGTCCATTTGCCCCTGTGGTCTGTATGAGGAGGGAGGATTCTTTTCAGCACAAGATCTCCTACTTGGTACTCTCGGTGCCTGACTTTCTGATCAAAGGCCTTCTTCATTCTCTTCTGATATAACTGCCCGTGGCAGATTGCAGCCAATCTTTTCTCTTCGATCAGACTCAGTTGTTCGAATCGGGACCGAACCCATTCTGCTTCGTTCAGTTTAACATCCATTAATACCCGTAGAGAGGGTAATTCAACTTCAACAGGTAGGACTGCTTCCATACCATACACAAGCTGATACGGTGTTGCCCCAGTGGACGTTCTGATTGATGTGCGGTACCCATGCAAGGCAAATGGTAGCATCTCATGCCAGTCTTTGTAGGTGACTACCATCTTCTGCACAATCTTCTTGATATTCTTATTTGCTGCCTCAACAGCGCCGTTCATCTTTGGCCTGTAAGGAGAAGAATTGTGATGTTGGATCTTGAAGTCCCGGCACAGCTCTTCCATCATTTTGTTGTTTAAATTGGAACCATTATCAGTAATGATTCGCTCGGGCACTCCATACCGACAGATGATGTCTCTCTTCAGGAATCGGGCTACCACTTGTCTTGTAACGTTTGCGTATGAGGCTGCTTCAACCCACTTGGTGAAATAGTCGATGGCGACCAGGATAAATCTGTGACCATTTGAAGCAGTCGGCTCAATCTTGCCAATCATATCAATGCCCCACATAGCAAAGGGCCATGGTGAAGACATGATGTTCAAAGGATTAGGAGGCATATGCACCTTATCTGCGTAGATCTGGCATTTATGGCATTTTCTGGCGTAAGCACAACAGTCTGCATCCATTGTGATCCAGTAATAGCCTGATCTTAGCAATTTCTTAGCCATGGCGTGCCCTCCTGCGTGGGTACCAAAAGATCCTTCGTGCACTTCATGCATCAACAAATCTGCTTCCGTCTTGTCAACACATCTGAGGAGTACCATGTCAAAGTTCCTCTTGTATAAAGACCCATCAGCGTTCAGAAAGAAACTACCAGCAAGCCTTCTCAAAGTCTTCTTATCATTGGAAGATGCCCCAGGTGGGTATGTCTGATCCTCCAAGAAGCACTTAATGTCGTGGAACCAAGGCCTATCATCCTTGACAACATCTGCTGCAAATACATATGCTGGTCTATCAAGTCTAGATACTGAAATCTGGGGTACAAAGTTAGCAGCTTGAACTTTGATCATGGATGAAATGGTAGCGAGAGCATCTGCAAACTGATTCTCGTCCCGAGGGATATACTCAAGCTTGACTGTTGTAAAGAAAGTCAGTAACCTTCTCGTATAATCCCTGTAAGGTATCAGATGATCTTGGTGGGTGTACCATTTCCCGTTGGTTTGATTGACTACCAAAGCTGAATCTCCGAATACGGTCAATGTTTTGATCCTGAGGTCAATGGCTTCCTCAAGACCCATAATGCAAGCTTCGTATTCAGCTTCGTTGTTAGTGCAATTGAAAGTGAGTTTTGCCGAGAAAGGCATGTGAACTCCTTTAGGTGTAATGAGTACTGCACCAACACCACGGCCATTTATGTTAACAGCCCCATCAAACATCATAGTCCATTCTTCTTCCGGGTCGGGCCCTTCAGTGTGAATTGGCTCTTCATGATCTTTTGCTTTAATGAACATGATGTCTTCATCAGGGAAGTCAAATCTCATAGGCTGGTAGTCATCGATGGGTTGCTCAGCAAGATATTCAGATAGTACACTGCCCTTGATGGCTTTCTGAGAAGTGTACTGTATGTCGTATTCTGTGAGAATCATCTGCCATCTTGCAACCCGTCCGGTAAGAGCTGGCTTCTCGAAAATGTACTTAACTGGATCCATTTTTGAGATTAATAAGGTAGTGTGGGTCAACATATACTGTCTCAGTCGGCGAGCAGCCCACGCTAAAGCACAGCAAGTTTTCTCGAGCAGTGAATAACGTTGTTCACAGTCGGTAAACTTTTTGCTTAGGTAGTATATTGCATACTCTTTTCGACCAGACTCGTCATGCTGGCCCAGCACACACCCCATTGACTCTTCTAATACTGTCAAGTACATGATCAGAGGTCTTCCTTCAACTGGCGGCATAAGGATTGGAGGTTCTTGCAGATATTCCTTGATCTTGTCAAAAGCCTTCTGGCAGTCTTCGTTCCACCTGACCGTTTGTTCCTTCCTTAACAGCTTGAACAAGGGTTTACAGGTTGCTGTAAGGTGAGATATGAACCTTGAAATGTAGTTCAATCGACCTAAGAACCCTCGAACTTCTTTCTCAGTTTTCGGTGCAGGCATTTCTTGTATAGCCTTGACTTTATCAGGGTCAACCTCAATCCCTTTCTCGCTTACAATAAAGCCCAGCAATTTACCGGATCGCACCCCGAATGTGCATTTGTTGGGGTTCAGCTTTAGTTGATATTTCCTCAGACGCTTGAACAACTTGAGCAGATTCACTAGGTGATCTTCCTCTGTAAGGGACTTGGCGATCATATCATCCACATAACATTCTATTTCTTTGTGGATCATATCATGGAATAATGTCACCATAGCCCGTTGATATGTTGCACCAGCATTCTTCAGTCCGAATGGCATCACTTTGTAACAGAACGTGCCCCAAGGTGTAATGAATGTTGTCTTCTCCATGTCTTCAGGTGACATCTTGATCTGATTATATCCTGAAAATCCATCCATGAAGGAGAATACCGAGAACTGAGCCGTGTTATCCACCAATACATCAATGTGAGGTAATGGGAAGTCATCCTTCGGGCTGGCTCTGTTCAGATCCCGGTAATCAACACACATTCTTACTTTGCCGTCTTTCTTAGGCACAGGTACTATATTAGCAACCCACGGCGGGTAGCTAGTCACAGCAAGGAACCCGGCGTCCCATTGCTTTTGTACCTCTTCCTTGATTTTCATAGCCATGTCTGGGCGAGTTCGGCGCAGCTTTTGTTTAACTGGTGGGCATTCTTCCCTCAGAGGCAGCTTGTGCACCACTATATCAGTATCCAACCCTGGCATATCTTGATACGACCAAGCAAACACATCAACATACTCTTGAAGCAGATCTATCAGCTGTCTCTTCACCGAGTCTTGCAGGCAGGCCCCGATTTTAACTTCTTTCACGTCTTCGTCTGTACCAAGATTAATCACTTCAACCTCCTCCTGGTGAGGGGTAATGACCTTTTCCTCCTGTCTCAACAACCTGGCTAGCTCTTCAGGAAGCTCATATTCTTCATCAACCCCTTCATCAGATGATTGATCGGATTGTCAAAGTCATACGATGTCATAGCCGTGCTGTTGTCGGTGCAGTCTGGAAGGCACTCTCTGCAAGGGTTAAGTTGGTTCATTTTAGTGATTGATTTTAATCTTGCTTTAGAAAAAAGTGAAATGAAGTTATCATTTTGAAAACACCGCCATTTATTTTTGTACAAAAAGAAAAATGGAAAAACAGTGAGCATAAAAGAAAAGGACTCGTTTGCAAAAAGATGTCTGATATTTCATTAATTTAATCTTGTTTGCACAAAAGTACAGATGGCCCTGGTTACAAAATGAGTCTTGTCATCTTGGGCAAGATGCAAGACTTTGATGCATGCTATAAAAAATACAGGAAATAATAATTACTCTGCACGAGTAACTCTTATAATTTCCTGGGAAGACCAGTTCGAGACACTGCTCCCCGGGATCTTCGGACGAATCCAATTCTCCAGATTGCGCTCCTCTTCCAGCTCGTCTTCCAGACAGTTGATAGCATCAGGGGTAAGCATCCCCCCACTGACAAAACCAGGCTCTCCAGCAGCCTTTGCTTGATGTTGAGTTGGTTTGTAACCCAACCCAAATTTGTCCTTCTTCTCCTCCACAGCTAAAACCTTGCCCCAGCCTAGGGCAGTTCCTTCTTCAACAACCTTCCGGGCTTGTTGGTAAGACGACATTGGAGTACCAGATACAGCAGATGCTTCATTCACATTCAAGGCTTCAAAACCTTGGCTCATTGTTTCATGGATCTCTCCATCCATCTCAATGTACTTGTAGGTAGCCAGATGGCTAACGAAAATATCCTCTTCCCCACAGATTGTGACAACTTGACCTTCCCACTCAAATTTTAACTTTTGGTGAAGGGTAGACGTTATTGCGCCGGCGGCGTGAATCCAGGGTCTACCCAACAAACAGCTGTAGGCGGGCTGAATGTCCATCACATAAAAGATAGTTTTAAAAGTCTGTGGGCCAATTGTCACAGGCAGCTCAATCTCTCCCAGAACCGATCTCTTAGAACCATCAAAGGCTCTTACTACCAGGTTGCTGGGTCTCAATGCCAATCCATCATATTCAAGCTTCACCAGAGCCTTCTTTGGTAAGACATTCAGGGAAGAACCTGTGTCCACCAGCACATGAGAAAGGACAGCTCCTTTGCATTCCAGGGTTATGTGCAAGGCTTTGTTGTGGTTGCGGCCATCCGCTGTCAAGTCAGAATTGGTAAACCCTAGCCCATTGCTAGCAGTAACATTTCCAACCACGGTTTCCAATTGGTTGACAGTAATCTCCTCGGGCACGTAAGCTGCGTGCAGGACTTTAAGTAGTGCATTCCGATGGGCTTCGGAGCACATAAGCAGTGAGAGGATAGAGATTTTGGATGGCGTCTGGTGAAGCTGATCCACAACTTTATAATCACTCTTTTTGATGATCCGCATAAACTCATCAACTTCCTGATCAAATGGAGTTTTCAGGGCTTCTTTGGCAGCTGGATCTTCCTGCACCGGGCCTTTTCCTTTTGCCTTGGCAGCAGCTTCTGCTTCGGCAGTAGGTCTTTGAACTTGTGAAGCAAAGAGACGTCCGCTTCGAGTGAAGCCTCCGCCTCCCCCCACATTATCTACTTGTGGTGCAGGTGTTGATGTTTCCAGAGTGATTCTTTTTCCTTCGCAATACACGTCAGAGCCATAGTGCCAAGGGATGGCCCTATTGCTTTCATATGGTACTGGTCCAGGCACCGTGACAGTGACTGGACTGATTGCGGCTGCTGAAGGGACTGTAATTGTTTGTGGATCATAAAAGATTGTAACTGGTGCCCTGGCGGGAGCAGCACCTTCTGAATGGTAGGCGAAATTATTTTCAGGATCGTAGAATATGGTGACGGTAGAGACATCTTCATGATTGATTGCTGGTGTTGTAGGAGGTACTGTTGGAAGGACTGTTGTTGTTGTCGACGGAGATTCGAAATGGAATGAAGCTGAAGTTGTAGCAGGAGAAACTGTTGAAATCTGATCATTTGGAAGGACAGGTGAAGTACTTGTTGACGGTGCTGATGAATTGTCAGGAACAATAGTTGTTGCAGTTGTAGGAGGGTCTGAAACCGTTGTTGATGAAGTTGTTGGGTTTGTCGGAAATGATGTAGTGATCTGTAGCAGGCCACTCTGAATAAGGCTGTCAATGCCATTCCTCAGGTCCTTGCACCCATTCCATGAAATATTGCAGTAGGGACACCCTAGTTCACACCCCGGAAATATATTGCCCTCACGGAGTTGAGCTTTGATTTCCACCAATGGTGTCCTGATCTGATCCACACTAGTTATCAAATAAGATGGTTGGTCTTCTTCAATAGCATTAATTCGAGGACCACCATGGTTTGGCATTGGGTTTTTATTGACATTGGGCGGGGGTGCAAAATTCAGAGCCTTGGAGTCTACCAAGTCTTGTACCTTCATATGCAGAGCCCTGCATTTTTCTGTACTGTGACCAGGTGCGTTCGAGTGGAAAGCACACCTAGCATTGGAGTCATAGTTTCTTGGTAGACTGTTGGGATCCGGAGGTGCCAACGTTCTTAGCTCAACTAGGTTGAGTTTCAGAAGTTGTGGCAGCAAGGCAGCATACGGCATTGGGATCGGGTCGATCACTCGGTTAGCTTGGGATGGCCTTTGTTGGAATGGCCTCTGTTGACTGTTGTTGTTGGAGTTGTTGCTGTTGTAGTTTCTTGGAGGATATTGATTCTGCTGATACTGAGGTTGTTGTTGGAAGTTTTGTTGCGGAGGTTGATAGACTGGCTGAGGATGTGCCGGAGCAGGGATGGTGACTGCTGCTATTGACCTTTGAACATATTGGGGCCTACCCCTGTTGGTGTGAATGGCATTGGTCTCGCCAGTTCTTCTCGGGCCTGCAAAAGGCTTTCTTGTACTACTGGACGAGCTTGCACCGTTGTCTGAGATCTTACCCATTTTCAACAGGCTTTCGATTCTTTCCCCAGCTATGACAACATCTGCGAAGCTGGTGGAAGAGAAAGCGGCCAACCTGTCAATATACGTTCCCTGAAGAGTATTCATAAACATGTCTGTCATTTCCCTTTCAGACATAGGGGGTTGAACGGCAGCAGCCAATTGCCTCCACCTTTGGGCATACTCTCGGAAACTCTCCCTCGAAGACTGTGACATTCCCATTAGGAGGGTCCTGTTAGGTGCCATGTCTAGATTATACTGATACTGTCTGATGAAGGCTTCTGCCAGGTCCTTCCAGCATCTTATAGTTGCTCTTGTCAGATGGGAATACCATTCCCTAGAAGCCCCAGTCAAGCTATCTTCGAAGTAAAACATCCAGAGTTTCTCATCCATTGTATAGGCCTTCAGCCTTCCCAGAAATGATTGTAGATGAGTCCGGGGGCATGAAGTCCCGTTATACTTTTCGAAACAAGGAGGTTTGAACTTGTGGGGAATCTTGACCCCTTCTACCAAACCCATGTCCATAACGTCGAAGCCCAAAGAATTTTGAGACTCCAGTGATCTCAACTTCTCAGCTATTTCTTCCAAACGTTTATCATATGTTTCCTCTCCGGCACCCATTACTGTATACTGGTCCTCCTGAGGATCTTCTTGAAGTACTCTGGCTGCTGTGGCTGTCCCTTGAATGTTGACTGGGATGTTAGCCTCTGGATGGAGATGGGGTCCAAAAACTGGGGGATTGACATGAGGTTGGACCCTCTCGTTGTTACTTGTGCCAGCAGTACCCGCATGGGGCTCCTCTTGATTCCTCCCTTCTACCAAAGTTCTGAGCCTCTCCTGGCTTTGAGCTAAGTTGTTCATCACTTCCATGAACTGGGTTATCTGGGTTCTCATCTCCAACCTTTCGTTGGCCATCTGGTTTCTGACCTCCGTAAGGTCTTGCTGCATCTGATCCATCTGAATTCCCGGAAGGTTGTTTCTAGTTGGGTACCTGTGTGGCCTGTTGAGAGGAAATACCCGGCGGCGAGCAATAATTCTTGAGATTCACAACAGAGGTTAGCAACAACAAAACAAAAACCTACAAAACAAACAAAAGGGTTAGCATGCAATGCAGTTATGCTTATTTGTTCTCAAGGTATCCGGTTTGGCATTCAGTTTTGACCCTTCCCGACCCTTGAAGATGATGCTGTTGAAGTTGCTTTTGATGTGAACCCAGATAGAAACCAACACAAATATATTACAAAGGTGAAATAATACAATTTGTTCATTTTACAACACCGGCCCCTTAAGGGGTCAAAACACATCACAAAAAGCAAAACTACATGGAATAGGGATAACAACAAGCAAATGATCAAACTCCAAGGCCAAACTCATCCTCACGAACTTCCTTGAGAAGTGCTTCGGTCACAGGATCAGCCGGATGCTTCGTAAGATTTCTGATGAGAAGGTTTCTTGTTGCAACAGCTGCAGTCAACTTCCTGTTCTGACTTTGATCTTTGGACTTCTTCACTCCAGCTTTGATCTTTAGTTCTGATATTTCCTTCTGGGCTGCTGCCAGGGCTTTTTCCACCTGCTCCATCTTGTCCTGAACTCTCTCGTCTTCTAGAGTACGGGCCTCAGTGATCCGGACCCACCTGGCCTGACTCTCTTTCAAATACAAGTCTGTCCTTGCTCTCTGGAACTGGGCTTCTTTACAAGCATTCTTCAGAATCTGTTCACCAGCTTTAGACTTGTTGATATAATCTCCAGACTTCTCAATCTTGGTCAAGTGTTCCACTCTCAACTTCTCCAATCTCTCAATCTCCCTCACACCTTCACTCCTCTCCCGGAGGGTCTTCTGCAAGGCTTGGGTTAACTTCTCATTTCTTTCCTTCAAGCTTTCAAACTCCTCCAGACTGATAGTGGCAGGGGGTGGTGCTGAAGATGATTCAGGCATGTCTTCTATGGTAAAGGGCATTCCAGAGAATTGGGCCCTAGCTTGGGACCACTCATAATATTGGACTGATGCCACATTATTGCACTTCCCCAGAATGGTGATTCCCTTGGTTTGAACATGATCCCAGGCCCAGGCAGCCTGCCTAACAACAGCCAAACTAATCTTGTTCTCACAGTAGAGGGTCTCAGCCAAGTCCTGTACCCTAGGAGTGTGGACCAGTGCATAGCCTAATTGTCTCCTGAACAGCAGAGGGTTGTAGTTGATACTTCCCTTAACTCCTATCAAAGGCACATTGGGAAAGTGCCCACAGCTTGTGAGGATATCTCTGCCCTTGGTGCTCTGAGTACACCACCTGATATCTGCTGAAGTGAGAGTAGTGAGCCTCTTAGCCCAGTTGCTTTGCTGATGAGGATTTAGAAATGCATCTGTCCTGGGTAGATGCCTGAGAAGCCAAGCATGGAATAATGGAGCACAAATCCTCACTAATCTTCCCCTCTGCTTCTCATTTCTCTGATGGACTGAGTAATAGAGATCACCCAGTAAAGTTGGCACAGGGTTCTTCAGGATGAACAAGTGGATTGCATTCTTGCTAATGAAACGGGGTTCATCTGCAAACAATACAATTCCATATACACTCAAGGCCAATAGAGCACAAACAGCTTTCCACTCCCCCAAGGAGGCCTTCAGACTAGCTTGAGAAATTAAGAAGTCCAGATGAAAACCAGGGATCCCAGCTTTAGAGGTCATATGTTGCTCAATCAAAACAGGTTCCAGGTGCAAAGCTTTTGCTACCTCTCCATTGCTGGGAGAGACCATTTCAGGGTTAAAAGGGATTTCCCTCTTGATAGGCAAACCAATCAAAGATGAGTATTCTTCTAATAGGGGCCCCAACTGAAAGTCTTGAAAGGTGAAACATCTCAATGGGGGGTCATAGAACTGAATACAGGTATGGATCAGGCTTCTCTGAGATGGGTCCAGATCCATGACCAAGTCAAGTATATCCCCATAATGCTCCCTGAACAAAGGAATGTGATCTGGGGTGATCAGGGTTTGGATCCTCCTGATGTCTGATAAGTCTGGTTGGAAGAAATGATAAGTGATGTTGCTTTTCTTTGGAGCCATGATGCTGAGGACTGAGTAGGATAAGTGCTGATGAAGATGCTGAGGAGTGGGCCACTGGCTGGCTAGTGCTAGTAACTGAAGTATATGGCTGACAAACTGAAGCAAGTGATGATGGAGACAGGTCAATACTGCAGATGGGGTCAAAACCAAAACCAAAGATGAAGGTGGATACCCTGAAACACAAATAAGCAAATGTTAATATGATGCAATAAGTATGTATGCAAAATGAAATGCAAGGGTTTGTGACTGAGCTGGATCTGATTAACTGCCTTGATATAGATCCATGTGTGTTCAAGAAATCCAGATGGAGGTCTATAAATCCAGTAACCAGGGTGGGGGACTCAAATAAAGAGCCACATGTCCAGGGTTTAAAATCACAAGAACTATCCAACATGGAGCATTCTTAACAAAGTCAAAGTAACAGGGTATTCTGAGGTCAAGGTACCTGCAAACCTGTAAACAGCCCAACCCCCTCACAGGTGGTGATCTAGAACAAGGATCCTCAGACTTGGACCAGTTATGAGAAGTGTAAACACTTCTAACCCGGAGGTACAGTGTTTACAATAACCATAACAATTCCTCCTCTAATTCACCTCAGCTTCTGAAGGTCAATACTAAAAGGTCATCCAGACTTAGCAGGCTTCCCAGATAGCCCTAGCATTGCAGGAAATCTGCAACACAGAGTTCTCAAGAAGAAACCCATATCTGAACCGTGTTTCATATTCCCGCACCAGACCGAAATGGAATGGGAAAGAATATGATTCACTCTAGCCTAGGTGTCACTCAGGTCCCAGGTATAGGACCTTAACTCTCAATGAAACACCCACCCACCAAAACAAAAACCAGATCCAACCAGCAACAATGACAGTATGATATATACAAAAGCAATAAAGAAAGCAGTAAAGTAACTGTACATAAAGCAATAAACAAAGATGAATATACAAGCACAGATAAGCACATAACACCCCAGTAAACACAAATCAAACAAGCGCTAGGAGGAACCCACAAAAAGAACCAGAAGCCCTGGTTGCAGTATAAGGATCCCCAGCAGAGTCGCCAAGCTGTCGCTCCCGAAGATTTGCATCCCGGTACAAGCGCGAACGGTCGGCGAAGGGAACAGTGAGAACACACAGCCGTGAACTCACTGGAGAATGAATAGAGTCGCCAGCTAGGCATTTTTATCCCGGAGGAAAGGCAATGCTGCATAAGCCTAGAAAGATACGGATAAGACGGTTGCGAACCAGAGAGACTGAGAAAGGGGGTTGGTTACAACCTGGGAAGGTATTAGCACCCAGATTGTCCGTCGTACTCGACGGGATCCACGCTTGAAAGATTTGTGCTTTAAAGGGGTAGTGTCAGTGCAATTTGTGTATAAAAATAGCTGGAAAAGATGTACAGGTGTCAGTGTAAGTGAAGTGCAAGTGTATAATGATGTGTCAGTGTAAGAACAGGAGTGAAATGCTCAAGATCATGAGGCTAAAGAATGAAGCTGAAAAGAGGGGGAATGTACAGAGACTTTTGTTCGATAACCGTTAAGTTATGCCTACGTATCCTCTCGTGCAATGAGGAAGTCAGAACACCGTAGTTCGACCCAAAGAGACTGAAAGATGAATTGACTTGTGAACTGCTTACTTGCCTATGCTCAAGTGTATGACCTGTCTGGCTCAGGTGCAAACTGTCTTGCATTAGACGGAAGAAGCAAGTTCTCGGTTGTGAGTGAAGGTGATGAGAAAAGAATCCCGAAGGAGACAATTATTGTTTGTTTTTTGAGTTTTCAGTCTTTTATTTCTTTTTGGAGTTTGTCATAAGATAATGAGCTTAAGTCTAAACCAATGGATTTAGTAAACTCATCACATCTTCCCTCTGATTAGGGGTAATGAGAATACCTTAAGTGTGAAGTCAGATTCTCACACTTAATCACCTTTGGTGTAGGATTAAGATCATTAACCTACTTGTGATTATTTAGATGTTTTTGGGATTTTTGTTTAGTGTTGAGTAATGAGGTTAAGCCATAATCAAGGATTAAACAGACTCATTACACCATCCTAAAAGAAGGATAATAGATGAGAATGTTTAAGCTGAGGAAGACTCCTCAACTTAATCCATGATTAGGGATTAAACCCATGACAAAACAAGCCTTTATTAAGTGGATTTTAGTTAATGGTATGATGATGAAGTGAATTTTATGGTTTGTAAGACAACTTGAGGGGGACTTGTCCATTAACACTAGGGTTAGTCCTTCTTAACCAATTAAGGAAGAATTAGAACCCTAATGCAAGGCCCAAGTTACAAGTGTGATGTCTTGATGATTATTATGTGAATTGATTAAGAGATTTAAACACCTTAAGGGTTCAAGACTTAGGATTAAAGTTATACACTCCATCCTAAGAGAAGGATGCAGGCATAGGCTTAATCACAAAGTCTTAAAGCCTTTAGGGTTTAGTCCCTGATTATGAGATGAGAAGAGAAGACTCAAAGAGAGACACAAAGGTAAAACTATGAGGGGACTAATCAAAACCCTAATTCATTGTCATGCTTGGATGATCCTAAGGTTTGTGAGGTTTTCAAGAACAATCTTCAAAGGAACCACCAGGAAGCAGATGAACAAGATCAAGAGAAGCAAAATGACTTGCTTCATTCAAGAAGTCAAGTCACTTGAGGAAAGAAAGTGGGAGGAAGAAGAATGAGCAAGCTCAATCTCAAACACAAATAGAAATGCAGCAATGGATG
Organism: Lathyrus aphaca; assembly: GCA_963966055.1. Taxonomy (NCBI): domain Eukaryota; kingdom Viridiplantae; phylum Streptophyta; class Magnoliopsida; order Fabales; family Fabaceae; genus Lathyrus; species Lathyrus aphaca. Next base: position 122,915,356 of record OZ014523.1, on the reverse strand, counting down.
CAAGAGAGATGAAAAGAAAAGGTATGAGAAGTGAAGGCAAATCCACTTCTCAAGTTTACTTACCACCTGCAATGTTAGAAAGAAAATGCAATGCAATGCAAGATGAGATGAAATGATATGATGCTAAGTAAAACCAGAAGCATGTTGATGATGATTATGGTGTTATGAGGTGCTGCAAACATGAGGCAAAGCAATGGGGATGTTCATACAAGATTATGAATGCAAATGATGCAAGCTAAAGAGCATGAACAAGCATGAAAAGTTATGAATCATACAAGACAAATGACATGGCAAATATGAGATGCAATGATCAAAGATGCTTCCTATATGTCCCAAGATGTCAAATGAATCACAAGAATGCACAAAATGCAAAGACAAGTCATGTTATGCAAGAGAATGCAAGAAGGATGCAAGAGAAAGCCCAAATTAGGGTTCATGGATCAAACATCAAACAAAAACCCAAAACAGAAACAAACCTCATGATAAAAAATGGAAAATGCCACCCAAAGAAACCCTAAACCTATAATGAACCACTGCCCAAAGGGGAGCTCTCAACTCTCAACCAAACTCAAGATATGAATTTTCTAAGTTATTAGGGTTTTTTAGGGTTCTTAACAAAACAAATGCCAAACAATTTGAAAATGCAAGAACAATTCATGGCCTTTTTTATCCTAGGAACTACATGCAAAACAAAAGACAATGCAAGAAGAATCAATGTCCCAACCTTCACCAATTGGCAGAGATGAATTTTTGAATCCATGATCAAAATAATGCATAAAAAATGATTTAATTCAATGAAAAATTCTTAAAATGCATCAAGATCAAAAAAGAAATTTGGTTTGAAGGTTAGACAATGTTTCTAAATGTCTTAGAACATTTCATGAATTTTTTTTGTAATTTTTAAATACCTAAAAGTATTTTTAATTAATTAATTCTCATTAATCAATTAAAAATAACCTTTTAAATATTTAAAAAATACTTTTTTAATGATAAAAAATAAAATAAAAATATTTTTGGGTCATAAAAATTATTAAAACTTTAAGGAAAAAGTTTCATAATTTTTATGAATTTTTTGCTATTTTAAAATAATTATGCAAGTTAATTGAAAGAAAAATGAATAAAATTAAATAAAATAAAAAGTAAACAGAATGGAAGGATGAGATTGATTCTGGGGAAAGGACCATTGACTTGGCGCGCAGATCTAAGGCTCACATTCAAACTTCTAAAACTCAATTAATTAATTTAATTAATCCTGATTATGAATTAATGATGTAATCTAGACCACACACACGCGCGCGGGAAGCCAGATCCAAGGGTCTCAATTCAAACTTTGCCCTAACCCTAAATTAATGACTAATCACTTTCAGGTCACCGGAGACGAGCTCCGGTCGTCTTCTCCGGTGACCTCCTCCCCTGAAAACTTCAAACTTCCTAAAAACGCATCAAAAATGAAAAATAGAAACTGGGAAATGATCCTTACACTCTCACGAATCAAACCCCTCTCTCAAAACAAATTTATATTTCCTAAACAAGCTGAATCGAAGAAAGAAAGTTCTAGGTCACGCAAGCTTCAGAAACAAATTAAATGCTCAAATCACAACCATTTTCAAAACCAATGGTACCAGAATGATCAGTGAAGCTAGTAGAACAAGTTTGTAACAAGAAAAGCAACTTCTGGAAAAATAAATTTCAGGCTACCTGAGATTCGAAGCTTTCAGTTTAGGAACTTTCTGGCCACCTCTCCTTGTGCAATCTACTCCTTAGAACCTCTTGATGATGTTTGAATGCTCAAATGGAGTTTAAGTTGGCTTGATGATGAGTTTCGAAAGGAACTGCTTCAGCTTGATCAAAAATGGCAATGGTGTTTCTGGAGGTTTCAGGCCATGGTGAGTGATTGTTTGTGGTCTAGATGATGTGTGGAAAAGCTTTGCAAGGTTTGTTTGGCTGTTTGTGAGCTAGGATGGAAGATTCGAATGGAACTGCAAACTGAAGTGAGAAATGGCAGTGGGATCTCTTGGCTGTTTCAGGCTTGTGCTTTGGGTGGTTTGAGGTCTATGGAGCAAGGTGAGATGATTGGTGAAGTTGGCTTGAATGTTTAGTGGCTGTGGAGAGGAATTCGAAGCAAGTTGCAAGATGGTGAGTTTTTGGTGTATGTGTATCATGTATTGGTTTCAGCCTTGCTTCTTCATATGGCTAGCTTGCAAATTGATAACATAAACAAATCTGATTGGTCAGAGGATGTGACTTGTGCTTTTGTGATTGGTAAGTTTGCTTTTGCATAAAGGTCAACTTTTGTGTAAGTGAGGCATGGCTCAAGGTCTAGGCAAGTACAAGGCATGGGCTGGCGCAGCAAGGATGAGGGAGAGGTCTAGCAAAGCTCAGCAGCCAATGCATCAAGTTGGTGAAGTGATCATGATGGTTTTTGCAAGTTGTTGCTTTATGGAATTCTATGAGAAAATGCCTTGTTACACAAACCAAACCATGGGCAAACTTGATCCAATTCTGATTTTATGACTTAGAGAAATGTTTGTGTACTGGTTTGAGAGGAATTAGAAGTCACATAATGCATTTGTCCAAGATTTTGCAAAGTTCTCACTTAGGGCATGCCTTGAAAATCAATGATTTTAGCCAACTTTGCATTGCCATAACTTTTGATCCAAGAAGAGTTTGGTCATGTTCTTGTACTTTTTGAAAAGGGAAAGATGAGATCTACAACTTTCATGACCAAAGTTTTTTCATTTGAAGCCTTTTTGAATCATGAATCAAGGCTTGAAAAATGGTCCAAAATGATGCATTCTTGAAAAGTCAACTATGCCCAAAAAGTCAACATTTGCACAAACCCTAAATTCTTGATTTTATGAACTTCAACCTTCTTCCATGATCAAATAAAGATCATATACACTCAAAATGATGAAGATCACCCATTGGTTGGGTCATTGGGGGCCTCAGATGCCCTGATTTTGCACTGACTTGTCTGAAAAGTCAACCCTTGATCAGATGACTTCCCCATGGAATTTCTTCATGAAAATTGATATGCATACTCCCTATACCATATAGAGATCAATGGAAACAAGAATGACCAAAAAATTTGGAGTTATGGCCTCTGGAACCAAAACCCTAATTTTCAGTCAACTGTGCAGTTCAAACTGGCTCTGCATCCACTCAAACCCTAGCTCTTGTGATTCCACTGCATTTTTGACTTTGAGGAGATGGAATATGATATAAGAACACACATGGACCCCTTTGAGTTGATTGGTAGCCTTTGGAATGGCTCAAGATGCTCTGGGATTGCTCAGGTCACAAACCCTATGTGCAGATGCCTTGAAAGCTATGCAGTGGATAAAAAAAATGAGATGTGAGATGACATGATTGTACTTATGCATATGAGAATGATCACAAGCCATGGTGTGAATGGGTGAGGGCAAATTTGGGGTGTTTACACTACCTCTTTCCAGGTAGTTGCTTCCTGATGTAAAACTTTTCCTATTCAGAGGCCATTCAATAAATGAATATTCAGTCAAAAGCCGTGTCGTGTTGTGTTTACTTTGTTTGCAAAAATGTCCTGAATTTTTGGCAAAAAGAACATTGCATATGAAACAGTTTGTTTTTTCTAAAAAAAATGACATTGCAGGGAAACATTTAAAACTATCTTTGAGTGTCGGGTGACAATGGATGAATAGATCGTACCATGCAAGTCCCCGTGGCACATGTGTGTATACTGTTGTTGCAGGTTTCGCAGGATGGTATCATATCTCCCCAAGCAGAGAATATTCCCCAGCCGAGCTAGAGCAAGTGGAACCCCCAGCAGAACTCCAAACCTATTCGAAGAGATTTCATCCTCAAGCGGATTATCTTTCCTCAAGTGAAGTATTCCCAGCAGGCAACTAAAGGCCTTTCATTTCTCCACAGAGCTTAGAAGTATCATAATTCTCTCCACAACTAGAGTGTTGATGAAGCCTCTCCCCATCCAAGTCTAAGGATGGTCAGTCCCCGCAGAGTCATAATCGGGATTCACTCCCGTCATTGAAACATTCCCCAGAGAAGTCGCCAATTTGTGTTTGGCTAATTTGATGATACAGACAATTATTCATCTCCCCAGCCAGAGTTAAGTGTCAAAGCCTCTTAACCTGGTTCTCCCCTGCAGAGTCGTGATTATTATTTCCAGTCAGGGTACTTCGCTTGTTGCTCTTCTGCATTTCCCAACACCCGTCTGTGTTTGATATCTTTTCTCGTACGCACTACCCAACACTCGTATGTGTTTGATACTTGTTTGTTGCTCGTATGCACGCCCCATCACTCGTCCGTGTGATGTTTGTTTGGGTACTCGTCTGTATTGCTACTCCAAATGTTCGTCAATGTTGGATCTATCATACTCGTCTGTATTGCTACTCCAAATGCTCGTCTATGTTGGATCTCTCATACTCGTCTGTATTGCTACTCCAAAAGCTCGTCTGTATTGGATCTCTGGTACTATTTTGTATTGCTACTCCAAAAGCTCGTCTGTGTTGGATCTCTGGTACTCGTCTGTATTGCTACTCCAAATGCTCGTCTGTGTTGGATCTCTGATACTCGTCTGTATTGCTACTCCAAATGCTCCTCTGTATTGGATTTCTGGTATTTGTCTGTATTAGTGGTTGATATTTGTCTGTATCATTGCCTGAAGCGCTCGTTTGCGTTTCTTAGATCATCTTCTGATATTCGTTTGTATCATGGACTTATGGCACTCGTTTGTGTTCCCTTGATGATCATCCAATGCTCATCTGTGTTGAAGAGGTTTGAAGTCCTGACGGTGGGATTAAACATCAAAATGGTTGTCGGGTCTGGCATAACAGGTTTATCCGAAGGAGGTTCGTCTGTCTCAGAGACCACTTATCTGCGCAAGATTTGTGAAGAGGGTTTCTCAAATCCTAATGTTGCACCTGGCGTAACAGGTTATCTGAAGAAGACTTGTTTGTCTTAGACCATATATCTACGGAGGATATATGAAGAGGGTTCGTCTATCCTGATTATGCATTTCTATCCCACAGACTTAAGTGCATCACCGGTCTTGGCGTAATAGGTTTATCCGAAGGAGGTTTGTCTGTCTCAAGTCATATATTTTTGTAAAATGTATGAAGAAGGCTCGTATGTCCAGTCCTTGGCGTAACAGGTTTAGTTGAAGATGGCTCGTATGTCCAGTTCCTGGCGTAACAGGTTTGCATGAAGAGAGACTCGTCCGTCTAAGTTTTTCTTATCCGGCGTAAAAATTCAATTTGAAAGGAGCTCGTCTGCTTTGTCATCACTTCAGTCATCCAAAGCGTTATTTGGTTGGGTTTATTTCCCATTGCTTGCATTCTCCAACAGAGTGATAATTTAAGGTCTTCTTGGTATTCAACCACAATTTATCTTGAACGGTCGATAGCCTGTGCTATCTTCCTTTTCAGATTAACAGTTGTTTGAATAGGGGCAGCTGTAACACCCCAAATTTTCCCTCTTTTTTTTAGCATCATCATAATATCACACTCATCATCAGCATGTCATAACCTTAGCATTTGGCATAGAAAAATGAAGCATAGCACTCATATGTCCCAGCATAAGGCATATGATCAATCATCTGAAAACTCACGATCTTACAAGTCAAAGTCAAGAACATGGTGACCTGACAGGACGCTCACAAGACCTTTTTGTACAAGCTTAGTATTATGGTCAAAGCCCTAAAATGATTGAGAATCAAGATCAAATCAGAATGGTTGGCGTCAGATTATTCTTGGAATTTCCCACCAAAAGGAGGGAGAATTCAAAATTTTCTGGCGTTAACCGGTTAACGCTTTGGTTAATCGGTTAACGGCTGTGAATTTTGAATTCTAGCAGCAAGTTCAGCATGTGTTTTGGCTGCAATATTTCATTATTTCTGATTTTATTCATTTTGAATTAATTGGGAATTATGGAGAAGGATCTAGAGAGTTTACCAAGCCTAATTCCAAGGCTAGATCCAAATCACTTTCTAAGCTAATCTCAAACCATTTTTTTTGGATCCCAAACCAAAATTTTGGGCCCCAAACCCAGAGGATATTTATTCCATTTCCCTCCAAACCAAGAAAAAAAACTCTCTCATAATTCACACTTCTCATTTCTGAATTTTCACTACTCTCTCACCATTCTCTCATTTTCTCTCTCAATTTCCAAATCACTCAAAGTTCCTCTTTGAAGATCACAAAACATTGCATTAGAGTTTGTGGATCTTGGAACTAGACCTTCTTTCATAGCTTTTTTGCATCAATTTGCTGGTTTCACTACTTGGTTCAGATCTGGTTTGGTGGTTAGAAGTGATTTTGGAGCCAAGTTCTTGCATCAAGATCCTTTGCTTGCATTTATTTTGCATGATGTGTGAAGATTGGCACCAGATCTTCGAAGTTTTCCGCGAGATTCCTCATTTCCAGATCAAACAACATTTATCAAAGCATACCTCAGCTTTGTAGGTTGGTTAAGTTCAGATCTATCTCTGTTTTTAGCTTATTTGCATGCTTGTGCTTAGATCCACCATGTGATTGTGTATTTGCTTGTCTTGATTGAATTGTTTGGTTCATTTGTGAGCGGATCCATGTGTTAATGTTCATTAGCCTAATTGTGTTTGATTAATGTGAATTGATCTTACTATTTCATGCATAATTGATTGCTGGACTGTTGGTGGATTATTTGAAATAAGCTGGTTTGGACTAATTTTTCTACAGGAATTATTGTTGTTCGCACAGTGTTAACTGATTAACGCTTTGGTTAACCGGTTAACGCATCTGTTTTCAGTGTTATTTGCTGTAGTTTTAAACTGGTTAACTGTTTAACGTTTTGGTTAACCGGTTAACACTGAAGCAAAGTGACATTTTTGGGCTGTTTTGAGCTTGCTTGTTTCCTTTACTTGCCATAATCATCATGGATCATCGTATGATCATTTTGTATGCTAGTTAGGGTGTTTTGCTTGCTGATTGATGTATGCCTTCATTTTGTCAACACGTAAATTCATGTATTTGCAAAGCTTGGCATGTTTGTTGATTTTTTCTTTGAGCATGTTAATTCCATGAATTGTGTTGATGTCTTAGTATTGATTGATGTGCTGGATATATGCTGGATTTTGCTAACATTTGTGGGTGCAATGGTAAGTGAAGTGTGGATGCTTATCCATATTTCAACTCTTCATCTCTTCTTCTTGCTTTGCTTTTTGCTTTGTGATTTTTGATGTGCCTTATGCCATCATGTGATTCAACTCTTCATCTTTTCCCCTTTAGAAACAACTTATCTCCTTTAGAGGAGTAAGTTGTTCTTTAGCTTTCTTTTCCTCTTCTTTTTCTTTCTTCTTTTCTTTCCTTCTTTTTCATTAGGATAGATTTCAAACCACACTAACCTTAGGACCACCTTTTCATGATAACTTTAGGATTAGACTTTCCCCATTAGATTTTACCTTTTGCTCCTTTGGTTCTTTCTGTTCTCATCTCAAAACAAAAAAACCTAAAAAATATTAATAAAGAAAGAAGTGACTTCTTGTGCAATATCCTTATTCCATGGGGCATATGTATTCATTCCATCTTGGAATAGTACACTTGTCTAGCATGGTGTACAAGTCTGATCATGAAGTCATATTCATTAAGAAAATCATAAAAAATACTTCTTCATTTTAATCACTAAGATACCTAATAACTTCAACAAGTTAGTGAGCTTAGGCCCTCGCCCTTGGAAACAAGTCTTGGATAAATTCTCCTTACTTGGTGTGTTTGTTCTATTATTCCATCTTGGAATGTAGTAGAAAGTACACATTTCATGGAAAAGAGTTTGAGTTCACTTCCTTGTGCCACACTCCTAAAAGACTTCTAAAAAACACAAACAAACAATAAGCGTCTTTCCTTCGGGACTTCTCTTCTCATCACCTTCACTCTTTACGTACGAACTTGTTACTACTTGTCACTTTGCAAGATGGTTTCGCACCCGTCGTCCGAGCCTGCAACACCTAAGCATTGACATAAGCAGTTCAAGCCTTAAGACACAAGAAATCTTTTCCACCCCTAGTTAGGGGAACTATGGAGTCTCTGATCCTCATGTCCAGTGAGGTACGTAGGCAGCGGGGTAGGGCCCGTTCGAGCACACTCTTTTATTTTCCCTACATTTTCCCCCTTTCTTTTCTTTCTTATCCAGTCCAGTTCCTTTTCTTTGCAGCAGCTTTCATTCTTCACCCTTTGAAACAAATTCTTTGCAAGCGTGGATCCTATCGGGTACAGCGGACGATCTGGGGTGCTAATACCTTCCCAGGTCGTAACCGATTCCCGAACCCAGTTTCTTTTGTTCGCAGGACCTTTGTCCTTCCTTTTCTTTTCTTCTGGTTTGTGCAGCATTACCATTCCCTTTTCTTCGGGATAAAAATGCCTGGCTGGCGACTCTACCTCTTTCCGCGCCACTTTCGCGTTTGTACCAGGATGGAAATCCAGGGACCGACAGAGAGTGCTTTAAAACTAATTAGAACTTTTAGGTTTCCAAAAAGTATTTCTAGCTTGAATTGACACAGCGAGAGCACTCAATTGAATTTAGGAGTATAATATTAGGCAAGACCACCAGAGTGTGAGTCGAGGACTTTTAAACCGAGAGTTTCTACGGAGAGATAACTTAATAAAACTTAACAAGCCGACCCTTTATTGAATCCGTGAAGGAGAAATAAATTACATACTGATAATTTATATCATTAATTTAATTTAATTAATTCTTAATCCTTTAAAACCAAAAACATCGCTCGCCTTAGCTAAACATAGCAACACCCAACAACACTAGGTTGATTATTGAGTCTCTGTGGGATCAATATCTTTTATTACTAAACTATAGATTGTGCACTTGTAGTTAGTAACCATTAGACTCAGGAAGTTGCGACCAAATATCCATATTACTCATCAATCAAATTGCGATCTCATGCTATCATCCTTAAATTCAACTAATATGCTTATATATGAATCTACAATGAAAAAATAAACAATCCACAAACAATTGGCTTGACTTCAACCAATTCATCGTACATAATACACTAGTTGGCACGACACATCTATCCATCAATCATGATTCTGTCTACTATCAACAAGAGATTAAGGGTGATCAGTTCCTCAATTTGTCAATAGACAGCCGACAACTACAACAGTGGCATCAATCATAATTACCCAACACAATAACGTACTTCAAATTGTGCCCAAAGTTCGTAAGCATAATGCTCCGCCAACTCTCCAAGGCTTACTATAACACGGTGGGAGAACTGACTTGGTCGTTTTTGTTTACAAAAACTATGTTGCAGTTAGCAAGAGTCGCCACCGACTTTTATTTTATCCAATAAAGAAAGGCATAAAAGAACAGGAAAGACCTTTGAAAAAGATTTGAGTTCGGGGGGTAGGTTATACAAAGGGAAGGGGTTAGCACCCTTTGTATCCCTGGTTATCCTTGTGCTCTTAATAACTTAGCTCACTTTACTTTGTTTAAAAAATAGTGGTGGTGTATTTATAAAAATATTTTAGCAGTTTAACTTTGTAATGATTCTCGTGCGAATGTATACAAAGTGTTTACTGTTTGAAAATATTTGAAAATGTGAGGTGTGGAAAGAAAGATAAAGATCCCGGAAATTTTTCCATTCCTTGTATTTTGGGGAATCATGTCATCGAAATAGCTTTTCTAGACTTAGGAGCTAGTGTGAGCTTAATGCCTTTAGCAGTTTGTGAGAGATTAAACTTAGTAGAATTACAACCTACTAAGATGTCACTTCAATTAGCCGATAGATCCGTTAAATACCCTATAGGCATACTTGAAGACGTCCCTGTTAGGATAGGTCAGCTATTTATAACTACTGATTTTGTTGTCATGGACATTAAAGAAGATGACGACATACCAATCCTCCTAGGTAGACCGTTCTTATCGACTGCTGGAGCCGTAATAGATGTTAAAAAAGGGAAACTAACTTTTGAGGTAGGTGACGAGAAGATAGAATTTATACCGTCAAAATTTCTTATGGAACCTGTGATAGGAGATGCTTGTTATGCCTTAGATATCATCGAAGAATGCATTAGGGAATTAGAACAAGAAGAAGAAACTGAATCTATAAAATTGCCATCAACCCTTATTTTGGAAGATGACAATTATAAAAGACACTACATTGATGATAACCTTCACGAATGTTTATCTCTTACCCCAGATCCTATGTCTTGCCCTATGAAACCAACCGTAAAACTTAAGGAACTGCCTAAAAACCCGAGATATGAATTTCTCGATGAAGAAATGAACCGTCCGGTTATAGTCAGTGCTACCTTAAACCTAGAGGAAACCAACCAATTATTAGATGTTTTACGTAGGTACCCCTCAGCCTTAGGATATAAGATCTCTGATCTAAAAGGAATAAGCCCATCCGTATGCATGCATCGGATTTTGCTTGAAAAAGATTCAAAACCCTCCAGAGAACACCAACGAAGAATAAATCCTATAATGAGTATTGTAGTTAAGACTGGAGTTCTTAAGTTACTAGAGGCAGGTATAATATATCAGATCTCGGACAGTAAATGGGTGAGTCTTGTGCATGTAGTACCTAAAAAGGGAGGCATCACAGTCATGCAAAACGAGAAGGGCGAACCTGTAGCAAAAAGAACCGATGGAGGTTGGCGTATGTGCATAGATTATAGAAAATTAAATAAAGCAACTAGGAAGGACCATTTCCCATTACCATTCATAGACCAAATGTTGGAGCGCCTAGCCAGACACTCTTACTTTTGTTACCTAGATGGATATTCAGGATTCTTCCAAATACCTATTCACCCCGAAGATCAAGAAAAAACTACCTTTACATGCCCAATTGGAACTTTTGCCTATAGAAGAATGCCTTTTGGACTCTGTAATGCTCCTACCACTTTCCAACGCTGCATGATGTCTATCTTTGCCGACTACTTAGATGGAATCATGGAAGTATTTATGGACGATTTCTCAGTTTGTGGATCAGATTTCAAAACTTGTCTTATCAACCTTGAGAAAATTCTGGAAAGATGTGTGGAGGTAAACCTTGTGCTAAATTGGGAAAAAGGTCATTTCATGGTCACCGAAGGGATTGTTTTAGGACATATAGTTTCCGAAAAAGGTATAGAGGTAGATAAAGCAAAAATAGAAGTCATAGAGAATCTTAAACCGCCGAAGACTATCAGGGAGATAAGAAGTTTTCTTGGACATGCCGGATTTTACCGACGTTTTATCAAGGACTTCTCCAAAATAACTAAGCCCTTAACTGGTCTTTTAATGAAAGATGCTGAATTCATCTTCGATGAAAAATATACTGAAGCATTTAATCTTCTGAAGCAAGCTATGATTTCAGCACCTATAATGAAACCCCCTGATTGGTCAGAACCGTTTGAGATAATGTGTGACGCCATTGATTATGCTGTTGGAGCCGTTCTAGGTCAGAGAAAAGATAAGAAGTTACACGTAATTTATTATGCCAGTAGAACCCTAGATGCTGCACAGCTCAACTACGCAACAACCGAAAAAGAGCTCCTAGTTGTAGTTTTTTCCATAGACAAATTTAGATCTTATCTAGTAGGAGCCAAAATTATAGTTTACACCGACCATGCTGCCATTCGTTACTTACTAAGTAAAAAGGATGCCAAACCTAGGTTACTTCGATGGATTCTATTATTGCAAGAGTTTGATTTGGATATCCGTGATAAGAAAGGCACTGATAATGTGGTAGCTGATCACCTATCTAGGCTAGAATACATGAAACCTGACTCAGTGCCCATAAATGACGATTTTGCCTATGATAGACTGATAGCCCAACTAGAAACTATCGAAGATGATAACCCAAACCCACATGAGAATTCTCATAAATCCTTAGCTATAAGTAATGTACCTTGGTATGCAGAATTCGTTAATTATCTAGCCGCTCACATCATACCCCCTAATCTAAACTACCACCGGAAGAAGAAGTTCTACAGTGATGTGAGAAACTTCTATTGGGACGAACCATTTCTTTTCAAGAGAGGTAAAGATGGCATTTTCCGCCGTTGTGTTCCAGAAGAAGAGGTACATAATATAATTAAGCATTGTCACTCTGCACCCTATGGTGGACATGCGAGCACATCCAAGACCTACGCCAAGATTCTTCAAGCTGGCCTATTCTGGCCTACTATGTGGCGTGATGTCCATGCTTTCATTGTCAAGTGTGACAGATGCCAACGCACAGGAAATATTTCAAGACGTAATGAAATGCCGCTAAGAAATATTCAAGAAGTAGAACTCTTCGACGTATGGGGTATAGATTTTATGGGACCGTTCCCACCATCTTTTGGAAATCAGTACATCTTAGTAGCTGTTGAATACGTGTCTAAATGGATTGAAGCTATCGCCGCACCCACGAATGACACCAGAGTAGTCATCAAATTATTCAAAAACTATATATTTCCCAGGTTTGGAACCCCCCGTTTAGTCATAAGTGATGGAGGATCACACTTCATATCGAGAATATTTGATAAACTTTTAAGCAAGTATGGAGTTAAGCATAGAGTAGCAACACCATACCACCCATAGACCAATGGACAAGTGGAAGTATCTAATAGGAAGATCAAACAAATTCTTGAGAAGACTGTCTCTATATCTAGAAAGGATTGGTCGCAAAAACTTCAAGAAGCATTATGGGACTATAGAACCGCTTTCAAAACCCCTATAGGAACAAACCTTTATCAACTGGTCTATGGAAAATCATGTCACTTACCTTTTGAATTGGAGCATAAGGCCTATTGGGCCATCAAAACTTTGAATTTGGATTACTTGACTGCTGGTGAGAAACGTATCCTTGATATCCACAAATTAGAAGAGCTCAGACAATCCGCCTACGAAAATGCCATCATATACAAAGAAAGAACAAAAGCTTGGCATGACAAAAGAATAATAATAAGAGACTTCAAAATAGGCGATCCTGTTCTCTTGTTCGATTCTAGGTTACGACTTTTTCCAGGAAAGCTTCGTTCGAGATGGACTGGCCCTTTCGAAGTATCTAAGATCCTAAGATCTGGTGCTATGGAAATCAAGAACCAAACATGTAAGCCGTTCATCGTCAATGGACAGAGGTTGAAGCCCTACAAAGGAGGTTACATCCCAACAACATACACCTGTCATACTCTGAGTGATCCACCATATCCTTCCAATGATGTATAAAATTCGGTCGTCGAGCTAATGACGTTAAACAAGCGCTGCATGGGAGGAAACCCATGTTTTTCTTATTTTCGTACTTTTTATTTATTTTTACTTTATTTTAATTTGTTTATTTTTATGTCAGGACTAACGATTGAATGTTTTATGTGCTTTCAGGACTTGTTTGCTAACCCTGTACAAAATGCAGAACCCCGATGACATGCACGTGGCCTTTAGAGACGACACACAGAGAGAGCGTTACTATGTCGACATGAGACGCCCTATGGCTCCTACCAGGTACCCTGACCATGACTGCATGGATGCCTTGGGGATAGAGCCAAGCGTCAGATTCTTATGCCATCAACTCCAGTGGGACCAGTTTGACGACATGAACAACACTTATAGGAACATGACTCTTGAGTTCCTCAGCTCGTTTCATCATGACCCTTGGGCTGGACCCGATGGATATGCTGTTTTCAGGTTGTTAGGGATTGACTACTCCTTCTCTCACAAAGAGTTTGGTGATTTACTAGGTTTCCAGACTACTCCTGATGCTATTCCAGACACACCGATAGGGTATTTTATGAGCAGAGAAGTGGAAAAGTTTTGGTCTAAAATATCAGGTGGAGGGAGCCAAGATCCTTCCACCCAGTTTTCTCAGGTAATCCACAACCCTGCGTTAAGGTACTTCCAGATGATTCTAGCGCATTCTTTCCTAGGTTTGCCAGATACAGAGACTCTGCTAAGTGAAGAGGAGATTTTCCTACTGTTTTGTGCGACTCAGTCTCGCCCTGTTGCTTGTGGCAACTTTCTGTTGAAGGGCCTTGCTAGTGTTGCCAGATCATCTGTAGGCATCATACATGTCGGTGGGATTGTTACACAGATAGCTACTACATTGGGTTTGTCTCGCAAATTATTGCACCTCAGGACCTTCTGCTGCTACACCACCCTGGATGTTGACTTTTGTCTTGACAGAGGACTGATGAGGAGGGCTTCTTTTGAGCCCAACATGTTTAGATTACTGATCGACGGCGAAGTGATACATTACTTTTCATTACCAGACCCGCTGATGACCAGTGTCCATGATCCTTTAAATTGGAGTTATGCTCTAGAGGGTTATGGAGAGACTGTCGAAGAGCCGAAATCACCTCCCGCCGCTGAGTACACTCCTACACCTCTTACTCCCCGAATCACTGTTATGTCTAACAATATGTCTTTGCAGCCGCCTGATCTACAAACTCAGATTTATGAGCTCCGTAAGGAGACAGCCCTGCTCAAGCAGGAAGTAGCGGACTTGGAATTACAGATTCAGGTTTCTGATCTCACTCATGCCTCAGAGGCCGATGCTCTATATCAGGATATTGAAGAGCTTCGGAGGGAGATAGCTGAGATTCGTGGATCAAACCAGGAGGAGAAGCCTACCGCATGATTCGTTCTACACTGACGATATTACCCTAGTATTTAATTTCTTTTTTTCATGCTTTATTTTATTTATCGCATCTCCAGACATATCTTACATTATTGCATCTATTATATTTTCTTTTTTTTCATGTACTTTGAATTCATCTTATATATACATATTATGCACTAATGTCGATTTTTCTCTTTTCTTTTTGATTTTTAATCATTTTATTTTTGTCGTGCAAAGAAAAAAAAATATAAGACAAAAATATTTTCATTTTTGTCTTCATAAAAAAATATGCAAGCCTCATGCCTTGGAAAAGAGAAGAAAACGCTATCCAGACCCCTCGAAGACCGAAGGTACAAAGAGGGCCCAAAGGAGGATTTAAAAAAATCCAAGGCCCAGGATTTAGCCTTATGGCGGGCGCCACAGGCCCATGGCGGGCGCCATGCCATTCTCCCCTATTTCGGGGTTGAACTTCCATTTTCACCATTTTCATACCTTCCTTCTCCAAAAACCCATTTTTGCAACTTTCAAAAACCTCCTTGAACCCCATTAAAGCTCCCCCATTTCCAAAATACCCATCATCCATAAAACATATCCAAAATCCATTTTCATTTTCATCCACCACAAACCATAAAAATCAAACCTTTATCATTTCTCTCATCAACCATTTTCTACCATTTTTCACTTCCTAAGGAGCAATCAACAATGGAGCTCAATGGATTTCTTCTTCGTGATGGAAGACTGGGTGATAGGCAAAGGAAAATTATTCAGAGGCTTCAGAGTCGAGAAATTCTCTCAACTAGGTACGTCGATGATAACTGTCTGTATGCTTTGGGTATTTATCATAGTGTTTTTAATTTATTAGATTTTTTAGGCTTGCATAATATTTTCGTTAATCAGGAACCTACCTATGAGAGGCTGACTGTTGAGTTTTTAAGTTCATTGATATAAACTGTCAGTCCTAACACTGCTAGCACAGTCGGTACTGTTAATTTTAGAATGTTTGGAATTGAATAAGAATTCAGTACCAACGAGCTAGCAGGCTTGTTAGGGATCCCTCATAGGGAAGGTGCGATTTGTGAGGCACCTTTGGATGCGGAATGGTCGACCGAGGTATTTTCCTTCTGGCAAAGGCTTTCAAGTACTTCAATAAATTCTTTTGAAGGAATACTTGCGTCGACCATTCATAACCCGGCCATAAGAGTTTTCAGATATCTTTTGGCATGTACTATCTTTGGCCGGGAGAGTCCAAACAAGGTAAATGCTAGAGAACTCCTATTTTTGCAAGGATGCCTCACTAGTACCCATATCAATCCGGTCCCGTTTATGCTTGCACACTTGGCTTTACTTACTAATAAAACAGGACCGGTTGTTTTTGGAGGGCTTGTTACGTCTATTGCTCGGGTTCTTGGCCTGAACAATGAGATAGCTACACTTGAACCACTACCTCCTCGCACAATTAATTTAAAATTTCTGAAAGACATGAAATTGTGTCGAACGAGGAGAGAAGGTGGTTATGAGTTGATGGTTCATGGGGTAGCTATCCCATCTATTGCTTTACCTTGCAGTAGACGTACTGATGTACATAATGAAAGGAACTGGACCTTTGATATGAATGCTCCACCTGTTTTGGGTCCACTTCCTCCTAATATTCCTGATGGGGAGGCACATGACACTGATGAAGAGAATGATCGGAGAGAGCAGTCTCCCATACCTCACATGTCCCCCCATCGTCCTTCACAGTCACACACCGCACCATCTTCCTCTAACCCTGTTGCAGGTGCTGCTCCTGGATTCTATGTCACTGAGGAGATGTGGCGTGATATGACAGCTAGAGAGGAAAGGCGAGACGTCCTTCTCTCTACTATTTCACAACAACTGACGGACAACATGAGCTTCATGCAACAATCGCGATTGGTTTCGGATCGTGCTTACAGCAACGTTAGCCATACCTTGAACGATATCTCATTAGAGCAGAACCGTCAGAGAGAGTTCAACCGCCGGCACTACCAGCTTGTAGAGGCCACTCAAGATTCCATCTTAGGCAACCTTCGAGAGGTTCGGGGTGCTCAGGCTGCCTTATCGGCACGACTCGACCGGAGGGACCAGCATCGCAGTAGATCCCGTCGTTCCAGACCATCACAGCAGGACGGCGAGGGCACCGGTGCACCTCCATAGTAGTTTTTTTCAGGTTACCCTCCTTATCTTATTTCGAAACATTGGGAACAATGTTCGATTTAAGTTTGGGAGGGGATTTTATTGCTTTCTGTCATTTCCTTTTTTAGTTAATTATTTCCTTTCAGTTATTTCCCTTTTCAGTAAGTTATTTAGTTTAATTTTCTTAGATAATGCATGAGTCTGACGAGTCACCAGTATAGTGTATTTTTAGTACATCTTCATTTTTCCCATTTCCTTAGCCTTACCAGAAAAATTTTAAAAAGAAAACAATGTTGTTTCACATGTTTTTTGGGCTTTGAGACAGGTTTAGATTAGGATGTGGTGACTTAGGTCAACTTTTTGAAACATCAGCACCATTTTAGCACCATAGACCTCTTGAATATATGAATCACTCCTAAACCCCACCACCATGGCCTTTATTATCATTCAAAAAATTGTCCTAAGTAGTTTATTTGAGCAGTCAGCTCCGGCCTAAGCATGCTCTACGTAGGGGGTCGATGAACATAAGTGAATGATCCAGTGCTAATAAAAAAGAAAAGAAAAAGGCAAACTCTGGGATAGGTGACCCTCACAAAGTCATTTAAACCGAAAAAAAGAGAAGAAAAAATTTTTTTGCCACAAAAAGAAAAAAATTGCAAGTCACCTATTGTTAGTTGGTTCAAAGGTATCTGGCACTGAACTTGGTAGGGAGGATTATGATTCGATCCCCCGCAACTACAATTAGGTCAAATAAAATAGGTTTACACATGCTTATGTGCCAGAAACCTTATGTTATGGATCAGAATCACTAACCGGTCACTCTACTATGAAGCATGTACGGATAACGGGCTTAATGTGATTGCGCCTGAATGAAAAGGACACAAAAAGATGAGAAGATAGGCCTAGGTATTGTGGGATGACATGGAGTGGTTAATATAGAATTGAAGTTTGTGTTTGTGTTACGATGGTACCCTTGGTTCACTTAGTTAGTACCTGCCACTGCATCCTGACTTGAACTTAGAAGCCCTTTAGCCCAAAGACACGTGTTGACACCATATTTTCTTGAGCTTTAATGTTTGCTTGAGGACAAGCAAAGGTCTAAGTGTGGGAGAATTTGATCACACTAAATTTCACCGTATTTCTGACTCCGATTTCGCATGCATTCTTAGCTTTTATTGTTATTTTGTTATGTTATTACTTTGTTTTCCTTTGTTTTCAGGTTTTTTATGTAATCGGGGTTTGAATCGAGAAAAGGAGCGAAAAAGGAGTGGAAACGGACGAAAACCTAGAAATTCAGCGTTTTACACTTACGGCACCCACCGTGGTGGGCGCCATGGGGTCAGCCATGACGTGGCCACGTCTCAAGACCACTCCATAACTGCCAAGACCCACGATCCCCACTCTTCCATTCCCTGTTAGCACCATGGCGGGCGCCATAGGCCTGTGGCGGGCGCCACAAGGCAAAAAGCAATTCCCTCCACTTGTTAGTGGAGGGGGCATCCTGGTCTTTTCCTGCATTTAGTTTTCCTATAAATAGGACTTTAGATTTTCGTTTTTCATCATCCAAACTTAGAATCTCTTAGGCATATATCAGTTTTGAAGCAGTTACCATTCCACATCGGGGTGTTTCTGCAATCGAGTGATCGAGTCTGTAATCTGTCTGTGTGATCGAGTTTTGGAGCACTCTGGAGGAAGTTAATCCTGCCGCCATTTTAATTCCAGTTCGTATTTTACTTTTCTGCATTGCTTTACTTTTATTTATTTCTCGCACTGCTTTACTTTCTTTATTATCCACACTCGCACTTTATTTTATTTATTTCCCGCACCCGCTTTACTTTCGTTTATTATCCGCACTCGCACTACTTTCATTTACTTTCCGCACTTGCACTAAATTACTTTATTTCTCGCACTCGCACTACTTTCATTTACTTTCCGCACTCGCACTAAATTACTTTTATGAAAAATTATAAAAATAACTTTTACTTTATCATGTCTAACTAAATCTATAAAGGTTAGAATGTAAGGATCGTAATTAAACTAGTAATCTGTACAATTGTTCGTGGAAACACTTAAGGGCTATTTTATCTTTCAATTCAGGTAATTGTTTTTTAACTATTTCAAAAACAGCCAAAAGCACTTTGTCTAGTTCATTAGGAGTTTTTAGATTAAAAAGAAAAGAGATTTTAAAACGATTTTCGGACGCGTTATGAAGTTTAGAGTTTGGTTCGTGAGAACCTCTTTTTGCTAAGAAATCCAGGTTAAAATACTTTTCAACTTAGTCAAGATACTACATTTCTTAAAAATAGGTTTACTACTCTAACGTAGTACGCACCTTTTTATCCGTGACAATAGGAGGGGTTGATTAGAGAGTACAACTCGGTTCTGAATACGCGAAAGCGACAGTTCCCGTTAAATTAGTTCTTTTCAAAGGAGAAAACATTGCCCATAAGTAGTTCTATTAACAAGTATTGGATTATCAATTGATTACGTGAATTACATTCGAGCCTATCTTTTATTTATTGTTATTATTTTATTTACCATTGCACCCTTCTTAAAACCCCTATATTTAGTTGCCTTAGATACACACCATAACAACAGGTACGATAGATTGACACTTGGTCTATGTGGATTCGACAATCTTTTATATTACTCTGACGTGTTCGTACACTTGCGAAAAACACGCATCATATACGGCGTATAACAACCTTCAGGAGAGAAAATCACAACACCAATACCATTACCAAGCGCATTAGAAGCTCCATCAAAAATCACAGTCCATTGGGATCCCTGTTCAAGTCCTTCATACGGTCTAAGTTCTTTATGATTAGTAACAAGCATAATATCTTCATCCGGAAACTCAAAGTTCATAGACTGATAGTCATCCATTGCTTGATTAGCCAAATGATCAGCTACCACACTTCCTTTAATTGCCTTCTGAGTAATGTACTGAATGTCATATTCTGTCAAAATCATTTTCCATCTTGCTATTCGTCCGGAGAGAGAAGGTTTCTCAAATATATATTTGAGAGGATCCATCTTCGAAATTAATAAAGTGGTATGAGTCAACATATACTGCCTTAGTCGGCGAGCAACCCATGCCAAAGCGCAACAAGTTTTCTTGAGCAGTGAGTATCTTGTTTCACAGTCGGTAAACTTTTTTCTAAGGTAGATATTGCTTGCTCTTTTTGACCAGACTTATCATGTTGTCCCAACACACACCCCATTGAATTGTATAACACTGTCAGGTACATAATCAAGGGTCTTCCTGCAACTGGTGGCATCAATATTAGAGGTTCTTGGAGATATTTCTTAATCTCATAAAAAGCTATATGGAATTCGTTGTTCCATTCCATTACTTTATTTTTCTTCAGCAATTTGAAGATTTGTTCACAAGTAGAAGTTAATTAGAAAATAAATCTTGCAATGTAGTTCATGCGTCCCAGGAAACCTCTGACTTCCTTCTCAGTATGGGGAGCAGGCATATCTTGTATAGATTTTACATTTGTAGGGTCAACTTCTATACCCTTACCACTGACAACGAAACCCAAAAGTTTACCAGATCTAACTCCAAAGGTACATTTGTTTGGATTCAATCTCAACTTGTATTTCTTCAACCTCTCAAATAGCTTGTACAGATGATCAAGATGTTCTTCTTCAGTCTGAGATCTAGCTATCATGTCATCAACATGTACCTTTATTTCATGATGAATCATATCATGGAACAAAGCTACCATAGCACGCTGGTATGTTGCCCCAACGTTCTTCAAACCAAATGGCATTACTTTGTAATAAAAGGTGCCCACTGTGTGACAAACATAATCTTCTCCATATCTTCAAGTACCATCTTAATCTGATTATAATCAGAGAAACCATCCATAAAAGAGAATACCTTATGCTGAGCAGTGTTGTCTACCAGAATATCAATATGTGGAAGTGGAAAATCATCTTTGGGACTGGCTTTGTTCAAATCCATGTAGTTCACACACATGCGTACTTTTCCATCTTTCTTAGGTACCGGTACCACATTTGCAACCCATTGATGTAAATACCCCAAATTTGCACTCACCTCTTTCTCACACCATGGCTTGTGATCTTTTCATATTGCATTTGCATAAGCATACCATCCCACTACATAGTTCATTTCATCTGCATCTAGGGTTTGTGATCTGAGCAATCCAAGAAGTGATATAAGCTATATCAATGGCCTTTAAGCTTTCCAATAGGGTCCATGTGTTTCCTATTATCATAATATGCTCCCCAAAGTTCATAAAAGTCAAGATATCACAAAGCATTGCAAGGGCATAGAGGCAGACTGAAGATTTCCTACAAAGATGACCTAAAATTAGGGTTTTGGTTTCAGAGGCCTTAATCTCAAATTTTTGGGTCATTCTTGATTCTAATGGTCTTAATATGTTATAAGGAGCATGTGTACCAAATTTGATGAAGAAATTCATTGTGGAAGTCATCTGATCAACTGGTGACTTGTTGTGTAAGAAAAGTCAGAATCATGGCATCTGAGGCCCCCACCAATGAAACCAAAGGGTCATTTTCATCAATTTGAGGTTATATGATCTTTATTTTATCTTATAAATGGTTAGAAGTGCACAAGAATGAAGAATTTCAAGCCATTTACAAACTTGCTATTTTTGGACATGACTTGGAATGGAAACTTTCCATTTTGGGAAAGATTTTCAACCTCCTCTTTCTTGATCAAAAATGCTTCAAATGAAAAATCCTTAAACATGAAAGTTGTAGATTGGATCTTCCTATTTTCAAAAAGTACAAGAACTCCTCTTGATTCATCCTAGAACTCAAGATATGATCTTTCAAAGTTGAGAAAAATCTTATAATTTTCAAGTTCATGCCAAAGAGGGATATTTTCAAAATGAAGTTTCAAGCATTCAAATGACCTCTAATGCACTCAAATGTATCACAAAATGTCAATACAACTTCCAAGGATCATAATTGGCCTTTGTACCAAGCATTTCCATGACTTATTTCTCAAGAAACTTCAAAGTTGCCAAGTTGTATAAACTATGAGAACTCTTGATCAAGGCCATCCAGCTGCATAAAGATGATCCAAAGGCTCTCCATGAACCTTGCTGAAGTAATCTAGCCACATAAACAAGCTCTTCCATAGCCCATACCTATGGTACACCAATCTTGACTTTTTGGCCAATGGAGCCATACCATTCCCACAATGCATACCTAATGTTCTGACTCATTCCAATAGTTTAGGGATTGCCTCAAGATCATAAGAGAAGCATGCCATGTACTCAGAACATACACAACATCAGTTTTCACAAAAATTGCAAAAAAACATCTCTTCTTCGATTCTCTCAAACAATCCATCAAACCTCAAATATTCTTCAACCATTTATTCAGAAATCATCCATAGAACACAAAGCAACCATTACCATGGCCTGAAACCTCATAAACCAAAGCCTCCATTTCTGCCATATCAGAATCGAGCCACTCAAAATAGCCACTTTCAAAGCATTCTAAGCATCCCAATAGCTTCAGGAGGATCAAAGGGGTTCACTTGCACAAGTGGGAGGTTCTAAAAGCTCATATTTGGAGGTTTCCAGCTTAGGTATACTCAAGAACATTTTTTTTCAAAGCTTTAATTTCTTGTTATAAAGTGAAACTACATGCTCTAAGGATCACAATGATGCTTTTAGAATTGAAAATGGCGAAGGGATGAACATTTTATGAACTTCTGAAATTTTGCCTGTATTCATGTTTTGATTCGATTCAGCTTGTTCATGAATGATAAATGTTGTTTGATGTTTGATTTGAGTTGCTACAAGTATGGGGATCATTTCTGGGCAGGTTAGAGGTCTTGATTTTGCCTAGGGAAGATTTTAGGGTTTTTGGTCCACCGGAGAAGATGATCGGAGCTTGTCTCCGGTCACCTGAAAATGATTAGCCCTAATTAGGGTTTAGCTGCCCAGATTGAATCTTGTCCCTTGGATCATGTTTTAATTAATGTACGAACGACTCAGATTAACTCATTAACTTTAATTCTGATTAATTAATATTAAACTAAATTAATTAGTCATATTTGATCCAAGTTGTCCAAACGCGCGCGCAATCTTCCTCCTTTTAAACCTGGACTTTTAGATTAGTTGACTTCCCCATTTTAATTGATTTTTATTTCATTTTATTCCATTTCTTTCCATATTTATTTTAAAATAGCAAAAGACTTTAAAAAATTCTCATTTTTTGCATTTTTACTTTAAACAATTTTCTTTACTCAAAAACATTTTTTATTTTAATTTTTGCATTAAAAAAGTATTTTTAAAACATTTAAATGTTTTATTTAATTAATTAATTGATTTTAATAAATTAAAAATACATTTAGGTTTCTAAAAATCACCAAAACATTCATGAAACATTCTCATACATTTAGAAAAAATTTCAAACTCACCATACAAATTTATTTTTAGGTTTGTTCACATTTTCACAATTATCTTTGATTTAGGGTTCATAAAACTTCATTTTCTAACCCTAACTTGAAAAAATCACTTATGGTCAACCATGATGAGTTTGAACTTGATTCTTTTTGCATTGTTTCACATATTGCATCTAGTATCTAGGATATTTATCTCATGATTTTGCATTGAATTTTCAATTTGATTTGCATTTTTCCCTTAGAAATGTCCAAAAACCCTAGTTAACTTAGGAAATTCATAACTTTGCCTAGGTTGAGCTTCTGACCTTCTCCGTTGGGGTGTGATATTGTGTATGTTTAGGGTTTGTTTGAGTTCAATTTCAAATTTTTATCATGATGTATGATTCTGTTTTGGTCATATGCATCTCATGTTGTGTTAAAACCCTAATTTATCATGTTCATTTGCATTCATCATTGCATAGCCCAATCATATGAACTTATTGTCGCTCCCCCGAAAAGACACTAGGTCCCAAGGTACAGACGCGAATGGTCGGCGAAAAGAGAGAAAATGAATGTGAAGTGAATAGAGTTGCCAGCTAGGCATTTTTATCCCGAAGGAAAGGTAATGCTGCATAAACCTGGAAAAAGATAGATAAGATGGTTGCGAACAAGAGAAACTGAGAAAGGGGGTTAGTTACAACCTAGGAAGGTATTAGCATCCAGATTTTTCGTCGTACTCGACGGGATCCACGCTTATAAGATTGTGTTTAAAGGGCTAAGTGTATGTGATATCTGTGTGCAAAAGCTAAGGAATGAATATATAGGTGTCAGTGCAAAAGGGTGAATTGCTAAGGAACTGAGGCTTAGAAAAGAACGCTGAAAGAGGGGGAAGACACATAGACTTTTGTTCGATAACTGTTAAGTTATGCCTACGTATCCTCGCGTGCAATGAGGAAGTCAGAACACACTGTAGTTCGACTCAAAGAGACTGAAAAAGAATTGACTGTGAACTGCTTACTTGTCTATGCTCAAGTGTATGACTCGTCTGGCTCGAGTGCTAACTGTCTTGCATTATACGAAAGAAGCAAGTTCTTGTTTGTGAATGAGTGTGATGAAAAAAGAATCCCGGAGGAGACGATTATTGTTTGTTTTTGTGTTTTCAGTTTTTTATTGTTTTTTGGTGTTTTGCATAGGATTATGAGCTTAAGCCTAAATCAAGGGTTGTAAACTCATTATATCCTCCCTGATTAGGGATAATGAGGCTACTTAAGTATGAGACAAACATCTCAACTTAATTACCATGATGATATAGGATTAAGATCATTAACCTACTTATGATTATTTAGATGTTTTTGGGTTTTTGTTTAGTGTTAAGTAATGAGTTTAATCTCTAATCACATATTAGTGAACTCATTACACCATCCTAATAGAAGGATAATAGATGAGAACATTTAAGTTGAGGTATTAAATTCATTATATAACAAGCCTTGATTAAGTGGATTTTAATTAAAGGATGAGATTAAGAAGTGGATTTTAAGTTTGTAAGACAACTTGAGGGGGACATGTCTATTAAACACTAGGGTTAGTCCCTCTTAACCATAAGGAAGAGGTAGAACCCTAATGTAAGGCCCAAGTTACAAGATAAAGTCTTAGTGATTATTAGTATGATTTGATTAAGAGGTGTAAAAAAATTAAAGATTTAACACTAAGGATTAAAGTTATACACTCTATCCTAAGAGAATGATGCAGGCATAACCCTAATTCAAAGTCCTAAAGCTTTAAGAGTTTAGTCTGTGATTATTGAGATGAGAAGAGAGACTCAAGGAGACTCAAAGGTAAAAAGATAGGGGGACTATACACAATCCTAATTATTATCATGCTTGGATATCCTATGGTTTATGAGGCTTAGAGAAAGATCTTCAAGGAAGCCACCAATGGAAGAAGCAGAAGAATAAGTCGCTTACTTCCTAAGAAGATAGGTAACTTAAAGGAAGAAAGTGAGAAAGATGGGACATAAGTGAATCGAATTCACTTCAAAGACAAGTTAAAATACATATGAAAAAGATAAGAAGAGGTGAGAGGTGAAGGCAAATTCACCCCCCAAAATAACTTACCAAAAGTTCCTGAAAAGTTAGCATGGATGCATAAGGTATAAAACATAAAGAAATGAAGTGAAATGAGATGAAATGATCATGGTCAGAAGTGTTTATGCTATGCAAATGTCATATGAGATGATGCGATATCATACAAGATGCATATGAATGATCATTCAAAGATGGGATGTCATGAAAGCATGCTTAGAATTTTGAAAACACATGGATACATATGAAATGAAATGAATGCAAAGCATGGAAAATGAATGAATAAATGATCAAGCAATGTTCTAACATGTCCTAAGATGTCTAAGATGACATATGAATGCTTAAAATGTCATGTAAAGCTCATGTGATGATGAATATGCAAGGTGAATGCAAATGAACATGAGAAATTAGGGTTTTATGGACATGTGAGATGCAAATGACTAAAACAGAAGCAATCAACATGATAAAAATTTGAAATCAAACTCAAACAAACCCGAATCCCATATTAGGTCACACCCCAAAGGACAAGGTTAGAAGCCTTACATATCAAAAGTTATGATTTTCCTAAGTTTTCTAGGGTTTTTGGGTGATTCAAAAGGAAAAATGCAAATCAAATTTAAAATACAAGATAAATTCATGAGGAAAACGACCTATAAACTAGATTAAATATGTAACACAATGCAAAAAGAATCAAGTTCAAACTCTTCTTGGTTAGGCAGAAATGATTTTTCAAAGTTAGGGTTTAAAAATGTGATTTTAAAGACCCTTAATTCAAAGAAAATTGGCAAACTATGATCAAACCTAAAAAGAAATTTGTGTGAATAGTTTGAAAATGTTTCTAAATGCATTGGAATGGTTCATGATTTGTTTGGTGATTTTTAGAAACCTAAATGCATTTTTAATTAATTAAAATACTTTAATTAATTAAAAATAACATTTAAATATTTTAAAAATACTTTTTTAATGCAAAAAATAAAATAAAAATTATTTTTGGATTGAGAAAAATATTTAAAGTCAGAATGCAAAAGAAAATATTTTTGTGATGAGATTTGGTATTTTAAATTAATTATGCAAGAGAAATGAGATTAAATGAAATAAAAATAACTAAAATGAGAAGTATGCTGATCCAAGGGGTGAGATTCAAACTGGAGGGGGAGGGAATTGACCACACGCGCATCTTAAGGGCTGAGGTTCAATTTGGGTTAATTAACTGATTAATCTAATTAATTGAAAATTAGGGTTAAGTGAAATGATCTGGACCCTTAAAAAACGCGCTAAGCATAATCTAACGGCTTACGTTTAAACTGGCAAGATTAAACCCTAATCAAACCTTAATGACTTTCAGGTGACCGGAGCAAGCTCCGGTCATCTTCTTTGGCCGGCCATTCACCCTAACTTCTTCCCTAGGTCAAATTAAACCTTCTAACTTTCCAGAAATGATCCCCTAACCTCTCTAAGCAAGAATCCATCATCAAACAACATTTATCATTTACGAAAATCATGATTCGAAGCAAAACGAAAAAACATTCAAAACTTTCAGAAGTTCAATACATGCTTGTTTCTCAACCATTTTCGAAAATAAACATATCAGGGTGATCAGCTAAACATGTAGAATCATTTAGAAACTTAAAATAAGAGTTCTGGGAAAAAAGTTCTTCATGACTACTTGAGTTGAAGGTTTTCAAACTGGAGCTTTCTGACCTCTTCCTTTGTGCAAAATTCCTCCAATGATCCCTCTGATGCTTCTGGAAAGCTTGAATGGAGTTTAAATGGCCTCCTTTGTGAGTTTCAGTTCTGAGGAGTGAGAAATCGTGTTTGTGTTGTAGGGTGTTTCAGGCTATAGTGAGGGGTGGGAAATGATCCTTGGGTGTTTTTGAGTTGATTGGTGGAAGAGTTTGTGGTTTTTGCTGGCTGTATTATAAAATTCGAAGAGAGGAAAGTGTGAAGTGATTTTGTGCAATCTGAACTTGCGTGTGTTTCAGCCTTGTGTGTTGTATGTTTTGAGGTCCATGATGTTTGCATAAAGTATTGTGATTGGTTCAGAGAGTTGGTGTGGCATAATTTGATTGGTATGGGCCAAAATGCAAAAAGTCAAGGTTATGTGTACTTGAAGCATGGCACGGGTCAGAGGTGTTTTCATGGGGTGTCTGGCCTCATCTTGCATTAAGGATGGCCTTTGGATCAAAATTATGCAGCTGGAAGGCTTGGATGGAAAGTTCTCATGGTTTATGCAAATTTCCCTCTTTGATGTTTCTTGTGATTCAAGCCTTGGATGCTTCAATTCTTGGGCCAATTTTGATCCTTTGAAGTTGTCTTGACATGTTGTAACATATTTGTGCACATTATAAGTCATTTAAAAGCTTGAACATGCCAAAATGCAAAATCCCTCTTTGACATGTAACTTGAAATTATGTGATTTTTGTCAACTTTGAAAGGCCATATCTTGAGTTCTAGGATGAGTCAAGACATGTTATTGTACTTTTATAAAAGGGAAAGACCTAATCTACAACTTTCATGCCCAAGAATTTTTCATTTGAATCATTTTTGGTCATGAAAGAGGAGGTTGAAAAACTTTCCCAAAATGGAAAGTTTGCATTTCATGTCATTTCCAAAAATGGCAAGTTTGCAATTGGCTCAAAATTCTTCAATATTGTGAACTTCCAACCACTCCTAAGATCAAATAAAGATCATTGAACTTCAATTTGATGAAAATACCCCTTTGGTTCCATTGTTGGGGGCCTCAGATGCCCTGATTTTGACTTAACTTGCTTAGGATGTTACCCAGTGATCAGATGACTTCCACAATGAGTTTCTTCATCAAACTTGGTACACATGATCCTTATAACATATTGAGGACATTAGAAACAAGAATGACCAAAAAATTTGGAGTTAAGGCCTCTTAAACCAAAACCCTAATTTTGGTCATTTGTGTAGTGAAAACCCTAGCTCTGCTTCCATGCCTTTGCCAGTTCCTGTGATCTCTTGACTTTCATGAACATTGAGGAGCATAATATGATGATAGAACACACATGGACCCTCTTGTAAAGCTTTAATACCTGTGGGATGGCTTAGATGGATTCTTGGATTGCTTAAATCACAAACCCTAGATACAGATGAAATTGAACTGTGCAGTGAAGCAAGTATACAATATGAGATAGTATGCTTATGTTAAAACAAAAATGAAAGATCACAAGCCATGGTGTGAAAAAGAGTGAGGGCAAATTTGGGGTGTTTACAGCTTCCCCTATTCAAGCATGAGTTAGTTGTGCGGGGTGTAAGCGCTTGGCTTAACAGACAAACAAGATAACTTGTGGTTGAATACCAAAGACAGTCCAAAATTTGCACTCGCTGGGGGAGAGGAAGAAAAGGGATATAAATTGTA
Source organism: Lathyrus aphaca (assembly GCA_963966055.1). Lineage (NCBI taxonomy): Eukaryota > Viridiplantae > Streptophyta > Magnoliopsida > Fabales > Fabaceae > Lathyrus > Lathyrus aphaca. Next base: position 122,886,776 of record OZ014523.1, on the reverse strand, counting down.
AAAGATAGTATAGTATGATTATCAAATAAAAACGATGGAGGACGACCATCGAGCAGAGGACGACTGTTGGGGATAAAGTGGTAAGTAAAGCAATGACGGGGACGGCCGACAAGCTGGGTAAATAAAGAGATCATGATGGGGACGACCATCGGGTAAAGAAATAAGATTCTCTGGGGGTTAAAGTAATGAGAAAAGCAATAATGGGGACGGCCACCAGGCTTTGGAAAGTAAAGTAAACAATGATGGGGACGGCCATCGGTTTAAAGAATAAATGAAATACTGATGAGGGACGGTCATCAAAGGTGAATGACGATCACCTAGCAGGGGACGACTGCTCTTTATCACGACATAGGACGATTATCGGATAGAAATGGTCGACGATGGGGACGACCATCGGATAAGCATGATGAAGGACGACCATCAAGAGGTGAATGACGATCACCTAGCAGGGTGCGGCTGCTCTCGGGGTTTATCACGACATAGGACGAATGTCGGATAACAAGATCAACGATGGGGACGGCCATCAAATAAAATGATGAGGGACGGTCATCAAAAGGTGAAGGACGATCACCTAGCAGGGGACGGCTACTAAAAATGTCACGACATAGGACGAATGTCGAATAGAAGGTTCCAATAACGGAGATTCCGCTGGGAAAAGGATGAGGGACGGTCATCCAAAGGTGAAGGACGATCACCTGGCAGGGGACGACTGCCGAAAGTATCACGACATAGGACGAATGTCGGATAGGAGAAAGTTGTTTTGTTGGTGACTTACTAGGGAACGGTAAACACGGACGAGTGCTTACACTTCCAAGGATAAAAGATATAAGTTTTTGACGCTATGTATAGATTAAAGATGCGGACGAGTATCAACTAGTTAACAAGGAACACAGACGAGTGTCGAATCTGTTGAGGAGTGATATAAACAAGATACGGACGAGTATCAAAGACTTCTGCATAAATATGTACAAGTATGATCTGCTGGTGAGGTATGTGCAAGGCATGAACGAGTGTTCGACTTGCTGGGGAAGGTATGACACGGACGAGTGTCAAACAAGTATAAATATAAAAAGGCATCTGTTTTGAGGGTGCAAAGGAGATTCTTTGGCTTTCTGTGGGGAGATTAAGATGACACGGACGAGTGTCGAGAAGAACATGTTATGGACAAGTATCTGCTTGCAGCGGGTGTTCGGGCGACCTGTGGGGATAGGGTGACACGGACGAGTGTCGAAAAGAGTGTGTTATGAACAAGTATTTGTACTTGAGAGTGCAAAACGGACGTTTTGGCTTTTATGTGCAAGGGATGTATTTTGTATATTGCTGATGAAATATTGATTGTAATTGCAGGTGACCGACTCGAACCCGACTTGTGATCATACAAATGTTTCATTTTTTCCGTAATGCTCCATATTAGACGAAATGCTACGCTTATTTGGTGAATATGATGCAAATGCTATGATTATGCAAAGGGGAGAAACTGATACGGGACCCGAATCCTGCTGGGATGAAGATCTCTGGCTGATCTGCTTGGAGGAACGACCCGACTGGGGGAAGAGATCATTGATAGATATATCCGTAAGGAGAACTCAACTGGGGAGGAGGAAGCTTCAGCCACTTTGTTGGGGATGGGCTTCAGGCATTGCTCTTCTGGGGAAAGAATGGAGACTCTGTAGGGAGGCAGTTCCTTTGACTTTGCTGAGTATGAGATGTCAAGTATTGCTCGGGAGGTCCTGCTTGGAGAGGAGATAACTTCTGGAAGTAACATGTTAGGGACTCAATGCTTGACATGCCCCATGCTGTGTATTGAATACATGCAACCTGTTAAGATAAAAGTAAATGCACAAGTATCCCGAGGCATCCTTTACCGGATTCCGTCTTAGGAGTTAGACTTTCCCGGAAGTAAAATATTTCCTACAAGCATTTATGAATATTGGACATTTTGAAAACAAAACAAAAATGTACAAAATGAGGTGTGACTGAAAACTCTGATTTTATTAATTTGGGTGCCCTGAATTGGCAAATAGAGTTAAATAAACAAATCCCCTGAAATGAGGAAATCACTGTAAATTGAGAAAAAAATAAAGGTGTTGGCAATGTTGACGATGACGTTCCAGTGAACTTCCTTTGCTATGACCCGTATGACCTTGACGTTCTTCTTATCTTGCTTTCTGAAGAAGGCTGATTCTGACCGATGCTTTGGCCTTTCGAAGCTTGCCAGGTTGTGAATGATACAAACGAATTCAGAATGCAGTTGTTCGCTTATTACCTGATTTTGCGTGGATCGCCCTTTCGGGTTTTAAATCCACCGGGCTACCCATTTTTGCCTTAGTTGTCCAATGCAGCTTTTTAACTCAGCGGGTGTACATTTTTTGATTTTTTTCCTTATTTTTGCCCGAGTCTTTTTATTCTGTTTTTGACTCGCCGGGATGCCCTATTTTTGCCTGGATGTACATTCTGTTTTTATGTCCAGCGGGTCATTTTATGCGAAGTATTTTTTAACTGCATCTGAATTCACAGAGGATAAGAAATCCTCGCCATCCATAGTAGTGAACATCAGTGCTCTGCCAGAGAAAACTTTCTTTACTATGAATGGGCCATCGTAGTTCGGCGTCCATTTGCCCATGTGGTCTGTATGAGGAGGAATAAGTCTTTTCAGCACAAGCTCTCCCACTTGGTATTCCCGGAGTCTGACTTTCTGATCGAAGGCTTTCTTCATCCATTTTTGATATAACTACCCATGAAAAATGGCAGCTAGCCTCTTCTCTTCGATCAAATTCAGTTGATTGTACCGAGACCGGACCCATTTTGCTTCATCCAGCTTCACATCCATCATTACCCGTAAGGAGGGTAGCTCAACTTCAACAGGTAGGACAACTTCCATACCATATACAAGCTGATAAGGCATTTCCCCTGTAGACGTTCTGATTGAGGTTCGGTACCCATGCAAAGAAAATGGTAGCATTTCATGCCAGTCTTTATAAGTGACCACCATCTTCTGCACAATCTTTTTGATGTTTTTGTTAGCTGCCTCAACAACGCCATTCATCTTTGGCCTGTAAGGAGAAGAATTGTGATGTTGGATTTTGAAGTCCCGGCACAGTTATGCCATCATTTTGTTGTTCAATTGGAACCATTATCAGTAATGATTCGCTTGGGAACTCCATATCGACAGATGATGTCTCTTTTCAAAAATCTGGCTACCACTTGTCTGGTGACGTTTGCATACGAAGCTGCTTCGACCCATTTGGTGAAGTAATCAATGGCTACCAGGATGAATCTGTGGCCATTTGAAGCAGTCGGTTCAATCTTTCCAATCATGTCAATGCCCCACATGGCAAAGGGCCAAGGTGAAGACATCACGTTCAAAGGATTCAGAGGTACATGCACTTTATCTGCGTAGATCTGGCATTTATGGCACTTTCTGGCATAAGCACAACAGTCTGCATCCATTGTGATCCAGTAGTAACCTAATCTTAATAACTTCTTTGTCATTTCATGTCCCCCGGCATGGGTACCGAAAGAACCTTCATGCACCTCGTGCATCAGCAGGCCTGCTTCCTTCTTGTCAACACATCTGAGCAGGACCATGTCGAAGTTTCTCTTGTATAATGAACCGTCAGCATTGAGGAAGAAACTGCCGACCATCCTTCTTAGTGTCTTCTTATCATTGGATGATGCCCCAGGTGGGTATGTCTGATCCTCTAAGAAGCATTTGATGTCATGGATCCAAGGCTTGTCATCATTAGAAGTGTCCACATAGAATACGTATGCTGGTCGGTCTAGTATGGATACCAAATCCGAGGTACATAATTTGCAGTTTGAACCTTGATCATGGAGGAAATGGTAGCTAAAGCATCCGCAAACTGATTTTCGTCTCGAGGGATGTACTCAAGTTTGACTTTTGTGAAGAAAGTCAATAATCTCCTCGTATAGTCAAGGTACAGAATCAGATGCTCTTGGTGAGTGTACCATTTGCCGTTGGTCTGATTGATTACCAATCCTGAATCTCCGAATACATTCAAAGTCTTGATCCTGAGGTCAATGGCTTCCTCAAGACCCATGATACATGCTTCGTATTCTGCTTTGTTGTTAGTGTAGGCAAAGGGGAGTTTTTCCGAGAAAGGCATATGAACTCCTTTGGGTGTAATGAACACTACACTAACCCCACGACCATTCATATTGACAGCCCCGTCAAACAGCATAGTCCATTCTTCTTCTGGATCAGGCCCTTCAGTGCGAACTGGCTCTTCACAATCTTTCGCTTTTAAGTACATGATGTCTTCATCAGGGAAGTCAAACCTCATGGGTTGGTAATCATCGATGGATTGCTCCGCCACATAGTCAAACAATACACTGCCTTTGATGGATTTTTGAGATGTGTACTGAATTTCATACTCTGTCAGAATCATTTGCCATCTTGCAACCCTTTCGGTAAGTGCTAGCTTCTCAAATATGTACTTGACGGGGTCCATTTTTGAGATCAACAAGGTAGTGTGGGTCAACATGTACTATCTTAGTCGGCGAGAAGCCCACGCTAAAGCACAACAAGTTTTCTCGAGCAGTGAATAACGTTGTTCACAGTCGGTAAACTTTTTTCTTAGGTAGTATATTGCATACTCTTTTCGACCAGGCTCATCATGCTGGCCCAACACACACCCCATTGATCCTTCTAATACTGTCAGGTACATTATCAGAGGTTTTCCTTCAATCAGAGGCATGAGAATTGGAGGCTCTTGCAGGTACTCCTTGATCTTGTCAAAAGCTTTCTGACAATCGTCGTTCCACTTGACTGTTTGTTCCTTTCTTAGCAGCTTGAACAGGGGTTCATAGGCTGCGGTGAGGTGAGATATGAACCTTGATATGTAGTTCAATCTACCTAAAAACCCCCGAACTTCTTTCTCAGTCCTAGGTGCAGGCATCTCCTGAATGGCTTTGACTTTGTCGGGATCAACCTCAATTCCCTTTTCACTTACATAAATCCTAGCAACTTACCAGAACATACCCCGAATGTGCATTTGTTGGGGTTTAACTTCAACTAATATTTTCTCAGACGCTTGAACAACTTCAGTAGATTTACCAGATGGTCTTCTTCAGTAAGGGACTTGGCAATCATGTCATCCACGTAGCATTCAATATCTTTGTGGATCATATCATGGAATAATGTTACCATAGCCCGTTGATAAGTGGCACCGGCGTTCTTCAGTCCAAAAGGCATTACCTTGTAACAAAATGTGCCCCAAGGTGTGATGAAGGTTGTTTTCTCCATGTCTTCGGGTGACATATTGATCTGATTATATCCATAAAATCCATCCATGAAAGAAAATACCGAGAACTGATTTTTGTTGTCGACCAATACATCAATGTGAGGTAATGGGAAATCATCCTTCGGGCTAGCTCTGTTCAGGTCCCGGTAATCCACACACATACGCACCTTGCCATCCTTCTTAGGTACGGGTACAATGTTAGCAACCCACAGCGGGTAACTAGTTACAGCAAGGAAACCCGCGTCCCACTGTTTTTGTACTTCTTCCTTAATCTTCATGGCCATATCCGGACAAGTGCGGCGCAACTTCTGTTTCACCGGAGTACCATTTCATCCATGATCAAAGTTCAAGCTGCCAACTTTGTGCCTCAAATTGCAGTATCCAGACTTGACAGACCAGCATACGTGTTCTCAGCAGACGTTGTTAAGGATGATAAGCCTTGGTTCCATGACATTTTGTGCTTCTTGGAGGATCAGACATACCCACCTGGGGCATCTTCCAATGATAAGAAGACATTAAGAAGGCTAGCTGGTAGTTTCTTCCTGAATACTGATGGTTCCTTGTACAAGAGAAACTTTGATATGGTACTCCTCAGATGCGTTGATAGGACAGAAGCGGACTTGTTAATGCACGAAGTGCACGAAGGATCCTTTGGTACCCATGCAGGAGGGCATGCCATGGCCAAGAAGTTGCTAAGATCAGGATATTACTGGATCACAATGGATGCAGACTGTTGTGCCTATGCCAGAAAATGTCATAAATGCCAGATTTACGCGGATAAAGTGCACGTGGCTCCGAATCCTTTGATGTGATGTCTTCACCCTGGCCCTTTGCCATGTGGGGCATTGATATGATTGGCAAGATTGAACCAACTGCTTCGAACGGCCACAGATTCATCCTGGTTGCTATTGACTATTTTACCAAGTGGGTTGAAGCGGCTTCTTATGCAAATGTTACAAGGCAAGTGGTAGCCCGATTTCTGAAGAGAGATATCATCTGTCGGTATGGAGTGCCCGAGCGAATCATTACTGGTAATGGTTCCAACTTGAACAACAAAATGATGGCGGAACTGTGTCGGGACTTCAAGATCCAACACCACAATTCTTCTCCTTACAGGCCAAAGATGAATGGCGTTGTTGAATCAGCTAACAAGAATATCAAGAAGATTGTGCAGAAGATGGTAGTTACGTACAAAGACTGGCATGAAATGCTACCGTTTTCCTTACATGGGTACCGTACGTCAATCAGAACATCCACTGGGGCAACATCGTATCAGCTTGTTTATGGTATGGAGGCAGTCCTACCTGTTGAAGTTGAGTTACCCTCCCTGCGGGTATTGATGGATGTTAAACTAAGTGAAGCAGAATGGGTCCGATCCCGATACGAACAACTGAGTCTGATTGAAGAGAAAAGATTAGTTGCAATCTGTCATGGGCAGCTATATCAGAAAAGAATGAAGAAGGCCTTCGATCAGAAAGTCAGGCTTCGAGAGTACCAAGTAGGAGATCTTGTGCTGAAGAGACTCCTTCCTCCTCATACAGACCACAGGGGCAAGTGGACTCCGAATTATGAAGGGTCATTCGTAGTAAAGAAAGTTTTCTCTGGTGGAGCACTGATGCTCAGTACTATGGATGGTGAAGACTTCCTGTCCCCTGTGAACTCAGATGCAGTTAAAAAATACTTCGCATAAAATGACTCGCTGGACATGAAAACAGAATGTAAGTCCAGGCAAAATAGGGCATCCCGGCGAGTCAAAAACAGAATAAAAGACTCGGGCAAAAATAAGGGAAAATAAATAAAAAAATGTACACCCGCAGAGTTGAAAAGCCGCATTGGACGACTCAGGCAAAAATGGGTATCCCGGTGGATTGAAAACCCGAAAGGGCGATCCACGCAAAATAAGGGAATAAGCGAACAATTGCATTCTGAACTCATCTGTATCACTTACAACCTGGCAAGCTCCGAAAGGTTCAAGTATCGGTCAGAATCAGCCTTTTTCAGAAAGCAAGACGAGAAGAGCGTCAAGTCATACGAGTCATAGCAAAAAGGGGAAGCTCCCTGAAGCGTCATCAACATTGCCAGCATCTTTTGTTTCTCAATTTGTAACAATCTCCTCATTTTAGGGGATCTGTTTCTATGACTGTATTTGCCAATTCAGAGCACATGAATTAATAAAATCAGATTTTTAGTCATGTCTCGTCTCGTACATTTCTATTTCCATTTGCAAAATGTCCGATGTCCTTGAGATATTGATTGCATAAATACAGATGCTTCCTTCCTAAACTACATGCTTGCAGGAAATATATTTACTCCCGGGAGTGTCTAAACTCCTATGACGGAACCCAGTAAGGGATACCTCGGGGAACTTGTACGTTTCTTTGTCATGTAGGGTTACAGGTGTTCAGAGCGCAACATGGGGCATGAAAGCTTCTCCCCAGTAGGTTGCCAAATCACTATTTCCTCAGCACGCCTTCCAAACTACACTAGAGATGCTTTCTACCCATCAGAGTTACCAGGCATCACTTCTCCAACATTCCCTTCAAAGGGCGGCACCAGAAGGCGCTCATATCCCCAGCTGAGTTGTCAAGTATCATCCTCAGCAGGATTCCCACAAAAATCTCTAGGGAGGTCTTTCAGTGATCTTTCTTCTTCCCCAGCCAAGGGCTAGACTGGGAACCATCTCCCCACAGAGTTCCAATCTCTATCCAGAAAAGAAACGCCTGAAGATCTCACAACAGAGTGACAAAAGCTTCTACAAGCCCTAGATGGGCCCCTTATTACTGAAAAAGATCTATTAGTGATCTACTTCCCCGAGCAGAGTCACATATGCCAGATCAACTAGTGATCTCATCCCCAGCTGGGAAGTTCACTTCAAGTAGATCAGCCAGAGATCCCCACGGTAATAGGATCTGGATACGGAGCGTAGCATTCCGTCTAATACGGAGCATTACGGCAAAAAAATCAAACATATTGCATAATCATAAGCCATGTTCTGAATCAAACACTTGTAAATTCTGACAGTCCATCAACAATATACAAAACATTTCCCTTACAGATACACCCTCCTCTTGGCACTCGTCCGTGGTATCACTCCCCAGCAAAATCGCCCGAGCGTTCTCTACAAATAGACACTTATATATTACAGATGTTTCTCGACACTCGTCCGTGTCATATCCCCAGCAGAAAGCCAAAGCGTCCCCTTTGCACTCACAGGTTCATATACAATTCCTTGACACCCGTCCATGTCACCTTCCCCGACATAGTTACCTAAACATTTGGGAACCATTTACTTGTTTATAATGCACTTCTTCCGACACCCGTCCGTGTCATGTTCTCCACAGCAAGATGAGCACTCGTATGTGTCTCACTCATACCTTTCACATATACAGATACTCATCCTTATCTTGTATATACCACTTAAATGCCCTCAGATCCGACACTCATCCGTGTTCTTTGTTAACCAGTTGATACTCGTCCGTATCATCATCTCTGAACATGCGTCAAGAGTTTGTTTCTACTGATACTCGTCCGTATTATAAGGATGCTCGTCCGCATCTTTAATCCATGCACCGTGCCAAAAACTTATGCCTTCTTGAATTTAGACACCCGTATGTGTCTACTGTTCCCCAGAAGAGTCCCAACAAATCCCAGTGAACTATTTCCTGTCTATCTGACATTCGTCTTATGTCATGATACCTTTTCGGCAGCCGTACCCTGCCAGGTGATCGTCCTTCACCTTTTTGATGATCGTCCTTCATCACCCCCAGTGGAGTCTCTATTCATTAGAACCCCTTCTTATCCGACATTCGTCCTATGCCGTGATATTCTTAGCAGCTGTACCCTGCTAGGTGATCGTCCTTCACCTTTGATCGTCCTTCATCATTTTATCCGATGGCCTTCCCCATCGTCGACCTCTTTCATCCGACATTCGTCCTATGTCGTGATACTTTTGGCAACCGTACCTTTCCAGGTGATCGTCCTTCACCTTAGATGACCGTCCCTCATCTTATCCCCAACAGTGCAGTCGTCCCCTGCTAGGTGATCGTCCTTCACCTTTGATGACCGTACCTCATCACTTATTTCATCTATGCCTTGAACTTGATGGTCGTCCCCATCGTTCACCTATAATCCCCAGAAAGTTCCGTATCTTTATTTGATGGCCATCCCCATCGTAATCTCGTATATCCCCAGCTTGTTGGCCGTCCCCGTCATTGCTTTATTTCCCGTGTCTTTCCCCACCTTGTCGGTCGTTCCCGCCATTGCTTTATCCCCAACAGTCATCCTCTGCTCGACGGTCGTCCTCCGTCGCCCGCACTTTATAATTATACTTTATTTTCCCTTTACAATCTATATCCCTTTTCTTCTTCATTCTGTGAGTGCAAATTTTGGACTATCTTTGGTATTCAACCACAAGTTATCTTGTTTGCCTGTTAAGCCGACGCTTACACCCTGCACAACTAACTCATGTTTGAATAGGGGCAGCTGTAAACACCCCAAATTTTCCCTCACCCATTCACACCATGGCTTGTGATATTTTCATATGCATAAAGTCAATCATAGCATCTCATATTGCATTTTTGATCCACTGCATTGATTCAAAGTCATATGTATCTAGGGTTTGTGATCTGAGCCATCCCTGAGCCATTTGAGCCACTTCAAAGGTCATCAATCACTTCAAAGGGGTCCATGAATGTTCAAACATCACATTATATCCTCTCAAAGTCAGGAAAGTCAAAGAATCACAAGAACTGGGAATGACATGGAAGCAGAGCCAGGCTTAACTGCACAGATGACCTAGAATTAGGGTTTTGGTTTCAGAGGCCATAACTCCAAATTTTTTGGTCATTCTTGATTCTATTGGTCTCTATAGGTTATAGGGATCATGCATATCAGTTTTCATGAAGAAATTCCATGGGGAAGGCATCTGATCAATAGATGACTTCTTGAGCAAGTCAGTGCAAAATCAGGGCATCTGAAGCCCCCAATGACCCAACCAAAGGGTGTTCTTCATCATTTTAAATGTGTATGATCTTTATTTGATCATAGAAGATGTTGGAAGTTCACAAAATTGCAAAATTTCAAGCCATTTGCAAAGTTGCCTTTTTGGGAAAGTGACTTGTAATGTAAACTTGCCATTTTGGGAAAGTTTTTCAACCTCCTCAAATTGATTCAAAAATGCTTCAAATGAGAAAACTTTGGTCATGAAAGTTGTAGAATGGATCATTCTCTTTTCAAAAAGTACAAGAACTCATTCTAAATCATTTTGGATCAAAAGTTATGGCTTGTCAAAGTTGGATAAAATCATTGAAATTTCACTTTTGCACAAAATGGAAAACTTGCAAATGCTCATGGCAAGCCTTTATGTGACTTCAATGTGACCTCTAATCATCACACAAACACAATGCATGACCTAAAATTCAGTTTGGCCCAAGAGGTTTCCCATTTCCATGTCTTAATTTTCAAAGTAACCATAAGCCATTTTCCATAAAATGCAAAAGGGGGATTTCTTGCAAAATCATTCTCAAAAGGATTGTATGATCTCTAGCTGGTTTAAAGACATTGCCATAACCTCATGAGGCATCTCACACCAAAAATTCAGCAAGACTCATCACATGTACATGGCCAAAAATCATGAAATGTAACAAGTTGCCATATTGCAAAAACACTTCAAAATGTGATCCAATGCACCCAGCTGTCTTCTCTTGATCCTAGGGCCTTCCTTGACTCAAGTTGAGGCAGGACAAGCCCTAAGATTGCCTCTGACCCGAGCCATGCTTAGAGTACACAAAATCTTGACTTTCTTGCATTTTGCCCGTACCAATCCCACAGTGCCACACCAACTCTCTGCCCAACCAGAGTATGATATGTGGACATCAAGCAACCCCAAAATAGACCACACACAAGCCATAAGCTCCCACATTGCAGCACACACAAAAATCTGTCAAAACCTTTCCCTCTTCGAATCACTCAACACAACCATCAAACCTCAATTCTTCCTTCACCAATGAACCACACACTCTCCATAGAACAAAAGCCCACCATCAAAACAGCCTGAAATCCCTTATATCATAACTGTGAAACCTGCCACATCTGAACACAAGCTCACGAATCAGCCACCAACAAGAGGTTTGAAGCATCCCATTGAGCTCAGGAGGTTCAGGGGAGACATTTTGCATAAGAGAAGAGTCAAGAAAGCTCATATCCATAGCTCTTCACCTCAGGTAGCTTCGAATTTCAAACTTTTCAGAGCTTGCTTTTTTTGTTACAAAATGAAAATACACATCATGGGGATCACCCTGATACTTTTAGTTTTAAAAATGGTGTGAAAATGAACATTTTGTGCCTCTCTGAAATTTTGCCCGTGAAAATGTTTTGCTTCGATTCTCTTTGTTCATGCTTGATAAATGATGTTTGATGATGGATTTGAGTTTAGTTTGGATAGGAGAATGTTTCTGGGCAGTTAATTTAGGTTGGGGTGGCCTGTAGAGGAAGCTAGGTTTTTGGTTTCGCCGGAGAAGACGACCGGAACATTGTTCCAGCCGTCTGAGTTTGATTAAACCCTAATTAGGTTTAGCAGCGTGATTAATGAGAGTTTGAATTTGGACCGTAGATGAGGTGGACTGGGGTTGACTCCCGCGCGTATGGATGGCCAGGATCAGTCATTAAACCCTAATCTTTAATTAATTAGTTTAATTAAAATTAATTAGTCAGAAGCAATCTGGACCACTCATTTACGCGCCAGTCAACTCCCTCCAAATAACTTTGAATCTCAGCCTTGGATCCTGCATACTTTCCATTTAAATTCATATTTATTTCATTTTTATTCATTTATCTTTCATATTTATTTTAAAATAGTTAGAAAAATCCTAAAAATATTTCCCTTTGCATTTTTGTTTCAAATATTTTTCTTAATCAGAAAACGATTTTTATTTAATTTTTTGCACATAAAAAGTATTTTTAAAATATTTAAATGTATATTTTAATTAATTATTGGAAATTAATTAATTAAAATAGCATTTATGTTTTTAAAAATCACCAAAAAATTCACATTGCATTTAGAAACATTTAGAAACATTATCAAACCCTCAAACCAAATTTCATTTTTGTTCTTGATGCATTTTGATCATTTTCTTTGGAATTAAATTCATTTTAAGGCAATATTTTTATGCAAACTTTGAAAAATCCTTTCTGCCTAACCATTGAGAGTTTGATGATGATTCTTCTTGCATTGCATCCTTCATAACATGTAGTTTATAGGATAAAATTGGTTTAATTTGATCTTGCATTTTCAATTTGTTTGGTGTTTTTCTTGTTGAGGTATCCCAAAACCCTAGTAATCTTAGGAAATTCATAACTTGCACTAGGTTAAGAGTTGGATCCCCTCCTAAGTGTTAAAACCTTAATGTGTTTAAATCCTTTAATCAATCCACCTAATAATCACTAAAGACATCAAGCTTGTAACTTGGGCCTTACATCAGGGGTTCTAATTCTTCCTCAACTGGTTAAGAAGGACTAACCCTAGTGTTAATGGACAAGTCCCCCTCAAGTTGTCTTGCAAACCTAAAAAAAAATCACTTCTTCATCTTATCATTAACTAAAATCCATTTAATAAAGGCTTTGTTTTGTCATGAGGTTAATCCCTAATCATGGATTATGTTGAGGAGTCTTTCTCATCTTAAATGTTCTCATCTATTATCCTTCTATTAGGATGGTGTAATGGGCCCATTAAATCCTTGATTATGGCTTAAGCTCATTACTCAACACTAAACAAAAACAACAAAAACATCTAAATAATTGCAAGTAGGTTAATGATCTTAATCCTACATCATGGTGATTAAGTGTGAGGTGTTTACTTCACACTTAAGGTATTCTCATTACCCCTGATCAGAGGGAGGATGTGGTGAGTTTACTGACACATTGGTTTAGGCTTAAGCTCATTAACTTATGACAAATCCAAAAGCAATAAAAGATTGAAAACACAAAAAAAACAATAATCGTCTCCTCCGGGATTCTTTTCTCATCTCATTCACTCATAAACGAGAACTTGCTCCTTTCGTCTAATGCAAGACAGTTTGCACCTGAGCCAGACAGGTCATACACTTGATCATAGGCAAGTCAGCATTTCACAAGTCAATTTATCTTTCAGTCTCTTTGGGTCGAACTACGGTGTTCTGACTTCCTCATTGCACGAGAGGATACATAGGCATAACTTAACAGTTATCGAACAAAAGTCTCTGTATATTCCCCCTCTTTCAGTTTCATTCTTTTAAGCCTCATAGTCTTGAGCTTTGCACTCCTGTTCTTACACTGACACTTCTCTTATACACTTCACACTTCTTTTACACTGACACTTGCATTCTTTCCAGCTTTGATACACAAATTGCACTGACACTACCCCTTTAAAACACAAAATTTTCAAGCGTGGATCCCGTCGAGTACGGCGTACAATCTGGGTGCTAATACCTTCCCAGATTGTAACCAACCCCCTTTCTCAGTCTCTCTGGTTCGCAACCGTCTTATCCATCTTTTCTTAGGTTTATGCACCATTTCCATTCCTTCGGGATAAAAATGCCTAGCTGGCGACTCTATTCATTCCTTCTCCTTTCACCGACCGTTCGCGTCTGTACCCCTTCTGACCTGGGTGTCATTTGGTGGGAGCGACAGCTTGGTGACTCTGCTGGGGACCCTTATACTGTAACCAGGGCTTCTGGTTCTTTTTGTGGGTTCCTCCTAGCGCTTGTTTGATTTGTGTTTACTGGGGTGTTATGTGCCATATGTGTTTATGTATTTATTTTATTGCTTTATGTACAGTCCTGTTTATTGCTTTCTTTACAGTTTTATGCATCATATTGTCATACTGTCATTGCTGGATCTGGTTTGCTGTTTTGGTGGGTGGGGGTTTCATTGAGAGTTTAAGGTCCTATACCTGGGACCTGAGTGACACCTAGGCTAGAGTGGTTCATTTTCTTTCCCATTCCATTTCGGTCTGGTGCGGGAATATGAAACACGGTTTAGATGTGGGTTTCTTCTTGAGAACTCTGTGCTACAGATTTCCTGTAGTGCTAGGGCTATCTGGGAAGGCTGCTAAGTCTGGATGACCTTTATTATGACCTCCAGAAACTGAGTTGAATTAGAGGAGGATCTTTTATGGTTATTGTAAACACTGTACCTCCGGGTTAGAAGTGTTTACACTTCTCATAACTGATCCAAGTCTGAGGATCCTTTTTTTAGAACACCACCTGTGAGGGGGGTTGGGCTGTTTACAGGTTTGCAGGTACCATTGGCCACATCATACCCTGTTACTTGTTGTGTTTAAGAATGCTTCACTTTGGACAGTTCTTGTGATTTAACCCTGGACATGTGACTCTTTATTTGAGTCCCCCACCTTGGTTACTGGATTTCTGAACCTCCATCTGGACGTCTTGAACATACATGGGCCTATATCAAGACAGATAAATCAGATCCAGCTTGATCACAAACCCTTGCATATCATTTGCATACATCATCATTGCATCATTTAACTTTTTTTTATTTGTTTTTCATGGTATCCACATCATATTTTGGCTTGGTTTTGACCCCTTCATCTGCTTAGACCCCTGTTTCATCAGATATCTACTTCAACTATCTTCATCAGTTGTCTGCTTCCATCATCTTCATCATCACCAGCATCAGCCCATCAGTGGCCCATCTCCAGTACCAGTCTTGATCCTCGTCAGCCTTTGTCCTCAGTTCTTCATCAGCAGTCATGGCACCCAGGAAGAGTAACATTTCATACCATTTCTTTGAGCCTGTGCTGACTGGCATCAGGAAGGTCCAGTCACTTATCACCCCTGACCACATCCCATTATTCAGAGAGCATTATGGAGGTATCCTTGACATGGTTATGGACCTGGATCCTTCTCAGAGGAGTATGATCCACACCTGCCTACAGTTTTATGACCCTCCTTTGAGATGCTTCACTTTCCCAGACTTTCAGCTAGGACCTCTTTTGGAGGAGTTTTCATCATTGATTGGGGTACCTATCAGGGGTGGAGTCCCCTTCAACCCAGAGATGACTTCTCCCAGCAATGGAGAAGTGGCAAAAGCATTGTACCTGGAGCCTACTTTGATTGAGCAGAATATGACAACAAAGGCTGGGATCCCTGGTTTACACTTATACTTCTTGATTTCTCAGGCCATCCTAAAGGCCTCTTTGGGAGAGTGGAAGGCAGTTTGTGCATTACTAGCTCTCAGCATATATGGGGTTGTACTATTTGCAGATGAGCCCAAATTTATCAGCAAGAATGCCATTCATCTCTTCCTTCTGAGGAACCCAGTACCCACATTGCTGGGAGATTTCTATTACTCCATCCATCAGAGAAATGAGAAACAAAGGGGGAAGTTGGTGAGATGTTGTGCTCCTTTGTTTCACACCTGGCTGCTCAGACACCTACCTAAGACAGATGCATTCCTGAACCCTCACCAACAGAAGAATTGGGCTAAGAGACTTATTGCTTTGTCTTTAGATGACATCAGATGGTGCACCCAGAGCACCAAAGGCAAAAACATAATCACCAGCTGTGGGCAATACCCAAATGTGCCTCTGATAGGAGTAAAGGGTTGCATCAACTACAATCCTTTGCTGTTTAAGAGACAACTAGGCTATGCTTTGGTTCAACCTCCTAGAATGCAAGATCTAGCTGAGACCCTGTATTGTGAGATAAAGCCTAATCTAGCTGCTGTCAGACAAGCATCCTGGGCTTGGGACAACATCCAGACAAAAGGGATGGCTATTCTTGGAAGGTGCAATAATGTTGCCTCAGCTCAGCACTATGACTGGTCTCATGCTAGGGCTCAGATTATTGGGATGCCCTTCGCCATTGAAGATATACCTGGATCCTCTACAGTACCACCTACAGCTACTGTCATCCTGGAAGAATTTGAGAAGTTGATGGAAAGGAATGAGAATCTGTCTCAAGCTCTGAAGAAGACTCTTTGGGAAAGGAGTGATGGTCGTCTGGACATTGAGAGGTTGGAGAAGCTTAAGGTGGAACATCTGGCCAAGATTGAGAAAGCAGAAGACTACATCAAGAAAGCAAGGGCTGGGGAGCAAATATTGAATAATGCCTGTAAAGAGGCCAAGTTTCAGAAGGCTAGGACTGATCTCTATCTACAAGAAAGTCAGGCTAGGTGGGTCAGGATCACTGAAGCCCGTACTCAAGAAGACAAGAAAACTCAGGCCAGGATTGAGCAGTTAGAGGCTAATGAAAAGAAGCAACAGGAAGTTTTGCTGGCAGCCCAGAAGGAGATTTCAGAGTTGAAGCTTAGGGCCAGATTGAAGAGGTCAAAGGACCAGGACAGGCACAAGAAGCTAACCACTGCCATTGCCACCCGGAACCTCCTCATCAGAAACATCACAGAGCATTCAGCTGGTCCAGTGACCGAGGCACTTCTGAAGGAGGTTAAGGAGGATGAGTTTGGACTTGATGTCTGACCTTTTGATTGTTGTTGTTTTCATTTGATGTACTTTTCTTTTGTTGTATTTTGACCCTTCAAGGGCATGTGTTGTAAAAACAAACTATGTATTGTTCAGTATTTGTAATATATTTTAGTTTGTTTTGTGGGGTTTCCTTTTTCTTTCCAACAACATCAAAACATCTTCCTAGGGGTCTGGAAAGGTCAAAACCAAGAACCAAGCCGGATACCTTGGAAAACAAATAAGCATACTGCATTGCATACTAACTTTTGTTTTGTTTTGTAGGTTTTTGTTATTAGTTTGTTTGTTACTAACTCTGTTGTGGTTCAGGAATTATTGCTCGCCGCCGGGTGTTCCCTCTCAACCGTCCGCACCAGTATCCTACTCGCAACAACCTTCCTGGTATCCAAATGGATCAAGTACAGCAGGACCTGACAGAGGTCAGAACTCAGATGGCCAACGAAAGAGTGGAGATGAGAAACCAAATGGCCCAATTCATGACTGTAATGACTAACTTGGCTCAAAGTCAAGAGAGGTTAATGGCATTGGTAGAAAGACAAAACCCCGAGGAACCTCATCCTGGGACTGGAGGAACTAGTAATAATGAGGGAGGTCAGCCTCATGTTAACCCACCAGTGTTTGGACCTCATCTAGATCCAGAGGTCAACATCCCAAGGAATGTACCGGGCAACACTGCTGCAGGCAGGATCTTGCAAGAAGATCCTCAAGAGGAGCAGTTTACTGTAATGGGAGCTGGGGATGAAGTCTATGATAGGAGGTTTGATGAAATAGCTTAGAAGCTGAGATCTCTGGAGTCTCAAAATTCCTTAGGCTTCGATGTAATGGATATGGGGTTAGTGGATGGGGTAAGGATTCCCCACAAGTTTAAACCCCCGTGCTTCGAGAAGTACAATGGAACTTCCTGTCCACGAACCCACTTACAGTCCTTCCTGGGGAGACTTAAAGCATATACCATGGATGAAAAACTATGGATGTTTTACTTTGAAGATAGCTTGACTGGGGCTTCAAGAGAGTGGTATTCACACTTGACCAGAGCTACTATCAGATGCTGGAAGGACTTAGCTGAAGCTTTCATCAGGAAATACCAATACAACCTGGACATGGCCCCTAACAGGACCCTTCTGATGGGAATGTCTCAATCCTCCAGAGAAAGCTTCAGGGAATATGCCCAAAGGTGGAGACAGCTTGCTGTTGCTGTCCAACCACCCATGTCGGAAAGAGAAATGGACGACATGTTCATGAATACTCTGCAAGGGACATATATTGATAGGCTAGCTGCCTTTTCTTCCACCATTTTCGCTGACGTAGTTATAGCTGGGGAAAGAATTGAAAGCCTTTTGAAAATGGGCAAGATTTCTGATAATGGTGCAAGTTCATCCGGTAATCCCAGGAAGCCTTTTGTGGGACCTCGAAGGACCAGTGAGACAAATGCCATTCATGCCAACAGGGGCAGACCTCAGTATGTCTATAGATCAGTGGAAGCTGTCACTATTCCAGCTCTGATCCCTCAGCAACCAACATATCAACAACCACAACAACCGCATTATCAACAGCAAGTTCAGTATCCGCCACAAAGAACCTACAACAACAACAACAACAATCAACAACAAAGACCTTTTCAGCAAAGACCATCGCAGGCAAACAGGGTGATTGACCCTATCCCTATGCCTTATGTTGCCTTATTGCCACAACTCCTGAAACTCAATTTGGTTGAATTAAGGACGTTGGCACCACCAGATCCCTCCAATCTTCCAAGGAATTACGATGTCAACGCCAGATGTGGTTTCCACTCCAATGCACCTGGCCACAATACTGAGAAATGCAGGGCTTTACAAATGAAAGTACAAGATCTGGTGGATTCTAAAGCCCTCAACTTCGCACCCCCTCAAAACGTCAACAAGAATCTGTAAACACCCCAAATTTGCCCTCACCCATTCACACCATGGTTTGTGATCATCCTCATATGCATAAAGACAATCATATCATCTCACATCTCATTTTTGATTCACTGCATAGTTTCTAAGGCATCTGCACCTAGGGTTTGTGATCTGAGCAATCCCAAGGCATCTTGAGCCATTCCAAAGGCCACCAATCATTTCAAAGGGGTCCATGTGTGTTCAATCATCATATTCCATCTCTTCAAAGTCAAAAATGCAGAGGGATCACAAGAACTAGGGTTTGAGTGGATGCAGAGCCAGGATGAACTGCACAGTTGACCTAAAATTAGGGTTTTGGTTTCAGAGGCCATAACCCCAAATTTTTTGGTCATTCTTGTTTCCATTGGTCTCTATATGGTATAGGGAGTATGCATATCAATTTTCATGAAGAAATTCCATGGGGAAGTCATCTGATCAAAGGTTGACTTTTCAGACAAGTCAGTGTAAAATCAGGGCATCTGAGGCCCCCAATGACCCAACCAATGGGTGATCTTCATCATTTTGAGTGTATATGATCTTTATTTGATCATGGAAGAAGTTTGAAGTTCATAGAAATCAAGAATTTAGGGTTTTTGCAAATGTTGACTTTTTGGGCATAGTTGACTTTTCAAGAATGCATCATTTTAGGTCATTTTTCAAGCCATGATTCTTGATCCAAAAATGCTTCAAATGGAAAAACTTTGGTCATGAAAGTTGTAGATCTCATTTTTCCCTTTTCAAAAAGTACAAGAACATGATCAAACTCTTCTTGAATCAAAAGTTATGGCAAGACAAAGTTGGCAAAAATCATTGTTTTTCAAGGCATGCTTCAAATGGAAATTTTGCAAAGTCATGAACCAATGCATTATGTGACTTCTAATTCACTACAAACCAGCACACAAACATCATGTAAGTCCTAAAATTCAGAATGAACTAGGCATTGCTCATGTTTCATGACTTTTGGAACAAGAAAATCACATGTGAACCAAAGTTATAACAAGTTGCAAAACCACTCATTTCTCTTCACCAACTTGCTGCATTGGTCCTTGAATCAAGCTAGCCTCACACACTCATCATGCTGCGCAGCCCATGCCCATTGTACTTGCCTAGCACCTCACCATACTTGCCTTACACAAAAGTTGGACTTTATGCAAAAGTAAACTTACCAATCACTATAGGCCAGGTCACATCATCTGACCTATAGGATTAAAATAACATATCATTTTGCAAGCCATTCCAAGTACTAAGCAAGGCTGAAGCTCTCTCATTGATGACATTCACAAAAAACACTCCCAATTGCAAGTTGCTTCGAATCTGCTTACACAGCCACCAAACACTCAAGCCAACTTCACCATTCAACTCACCTTGCTCCATAGACCACCCAGCACCAAGAACCAGGCCTTAAACAAGCTACAACATCACTGCACCATTTTCACACCAGCTTGCAGTTTCATTCGAAACTCTCATCCTAGCTCACAAACAGTCAAACAAACCTTGCAAAGCTTCTCCATTCACCCTCAGGACCACAAACCATCATTCACAATGGCCTGAAACCTCCAGAAACTCCATTGCCATTTCTGACCAAACTTGAGCAGAAGCTTTCGAATCTCACTATCCAGCCAGCTTAAACTCTCTTTGAGCATTCAAACATCTTCTGGGGATCAAGTGGAGTGGTTTGCACAAGGAGAAGTGGCCAGAAAGTCCTCAAACTGAAAGCTCCAAATCTCAGGTAGCTCGAAAATTATTTTTCCAGAAATCATTTTTCTTGTTACAAACATGTTCTTTGTGTTGTCCTGATCATCCTGATGTTCTTAGTTTTTGAAATGGTGGTGAAATAAGCATTTAATTTGTCTCTGAAACTGGTTTGCCCTAAAACTTGTTCTGTTCGATTCATGGTTTTGAGGAAGAAGAAATTTGTTTGGACTTAGGGTTTTAGCTCAGGGGGTCATGGGGATCATTTTGATGTGTTTAGTTTTCATTTTCGTTACGATTTGAGGGATTTGGGGAGTTTTCAGGTGAGGTGTTGGCCGGAGAAGACGACCGGAGGTCTTCTCCGGCCACCTGAGAGTAATTAAACCCTAATTGCATAATTAATTGTCATTTGAATGTGAGCCATCAGATGCGTTGAAAAAGTTGACTCCCCGCGCAAATGAAGGGCCAGGATCAGCCTGCTTAGCCCTAATCTCTCTCATTAGTTTATTTAATTTTTAATTAAGTTAATTAACTCAGGAGTCATCTGGACCCTCCATTCACGCGCGCGGTCAACCCCTTTGAATCCAGAGTGAATCCTGGCCCTCCTTTCTGTTTACTTTTATTCTATTTGATTTTTAATTCATTTCTTTTCAATTAACTTGCACATTTATTTTAAAATAGCAAAAAATACATTAAAATTATGAAACTTTTTCCTCTGAGTTTTAATAATTTTTATGACACAAAAATATTTTTATTTTATTTTTCATCATTAAAAAAGTATTTTTAAATATTTAAAAGATTATTTTTAATTGATTAATGGAAATTAATTAATTAAAAATACTCTTAGGTATTTAAAAATTACAAAAAAATTCATGAAATGTTCTAAGGCATTTAGAAACATTGTCCAACCTTCAAACCAAATTTCTTTTTTGATCTTGATGCATTTTAAGAATTTTTCATTGAATTAAATCATTTTTTATGCATTATTTTGATCATGGATTCAAAAATTCATTTCTTCCTATTGGAGAAGAGTTGGACATTGGTTCTTCTTGCATTGTTTTATGTTTAGCATGTAGTTTATAGGATAAAATGGCCTTGATTTGTTTCTTGCATTTTCCATTTGTTTGACATTTCTTTTGTTAAGAACCCTAAAAAACCCTAATAACTTAGAAAATTCATAACTTGAGTTTGGTTGAGAGTTGAGAGTTCCCCTTTGGGCAGTGGTTTATTATAGGTCTTGGGTTTCTTTGAGTGCCATTTTCCATTTTTTATCTTAGGGTTTGCTTCTGTTTTAGGTTTTTGTTTGATGTTTGTTCCATGAACCCTAATTTGGGCTTTCTTTTGCATCCTTCTTGCATTCTCTTGCATAACATGACTTGTCTTTGCATTTTGTGCATTCTTGTGATTCATTTGACATCTTAAGACATGTAGAAAGCATGTTTGATCATTGCATCACATATTTGCCATGTCATTTGCTTTGTATGCTTCATAACATTTCATGTTCATTCATGCTCCTTAACTTGCATCATTTGCATTCATAATCTTGTATGAACATTTCCATGTCTTGCCTCATGTTTGCAGCACCTCATAACATCATAATCATCATCAACATGCTTCTGGTTTGGTCTAGCATCATACCATTTCATCTCATCTTGCATTGCATTGCACCTCTTTCTAACATTTCAGGTGGTAAGTAAACTTGGGAAGTGAATTTGCCTTCACTTCTCATACCTTTTCTTTTCATCTCCCTTGCATCCATTACTGCATTTATGTTTGTGTTTGAGTTTGAGCTTGCTCATTCTTTTTCCTCCCACTTTCTTTCTTCAAGTGACTTGACTTCTTGAATGAAGCAAGTCACTTTGCTTCTCTTGATCTTGTTCATCTGCTTCCTGGTGGTTCTTCTGAAGATTTGTTCTTGCAAACCTCACAAACCTTAGGATCATCCAAGCATGACAATGAATTAGGGTTTTGATTAGTCCCCCCTATAGTTTTACCTTTGTGCCTCTCTTTGAGTCTTCTCTTCTCATCTCATAATCAGGGACTAAACCCTAAAGGCTTTAAGGCTTTGTGATTAAGCTTATACCTGCATCCTTCTCTTAGGATGGAGTGTATAACTTTAATCCTAAGTGTTCAACCCTTAATGTGTTTAAATCTCTTAATCAATCCACTTAATAAATATCAAGACATCACACTTGTAACTTGGGCCTTACATTAGGGTTCTAATTCTTCCTTAAGTGGTTAAGAAGGACTAACCCTAGTGTTAATGGACAAGTCCCCCTCAAGTTGTCTTACAAACCATAAAACTCACTTCTTCATCTTACCATTGAATAAAATTCACTTAATCAAAGGCTTGTTTTGTCATGGGTTTAATCCCTAATCATGGATTAAGTTGAGGAGCTTTCCTCAGCTTAAACATTCTCATCTATCATCCTTCTTTTAGGATGGTGTAATGAGTCTGTTTAATCCTTGATTATGGCTTAACCTCATTACTCAACACTAAACAAAAACACCAAAAACATCTAAATAATCACAAGTAGGTTAATGATCTTAATCCTACATCAAAGGTGTTTAAGTGTGAGAAGCTGACTTCACACTTAAGGTACTCTCATTACCCCTAATCAGAGGGAAGATGTGATGAGTTTACTAACCCATTGGTTTAGGCTTAAGCTCATTAACTTATGACAAACTTTCACAAGCAATAAAAGACTGAAAATACAAAAACAAACAACAATCGTCTCCTCCGGGATTCTTTTCTCATCTCATTCACTCACAAACGAGAACTTGCTTCTTCCGTCTAATGCAAGACAGTTAGCACCTGAGCCAGACAGGTCATACACTTGAGCATAGACAAGCAAGCAGTTCATCAGTCAATTCATCTATCAGTCTCTTTGGGTCGAACTACGGTGTTCTGACTTCCTCATTGCACGAGAGGATACGTAGGCATAACTTAACGGTTATCGAAAAAAAGTCTCTGTATATTCCCCCTCCTTTCAGCATTATTCTTTAAGCCTCATTGTCATGAGCATTTCACTCTTGTCCTTACACTGACACTGTATATATTACACTTCACTTCCTTTACACTGACACCTGTACATTCTTTCCAGCTATTTTATACACAGATTGCACTGACACTACCCCTTTAAAACACAAATCTTTTAAGCGTGGATCCCGTCGAGTACGGCGGACAATCTGGGTGCTAATACCTTCCCAGGTTGTAACCAACCCCCTTTCTCAGTCTCTCTGGTTCGCAAACCGTCTTATCCATCTTTTTCTAGGCCTATGCAGCATTGCCTTTCCTCCGAGATAAAAATGCCTAGCTGGCGACTCTATTCATCTCCAGTGAGTTCACGGCTGTGTGTTCTCATTGTCCCTCTCGCCGACCGTTCACGCTTGTACCTGGATGCTAATCTTTGGGAGCGACAGCTTGGCGACTCTGCTGGGGACACTTATATTGTAACCAGGGCTTCTGGTTCTTTTTGTGGGTTCCTCCTAGCGCTTGATTGATTTGTGTTTACTGGGGTGTTATGTGCTTGTTTGTGCTTGTATTTATTTTGTTTTTGCTTTATGTATAGTTGCTTTACTGCTTTCTTTATTGCATTTATATATATCATACTGTCATTGCTGCTGGCTGGATCTGGTTTTTTGTTTTGGTGGGTGGGTGATTCATTGAGAGTTAAGGTCCTATACCTGGGACCTGAGTGACACCTAGGCTAGAGTGAATCATATTCTTTCCCATTCCATTTCGGTCTGGTGCGGGAATATGAAACACGGTTCAGATATGGGTTTCTTCTTGAGAACTCTGTGTTGCAGATTTCCTGCAATGCTAGGGCTATCTGGGAAGCCTGCTAAGTCTGGATGACCTTTTAGTATTGACCTTCAGAAACTGAGGTGAATTAGAGGAGGAATTGTTATGGTTATTGTAAACACTGTACCTCCGGGTTAGAAGTGTTTACACTTCTCATAACTGATCCAAGTCTGAGGATCCTTGTTCTAGATCATCACCTGTGAGGGGGTTGGGCTGTTTACAGGTTTGCAGGTACCTTGACCTCAGAATGCCCTGTTACTTTGACTTTGTTAAGAATACTCCATGTTGGACAGTTCTTGTGATTCTAAAACCCTGGACATGTGGCTCTTTATTTGAGTCCCCCACCTTGGTTACTGGATTTATAGACCTCCATCTGGGATTCTTGAACACACATGGACTTATATCAGGGCATTTTGATCAGATCCAGCTCAGTCACAGACCCTTGCATATCATTTGCATACATAATCATTGCATCATATTAACATTTGCTTATTTGTGTTTCAGGGTATCCACCTTCATCCGGTTTTGGTTTTGACCCCATTTGCAGTATTGACCTATCTCCACCAGCACTTGCTTCAGCTTGTCAGCCATATACTTCAGTTACTTGCACTAGCCAGTCAGTGGCCCACTTCTCAGCATCTTCATCAGCACTTACTCCACTCAGTCTCAGCACTTATGGCTCCAAAGAAAAGCAACATCACCTATCATTTCTTCCAACCAGACTTATCAGATATCAGGAGGATCCAAACCCTGACCACTCCAGATCACATACCCTTGTTCAGGGAGAGTTATGGGGATATACTTGACTTGGTCATGAATCTGGACCCATCTCAGAGGAGTTTGATCCACACCTGCATTCAGTTTTATGACCCCCCATTGAGATGTTTCACCTTTCAAGACTTTCAGTTAGGGCCTCTTTTAGAAGAATACTCATCTTTGATTGGTTTGCCTATCAAGAGGGAAATCCCTTTCAACCCTGAAATGGTCTTTCCCAGCAATGGAGAGGTGGCAAAAGCTTTGCACCTGGAACCTTCTTTGATTGAGCAGCATATGACCTCTAAAGCTGGGATCCCTGGTTTTCATCTTGACTTCCTGATTTCCCAAGCTAGTCTGAAGGCCTCCCTGGGGGAGTGGAGAGCTGTTTGTGCTCTGTTGGCCTTAAGTGTATATGGAATTGTGTTGTTTGCAGATGAGCCTCGATTCATCAGCAAGAATGCAATCCATTTGTTCATCCTGAAGAACCCAGTGCCAACTTTGCTAGGAGATCTCTATTACTCAGTACATCAGAGGAATGAGAAGCAGAGGGGAAGATTGGTGAGGATTTGTGCTCCATTATTCCATGCTTGGCTTCTTAAGCATCTACCCAGGACAGATGCATTCCTAAATCCTCATCAGCAAAGCAACTGGGCTAAGAGGCTCACTACTCTCACTTCAGCAGACATCAGATGGTGTGCTCAAAGCACCAAGGGCAGAGAGATCATTACAAGCTGTGGGCACTTTCCCAATGTGCCTTTAATAGGGGTCAAGGGAAGTATCAATTACAACCCTCTGCTGTTCAGGAGGCAATTAGGCTATGCACTGGTCCATACTCCTAGGGAACAAGACTTGGTTGAGACCCTCTACTGTGAGAACAAGATTAGTCTGGCAACTGTTAGGCAGGCTGCCTGGGCCTGGGATCATGTTCAAACCAAGGGGATCACTATTCTGGGGAAGTGCAATAATGTGGCATCAGTCCAATATTATGAGTGGTCCCACGCCAGGGCCCAATTCTCTGGAATGCCCTTTACCATAGAAGACATGCCTGAGTCATCTTCAGCACCACCCCCTGCCACCATCAGTTTGGAGGGGTTTGAAAGCTTGAAGGAAAGAAATGAGAAGTTAACCCAGGCTTTGCAGAAGACCCTCCGGGAGAGGAGTGAAGGTATGAGAGAGATTGAAAGATTGGAGAAGTTGAGAGTGGAACACTTGACTAAAATTGAGAAGTCTGGAGATTATATCAACAAGTCTAAAGCTGGTGAGCAGATTCTGAAGAATGCTTGTAAAGAGGCCCAGTTCCAAAGAGCAAGAACAGACTTGTATTTGAAGGAAAGTCAGGCCAGGTGGGTCCGGATCACTGAGGCCCGTACTCTAGAAGACAAGAGAGTTCAGGACAAGATGGAGCAGATGGAAAAAGCCCTGGCAGCAGCCCAGGAGGAAATATCAGAGCTGAAAATCAAAGCAGGAGTGAAGAGGTCTAAAGACCAAAGTCAGAACAAGAAGTTGACTGCAGCTGTTGCAACAAGAAACCTTCTCATCAGAAATCTCACGGAGCGTCCGGCTGATCCTGTGACCGAAGCACTTCTCAAGGAAGTTCGTGAGGATGAGTTTGGCCTTGGAGTTTGACCATTTGCTTGTTGTTATTCCTATTCCATGTACTTTTGCTTTTTTGTGATGTATTTTGACCCCTTTGAGGGCTTGTGTTGTAAAATGAACAAGTTGTATTATTTCACGTTTTGTAATATATTTGTGTTAGTTTCCATCTGGGTTACTTCGAAAGCAATTTCAACAGCAGCATCTTCAAGGGTCTGGAAGGGTCAAAACTGAAGGCCAAACCGGATACCTTGATAGCAAATAAGCATAACTGCATTGCATACTGACCCTTTTGTTTGTTTTGTAGGTTTTTGTTTTGTTGTTGCTAACCTCTGTTGTGAAATCTCAGGAATTATTGCTCGCCGCCGGGTATTTCCTCTCAACAGGCCACACAGGTACCCAACTAGAAACAACCTTCCGGGAATTCAGATGGATCAGATGCAGCAAGACCTTACGGAGGTCAGAAACCAGATGGCAAACGAAAGACTGGAGATGAGAACCCAGATAACACAATTCATGGAAGTGATGAACAACTTAGCTCAAAGCCAGGAGAGGCTCAGAACTTTGGTAGAAGGGAGGAATCAAGAGGAGCCCCATGCGGGTACTGCTGGCACAAGTAACAACGAGAGGGTCCAACCTCATGTCAATCCCCCAGTTTTTGGACCCCATCTCCATCCAGAGGCCAACATCCCAGTCAACATTCAAGGGACAGCCACAGCAGCCAGAGTACTTCAAGAAGATCCTCAGGAGGACCAGTATACAGTAATGGGTGCCGGAGAGGAAACTTATGATAGACGATTGGAAGAAATAGCTGAGAAGTTGAGGTCCTTAGAATCTCAAAATTCTTTGGGTTTCGACGTCATGGACATGGGTTTGGTAGAAGGGGTCAGGATCCCCCATAAGTTCAAACCTCCTTGTTTCGAAAAGTATAATGGGACTTCATGCCCCCGGACTCATCTACAGTCATTTCTGGGAAGGCTGAAGGCCTATACAATGGATGAGAAACTTTGGATGTTCTACTTCGAAGATAGCTTGACCGGAGCTTCGAGGGAATGGTATTCCCATTTGACAAGGGCAACTGTAAGATGCTGGAAGGATCTGGCAGAGGCCTTCATCCGACAGTATCAATACAATTTAGACATGGCACCCAACAAGACTCTCCTAATGGGAATGTCACAGTCGTCAAGGGAAAGTTTCCGAGAATATGCCCAGAGATGGAGGCAATTGGCTGCTGCCGTTCAACCACCAATGTCTGAGAGAGAAATGGCAGACATGTTTATGAACACTCTCCAGGGAACGTATATTGACAGGTTAGCTGCTTTCTCTTCCACCAGCTTCGCAGATGTTGTCATAGCTGGGGAGAGAATTGAAAGCCTGTTGAAAATGGGCAAAATTTCCGATAATGGTGCCAGCTCGTCCAGTAGCACAAGAAAGCCTTTTGCAGGCCCGAGAAGAACTGGCGAGACCAATGCCATTCACACCAATAGGGGTAGGCCCCAATATGCTCAGAGGTCAATAGCAGCGGTCACTATCCCTATTCCAGCTCATCCACAGCCAGTCTATCAACCTCCTCAACAAAACTTCCAACAACAACCTCAGTATCAGCAGAATCAGTATCCTCCAAGGAACTACAACAACAACAACTCCAACAACAACAATCAACAGAGGCCATTCCAACAAAGGCCATCCCAAGCTAACCGAGTGATCGACCCGATCCCAATGCCGTATGCTGCCTTGCTGCCACAACTTCTGAAACTCAACCTAGTTGAGCTAAGAACGTTGGCACCTCCGGATCCCAACAGTCTACCAAGAAACTATGACTCCAATGCTAGGTGTGCTTTTCATTCGAACGCACCTGGTCACAGTACAGAAAAATGCAGGGCTCTGCATATGAAGGTACAAGACTTGGTAGACTCCAAGGCTCTGAATTTTGCACCTCCACCCAATGTCAATAAAAACCCTATGCCAAACCATGGTGGTCCCCGAATTAATGCTATTGAAGAAGACAGACCGTCTTATTTAATAACCAGTGTGGATCAGATCCGGACACCATTGGTGGAAATCAAAGCTCAACTCCGTGAAAACCAAATATTTCCGGGGTGTGAGCTAGGGTGCCCCTACTGCAATATTTCATGGAATGGGTGTGAGGACCTGAGGAATGGCATTGACAGCCTTATTCAGAGTGGCCTGCTACAGATCACTACATCATTTCCGACAAATCCGGCAACTTCATCAACAACGGTTTCAGAACCTCCTACAAATACAGCAACTATTGTTCCCGACAATTCACCAGCAACATCAACCAGTACTTCATCTGTCCTCCCAAATGATCAGTTTTCAACAGTTTCTCCTGCTACAACTTCAGCTTCATTCCATTTCGAATCTCCTACAACAACACCATCCATACTTCCGACAATACCTCCTACAACACTAGCAATCAATCATGAAGATGTCTCTACTGTCACCATATTCTATGATCCTGAAAACAACTCTGCCTACAATTCAGAAGGTGCTGCTCCCATTAGAGCACCAGTTACAATCTTTTACGTTCCGCAAACAATTACAGTCCCTTCAGCAGCAGCAATCAGTCCGGTCACTGTCACAGTGCCTGGACCAGTACCATATGAAAGCGATAGGGCCATCCCTTGGCACTATGGCTCTGACGTGTACTGCGAAGGAAAAAGAATCACTCTTGAAACATCCACACCTGCACCACAAATAGATAATGTGGGGGGAGGCGGAGGCTTCACTCGAAGCGGACGTCTCTTTGCTCCACCAATTCAAAGACCTACTGCCGAAGCAGAAGCTGCTGCCAAGGCAAAAGGGAAGAGCCCTGTGCAGGAAGATCAAGCTGTTAAAGAAGCCTTGAAGACGCCGTTCGATCAAGAAGTTGATGAGTTTATGAGAATCATCAAAAAGAGTGATTACAAAATTGTGGATCAACTTCACCAGACGCCATCCAAAATCTCTATCCTCTCACTGCTCATGTGCTCCGAAGCCCATCGGAATGCACTACTCAAGGTCTTGCACGCAGCTTACGTGCCTGAAGAGATTACTGTCAACCAGTTGGAAACCGTGGTTGGAAATGTTACTGCTAGCAATGGGCTAGGGTTTACCAATTCTGACTTGACAGCGGATGGCCGCAACCACAACAAAGCCTTGCACATAACCATGGAATGCAAAGGAGCTGTCCTTTCTCATGTGCTGGTGGACACAGGTTCTTCCCTGAATGTCTTACCAAAGAAGGCTCTGGTGAAGTTAGAATATGGTGGATTGGCATTGAGACCCAACAACCTGGTGGTGAGAGCCTTTGATGGCTCGAAGAGATCGGTTCTGGGAGAGATTGAGCTGCCAGTGACAATTGGCCCACAGACTTTTAAAACTATCTTTTATGTAATGGACATTCAGCCCGCCTACAGCTGTTTGTTGGGTAGACCCTGGATTCACGCCGCCGGCGCAATAACGTCTACCCTTCACCAAAAGTTAAAATTTGAGTGGGAAGGCCAAGTCGTCACAATCTGTGGAGAGGAGGACATTTTTGTTAGCCATCTGGCTACTTACAAGTACATTGAGATGGATGGAGAGATCCATGAAACAATGAGCCAAGGTTTTGAAGCCTTGAATGTCAATGAAGCATCTGCTGTATCTGGTACTCCAATGTCATCATACCAACAAGCCCGGAAGGTTGTTGAAGAAGGAACTGCCCTAGGCTGGGGCAAGGTCTTAGCTGTGGAGGAGAAGAAGGACAAATTTGGGTTGGGTTACAGACCAACTCAACATCAAGCAAAGGCTGCTGCAGAGCCAGGTTTTGTCAGTGGGGGGATGCTTACCCCCGATGCTATCAACTGTCTGGAAGACGAGCTGGAAGAGGAGCGAAATCTGGAGAATTGGATTCGTCCAAAGATCCCGGGGAGCAGTGTCTCGAACTGGTCTTCCCAGGAAATTATAAGAGTTACTCATGCAGAGTAATTATTATTTCCTGTATTTTTATAGCATGCATCAAAGTCTTGCATCTTGCCCAAGATGACAAGACTCATTTTGTAACCAGGGCCATCTGTACTTTTGTGCAAACAAGATTAAATTAACGAAATATCAGACATCTTTTTGCAAACGAGTCTTTTTCTTTTCTGTTCACTGTTTTTCCATTTTTCTTTTTGTACAAAAATAAATGGCGGTGTTTTCAAAATGATAACTTCATTTCACTTTTTTCTAAAGCAAGATTAAAATCAATCACTAAAATGAACAAACTTAACCCTTGCAGAGAGTGCCTTCCAGACAGCACCGACAACAGCACGGCTATGACTTCGTATGACTTTGACAATCCAATCAATCAAGCTGATGAAGGGGTTGATGAAGAATATGAGCTTCCTGAAGAGCTAGCCAGGTTGCTGAGACAAGAGGAAAAGGTCATTACTCCTCACCAGGAGGAGATTGAAGTGATTAATCTTGGTACAGACGAAGACGTGAAGGAAGTAAAAATCGGGGCCTGCCTGCAAAATTCAGTGAAAGAGCAACTGATTGATATGCTTCGGGAGTATGTGGATGTGTTTGCTTGGTCTTACCAGGATATGCCAGGGTTGGACACCGATATAGTTGTGCACAAGCTGCCTTTGAGGGAAGAATGCCCACCAGCCAAACAGAAGCTGCGCCGAACTCGCCCAGACATGGCTATGAAAATCAAGGAAGAGGTACAAAAGCAATGGGACGCCGGGTTCCTTGCTGTAACTAGCTATCCGCCGTGGGTTGCTAATATAGTACCTGTGCCTAAGAAAGATGGCAAAGTAAGAATGTGTGTGGACTACCGGGATCTGAACAGAGCCAGCCCGAAAGATGACTTCCCATTACCTCACATTGATGTATTGGTGGATAACACGGCTCAGTTCTCGGTATTCTCCTTCATGGATGGATTTTCAGGATATAATCAGATCAAGATGTCACCTGAAGACATGGAGAAGACAACATTCATTACACCTTGGGGCATGTTCTGTTACAAAGTGATGCCATTCGGACTGAAGAATGCTGGTGCCACATATCAACGGGCTATGGTGACATTGTTCCACGATATGATCCACAAGGAAATAGAATGTTATGTGGATGACATGATCGCCAAGTCCCTTACAGAAGAAGATCGCCTGGTGAATCTGCTGAAGTTGTTCAAGCGTCTGAGGAAGTATCAACTGAAGCTGAACCCCAACAAATGTACGTTCGGGGTACGATCCGGTAAGCTGCTGGGCTTTATTGTAAGCGAGAAAGGGATTGAAGTGGACCCTGATAAAGTCAAAGCCATCCAAGAGATGCCTGCACCGAAAACTGAGAAAGAAGTTCGAGGGTTCTTAGGTCGATTGAACTATATCTCACGGTTCATATCTCACCTTACTACAACCTGTGAACCTTTGTTCAAACTGTTAAGAAAAGAACAAACAGTCAGGTGGAATGAAGACTGCCAAAGGGCTTTTGACAAGATCAAGGAGTATCTGCAAGAACCTCCAATCCTCATGCCGCCAGTTGGAGGAAGACCTATGATTATGTACTTGACAGTATTAGAAGAGTCAATGGGGTGTGTGCTGGGCCAGCATGACGAGTCTGGTCGAAAAGAGTATGCAATATATTACCTAAGCAAAAAGTTTACCGACTGTGAACAGCGTTATTCACTGCTCGAGAAAACTTGCTGTGCTTTAGCGTGGGCTGCTCGCCGACTGAGACAGTATATGTTGACCCACACTACCTTATTAATCTCAAAAATGGATCCAGTTAAGTACATTTTCGAGAAGCCAGCTCTTACCGGACGGGTTGCAAGATGGCAGATGATTCTCACAGAATACGACATACAGTACACTTCTCAGAAAGCCATCAAAGGCAGTGTACTATCCGAATATCTTGCTGAGCAACCCATTGATGACTACCAGCCTATGAGATTTGACTTCCCTGATGAAGACATCATGTTCATTAAATCAAAAGATCATGAGGAGCCTGTTCACACTGAAGGACCTGACCCAGAAGAAGAATGGACTATGATGTTTGACGGGGCTGTTAACATGAATGGTCGTGGTGTTGGTGCAGTACTCATTACACCTAAAGGAGTCCACATGCCTTTCTCGGCAAAACTCACTTTCAACTGCACTAACAACGAAGCTGAATACGAAGCTTGCATTATGGGTCTTGAGGAAGCCATTGACCTCAGGATCAAGACATTGACTGTACTCGGAGATTCAGCTTTGGTAGTCAATCAAACCAACGGAAAATGGTATACCCACCAAGATCATCTGATACCTTACAGGGATTATACAAGGAGGTTATTGACTTTCTTCACAACATTCAAGCTTGAGTATATCCCTCGGGACGAGAATCAGTTTGCGGATGCTCTTGCTACCATTTCATCCATGATCAAAGTTCAAACCGCTAACTTTGTACCTCAGATTTCAGTGTCCAGACTCGACAGACCAGCATATGTGTTTGCAGCGGATGTTGTCAAAGACGATAAGCCTTGGTTCCATGACATTAAGTGCTTCTTGGAGGATCAGACATACCCACCTGGGGCATCTTCCAATGATAAGAAGACTTTGAGAAGGCTTGCTGGAAGTTTCTTTCTGAACACTGATGGATCTTTATACAAAAGGAACTTTGACATGGTATTCCTCAGATGTGTTGACAAGACGGAAGCAGATTTGTTGATGCACGAAGTGCACGAAGGATCCTTTGGTACCCATGCCGGAGGGCATGCCATGGCTAAGAAGTTGTTAAGATCAGGCTATTACTGGATCACAATGGATGCAGACTGTTGTGCTTACGCCAGAAAATGCCATAAATGCCAGATCTATGCAGATAAGGTGCATGTGCCTCCCAATCCTTTGAACATCATGTCTTCACCATGGCCCTTTGCTATGTGGGGCATTGATATGATCGGCAAGATTGAGCCAACTGCTTCAAACTGCCACAGATTCATCCTGGTCGCCATTGACTATTTCACCAAGTGGGTTGAAGCAGCCTCATATGCAAATGTTACAAGACAAGTGGTAGCCCGATTTCTGAAGAGAGATATCATCTGTCGGTATGGAGTGCCCGAGCGAATCATTACTGATAATGGTTCCAATCTAAACAACAAAATGATGGCAGAGCTGTGCCGGGACTTCAAGATCCAACACCACAATTCTTCTCCTTACAGGCCAAAGATGAACGGCGCTGTTGAGGCAGCGAATAAGAATATCAAGAAGATTGTGCAGAAGATGGTAATCACCTACAAAGACTGGCATGAAATGCTACCGTTTGCCTTGCATGGGTACCGCACTTCAATCAGAACGTCCACTGGGGCAACACCGTATCAGCTTGTATATGGTATGGAAGCAGTCCTACCTGTTGAAGTTGAACTACCCTCGTTACGGGTATTAATGGATGTTAAACTGAGTGAAGCAGAATGGGTTCGGGCCCGATACGAACAACTGAGTCTGATCGAAGAGAAAAGATTGGCTGCAATCTGTCATGGACAGCTATATCAGAAGAGAATGAAGATAGCCTTCGATCAGAAAGTCAGGCACCGAGAGTACCAAGTAGGAGATCTTGTGCTGAAAAGAATCCTCCCTCCTCATACAGACCACAGGGGCAAATGGACTCCAAATTATGAAGGACCATTCGTTGTAAAGAAAGTTTTCTCCGGTGGAGCGCTGATGCTCAGCACCATGGATGGTGAAGATTTCCCGTCCCCTGTGAATTCAGATGCAGTTAAAAAATACTTCGCATAAAATGACCCGCTGGACATAAAAACAGAATGTAAGTCCAGGCAAAAATAGGGCATCCCGGCGAGTCAAAAACAGAATAAAAGACTCGGGCAAAAATAAGGGAAATAAATGAAAAAATGTACACCCGCTGAGTTGAAAAGCCGCATTGGACAGCTCAGGCAAAAATGGGTATCCCGATGGATTGAAAACCCGAAAGGGCGATCCATGCAAAATGAGGGAATAAGCGAACAACTGCATTCTGAATTCGTCTGTATTGTCACAACTTAGGAAGCTTCGAAGGATCAAGCTTCAATCAGAATCAACTCTCTCCAGAAAGCAAGACGAGAAGAACGTCATTGTCATACGAGTCATAGCAGAAGAGGAAGCTCCTTGAAAACCTCGTCAACATCGCCAGCATTTTGTTTCTCAATTTGTAACAGTCTCTTCATTTCAGGAGATATGTTTCCTTGACTGTATCTTGCCAATTCAGGGCACATGAATTAATAAAATCAGATTTTTCAATCATGTTTCGTTTTGTACATTTTATTTGCAAAGAATGTCTGACGTCTCTAAAAAACTAATTGCATAAGTACAGATGTTTTTCACTAAAAAGAAAGAAAATGAAACACATGCTTGCAGGGAATATGATTACTCTCGAAAGTACTTAAACTCCTATGACGGAATCCAATGAAGGATACCTCGGGACCTTTTGTGCGTTTCCTTATCTTTGCAGGATTGCAGGTATCCAGAACGCAACCTGGGGCATGCAAGTTACGTTTCAGCAAGCTGGCAAATCATTATCAACTCGGTCTATCTTCCACGTGGCACTGGAAGGTGCCCATTTCCCCAGCAAAGTTGCCAAATCAACATGCACTCAATCTTAGCATCTGAAATGCTCTATCCCCAGCTGAGTTGCCTCTTGTTGCTCTCCCCAGCTGAGTTGCCTCTCACAATTCCCCAGCCAAGTTGCCGTGTCATCCTCAGCTGAATACAGAAGTCAGGGAACCATCTCCCCACAGAGTTCCAGCCTCTATCCAGAAGAGCAACGCATGAAGAGATCACAACAGAGTGAAGAAAGCTTCTACAAACCCCAGCTGGGTCCCGTATTACAAGGATATGTCAATCAGTGACCTATATCCCCGAACAGATACATCATTAGATCTACCAATGATCTCATCCCCAGCTGGGATGTTCACTTCAAGCAGATCAACCAGGGATCTTCGCGGCACCGGGATCCGAATCCCGGATCTGTGCCCCTTTGCATAATCATGGCATCCGCATCATATTCACCCCCAGAGCGTAGCATTCCGTCTAATACGGAGCATTACGGCAAAAAAATCAAATGCATAGCATAATCATAAGCCATGTTATGAATTAACACTTGTGAATAATAAACTGTTCATCATCATTGTACAGAAATCCTCACCAGAGTCCCAGCAAAAGCAGTTGCCTCTCAAATCACAAACACCAGTATATACTCCTTTTGGCACCCGTCCGTGCCATTTTTCCCCAGTAAAGTCGCTTGAACACTCTTTACAAGCAAATCACCCGTATTACAGATACTTCAGGACACCCGTCCGTGTCAAATCACCAGCAAAAAGCCAAAGACATCCTCTTTGCGCTCTCATATACCTATACATACACTTTCTTGACACCCGTCCGTGTCATTTCCCCAGCGCAGTCGCTTACACCTTCATCACCCATATACTTGTTAATATTATACTTTTCTCTTTGACACTCGTCCGTGTCACTCTCCCCAGCAGATAAACACTCATCTACACATTATACAATGCTCATTACTCATGGTACACTTATACAGATACTCGTCCGTATCTTGTATACATCATCACTCATATCCCCACAGATTCGACAGTAGTCCGTGTTCTTTGTTAACAAGTTGGTACTCGTCCGTACCATCATCTCAGAACATTGCGTCTAGTGTTTGTTTCTACCCGATACTCGTCCGTATCGTAGTCTTAGGGATGCTCGTCTGCATCTTTAATCCATACACCGTGTCAAACACTTGTATCTTTTTGAATATAGATACTCGTCTGTGTCTGCTATTCCCCAGAAGAATTCTTTCAGATTCAACACTCGTCCGTGTTCTTTGTTAACCAGTTGATACTCGTCCGTATCATCATCTCTGAACATGTGTCAGTTTGTTTCTACGTGATACTCGTCCGTATCATAGTCTTAAGGATGCTCGTCCGCATCTTTAATCTATACACAATACCAAACACTTATACCTTTTGTTTCTTGGATGTAAACGCTCGTCCGTGTTTACTATATCCCCAGTAGATCGCCAACAAATTTTCTTTTATCTAACACTCATCCTGTGTTATGATAGCCCTGAGAGCAGCCGTACCCTACTGAGTGGTCGTCCTCCACTTCTTGATGGTCGTCCTCCATCATGCTCATCCGATGGCCGTCCCCATCGTTGATTTTAGCAGCCGTCCCCTGCTAGGTGGTCGTCCTCCACCTCTTGATGATCGTCCTTCATCACTTTATCCAATGGCCGTCCCCATTGTTAATTTTCTTTTATCTAACACTCATCCTGTGTTATGATAGCCCTGAGAGCAGCCGTACCCTGCTGAGTGGTCGTCCTCCACTTCTTGATGGTCGTCCTCCATCATGCTCATCCGATGGTCGTCCCCATCGTTGTTTTTAGCAGCCGTCCCCTGCTAGGTGGTCATCCTCCACCTTTTGATGATCGTCCTTCATCACTTTGTCCAATGGCCGTCCCCATTGTTGATTTTGGTTATCTGACATTCGTCCTATGTCATGACAAACCTTGAGAGCAGCCGTACCCTGCTGAGTGGTCGTCCTCCACTTCTTGATGGTCGTCCTCCATCATGCTCGTCCGATGGCCGTCCCCATCGTTGACCTTTTCTATCCGATGGCCGTCCCCATCGTTGATATTTTCGGCAGCCGTACCCTGCCAGGTGGTCGTCCTCCACCTTTGATGGCCGTCCCCATCATATTTCTTTTATCCCCAACAGAGCAGCCGTCCCCTGCTAGGTGATCGTCCTTCACCTTTGATGGCCGTACCCCATCATCTGTTTATTTCATTCATTCTTTAACCCGATGGCCGTCCCCGTCGTGGTCCCTTTTCCTTTTAACCCGATGGCCGTCCCCATCGTCGGTTACTTTGCTTTATGAACTTGATGGCCGTCCCCGTCATGTTTCATTAACCCCCAGAGAATTTTACGGCTTTATCTTGATGGCCGTCCCCATCATGATTTTATTTCCCCAGCTAGTCGGCCGTCCCCGTCTTGGCTTTACCTTCTATCCCCAGCATGTCGGCCGTCCCCGTCATCGCTTTGTTTTCCGCACCTTTACAATATACTTTATTTTCCTTTTGCAATCTATATCCTTTTTCTTCTTCATTCTGTGAGTGCAAATTTTGGACTGTCTTTGGTATTCAACCACAAGTTATCTTGTTTGCCTGTTAAGCCGTTGCTTACAACCTGCACAGCTAACTCATGTTTGAATAGGGGCAGCTGTAAACACCCCAAATTTGCCCTCACCCATTCACACCATGGTTTGTGATCATCCTCATATGCATAAACACAATCATATCATCTCACATCTCATTTTTGATTCACTGCATAGTTTCTAAGGCATCTGCACCTAGGGTTTGTGATCTGAGCAATCCCAAGGCATCTTGAGCCATTCCAAAGGCCACCAATCATTTCAAAGGGGTCCATGTGTGTTCAATCATCATATTCCATCTCTTCAAAGTCAAAAATGCAGAGGGATCACAAGAACTAGGGTTTGAGTGGATGCAGAGCCAGGATGAACTGCACAGTTGACCTAAAATTAGGGTTTTGGTTTCAGAGGCCATAACCCCAAATTTTTTGGTCATTCTTGTTTCCATTGGTCTCTATATGGTATAGGGAGTATGCATATCAATTTTCATGAAGAAATTCCATGGGGAAGTCATCTGATCAAAGGTTGACTTTTCAGACAAGTCAATGTAAAATCAGGGCATCTGAGGCCCCCAATGACCCAACCAATGGGTGATCTTCATCATTTTGAGTGTATATGATCTTTATTTGATCATGGAAGAAGTTTGAAGTTCATAGAAATCAAGAATTTAGGGTTTTTGCAAATGTTGACTTTTTGGGCATAGTTGACTTTTCAAGAATGCATCATTTTAGGTCATTTTTCAAGCCATGATTCTTGATCCAAAAATGCTTCAAATGGAAAAACTTTGGTCATGAAAGTTGTAGATCTCATTTTTCCCTTTTCAAAAAGTACAAGAACATGATCAAACTCTTCTTGAATCAAAAGTTATGGCAAGACAAAGTTGGCAAAAATCATTGTTTTTCAAGGCATGCTTCAAATGGAAATTTTGCAAAGTCATGAACCAATGCATTATGTGACTTCTAATTCACTACAAACCAGCACACAAACATCATGTAAGTCCTAAAATTCAGAATGAACTAGGCATTGCTCATGTTTCATGACTTTTGGAACAAGAAAATCACATGTGAACCAAAGTTATAACAAGTTGCAAAACCACTCATTTCTCTTCACCAACTTGCTGCATTGGTCCTTGAATCAAGCTAGCCTCACACACTCATCATGCTGCGCAGCCCATGCCCATTGTACTTGCCTAGCACCTCACCATACTTGCCTTACACAAAAGTTGGACTTTATGCAAAAGTAAACTTACCAATCACTATAGGCCAGGTCACATCATCTGACCTATAGGATTAAAATAACATATCATTTTGCAAGCCATTCCAAGTACTAAGCAAGGCTGAAGCTCTCTCATTGATGACATTCACAAAAAACACTCCCAATTGCAAGTTGCTTCGAATCTGCTTACACAGCCACCAAACACTCAAGCCAACTTCACCATTCAACTCACCTTGCTCCATAGACCACCCAGCACCAAGAACCAGGCCTTAAACAAGCTACAACATCACTGCACCATTTTCACACCAGCTTGCAGTTTCATTCGAAACTCTCATCCTAGCTCACAAACAGTCAAACAAACCTTGCAAAGCTTCTCCATTCACCCTCAGGACCACAAACCATCATTCACAATGGCCTGAAACCTCCAGAAACTCCATTGCCATTTCTGACCAAACTTGAGCAGAAGCTTTCGAATCTCACTATCCAGCCAGCTTAAACTCTCTTTGAGCATTCAAACATCTTCTGGGGATCAAGTGGAGTGGTTTGCACAAGGAGAAGTGGCCAGAAAGTCCTCAAACTGAAAGCTCCAAATCTCAGGTAGCTCGAAAATTATTTTTCCAGAAATCATTTTTCTTGTTACAAACTTGTTCTTTGTGTTGTCCTGATCATCCTGATGTTCTTAGTTTTTGAAATGGTGGTGAAATAAGCATTTAATTTGTCTCTGAAACTGGTTTGCC
Source organism: Lathyrus aphaca (assembly GCA_963966055.1). Taxonomy (NCBI): domain Eukaryota; kingdom Viridiplantae; phylum Streptophyta; class Magnoliopsida; order Fabales; family Fabaceae; genus Lathyrus; species Lathyrus aphaca. The sequence continues at coordinate 122,847,181 of OZ014523.1, read as the reverse complement.
CTAAAACTTGTTCTGTTCGATTCATGGTTTTGAGGAAGAAGAAATTTGTTTGGACTTAGGGTTTTAGCTCAGGGGGTCATGGGGATCATTTTGATGTGTTTAGTTTTCATTTTCGTTACGATTTGAGGGATTTGGGGAGTTTTCAGGTGAGGTGCTAGCCGGAGAAGACGACCGGAGGTCTTCTCCGGCCACCTGAGAGTAATTAAACCCTAATTGCATAATTAATTGTCATTTGAATGTGAGCCATCAGATGCGTTGAAAAAGTTGACTCCCCGCGCGAATGAAGGGCCAGGATCAGCCTGCTTAGCCCTAATCTCTCTCATTAGTTTATTTAATTTTTAATTAAGTTAATTAACTCAGGAGTCATCTGGACCCTCCATTCACGCGCGCGGTCAACCCCTTTGAATCCAGAGTGAATCCTGGCCCTCCTTTCTGTTTACTTTTATTCTATTTGATTTTTAATTCATTTCTTTTCAATTAACTTGCACATTTATTTTAAAATAGCAAAAAATACATAAAAATTATGAAACTTTTTCCTCTGAGTTTTAATAATTTTTATGACACAAAAATATTTTTATTTTATTTTTCATCATTAAAAAAGTATTTTTAAATATTTAAAAGATTATTTTTAATTGATTAATAGAAATTAATTAATTAAAAATACTCTTAGGTATTTAAAAATTACAAAAAAATTCATGAAATGTTCTAAGGCATTTAGAAACATTGTCCAACCTTCAAACCAAATTTCTTTTTTGATATTGATGCATTTTAAGAATTTTTCATTGAATTAAATCATTTTTTATGCATTATTTTGATCATGGATTCAAAAATTCATTTCTGCCTATTGGAGAAGAGTTGGACATTGGTTCTTCTTGCATTGTTTTATGTTTAGCATGTAGTTTATAGGATAAAATGGCCTTGATTTGTTTCTTGCATTTTCCATTTGTTTGACATTTCTTTTGTTAAGAACCCTAAAAAACCCTAATAACTTAGAAAATTCATAACTTGAGTTTGGTTGAGAGTTGAGAGTTCCCCTTTGGGCAGTGGTTTATTATAGGTCTTGGGTTTCTTTGAGTGCCATTTTCCATTTTTTATCTTAGGGTTTGCTTCTGTTTTAGGTTTTTGTTTGATGTTTGTTCCATGAACCCTAATTTGGGCTTTCTTTTGCATCCTTCTTGCATTCTCTTGCATAACATGACTTGTCTTTGCATTTTGTGCATTATTGTGATTCATTTGACATCTTAAGACATGTAGAAAGCATGTTTGATCATTGCATCACATATTTGCCATGTCATTTGCTTTGTATGCTTCATAACATTTCATGTTCATTCATGCTCCTTAACTTGCATCATTTGCATTCATAATCTTGTATGAACATTTCCATGTCTTGCCTCATGTTTGCAGCACCTCATAACATCATAATCATCATCAACATGCTTCTGGTTTGGTCTAGCATCATACCATTTCATCTCATCTTGCATTGCATTGCACCTCTTTCTAACATTTCAGGTGGTAAGTAAACTTGGGAAGTGAATTTGCCTTCACTTCTCATACCTTTTCTTTTCATCTCCCTTGCATCCATTACTGCATTTATGTTTGTGTTTGAGTTTGAGCTTGCTCATTCTTTTTCCTCCCACTTTCTTTCTTCAAGTGACTTGACTTCTTGAATGAAGCAAGTCACTTTGCTTCTCTTGATCTTGTTCATCTGCTTCCTGGTGGTTCTTCTGAAGATTTGTTCTTGCAAACCTCACAAACCTTAGGATCATCCAAGCATGACAATGAATTAGGGTGTTGATTAGTCCCCCTATAGTTTTACCTTTGTGCCTCTCTTTGAGTCTTCTCTTCTCATCTCATAATCAGGGACTAAACCCTAAAGGCTTTAAGGCTTTGTGATTAAGCTTATACCTGCATCCTTCTCTTAGGATGGAGTGTATAACTTTAATCCTAAGTGTTCAACCCTTAATGTGTTTAAATCTCTTAATCAATCCACTTAATAAATATCAAGACATCACACTTGTAACTTGGGCCTTACATTAGGGTTCTAATTCTTCCTTAAGTGGTTAAGAAGGACTAACCCTAGTGTTAATGGACAAGTCCCCCTCAAGTTGTCTTACAAACCATAAAACTCACTTCTTCATCTTACCATTGAATAAAATTCACTTAATCAAAGGCTTGTTTTGTCATGGGTTTAATCCCTAATCATGGATTAAGTTGAGGAGCTTTCCTCAGCTTAAACATTCTCATCTATCATCCTTCTTTTAGGATGGTGTAATGAGTCTGTTTAATCCTTGATTATGGCTTAACCTCATTACTCAACACTAAACAAAAACACCAAAAACATCTAAATAATCACAAGTAGGTTAATGATCTTAATCCTACATCAAAGGTGTTTAAGTGTGAGAAGCTGACTTCACACTTAAGGTACTCTCATTACCCCTAATCAGAGGGAAGATGTGATGAGTTTACTAACCCATTGGTTTAGGCTTAAGCTCATTAACTTATGACAAACTTTCACAAGCAATAAAAGACTGAAAATACAAAAACAAACAACAATCGTCTCCTCCGGGATTCTTTTCTCATCTCATTCACTCACAAACGAGAACTTGCTTCTTCCGTCTAATGCAAGACAGTTAGCACCTGAGCCAGACAGGTCATACACTTGAGCATAGACAAGCAAGCAGTTCATCAGTCAATTCATCTATCAGTCTCTTTGGGTCGAACTACGGTGTTCTGACTTCCTCATTGCACGAGAGGATACGTAGGCATAACTTAACGGTTATCGAACAAAAGTCTCTGTATATTCCCCCTCCTTTCAGCATTATTCTTTAAGCCTCATTGTCATGAGCATTTCACTCTTGTCCTTACACTGACACTGTATATATTACACTTCACTTCCTTTACACTGACACCTGTACATTGTTTCCAGCTATTTTATACACAGATTGCACTGACACTACCCCTTTAAAACACAAATCTTTTAAGCGTGGATCCCGTCGAGTACGGCGGACAATCTGGGTGCTAATACCTTCCCAGGTTGTAACCAACCCCCTTTCTCAGTCTCTCTGGTTCGCAAACCGTCTTATCCATCTTTTTCTAGGCCTATGCAGCATTGCCTTTCCTCCGAGATAAAAATGCCTAGCTGGCGACTCTATTCATCTCCAGTGAGTTCACGGCTGTGTGTTCTCATTGTCCCTCTCGCCGACCGTTCGCGCTTGTACCTGGATGCTAATCTTTGGGAGCGACAGAATCCTATGCCTAACCATGGTGGGCCAAGAATCAATTCCATTGAGGAAGACAAGCTATTTGTCTTGATCACCAGTGTTGGACAGATTCGAACACCTCTGGTTGAAATTAAAGCCCAGCTTCTAGAGTGCCAGATGTTCCCCGGGTGTGAGCTCGGTTGTGGGTATTGCAACATTGCAGTCAACGGGTGTGATAATTTGAGAAGCGGCATAGATAGTCTTATCAAGGATGGAATCCTTCAGATCTCAACAACGGCGCCTACAAATCCAGCAAATCCTTTGACAACAATCCATGATTCTCCTACAACTGCAGCAACAATCATTCCTACCGATTCATCAATATCATCAACAATGGCTCTGTCCATCACTTCAACAAATCAAATGTCAACAACCCTTTCATCTACAACATCAGCATCCATTTATTCAGCAGAATCGTCTACAACACCAGCAGAAATTAACGAAGATATCTCAGCAGTCACCATCTACTATGATCCATCAAATGTTCCTCCAAACAACAACTTTCAACAACAAACAGTGGCACCTCCTGCCAGGTCACCAGTCACCATTTACTACGACCCTCACACCATTTCAGTACCCTCCTCTGCCGCAGTCAGTCCAGTTACCATTACAGTACCTGGACCAGTTCCATATGAAAGCAGTAATGCCATACCTTGGCATTATGGCTCTGATCTTTACTGCAACGGGGAGAAAATCACCTTGGATTCTTCAACCTCTTCTCCACAAATTGATAATGTTGGGGGAGGCGGAGGCTTCACCAGAAGCGGACGCCTTTTTTCCTCACAAACTCAAAAACCTAATACTGAAGCAGAAGCTGCTGCCAAAGCAAAAGGAAAGAGTGTGGTACTTGAAGAGCCGGCTGTCAAAGAAACTCAGAAGACGTCTTTTGAACAAGATGTAGACGAGTTTATGAGAATCATAAAGAGAAGTGATTACAAGGTGGTGGATCAGCTTCACCAAACTCCCTCAAAAATCTCCATATTATCCCTGTTGATGTGTTCTGAAGCTCACAGGAATGCATTACTGAAAGTCCTGCACGCAACATACATGCCAGAGGAGATTACCGTTAATCAGCTAGAAACTGTGGTAGCAAATGTCAACACCAGCCATGGACTGGGTTTTACCAATGCTGACTTAACAATTGAGGGACATAACCACAACAAGGCTTTACACATCACCCTAGAGTGCAAGGGTGCTGTTTTATCTCATGTACTGGTGGACACTGGGTCGTCACTCGATGTTCTACCAAAGAAAGCCTTGGTGAAGCTGGAGTATGATGGCTTAGCATTGCGTCCGAGTAATTTGGTGGTAAGAGCATTTGATGGATCTAAAGGATCAGTGCTTGGGGAGATTGATCTACCTGTGATGATTGGCCCGCAGACTTTTAAAATTACCTTCTATGTGATGGACATTCAGCCGGCCTACAACTGTTTGTTGGGTAGACCCTGGATCCATGCCGCCGGCGCTGTTACGTCTACCCTTCACCAGAAGCTGAAATTCGAGTGGGAAGGCCAGATCATCACCATCTGTGGGGAGGAGGACATCTTTGTTAGCCATCTGGCTACGTATAAATACATAGAGATGGATGGAGAAATCCATGAAACTATGAGCCAGGGATTTGAGGCCCTGAACATTAATGAGGCATCTGCTATACTGGGAACCTCCATAACGTCTTATCAGCAAGCCAGGAAGGTTGTTGAAGAAGGTACTGCCCAAGGTTGGGGCAAGCTGCTGCCCGTGGAAAAGAAGGAAGACAGATTTGGGTTGGGTTACAAACCAACTCAACAAGATCAATCAGAGGCTGCCAAGAAGCCCAACTTTGTCAGCGGGGGAATGCTCACCCCGGATGCTGTGAACAATGTGGAAGACGAGGAAGAAAGCGACCGCAACCTGGAGAGCTGGATACGTCCAAGGACCCCGGGGAGCCAAGTCCTTAACTGGTCTTCCCAGGAAATTATAAGGGTTACTCCTGCAGAGTAATTATTATTTCCTGTATTTTTTTAAGCATGCATCAAGTCTTGCATCTTGCCCAAGATGTCAAGACTCATTTTGTAATTGGGCCATCTTTTAATTTTGTGCAAACAGATCAATCAATGAATATCGAACATCTTTTGCAAATGAGTCTTTTTCTTTTCCGCTCACTGTTTTCCATTTTTCTTTTTGTACAAAAATAAAATGGCAATGTTTTCCAAAATGATAACTTCATTTCACTTTTTCTAAACAAGATTAAAATAGATCACTAAAATAAACCAATCTAAACCCTTGCAGAGAGTGCCTTACAGACTGCACCGACAACAACACAGCTATGACTTCGTATAACTTTGACAATCCAATCAATCAAGCCGATGAAGGGGTTGAAGAAGACTATGAGCTTCCTGAAGAGCTAGCCAGGTTGTTAAGGCAAGAGGAAAAGGTTATCACTCCTCATCAGGAGGAGATCGAAACGGTTAACCTTGGTACAGAAGAAGATGTGAAAGAAGTTAAGATCGGGGCCTGCTTACAAGATTCAGTGAAAGAGCAACTGATTGACATGCTTCGGGAGTATGTAGATGTCTTTGCTTGGTCTTATCAGGATATGCCAGGGTTGGACACCGATATTGTCATGCACAAGCTGCCTTTGAAAGAAGACTGCCCACCAGTAAAACAGAAGTTACGCCGTACCCGCCCAGATATGGCAATGAAGATCAAAGAAGAGGTACAAAAGCAGTGGGACGCCGGTTTTCTTGCTGTGACTAGCTATCCACCGTGGGTCGCTAACATTGTACCTGTGCCTAAGAAAGACGGCAAGGTGAGAATGTGTGTGGATTACCGGGACCTGAACAGAGCCAGCCCGAAAGATGACTTCCCTTTACCTCACATCGATGTATTGGTTGATAAAACGGCTCAGTTCTCGGTGTTCTCCTTCATGGATGGATTTTCAAGATACAATCAGATCAAAATGTCACCTGAAGATATGGAGAAGACAACGTTCATCACACCCTGGGGCACGTTCTGTTATAAGGTGATGCCATTCGGACTGAAGAATGCGGGTGCAACTTATCAACAGGCTATGGTAACATTATTCCATGACATGATCCATAAAGAAATTGAATGTTATGTGGATGACATGATTGCCAAGTCCCTCACAGAAGAAGACCACCTGGTAAATCTGTTGAAATTATTCAAGCGTCTGAGGAAATACCAACTGAAGTTGAACCCCAACAAATGCACATTTGGGGTGCGATCTGGTAAGCTGCTGGGATTTATTGTAAGTGAGAAAGGGATTGAAGTTGACCCTGATAAAGTCAAAGCCATTCAAGAAATGCCTGCACCAAAATCAGAAATAGAAGTTCGAGGGTTTCTAGGCAGATTGAACTACATCTCACGGTTCATATCTCACCTTACAGCGACCTGTGAACCTTTATTCAAGTTGTTGAGAAAAGAACAAATGGTCAGGTGGAACGAAGATTGTCAGAGGGCTTTTGACAAAATCAAGGAATACTTACAAGAGCCACCAATCCTTATGCCTCCAGTTGAAGGAAAACCTCTAATCATGTACTTGACAGTATTAGAAGAGTCAATGGGGGGGTGTGTTGGGCCAGCATGACGAGTCTGGTCGAAAAGAGTATGCAATATACTACCTAAGCAAAAAGTTTACCGACTGTGAACAACATTATTCACTGCTCGAGAAAACTTGCTGTGCTTTAGCGTGGGCTGCTCGCCGACTAAGGCAGTATATGTTGACCCACACCACCTTGTTGATCTCAAAGATGGATCCAGTTAAGTACATTTTTTAGAAGCCAGCACTTACCGGACGGGTTGGAAGATGGCAAATGATTCTCACAGAGTATGACATTCAATACACATCTCAGAAAGCCATCAAGGGCAGTGTATTGTCTAATTATCTTGCTGAGCAACCTATTGATGATTACCAGCCTATGAGATTTGACTTCCCTGATGAAGACATCATGTTCATAAAAGCAAAAGATCATGAAGAGCCTATTCACACTGAAGGTCCTGACCCAGAGGAAGAATGGACTATGATGTTTGATGGGGCTGTTAATATGAATGGTCGTGGTGTTGGTGCAGTACTCATTACACCTAAAGGAGTTCACATGCCTTTCTCGGCAAAGCTCACTTTCAACTGCACTAACAACGAAGCTGAATACGAAGCTTGTATTATGGGTCTTGAGGAAGCCATTGACCTCAGGATCAAGACTTTGACTGTATTCGTAGATTCAGCTCTGGTAATTAATCAAACCAACGGCAAATGGTACACCCACCAAGATCATCTGATACCTTACCGGGATTATACAAGAAGGTTATTGAATTTCTTCACAACAGTCAAGCTTGAGTATATCCCTCGAGATGAGAATCAGTTTGCAGATGCTCTTGCTACCATTTCATCCATGATCAAAGTTCAAGCTGCCAACTTTGTGCCTCAAATTGCAGTATCCAGACATGACAGACCAGCATACGTGTTCTCAGCAGACGTTGTTAAGGATGATAAGCCTTGGTTCCATGACATTAAGTGCTTCTTGGAAGATCAGACATACCCACCTGGGGCATCTTCCAATGATAAGAAGACATTAAGAAGGCTAGCTGGTAGTTTCTTCCTGAATACTGATGGTTCCTTGTACAAGAGAAACTTTGATATGGTACTCCTCAGATGCGTTGATAGGACAGAAGCGGACTTGTTAATGCACGAAGTGCACGAAGGATCCTTTGGTACCCATGCAGGAGGGCATGCCATGGCCAAGAAGTTGCTAAGATCAGGATATTACTGGATCACAATGGATGCAGACTGTTGTGCCTATGCCAGAAAATGTCATAAATGCCAGATTTACGCGGATAAAGTGCATGTGCCTCCGAATCCTTTGAATGTGATGTCTTCACCCTGGCCCTTTTCCATGTGGGGCATTGATATGATTGGCAAGATTGAACCAACTGCTTCGAACGGCCACAGATTCATCCTGGTTGCTATTGACTATTTTACCAAGTGGGTTGAAGCGGCTTCTTATGCAAATGTTACAAGGCAAGTGGTAGCCCGATTTCTGAAGAGAGATATCATCTATCGGAATGGAGTGCCCGAGCGAATCATTACTGATAATGGTTCCAACTTGAACAACAAAATGATGGCGGAACTGTGTCGGGACTTCAAGATCCAACACCACAATTCTTCTCCTTACAGGCCAAAGATGAATGGCGCTGTTGAAGCAGCTAACAAGAATATCAAGAAGATTGTGCAGAAGATGGTAGTTACGTACAAAGACTGGCATGAAATGCTACCGTTTGCCTTGCATGGGTACCGTACGTCAATCATAACATCCACTGGGGCAACACCATATCAGCTTGTTTATGGTATGGAGGCAATCCTACCTGTTGAAGTTGAGTTACCCTCCCTGCGAGTATTGATGGATGTTAAACTAAGTGAAGAAGAATGGGTTCGATCCCGATACGAACAACTGAGTCTGATTGAAGAGAAAAGATTAGCTGCAATCTGTCATGGGCAGCTATATCAGAAAAGAATGAAGAAGGCCTTCGATCAGAAAGTTAGGCTTCGAGAGTACCAAGTAGGAGATCTTGTGCTGAAGAGACTCCTTCCTCCTCATACAGACCACAGGGGCAAGTGGACTCCGAATTATGAAGGGCCATTTGTAGTAAAGAAATTTTTCTCTGGTGGAGCACTGATGCTCAGTACTATGGATGGTGAAGACTTCCTGTCCCCTGTGAATTCAGATGCAGTTAAAAAATACTTCGCATAAAATGACCCGCTGGACATGAAAACAGAATGTAAGTCCAGGCAAAATAGGGCATCCCGGTGAGTCAAAAACAGAATAAAAGACTCGGGCAAAAATAAGGGAAAATAAATAAAAAAATGTACACCCGCTGAGTTGAAAAGCCGCATTGGACGACTCAGGCAAAAATGGGTATCACGGTGGATTGAAAACCCGAAAGGGCGATCCACGCAAAATAAGGGAATACGCGAACAATTGCATTCTGAACTCATCTGTATCACTTACAACCTGGCAAGCTCCGAAAGGTTCAAGTATCGGTCAGAATCAGCCTTTTTTAGAAAGCAAGAAGAGAAGAGCGTCAAGTCATATGAGTCATAGCAAAAAGGGGAAGCTCCCTGAAGCGTCATCAACATTGCCAGCATCTTTTGTTTCTCAATTTGTAACAATCTCTTCATTTTAGGGAATCTGTTTCTATGACTGTATTTGCCAATTCAGAGCACATGAATTAATAAAATCAGATTTTTAGTCATGTCTCGTCTCGTACATTTCTATTTCCATTTGCAAAATGTCTGATGTCCTTGAGATATTGATTGCATAAATACAGATGCTTCCTTCCTAAACTACATGCTTGCAGGAAATATATTTACCCTCGAGAGTGTCTAAACTCCTATGACGGAACCCAGTAAGGGATACCTCGGGGAACTTGTACGTTTCTTTGTCATGCAGGGTTACAGGTGTTCAGAGCGCAACATGGGGCATGAAAGCTTCTCCCCAGTAGGCTGCCAAATCACTATTTCCTCAGCACACCTTCCAATCTGCACCAAAGATGCTTTCTACCCATCAGAGTTGCCAGGCATCACTTCTCCAACATTCCCTTCAAAGGGCGGCACCAGAAGGCGCTCATATCCCCAACTGAGTTGTCAAGTATCATCCTCAGCAGGATTCCCACAGAAATCTCTAGGGAGGTGTTTCAGTGATCTTTCTTCTTCCCCAGCCAAGTTCTAGACAGAGAACCATCTCCCCACATAGTTCCAATCTCTATCCAGAAAAGCAACGCCTGAAGATCTCACAACAGAGTGACAAAAGCTTCTACAACCCTAGCTGGGCCCCTTATTACTGAAAAAGATCTATTAGTGATCTACTTCCCCGAGCAGAGTCACATATGCCAGATCAACCAGTGATCTCATCCCCAGCTGGGAAGTTCACTTCAAGCAGATCAGCCAGAGATCCCCACGGCAACAGGATCCGGATCTCGGATCGGTATCTTTTGCATAATCATAGCATTCATATCATATTTTCCCCACATAGCGTAGCATTCCGTCTAATACGGAGCATTACGGCAAAAAAATCAAACATATTGCATAATCATAAGCCATGTTCTGAATCAAACACTTGTAAATTCTGACAGTCCATCAACAATATACAAAACATTTCCCTTACAGATACACCCTCCTCTTGGCACTCGTCCGTGGCATCACTCCCCAGCAAAATTGCCCGAGCGTTCTCTACAAACAGACACTTATATATTACAGATGTTTCTCGACACTCGTCCGTGTCATATCCCCAGCAGAAAGCCAAAGCGTCCCCTTTGCACTCACAGGTTCATATACAATTCCTTGACACCCGTCCGTGTCACCTTCCCCGACATAGTTACCTAAACATTTGGGAACCATTTACTTGTTTATAATGCACTTCTTCCGATACCCGTCCGTGTCATGTTCTCTACAGCAAGATGAGCACTCGTCTGTGTCTCACTCATACCTTTCACATATACAGATACTCGTCCGTATCTTGTATATACCACTTAAATCCCCTCAGATCCGACACTCGTCCGTGTTCTTTGTTAACCAGTTGATACTCGTCCGTATCATCATCTCTGAACATGCGTCAAGCGTTTGTTTCTACTGATACTCGTCCGTATTATAAGGATGCTCATCCGCATCTTTAATCCATGCACCGTGCCAAAAACTTATGCCTTCTTGAATTTAGACACCCGTCTGTGTCTACTGTTTCCCAGAAGAGTCCCAACAAATCCAAGTGAACTATTTCCTGTCTATCTGACATTCGTCTTATGTCATGATACCTTTTCGGCAGCCGTACCCTGCCAGGTGATCGTCCTTCATCACCCCCAGTGGAGTCTCTATTCATTAGAACCCCTTCTAATCCGACATTCGTCCTATGCCGTGATATTCTTAGCAGCCGTACCCTGCTAGGTGATCGTCCTTCACCTTTGATCATCCTTCATCATTTTATCAGATGGCCGTCCCCATCGTCGACCTCTTCATCCGACATTCGTCCTATGTCGTGATACTTTTGGCAACCGTACCTTTCCAGGTGATCGTCCTTCACCTTAGATGACCGTCCCTCATCTTATCCCCAACAGTGCAGCCGTCCCCTGCTAGGTGATCGTCCTTCACCTTTGATGACCGTACCTCATCACTTATTTCATCTATGCCTTGAACTTGATGGTCGTCCCCATCGTTCACCTATAATCCCCGGAAAGTTCCGTATCTTTATTTGATGGCCGTCCCCATCGTAATCTCGTATATCCCCAGCTTGTTGGCCGTCCCCGTCATTGCTTTATTTCCCGTGTCTTTCCCCAGCTTGTCGGTCGTTCCCGCCATTGCTTTATCCCCAACAGTCATCCTCTGCTCGACGGTCGTCCTCCGTCGCCCGCACTTTATAATTATACTTTATTTTCCCTTTACAATCTATATCCCTTTTCTTCTTCATTCTGTGAGTGCAAATTTTGGACTATCTTTGGTATTCAACCACAAGTTATCTTGTTTGCCTGTTAAGCCGACGCTTACACCCTGCACAACTAACTCATGTTTGAATAGGGGCAGCTGTAAACACCCCAAATTTGCCCTCACCCATTCACACCATGGCTTGTGATATTTTCATATGCATAAAGTCAATCATAGCATCTCATATTGCATTTTTGATCCACTGCATTGATTCAAAGTCATCTGTATCTAGGGTTTGTGATCTGAGCCATCCCTGAGCCATTTGAGCCACTTCAAAGGTCATCAATCACTTCAAAGGGGTCCATGAATGTTCAAACATCACATTATATCCTCTCAAAGTCAAGAAAGTCAAAGAATCACAAGAACTGGGAATGACATGGAAGCAGAGCCAGGCTTAACTGCACAGATGACCTAGAATTAGGGTTTTGGTTTCAGAGGCCATAACTCCAAATTTTTTGGTCATTCTTGATTCTATTGGTCTCTATAGGTTATAGGGATCATGCATATCAATTTTCATGAAGAAATTCCATGGGGAAGGCATCTGATCAATAGATGACTTCTTGGGCAAGTCAGTGCAAAATCAGGGCATCTGAAGCCCCCAATGACCCAACCAAAGGGTGTTCTTCATCATTTTAAATGTGTATGATCTTTATTTGATCATAGAAGATGTTGGAAGTTCACAAAATTGCAAAATTTCAAGCCATTTGCAAAGTTGCATTTTTGGGAAAGTGACTTGTAATGTAAACTTGCCATTTTGGGAAAGTTTTTCAACCTCCTCAAATTGATTCAAAAATGCTTCAAATGAGAAAACTTTGGTCATGAAAGTTGTAGAATGGATCATTCCCTTTTCAAAAAGTACAAGAACTCATTCTAAATCATTTTGGATCAAAAGTTATGGCTTGTCAAAGTTGGATAAAATCATTGAAATTTCACTTTTGCACAAAATGGAAAACTTGCAAATTCTCATGGCAAGCCTTTATGTGACTTCAATGTGACCTCTAATCATCACACAAACACAATGCATGACCTAAAATTCAGTTTGGACCAAGAGGTTTCCCATTTCCATGTCTTAATTTTCAAAGTAACCATAAGCCATTTTCCATAAAATGCAAAAGGGGGATTTCTTGCAAAATCATTCTCAAAAGGATTGTATGATCTCTAGCTGGTTTAAAGACATTGCCATAACCTCATGAGGCATCTCACACCAAAAATTCAGCAAGACTCATCACATGTACATGGCCAAAAATCATGAAATGTAACAAGTTGCCATATTGCAAAAACACTTCAAACATGTGATCCAATGCACCCAGCTGTCTTCTCTTGATCCTAGGGCCTTCCTTGACTCAAGCTGAGGCAGGACAAGCCCTAAGATTGCCTCTGACCCGAGCCATGCTTAGAGTACACAAAATCTTGACTTTCTTGCATTTTGCCCATACCAATCCCACAGTGCCACACCAACTCTCTGCCCAACCAGAGTATGATATGTGGACATCAAGCAACCCAAAAACAAACCACACACAAGCCATAAGCTCCCACATTGCAGCACACACAAAAATCTGTCAAAACCTTTCCCTCTTCGAATCACTCAACACAACCATCAAACCTCAATTCTTCCTTCACCAATGAACCACACACTCTCCATAGAACAAAAGCCCACCATCAAAATAGCCTGAAATCCCCTATATCATAACTGTGAAACCTGCCACATCAGAACACAAGCTCACGAATCAGCCACCAACAAGAGGTTTGAAGCATCCCATTGAGCTCAAGAGGTTCAGGGGAGACATTTTGCATAAGAGAAGAGTCAGGAAAGCTCATATCCATAGCTCTTCACCTCAGGTAGCTTCGAATTTCAAACTTTTCAGAGCTTGATTTTTTGTTACAAAATGAAAATACACATCATGGGGATCACCCTGATACTTTTAGTTTTAAAAATGGTGTGAAAATGAACATTTTGTGCCTCTCTGAAATTTTGCCCGTGAAAATGTTTTGCTTCGATTCTCTTTGTTCATGCTTGATAAATGATGTTTGATGATGGATTTGAGTTTAGTTTGGATAGGAGAATGTTTCTGGGCAGTTAATTTAGGTTGGGGTGGCCTGTAGAGGAAGCTAGGTTTTTGGTTTCGCCGGAGAATACGACCGGAACACTGTTCCGGCCGTCTGAGTTTGATTAAACCCTAATTAGGTTTAGCAGCGTGATTATTGAGAGTTTGAATTTGGACCGTAGATGAGGTGGACTGGGGTTGACTCCCGCGCGTATGGATGGCCAGGATCAGTCATTAAACCCTAATCTTTAATTAATTAGTTTAATTAAAATTAATTAGTCAGAAGCAATCTGGACCACTCATTTACGCGCCAGTCAACTCCCTCCAAATAACTTTGAATCTCAGCCTTGGATCCTGCATACTTTCCATTTAAATTCATATTTATTTCATTTTTATTCATTTATCTTTCATATTTATTTTAAAATAGTTAGAAAAATCCTAAAAATATTTCCCTTTGCATTTTTGTTTCAAATATTTTTCTTAATCAGAAAACGATTTTTATTTTATTTTTTGCACATAAAAAGTATTTTTAAAATATTTAAATGTATATTTTAATTAATTAATGGAAATTAATTAATTAAAATAGCATTTATGTTTTTAAAAATCACCAAAAAATTCACATTGCATTTAGAAACATTATCAAACCCTCAAACCAAATTTCATTTTTGTTCTTGATGCATTTTGATCATTTTCTTTGGAATTAAATTCATTTTAAGGCAATATTTTTATGCAAACTTTGAAAAATCCTTTCTGCCTAACCATTGAGAGTTTGATGATGATTCTTCTTGCATTGCATCCTTCATAACATGTAGTTTATAGGATAAAATTGGTTTAATTTGATCTTGCATTTTCAATTTGTTTGGTGTTTTTCTTGTTGAGGTATCCCAAAACCCTAGTAATCTTAAGAAATTCATAACTTGCACTAGGTTAAGAGTTGGATCCCCTCCTTTGGGCAGTGAGCTTGTATAGGTTTAGGGTATCTTTGATTGCATTTTCAATTTTTTATCATGTCATTTGCTTCTGATTTTGAATTTTGCTTTGTGTGTTGATCATAAACCCTAATTTATGCCTTCCTTTGTATCCATTTCTCATTTGCTTGCATCCAATGACTTTCCATGAAATTTTGTGCATCCATATGATTCATGATACATCTTAGGACATATTAGAATCATGTTTGATCATTGCATCTTTCATTTGTCATGTTATATGTCCATTGCATTTCATAACTTTTCATGTACATT
Organism: Lathyrus aphaca; assembly: GCA_963966055.1. NCBI lineage: Eukaryota > Viridiplantae > Streptophyta > Magnoliopsida > Fabales > Fabaceae > Lathyrus > Lathyrus aphaca. The sequence continues at coordinate 122,832,171 of OZ014523.1, read as the reverse complement.
CATGGTTCAAAGCATGATTCATTTGCATCCATGTCCTTGTATGATCATTCTCATGTCTTGCCTCATGTTTGTATCATCTATTAACATCATTAACACCATGTGAATGCTTCTGACCTTGGTTTGCATCATGACATTTCATCTCATTTGCATTACATTTCATTTCTTTTGGCTAACTTTTCAGGTGGTAAGTTGTTTTGAGAAGTGAATTTGCCTTCACTTCTCACAATCTCTTCTCATCTCTCTTGCATCTTTGCTTCATTTTATCTTGTGTATTGGATTGAGCTTTCTCATTCATGTTCATCTTACTTTCTTTCTTCAAGCAACTTGTCTTCTTAAGTGAAGCAATTTGTTTTTCTTCTATCTGCTTCTTGCTCCTTTCATCTGCTTCCTTCCTGGTGGTTTCTCTGAAGATCTTCTTGCAAACCTCATTAACCCTAGGAATAACCAAGCATGATAACGATTAGGGTTTGTTTAGTCCCCCATTATTTTTTACCTTTGAGTCTCTTTGGGTCCTCTCTTCTCATCTCATAATCAGGGACTAAACCCTAAAGGCTTTAAGGCTTTGTGATTAAGCTTATACCTGCATCCTTCTATTAGGATGGAGTGTATAAATTTAATCCTAAGTGTTAAACCCTTAATGTGTTTAAATCCTTTAATCAATCCACCTAATAATCACTAAAGACATCAAGCTTGTAACTTGGGCCTTGCATTAGGGTTCTAATTCTTCCTTAACTGGTTAAGAAGGACTAACCCTAGTGTTAATGGACAAGTCCCCCTCAAGTTGTCTTGCAAACCTAAAAAAAATCACTTCTTCATCTTATCTTTAACTAAAATCCATTTAATAAAGGCTTTGTTTTGTCATGAGGTTAATCCCTAATCATGGATTAAGTTGAGGAGTCTTTCTCATCTTAAATGTTCTCATCTATTATCCTTCTATTAGGATGGTGTAATGGGCCCATTAAATCCTTGATTATGGCTTAATCTCATTACTCAACACTAAACAAAAACAACAAAAACATCTAAATAATTGCAAGTAGGTTAATGATCTTAATCCTACATCATGGTGATTAAGTGTGAGGTGTTTACTTCACACTTAAGGTATTCACATTACCCCTGATCAGAGGGAGGATGTGGTGAGTTTACTGACCCATTGGTTTAGGCTTAAGCTCATTAACTTATGACAAATCCAAAAGCAATAAAAGATTGAAAACACAAAAAAAACAATAATTGTCTCCTCTGGGATTCTTTTCTCATCTCATTCACTCATAAACGAGAACTTGCTCCTTCCGTCTAATGCAAGACAGTTTGCACCTGAGCCAGACAGGTCATACACTTGAGCATAGGCAAGTAAGCAGTTCACAAGTGAATTTATCTTTCAGTCTCTTTTGGTCGAACTACGGTGTTCTGACTTCCTCATTGCACGAGAGGATACGTAGGCATAACTTAACAGTTATCGAACAAAAGTCTCTGTATATTCCCCCTCTTTCAGTTTCATTCTTTTAAGCCTCATAGTCTTGAGCTTTGCACTCCTGTTCTTACACTGACACTTCTCTTATACACTTCACACTTCTTTTACACTGACACTTGCATTCTTTCCAGCTTTGATACACAAATTGCACTGACACTACCCCTTTAAAACAAAAATTTTTCAAGCGTGGATCTCGTCGAGTACGGCGGACAATCTGGGTGCTAATACCTTCCCAGATTGTAACCAACCCCCTTTCTCAGTCTCTCTGGTTCGCAACCGTCTTATCCATCTTTTCTTAGGTTTATGCAGCATTGCCATTCCTTCGGGATAAAAATGCCTAGCTGGCGACTCAATTCATTCCTTCTCCTTTCGCCGACCGTTCGCGTCTGCACCCCTTCTGACCTGGGTGTCATTTGGTGGGAGCGACAATGACCCTATCACAAAATGAGTCCTGACACCTTGGGCAAGATGCAGGACTTGATGCATGCTAAAAAGAGCAGGAAATAATAATTACTCTGCTGGATTAACCCTTATAATTTCCTGGGAAGACCAGTTAAGGACTTGGTGACCCGGGATCCTTGGACGAATCCAGCTCTACAGGTTGAGGTCGCTTTCTGCCTCGTCATCCACGTTATTGACAGCATTTGGGGTGAGCATCCCCCACTTATGAACTTGGGCTCCTTAGCAGCCTCTGCTTGATCTTGTCGGAATGGTTTGTAACCCAAACCGAATTTGTCCTCCTCCTTCTCCACTGGTAGAAGCTTGCCCCAGCCTTGCGCATTTCCATCTTCAACAACCTTCCGAGCTTGTTGGTAGGAGACAATTGAAGTACCCATCCTATCCTCCTGGGATGCAGCAAATACTTCCGTTGTCGCCTCATAGACGTTCAGTGCTTTGAAACCTTGGCTCATGGTCTCGTGAATCTCGCCATCCATCTCAATGTTTTTATAGGTAGCCAGATGGCTAACAAAAATATCCTCTACACCATAGATTGTGATAATCTTCCCTTCTCACTCATATTTCAATTTCAGGTGAAGGGTCGACGTAACTGTGCCAGCGGCGTGAATCCATGGTCGACCCAACAAACAGTTGTAGGCCGGCTGAATGTCCATCACGTAGAAAGTAGTTTGAAAGACCTGCGGGCCAATTATCACAGGGAGCTCCACCTCTCCAAGAATAGACCTCTTGGAACCGTCGAAAGCTCTAACCACTAGATTTCTTGGTCGGAGAGCTATACCATCATATTAGAGCTTGACAAGGACTTTCTTTGGCAGGACATTGAGTGAAGACCCAGTGTCAACAAGAACATGTGAAAGCACATCCCCTTTACACTCCAGAGTGATGTGTATAGCTTTGTTGTGGTGACGTCCTTCCGTTGTCAAATCAGCGTTGGTGAAGCCTAGCCCATGGCTAGTGTTAACATTAGACACCATTGTCTCAAGCTGATTTACCGTGATCTCCTCAGGCACGTAGGCTGCGTGCAAGACTTTAAGTAATGCATCCTGATGAGCTTCATAACACAACCGCGAGGATAAGATGGAGATCTTGGAAGGAGTCTGGTGGAGCTGATCCACAACCTTGTAGTCGCTTCTCTTGATTATCCTCATAAATTCATCCACATCTTGATCAAAGGATGTCTTATGGGCTTCTTTCAAAGTTGGCTCTTCCGGCACCACATTTTTACCGTTGGCTTTGGCAGCAGCCTCTGCCTCAGTATTAGCTCTTGGAACTTGTGACACGAAGAGGCGTCCGCTTCGGGTGAAGCCTCCGCCTCCCCTGACATTATCCACTCGTGGTGTATGAACTGAAGAATCAAGAAGGGCTCTCTCTTCATTGTAGTAAAGGTCTGAACCATAGTGCCATGGTACATCATTATCTTTTTCGTATGGAATGGGTTCGGGTACCGTGATGGTGACTGGATTGACTGCAGCAGAGGTAGGCACTGTTATTGTCTGTGAATCATAGAATATGATAACAAGACTTCTGATTGATGGTGGTGGTGATTGACTGAAGCAGGGTTGTTGCTGAAACTGTTGTTGAGATTGTTGCTGAAAATTGTTGGAATTAAGGGCCATTGCAGGGTCGTAATATATGGTGACTGTAGAGACGTCGTTGTTAATGGTTGTTGTAGTTGTAGAAGTGGATGCGATTGAACTAGTGTTTGTTGAAGTGATGGAATAGGTGGTTGCTGATTTTGTAGGCGAGTCCGTCAGAACAATTGTCTCTGAAGTTGTAGGAGAAGTACTTGTTGTTGCTGTAAAAGGAGTTGCTGATGTTGTAGAAACCGTTGATGTTATTTGCAGGATACCTTCTCTGATAAGGCCATTGATGCCACTTCTCAAGCTTGCACACCCATTGACGGAAACTTTGCAAGATTCATAACAGGCCTCACAATCTGGGAACACCTGGAATTTTAAAAGATGAGCTTTAACCTCTACCATAGGTGTTTGAATGCTTGCAGTATCTTCAATTAAATTCATGGGTTAGCCCTCCTCAATTGCATTTATCCTGGGCCCACCATGGTTGGGCATAGGGTTTTTCATGACATTAGGAGGTGGTGCAAAATTTAGGGCCTTTGAATCAACCAGATCATGGACCTTCATGTGCAAAGCTCTGCACTTTTCTGTGGTGTGACCAGGTGCATTAGAATGAAAGGCACATCTGGCATTGACGTCGTAATTTCTCGGAAGGTTCTGAGAATCTGGTGGAGCTAAAGTCCTTAACTCGACAAGATTAAGCTTCAGGAGTTGTGGCAACAAGGTGGCATATGGCATTGGTATAGGGTCAATTACCCTGTTGACTTGAGATGGCCTTTGCTGGAAAGGACGTTGCTGTTGGTTGTTGTTGTTGTTATAGGACCTTTGTTGAGGAAACTGTTGCTGTTGAGGAAAATGTTGTGGTTGTTGAGTGTATTGAGGAGGTGGAGTAGGAATAGTGACATCGGTGATTGATCTTGGCAGATACTGGGGTCTTCCTCTGCCCATGTGTACATAATTTGTTTCACCAGATCTACGAGGCCCTGCAAATGGTTTCCTTGCACTGCTTGAACTGATGTTGTTATCAAAAATCTTTCCCATTTTCAATAAGCTCTCAATTCTTTCCCCAGCTATGACTATGTCTGAAAAGCTAGTGGAAGAGAAAGCAGCCAACCTATCAATGTATGTCCCCTGGAGGGTGTTCATAAACATATCTGCCATTTCTCTTTTCGACATTGGAGGTTGAACGGCAGCAGCTAATTGCCTCCATCTCTAAGCATACTCTCTGAAGCTTTCCCTGGAGGACTGTGACATACCCATTAGAAGTGTTCTGTTAGGAGCCATGTCCAGATTGTATTGATATTGGCGAATGAAAGACTCGGCCAAATCTTTCCAATTTCTTACTATGGCCCTGGTCAAATGAGAGTACCACTCACGGGATGCCCCTGTCAAGCTATCCTCAAAATAGAACATCCATAGCTTTTCATCCATGGTGTAGGCTTTTAATCTTCCCAAGAAAGATTGGAGATGGGTGCGAGGGCAGGATGTACCATTGTATCTTTCAAAGCATGGGGGTTTGAACTTGTGAGGAATTCTAACCCCGTCCACTAGTCCCATATCCCTAACATCAAAACCTAAGGAGTTTTGAGACTCCAGAGACCTCAGCTTTTCTTCTATTTCGTCCAGCCGATGATCATAGACTTCATCTCCTGCCCCAACTACAGTAAATTGTTCTTCCTGAGGGTCCTTCTACAAGGCACGCCCTCTAGTGTTACCGTGGGTATTCCTTATAGCATTAATGTCTGGGTTAAGATGAGATCCAAAATCTGGGGGATCAGTACGAGGCTGTACATGATCATTGTTACTGGTACTCCCTATACCTGGGTGGTTTTCTTCAGGAGTTTGCCGCTCGACCAACTCTCTCAGTCTTTCTTGGCTTTGGGCCAACCCACTCATCACTTGCCATGAACTGGTTCATCTGGGCCCTCATCTCAGTCCTTTCATTGGCCATCCGGGTTCTCATGTCGGTCAGATCTTGCTGAACCTGGTCCATTTGTAAGCCCGGAAGGTTGTTTCTTGTCGGATACCGGTGAACTCTGTTGATGGGGAAGACTCTTCTACGAGCAATGTTTCCTGAAACCACAACAAAGTGAGAAACAACGAAAACAAAAACCTACAAAACAAAGAAATGAGGTTAGTATGCAATGTAGGATGTCTATTTGTCTTCCTAGGGTATCCGGTTTGATTCTTTGGTTTTGACCTTCCAGACCTCGAGGAATGATGATGTTGAAGAGAGATGAAGCCCACAAAATAACACAAACCATATATTACAAAATGTAACGATACATAGTTTGATTACAACAAAGTTCCCATAGTGGGTCAAAATACAACAACAAAGTTCCCATAATCATCCTCTTTGACTTCTTTCAGGAGAGCCTCAGTCACTGGGCCAACTGGATGCTCTGTGATGGTCCTGATAAGAAGGTTCCTGGTGGCAATGGCACTTGTCAACTTTTTATGCTTGTCTTGGTCCTTTGATATCTTCAACCCCGCCCGGAGTTTCAACTCAGAGATTTCTTTCTGTGCTGTTAACAAGGCATCTTGATTCTTCTTCTCATTATCTTCTAGCTGCTCTATCCTAGCCTAGGTCCTCTGATCTTCCTGTGAACGAGCCTCAGTGATCCTGATCCACCTAGCCTGACTCTCTTCCATGTAGTGCTCAACTCTGGCCTTCTGAATCTTGGCTTCCTTGCAAGCATTCTTCAATACCAACTCCCTTGCTCTAGCTCTTTTGATGTAATCATCCGTCTTCTCGATCTTGGTCATGTGCTCGATCCGGAGCTTCTCTAACCTCTCATTGTCCAGACGACTATCATTCCTCTCCCAGAGGGTCTTCTTCAGAGCTTCAGAAAGCTGAGTATTCCCTTCCTTCAAATTCTCAAACTCCTCCAAACTGACTGTAGCCACAGGCTCTATTGCTGATGGTCCAGGCACATCCTCTAAGGTGAATGACATACGGGTGATCTGTCCCCTGATACGAGACCAGTCAAGATACTGAGCTGAAGCTATGTTGTTGCACTTGCCAAGAATGGCAGTCCCTTTTGTTTGAATGTTGTCCCAAGCCCAGGCTGCTTGTCGGGCAATGGCAAGGTTGTGCTGAATGTCACAATAAAGGGTTTCTGATAAGTCTTGCTCTCTTGGTGGATGTACCAAGGCATACCCTAATTGCCTTTTGAACAGCAAAGGATTGTAGTTGATGCAACCTTTCACTCCAATAAAGGGTACATTGGGATACTTCCCATAGCTGGTGATGATATCTCTGCCCTTGGTGCTCTGAGTGCACCATCTGATGTCTTCTGAAGTAAGGGCAATCATTCTCTTAGCCCAGTTTCTTGACTGATGAGGATTCAAGAAAGCTTCTAACTTTGGCAAGTGCCTCAATAACCAACAATAGAAGACAGGTTCACAACATCTGACTAATCTTCCCCTCTGCTTCTCATTCCTTTGATGCACTGAGTAGTAAAAGTCTCCCAGCAAGGTAGGGACTGGATTATTCAACAAGAAAAGGTGGATAGCACTCTTGCTTACAAACTTAGGCTTGTCTGCAAACAAGATGATACCATATATGTGTAAACACCCCAAATTTTCCCTCACTAATTTCACACCATGGCTTGTGATCTTTTCATTTGCATTAGTTCAATCATATCATCTCATATTGCATTTTTGCTTCACTGCATTGGTTCAAAGTCATCTGCATCTAGGGTTTGTGATCTGAGCAATCCAAGGTCCATATGAGCCACTCCAAATGTCTTCAATCATCTCAAGAGGGTCCATGTATGTTCAATCATCATATTTTATCCTCCAAAGGTCAAGGAAGTCAAAGAATCACAAGAACTGGCAAAGCATGGAAGCTGAGCCAGGGTTTAACTGCACAGATGACCTAAAATTAGGGTTTTGGTTTCAGAGGCCATAACTCCAATTTTTTTGTTTATTCTTGTTTCTATTGGTATCAATATGTCATAAGGATCATACACACCAAGTTTGATGAAGAAATTCATTGTGGAAGTCATCTGATCACTGGGTAACTTCTTGAGCAAGTCAGAGCCAAATCAGGGCATCTGAGGCCCCCATCAATGGACCCAAAGTGGATTTTTCATCAAATTGAAGTTATATGGTCTTTATTTGATCATTGAAGTGCTTAGAAGTTCACAAATTTGAAGAAAAGTGAGCAAAACCAAAAGTTGCCAAAAATGAAATGACTTATAATGTAAACTTTCCATTTTGGGAAAGTTTTTCAACCTCCTCTTTATTAACCAAAAATGCTTCAAATGAAAAATTGTTGGTCATGAAAGTTGTAGATTGGATCATTCCCTTTTCAAAAAGTATAAGAACAAGATCTAATTCATTTTGGAACTCAAGTTATGGCTTTCCAAAGTTGGCAAAAATCACATAATTTCATGTTTCATGCCAAAGAGGGATTTTTGCAAAACCTCATGCCAAGTTATTTTGTGACTTCAAATTGACTTCTAATCATCATACAAACATAACACATTGCTTAAAACTCAGAATTGGCCCAGGAATTTCCAAATTCCATGACTTGCACATAAAGAAATCTCAAAAGGGCCAAAGGTTCATGAATTTGCAAAACCTCCCATAACTTTGTCACAACTTGCTGATTTGCCTCAAAGAGATTTCCATGGACATCCTTAATCCTTGCTGCACCAGACACCCCTTTGTACTTGGCCTGAACCAGCCCATACCTCAAAGTACAACCAATGTTGACTTTTTGCATTTTGCACCATACCAATCACACTATGCCATTACCAACTTTCTAACCAATCACAATACCTTATACAAATCAAAAGCAATCCAAAACACACCACACACAAGCCTAAACTCTCCCATAACTCAGCATTCACAAAAACTTGCAAAAAATTCATTCCTTCGAAATTCTCAGCACAAACATCAAACCTCAAAACCAACTTCACCATTCATTCAGAAAAGCTTCATAGAGCATAAACCACCCTTCATTTTGCCCTAAAAGCCCCTGAAACTCAAACACGATTTTCTGACCAGTTGATCACAAACTCACAAACCAGCCATTTAAAACTCCATCCAAGCATCAAAGCTTCTTCAGGGAGGTCATTGGATGCATTTTGAAGCAAGAGAGCAGCCAGAAAGCTCCTGGGTTGAAAGCTCCATCTCAGGTAGCCATGTGAACCAATTTTTCCAAAACCTTTATTTTAAGTTATTAAATGGTTAAGCTTGTTCCCCTGAGTGCAATGAACTTTGTATTTTTGAAAATGATGAAGAAATGAGAATGTATGGTCTGTTTGAAAGTTTCACCTTTTTTGTTCTTGGCTTCGAATCTTGAAATGGAGTGAAAATAAATTGTTTTTGAGGGTGGGGTTGATCTTAGGAGGGTGAGAGGAATCAATCTGGAGCTTTAGAGCTCCAGAAATGGCCTAGGGAGTGTTTTGGAAAATTTTCAGGGGAGGTGTGGCCAGAGAAGATAATCGGAGGTCATTTCCGGCCACCTGAAAGTCATTAACTTGATTAATTAGGGTTAGGGCATTTTTTAAATGTGAGCCGTTAGATGGATATTTCCCGTGTGCACTGAATGGTCAGGATCAAGTCATTAATGTTTAATCAGGTTTAATTAATATTTTAATTGAGATTAGCTCAGTTTGAATTTGAGTCGTAGGATAGCGCGCCAGTCAATCCATTCAAAGCCCAGAATCCATCCCAACCATCCATCCTGCATACTTTCATTAATTCATTTTTTATTTCACTTTTTTCTTATTTATTTTGCACGAATTTTTAAAAATAGAAAAAAACATCAAAAAATTCTTAAATGTTTTATCAAACCTTTTATTAATTTTCAGAAACCAAAAATATTTTTATTTTTATTTTTTGCATTAAAAAATTATTTTTAAATTATTTAAATGTTTTATTTAATTAATTAAGGGAAATTAATTAATTAAAAATGCCTTTAAGTATTTAAAAATCACCAAAAAAATCATAGATCATTATTAAACATTTACAAACATTTACAAACTCACCATACAAATTTCTTTTTGGTTTTGATCATGTTTTGACATTATTTTATTGAATTAGGGTTCTTAAATTGCTCATTTTCTAACCCTAACTTCAAAAATTCATAACTTTTAAACCAAGTTGAGTTTGTGAATGATTTTTATTGCATTGTCCTATGCATGACTTCTAGTTTCTAAAAACATTTTTTTTTCATTTTTATCTTTCATTTTCAATTTGTTTGGCATTTTACCTTGCAGATCACCCTTAAAAACCTAGAAACTTAGGAAATTCATAACTTCCTTTAGGTTTAGCTTCTGACCTCCCCCTTTGGATGGTAACCTAGTATAGGTTTAGGGTTCCTTTGAGTGAATTTTCAATTTTTTATCTTATGATTTGCTTCTGATTTTGAGTTTTGCATCTCACATGTTCATATAACCCTAATTTTGCATCTTCATTTGCATTCATCTTGCATATGCTTGAATCCATGAACTTGCCATGACATTTTATGCATTCACATGACATATAAGACATCTTAGGACACATTGGATTCATGTTTGATCATTGCATCATCCATTTTCCATGTTATGCTTTCATTTCATTTCATGTGCATTCATGAACTTACATGCCTCCTTTCATGCTTCATTTGCATCCTCATTGTTTGTATGATCATTCACATCTCTTTGCATGCCTTCATATCATCTCTTAGCATCATTTACATCATGAACATGTTTCTGGTTTTGGTTTACCTATTTGCATACATTTCATTCTCATTTCATTTTCATTTCCCTTTTACTAACTTTTCAGGTGGTAAGTTACTTTGAGAAGTTGTCGCTCCCAAAGATTTGCATCCCGGTACAAGCGCGTACGGTCGGCGAAAGAGAGAGAACACGAGGGTGAACTGAAAAGAGTCGCCAGCTAGGTATTTTTATCCCGAAGGAAAGGTAATGCTGCATAAACCTATGAAAAGATGGATAAGATGGTCACGAACAAGAGAAACTGAGAAAGGGGGTTGGTTACAACCTGGGAAGGTATTAGAACCAAGATTATCCGTCGTACTCGACGGGATCCACGCTTGAAAGTTTGTGTTTAAAGGGGTAGTGTCAGTGCTATTTTGTGTGCAGAGCTGGAAAAGAATGCAAGTGTCAGTGTAAAGGAAATGTGAAGTGAAATAAAGAGGTGTCAGTGTGAGAAAAGAGTGAAAAGCTCAAGACTATGAGGCTTAAAGAATAATGCTAGAAGAGGGGGAATATACAGAGACTTTTGTTCGATAATAGTTAAGTTATGCCTACGTATCCTCTCGTGCAATGAGGAAGTCAGAACACCGTAGTTTGACTCAAAGAGACTGAAAGATAAATTGACTTGTGAACTGCTTACTTGTCTATGCTCAAGTGTATGACCTGTCTGGCTCAGGTGCAAACTGTCTTGCATTAGACGGAAGAAGCAAGTTCTCGTTTATGAGTGAATGAGGTGAGAAAAGAATCCCGGAGGAGACGATTATTGTTTGTTTTTGGTGTTTTCAATCTTTTATTGCTTTTTGTGTTTGTCATAAGAAAATGAGCTTGAGTCTAAACCAAGGGTTAGTAAACTCATCACATCCTCCCTCTGATTAGGGGTAATGAGAATACCTTAAGTGTGAAGTAAACACCTCACACTTAATCACCTTGATGTAGGATTATGATCATTAACCTACTTGCATTTATTTAAATGTTTTTGGGTATTTTTGTTTAGTGTTAAGTAATGAGATTAAGCCATAATCAAGGATTTAATGGACTCATTACACCATCCTAATAGAAGGATAATAGATGAGAACATTTAAGCTGAGGAAGGCTCCTCAACTTAATCCATGATTAGGGATTAACCTCATGACAAAACAAAACCTTTATTAAATGGATTTAGTTAATGGTAAGATTAAGAAATGGATTTTATGGTTTGTAAGGCAACTTGAGGGGGACTTGTCCATTAACAGTAGGGTTAGTTCTTCTTAACCAATTAAGGAAGAATTAGAACCCTAATGCAAGGCCCAAGTTACAAGCTTGATGTCTTGGTGATTATTAAGTGGATTGATTAAAGGATTTAAACACATTAAGGGTTTAACACTTAGGATTAAAGTTATATAATCCATCCTAATAGAAGGATGCAGGCATAAGCTTAATCACAAAGCCTTAAAACCTTTAGGGTTTAGTCCTTGATTATGAGATGAGAAGAGAAGACTCAAAAGATGACACAAAGGTAAAGCAAATGGGGGGACTAATCAAACCCTAATTGTGATCATGCTTGGTTATTCCTAGGGTTTATGAGGCTTTCAAGAAGATCTTCAAGGAAAAGCCACCAAGGAAGAAGCAGGATGAAGGGAGGAGAAGCAGAAAGAAGCAAGTCAACTTACTTCACTTAAGAAGATAAGTTGCTTAAAGAAAGAAAGTGAGGAAGGAGCATGAATGAGCAATCTCACCCTAATACAAAGATAAAATGCAACAATGAATGCATAAAAGAGATGAGAAGATATTATGAGAAGTGAAGGCAAATTCACTTCTCAAATACTTACCACCTGAAAAGTTAGAAAAAGGAAAAGAAATGAAAGGAAAATGAGATGAAATGCAAAGATGAAAGCCAAAGTCAGAAGCACATTCATGATGCAAATGATGTTATGAGATGGTATTATAAACACCCCAAATTTGCCCTCACCCATTCACACCATGGCTTGTGATCTTTTCATATGCATAATTTCAATCATAGCATCTCATATTGCATTTTTGATTCACTGCATTGTTTCTAATCACCTGCATCTAGGGTTTGTGATCTGAGCAATCCAAGGGCCACTTGAGCCACTCCAAAGGTCTTCAATCATTTCAAAGGGTTCCATGTATGTTCAAGCATCATATTATATCCTCTCAAAGTCAAGGAAGTCAAAAAAACACAAGAACTGAGAAAGGCATGGAAGCAGAGCCAGGTTTGACTGCACAGATGACCTAGAATTAGGGTTTTGGTTTCAAAGGCCATAACTCCAAATTTTTTGGTCATTCTTGTTTCTATTGGTCTCTATATGGTATAGGGATCATGCATATCAATTTTCATGAAGAAATTCAATGGGGAAGGCATCTGATCAAGAGTTGACTTTTTGAGCTAGTCAGGGCAAAATCAAGGCATCTGAGGCCCCCAATGACCCAAACAAAGGGTGTTCATCATCATTTTGATTATGTATGATCTTTATTTGATCATATAAGATGTTAGAAGTTCACAAAATTGAAGAATTTCAAGCCATTTGCAAAGTTGACTTTTTGGGAAAATGACATATAATGGAAACTTGCCATTTTGGGAAACTTTTTCAACCCTTGCTTTTTGATTCAAAAATGCTTCAAATGAGAAAACTTTGGTCATGAAAGTTGTAGAATGGATCATTCCCTTTTCAAAAAGTACAAGAACTCATTCTAATTCATTTTGGATCAAAAGTTATGGCTTGTCAAAGTTGGGAAAAATCACATAATTTCAAGTTTTCCACCAAAGAGGCAAAGTTGCAAAATCCCTTGCCAAGGCAAATTGAGCTTTCAAATGGACTTCTAAACTTCACACAAACATAAACCAAGGCCTAAAGATCAGATTGCATCAAAAGTTCACTCATTTTCATGGCTTGTGGATCAAGAAATTCCAAAAGGGCCAAAAGTTCACAAATTTGCAAAATGATCCATAACTCTTCATCCACTTGAGCCAGCTCACAAAATCTGATTTCATGACACCCCTTGATCCTTGCTGCGCATAGCCATGCCCCTATCTCAGCCTGCCACTTGACCATACCTCCAAGTACAACTTTCTTGACTTTTTGCAACTTGAGCCATACCAATCACACTGCTCCACAACAACTCTCTGCCCAATCAGAACATGTTATGTGGACTTCAAGCTAGCCATAACACACAACACACAAGCCTGAAACTCTCTCTAAGCCAGCATTCTCATTTTTCACCTCATATGCAACTTCCTTCGAAACACACTCCACAAGCATCAAACATTAAAACAAACTTCATAGAACATCTCAGCATGTTCCACTGATCACAAACCAACCATTGTTTTGGCCTGAAACCTCCCACATCACAAATACGATTTTCACACTCCCTTGGCCTGAGCTTCTTCCAACTCCCTCTAGAGGCCATATAAACTCCAGCTAAGTGTCAAAAGCTTCAAAGGAGAATCATTGGAGCTTGTTTGAACCAAAGAAGCAGCCAGAAAGTCCTTGTTTCGAAAGCTCAATCTCAGGTATCATCAAGAACAATTTTTCCAGAACTTGTATTTCTTGTTGTAGAGTTGTTCTCCATGCTTCACTGATCATGCTGCTCCTTTTAATTTTGAAAATAGTTGAGAAATGACCATGTTATGATTCTCTGAAACTTTGTCCAGTTTTCTTTTTTTCCTTCGATTCACCATGTATGCTTGTTATAAATCTTGTTTGAAGGATGGTTTGAGTTTGCTTTGAGTGGAGGATCATTTCTGGATAGTTAATTTGGGGTGGGGTGGCTTGTAGAGAGAGTTGGGGATTTGGTCTCGCCGGAGAAGATGACCGGAACACTGTTCCGGTCATCTGAAAGTAATTAGGGTTTTGGATTAGGGTTTAATCATAATTAGGCCAGTTGAATTCTGGCCGTCCATTCGCGCGCCAAGTCAATTCCCGCCCCCCTGACTTTGAATCTCACCCATTGGATTGGCTGACTTTCTTCTTTTTTCATTTAAAATTCATTTTATTTTCATTTGTTTTGATTTATTTTGCACGAATTATTAAAAATAGCAAAAAATGTTTAAAAATTATGAAAATTTTTGTCAAGATTTTCATTATTTTTCAGAACACAAAATATTTTTATTTTTATTTTTTGCATTAAAAATTATTTTTAAATCATTTAAAAGTTTATTTTTACTTAATTAATGAAAATTAATTAATTAAAAATACTTTTAGGTATTTAAAAATCACAAAAAAATTCATGTAACATTTAAAAACATTTAGAAACATTGTCCAACTCTCAAACCAAATTTATTTTTTGTTCTTGATGCCTTTTGTTAAATTTCTTTGGAATTAAATTCATTTTGAGGCATTATTTTGTTTCAAACTTGAAAAATTCATTTCTGCCTAGCCATTGAGAGTTGGATCATGATTCTTCTTGCATTACATCTTGTATAGCATGTAGTTTATAGGATTAAATTGGATTGAATTGATCTTGCATTTTCAATTTGTTTTGCATTTTTCTTGACAAGGTACCTTAAAACCCTAGCAATCTTAGAAAATTCATAACTTTCAATAGGTTAAGAGTTGGATCCCCTCCTTTGGGCAGTGAGTTTGTATAGGTCTAGGGTTCCTTTGATTGCATTTTCATATTTTTATCATGTCATTTGCTTCTGGTTTTGGATTTTTGCTTTGTATGTTGCATATAACCCTAATTCATGCTCTCCTTTGCATCCATCTTCAATTTGCTTGCATACCATGACTTGCCATGACATTTTGTGCATCCATTTGATTCATAATACATCTTAGGACATATGAGAATCATGTTTGATCATTGCATCTTTCATTTTCCATGTTATGCATTCATATCATTTCATAAACTTTCATGAACTTTCATGGTTCAAAGCATGCTTCATTTGCATCCTCATCCTTGCATGATCATCCACAACTCTTGACATGTGTTTGCATCATATCTTAGCATCATTTTCATCATGTGTATGATTCTGACTTTGGCCTTTTCCCATCCATATGCATTGTTTCATCTCATGTCTTCCCTTATGCATCTTGTACTAACTTTTCAGGTTAATGGTAAGTTTGTTTGGGAGGTGGATTTGCCTTCACCTCCTACCTCTTCTCACCTCATCATTTTGCATCCTTGCTGAATTTTTACTTGTCTTTGAGTGAGCTTGCTCACTTGTGCCTCTCTTCCCTCTTTTCTCTTCTCATCTCATCCTTTTCTATCTTGCTTCTCCTTGGTGGCTTCCTTGAAGATTTCTCCTCTTAAGCCTCACAAACCCTAGGACTTCCAAGAATGATAACATTTTAGGATTGTTTAGTCCCTCTTAGACTTTTACTTTTGTGTCTCTTTGAGTCTTCTCTTCTCATCTCATAATCAGGGACTAAACCCTAAAGGCTTTAAGGCTTTGTGATTAAGCTTATGCCTGCATCCTTCTATTAGGATGGAGTGTATAACTTTAATCCTAAGTGTTAAACCCTTAATGTGTTTAAATCCTTTAATCAATCCATCTTAATAATCATCAAGACATCAAGCTTGTAACTTAGGCCTTGCACTAGGGTTCTAATTCTTCCTTAATTGGTTAAGAAGGACTAACCCTAGTGTTAATGGACAAGTCCCCCTCAAGTTGTCTTACAAACCATAAAAATCATTTCTTCATCTTATCATTAACTAAAATCCATCTAATAATGGCTTTGTTTTGTCATGAGGTTAATCCCTAATCATGGATTAAGTTGAGGAGTCTTCCTCAGCTTAAACATTCTCATATATTATCCTTCTATTAGGATAGTGTAATGAGTCTGTTTAATCCCTGATTATGGCTTAGTCTCATTACTTAACACTAAACAAAAACAACAAAAACATCTAAATAATCACAAGTAGGTTAAGGATCTTAATCCTACATCAAAAGTTGATTAAGTGTGAGATACTGACTTCACACTTAAGGTCTTCTCATTACCCCTAATCAGAGGGAGGATGTGATGAGTTTACTAACCCATTGGTTTAGGCTTAAGCTCATTAACTTATGACAAACTTCAAAAAGCAATAAAAGACTGAAAACTCAAAAACAAACAATAATCGCCTCCTTCAGGATTCTTTTCTCACCCCATTCACTCACAAACGAGAACTTGCTTCTTCCGTCTAATGCAAGACAGTTTGCACCTGAGCCAAATAGGTCATACACTTGAGCATAGGCAAGTAAGCAGTTCACAAGTCAATTTTTCCTTTCAGTCTCTTTGGGTCGAACTACGGTGTTCTGACTTCCTCATTGCACGAGAGGATACGTAGGCATAACTTAACAGTTATCGAACAAAAGTCTCTGTATATCCCCACTCTTTCCAGCTTTATTCTTTTAGCCTCATGATCTTGAGCATTTCATTCTTGTTCTTAAACTGACACTTCACTTATACACTTCACTCCTCTTACACTGACACATGTACATCCTTTTCCAACTCTTTTATACACAGATTGCACTGACACTACCCCTTTAAAACACAAATCTTTTAAGCGTGGATCCCGTCGAGTACGGCAGACAATCTGGGTGCTAATACCTTCCCAGGTTGTAACCAACCCCCTTTCTCAGTCTCTCTGGTTCGCAACCGTCTTATCCGTATCCTTTCTAGGTCTATGCAGCATTACCTTTCCTCCGGGATAAAAATGCCTAGCTGGCGACTCTTTCTTTTCTCTTGAGTTCACCCCTGTGTGTTCTCATTTCTCCTTTCGCCGACCGTTCGCGTCTGTACCCCTTCTGACCTAGAGGTGTCATTTGGTGGGACCGACAGCTTGGCGACTCTGCTGGGGACCCTTATACTGTAACCAGGGCTTCTGGTTCTTTTTGTGGGTTCCTCCTAACGCTTGATTGATTTGTGTTTACTGGGGTGTTATGTGCTGATTGTGTTTATGTAGTTTCTTTATTTATTGCTTTATGTACAATTATTTATTGCTTTCTTTACAACTTTATATACATCATATTGTCATACTGTTATCTGGCTGGATCTGGTTTTTGTCTTGGTGGGTGGGGTTTCATTGAGAGTTTAAGGTCCTATACCTGGGACCTGAGTGACACCTAGGCTATAGTGGTTCATGTTCTTTCCCATTCCATTTCGGTCTGGTGCGGGAATATGAAACACGGTTCAGATGTGGGTTTCTTCTTGAGAACTCTGTGCTACAGATTTCCTGTAGTGCTAGGGCTATCTGGGAAGCCTGCTAAGTCTGGATGACCTTTATTATTGACCTTCAGAAACTGAGGTGAATTAGAGGAGGATCTTTTATGGTTATTGTAAACAATGTACCTCCGGGTTAGAAGTGTTTACACTTCTCATAACTGATCCAAGTCTAAGGATCCTTGTTTTAGAACACCACCTGTGAGGGGGTTGGGCTGTTTACAGGTTTGTAGGAACCCTTGGCCACATTGTAAACACCCCAAATTTTCCCTCACCCATTCACACCATGGCTTGTGATCATCTCATATGCATAAACTCAATCATAGCATCTCATACCACAATTTTGAGTCTTTGCATTGGTTCTAAGTCATCTGCATCTAGGGTTTGTGATCTGAGCAATCCAAGAGCTTCTTGAGCCACTCCAAAGGTCAACAATCACTTCAAAGGGGTCCATGTGGTTTCAAGCATCATATTACATCCTCTCAAAGTCAAGAATGCCAAAGAATCACAAGAACTGGGATTGGTATGGAGGCAGAGCCAGGCTTGACTGTACAGTTGACCTAAAATTAGGGTTTTGGTTTCAGAGGCCATAACTCCAATTTTTTTGGTCATTATTGTTTCTATTGGTCTCTATATGGTATAGGGAGTGTGCATATCAATTTTCATGAAGAAATTCCATGGGGAAGTCATCTGATCAAGAGTTGACTTTCTGGACAAGTCAGTGCAAAATCAGGGCATCTGAGGCCCCCAATGACCCAACCAAGGGGTGATCTTCATCATTTTGAGTGTATTTGATCTTTATTTGATCATGGAAGAAGATTTAAGTTCACAAAATTCAAGAATTACAAGTTTTTGCAAAGTTGACTTTTTAGGGCATGGTTGACTTTTAATGAAATGTCATTTTATGCAACTTTTTCAACCCTTACTTTTTGATCCAAAAATGCTTCAAATGGAAAAACTTTGGTCATGAAAGTTGTAGACTAGATCTTTCCCTTTTCAAAAAGTACAAGAACATGACCTAATTCATTTTGGATCAAAAGTTATGGTGTGTCAAAGTTGGCAAAAATCACTAATTTTCAAAATATGCACCAAATGGAAAACTTGCAAAAACTTTGTACCAAGGCATTTGTAACTTCTAATTCATGTCTAACCATCACAAAAACATCACATGTGACCAAAAGTTCAGAATGGATCAAGAGTTTCTCATGTTTCATGGTTTGTATAGCAAGATCTTTCCATATGAACCAAAAGGGAACCAAGTTGCAAAACCATCATAACACTTCCATCCACTTGTTGCCTTGGCTGCTGAACCAACCCTAGCCTTTCCCCTCACCATGCTGCGCAGCCCACACCACTTGTACTAGCCTAGAACACAATCCATGCTTCTCTTACACAAGAGTGGACTTTTTGCAAAAGCTAGCACACCTATCACAGCAGGCCAAGTCACATCCACTGACCAATAGCATTTGTTTATACAAAGAAAATGCTAGCCATTTCACACAAGAAGCCAGCCTGAAACAAGCCCCAGCATCACATTCCCATTTTCATTCCCTCAAGCAAAAGCCTTCGAATCTCATTCCACAAGCCACCAACATTCAAACAAACTTCACTAATCATCTCACCATGCTTCATTGAACCAAAACCAACAAGACATAAGCCTGAAATCAGCAAAAACTCAGCTTCCCCATTTTTCACTCTCAAAGCCAAAGCCTTCGAAACTCCTTACACAGGCCACAAACACTTGAGCAAACTTCACAAACCTTCTCCACTCATCATTCTGATCACAAAGAACCCCTTACCTTTGCCAAAAACTGCCTGAATCACAAACACCATTCTGACCTGAGCTTGAGCAGAAGCTGTTCAAACTCTCAAACCAACCATCACAAACTCTTTCCAAGCATTGAAAGCTTCTCAGAAGATCAAAGGGAGTGGTTTGCATCAAAGGAAGAGGGCAGAAAGTTGCAAGATTGAAAGCTTCGAAACTCAGGTAGCTCAAGAACATTTTTTCCAGAAATCCTTTTTTAAGTTCTAAATAGATTTTATATGTTCTCCTGGTCATCCTGATGTCATTAGTTTTGAAAATGGTGGAAAAATGAGGATGTAATCGTGTTCTGAAAGTCTTGCCCTAAAATTTTGTTTGTTTCGATTCATGAGTTTGATGAAATATAAATGAGTTTTGGCTTGGGGTTTTGATTCAGTGAAGTGTGGGAATCATTTCTGTGTTTTTAGATTTCATTTTAGTTGTGTTTTGAGGATTTTAGGGATTTTCAGGTGGGGTTCCCACCGGAGAAGACGACCGGAGGTCTTCTCCGGCCACCTGAAAATCATTAGGGTTTTAATCAGGTCATTAATGGGCATTTGAATTTCGTGCGTTGGATTGGCTGACTTGTTTGACTTCGCGCGTGCACGTGTGGCTCAGATGCGTCCATTAAACCCTAACCATAATTAATTAATTCATAATCCTGTTTAACCAAGTTTGAATGTGGGCCTTTGATCTGCGCGCGCAGTCAACCCTCTCCTGGCCAGACTCAATCCCAGCCATCCATCCAGCATACTTCCATTTATTTTGATTTTAATTTCATTTTTTCTCATTTAATTTGTACAATTTATTTAAAATAGCAAAAATTATTTAAAAATTATGAAACTTTTTGTCAAGAGTTTCATTAATTTTTAAAACACAAAAATATTTTTATTTTTATTTTTAGCATTAAAAAAAGTATTTTTAAATATTTAAAAGTTTATTTTTAATTGATTAATGAAAATTAATTTATTAAAAATACTTTTAGGTATTTAAAAATCACCAAAAAATTCATGAAATGTTTTAAGACATTTAGAAGCATTGTCCAACCTTCAAACCAAATTTATTTTTGATCTTGATGCATTTTGAGAATTTTTCATTGAATTAAAATCATTTTTATGCATTATTTTGATCCAAACTTCAAAAAATCATTTCTGCCTAGTCATGAAGAGTTGGACCTTGATTCTTTTTGAATTGCATTGTGTTTAGCATGTAGTTTGTGAGATTAAATGGCCATGATTTGATCTCTCATTTTCAATTTGTTTGGTAATTTTCTTGTTAAGGAACCCTAAAACCCTAGAAAACTTAGAAAAACCATAACTTGAATTTGGTTAAGAGTTGAGACCTCTCCTTTGGGCAGTGAGTTAGTATAGGATTAGGGATCCTTTGAGTGCATTTTCAATTTTTTATAATGTTGTTTGCTTCTGATTTTGGTTTGTGTTTGTTGTTTTGATCATAAACCCTAATTTGGGCTTCCATGTGCATCCATCTTGCATTTCCTTGCATAACATGACTTGCCATGACATTCCATGCCTCCATTTGATTCATTTAACATCATAAGACATATTGAAAGCATGTTTGATCATTGCACCTTGCATTTGTCATGTTGTATGCCATATGCATCTCATAACTTTTCATGTATGTTCTTGGTTCTTAACTTGCTCCATTTGCATTCATAAGCTTGTGTGATCATCCACATGTTTTGTTTCTGGTTTGTAGCATCTCATAGCATCATTAACATCACATATATGCTTCTGGTTTTGGTTTGCATCATGTCATTCCATCCCATTTTGCATTGCATTGCATTTCTTTTCTAACCTTTCAGGTGGTAAGTGATTTTGAGAAGTGAATTTGCCTTCACTTCTCATACTTTCTTCTCATCTCTCTCTTGCATCCATGCTGCATTTTGATACGTGTTTGAGATTGAGCTTGCTCATTCTTCTTCTTCTTACTTTCTTTCTTCAAGTGACTTGACTTCTTGAATGAAGCAAGTTACTTTGCTTCTCTTGATCCTTTCATCTGCTTCCTGGTGTTTCCATTGAAGACTTCTCTTGAAAACCTCACAAACCTTAGGAACAACCAAGCATGCCAATGATTAGGATTTTGACTAGTCTCCCCTCTTAGTTTTACCTTTGTGTCTCTTTTGAGTCTTCTCTTCTCATCTCTTAATCAGGGACTAAACCCTAAAGGCTTTAAGGCTTTGTGATTAAGTTTATGCCTGCATCCTTCTCTTAGGATGGAGTGTATAACTTTAATCCTAAGTGTTAAACCCTTAATGTGTTTAAATCTCTTAATCAATCCACTTAATAATCACCAAGACATCACACTTGTAACTTGGGCCTTGCATTAGGGTTCTAATTCTTCCTTAATTGGTTAAGAAGGACTAACCCTAGTGTTAATGGACAAGTCCCCCTCAAGTTGTCTTACAAACCCTAAAAATCACTTCATCATCATATCATTAGTTAAAATCCACTTAACAAAGGCTTGTTCTGTCATGAGTTTAATCCCTAATCATGGATTAAGTTGAGGAGCTTTCCTCAGCTTAAACATTCTCATCTATTATCCTTCTATTATGATGGTGTAATGAGTCTGTTTAATCCTTGATTATGGCTTAACCTCATTACTCAACACTAAACAAAAACACCAAAAACATCTAAATAATCACAAGTAGGTTAATGATCTTAATCCTGCACCAAAGGTGATTAAGTGTGAGAATCTGACTTCACACTTAAGGTATTCTCATTACCCCTAATCAGAGGGAAGATGTGATGAGTTTACTAAATCCAATTGTTTAGACTTAAGCTCATTAACTTATGACAAAAATCCAAAAACAATAAAAGACTAAAAACACAAAAACAAACAATAATCGTCTCCTTCGGGATTCTTTTCTCATCTCATTCACTCACAAACGAGAACTTGCTTCTTCCGTCTAATGCAAGACAGTTTGCATCTGTGCCAGACAGATCATAACTTTGAGCATAGGCAAGTAAGCAGTTCACAAGTCAATTCATCTTTCAGTCTCTTTGGGTCGAACTACGGTGTTCTGACTTCCTCATTGCACGAGAGGATACGTAGGCATAACTTAACAGTTATCGAACAAAAGTCTCTGTACATTCCCCCTCCTTCTAGCTTTATTCTCTAAGCCTCATACTCCTGAGCATTTCACTCTTGTTCTTACACTGACACTGTATATATTACACTTCACTTCTTTTACACTGACACCTGTACATCCTTTTCCAGCCTCCCTTACACACAAATTGCACTGACACTACCCCTTTAAAACACAAATCTTTTAAGCGTGGATCCCGTCGAGTACGACGGACAATCTGGGTGCTAATACCTTCCCAGGTTGTAACCAACCCCCTTTCTCAGTCTCTCTGGTTCGCAACCGTCTTATCCATCTCTTTCTAGGTCTATGCAGCATTGCCTTTCCTCTGAGTTAAAAATGCCTAGCTGGCGACTCTATTCATCTCCAGTGAGTTCACGGCTGTGTGTTCTCATTGTCCCTTTCGCCGACCGTTCGCGTCTGTACCCTATCTGACTTAGTCTCATTTAGTGGGAGCGACAGCTTGGCGACTCTGCTGGGGACCCTTATACTGCAACCAGGGCTTCTGGTTCTTTTTGTGGGTTCCTCCTAGCGCTTGATTGATTTGTGTTTACTGGGGTGTTAAGTGCTTATTTGTGTTTGTATTTTTGTATTTATTTTTGCTTTATGTACAGTTGCTTTACTGCTTTCTTTATAGCTTTGCATTATATCATACTGTCATACTGTGTTGCTGGCTGGATCTGTTTGTTTGCTTTGGTGGGTGGGTGTTCCATTGAGAGTTAAGCTCCTATACCTGGGACCTGAGTGACACCTAGGCTAGAGTGGTTCATATTCTTTCCCATTCCATCTCGGTCTGGTGCGGGAATATGAAACACAGTTCAGATATGGGTTTCTTCTTGAGAACTCTGTGTTGCAGATTTCCTGCAATGCTAGGGCTATCTGGGAAGCCTGCTAAGTCTGGATGACCTTTTAGTATTGACCTTCAGAAACTGAGGTGAATTAGAGGAGGAACTTTTATGGTTATTGTAAACACTGTACCTCCGGGTTAGAAGTGTTTACACTTCTCATAACTGATCCAAGTCTGAGGATCCTTGTTTTAGAACACCACCTGTGAGGGGGTTGGGCTGTTTACAGGTTTGCAGGTACCCTTGGCCTCAGCATACCCTGTTACTTTGATTTGATTAAGAATACTCCATGTTGGAACAGTTCTTGTGATTCTAAACCCTGGACGTGTGGCTCTTTATTTGATTCCCCCACCCTGGTTACTGAACTTATAGACCTCCATCTGGAATTCTTGAACATACTTGGACCTATATCAGGGCATTTGATCAGATCCAGCTCAGTCACAAACCCTTGCATATCATTTGCATACATAATCATTGCATCATATTGACATTTTCTTATTTGTGTTTCAGGGTATCCATTTTCATTTGGTTTGGTTTTGACCCTATCTTCAGTATTGACCTATCTTCATCAGCATCTGCTTCAGATATCAGCTACCTGTTTCAGTCACCTGCACCAACCAGTCAGTGGCCCATTCTTCAGTGTTATCACCAACACCTGTCTCCACTCATCCTCAACATCATGGCACCTAAAAAGAGCAACATCACTTACCACTTCTTCCAGCCAGAGCTAGCTGACATCAGGAGGATTCAGATCCTGATCACTCCAGATCACATACCACTGTTCAGAGAACACTATGGAGATATACTTGATGTGGTTATGGATCTGGACCCTTCACAGAGAAGCCTGATCCACACTTGCCTTCAGTTTTATGATCCCCCACTAAGGTGCTTCACTTTTCAGGACTTTCAGCTGGGCCCTTTATTGGAAGAATACTCGTCATTAGTCGGTATACCTATCAGGGGTGGAGTCCCTTTCAACCCTGAGATGGTCTTTCCTGGTAATGAAGAGGTAGCAAAGGCATTGCATCTGGAACCAGTCCTGATTGGGCAGCATATGACTTCTAAGGCTGGAATCCCTGGCTTGCATCTGGATTTCTTGATCTCTCAAGCTACCCTGAAAGCTTCTTTAGGAGAGTGGAAAGCAGTCTGTGCTTTATTGGCCCTGAGCATATATGGAATCATATTATTTGCAGATGAGCCTCGATTCATTAGCAAGAATGCAATCCATCTTTTCATCCTGAAGAACCCAGTGCCCACTTTATTGGGGGATCTCTACTATTCAGTGCATCAGAGGAATGAAAAGCAGATGGGAAGATTAGTGAGGTGTTGTGCTCCTTTGTTCCATACTTGGCTTCTCAGGCATCTACCCAAGACAGATGCATTTTTGAACCCTCATCAACAAAGAAACTGGGCTAGAAGACTTACTGCTCTAACTTCAGCTGATATCAGGTGGTGCACTCAAAGCACAAAAGGCAGGGATATCATCACCAGCTGTGGGCATTTTCCCAATGTGCCCCTAATAGGAGTTAAGGGTAGTATTAATTACAACCCTCTGCTGTTCAAAAGACAACTGGGCTATGCACTGGTCCACACTCCTAAAGCACAAGACTTGGTTGAGACTCTTTATTGTGAGAACAAGCCTAATCTGGCTATTGTTAGGCAGGCAGCTTGGGCCTGGGACAATGTTCAAACCAAGGGAGTAACCATTTTGGGGAAGTGCAACAATGTGGCATCAGCACAATATTATGAGTGGTCCCACGCCACGGTTCAATTCTCTGGAATGCCCTTTACCATGGAGGATATGCATGGGTCATCCTCAGCACCACCCCCTGCCACTGTCAGTTTATAGGAGTTTGAGGGCTTGAAAGAAAGAAATGAGAAGTTGACTCAGGCTTTGCAGAAGACCCTCCGGGAGAGGAGTGATGGTAGGATGGACATTGAGAAGCTAGAGAAGCTGAAAGTAGAGCATCTGGCTAAAATTGAGAATTCAGAGGATTACATTAAGAAGTCTAGGGCTGGGGAACAAATTCTGAAGAATGCTTGCAAGGAAGCCCAGTTCCAGAAGGCCAGGACAGACTTGTATCTGAAGGAGAGTCAGGCTAGGTGGGTCAGGATCACCGAGGCTCGTACTCTGGAGGACAAGAGGGTCCAAGACAAGATAGAGCAGCTGGAAGCTAGTGCCAAAGAGCAGTAGGAAGCCCTGGCAGCAGCCCAGAGGGAGATATCAGAGCTGAAGATCAAAGCTGGAGTGAAGAGGTCAAAGGACCAAAGTCAGCACAAGAAGCTAACTTCAGCTGTCACTACCCGGAATCTCCTCATCAGGAATCTCACGGAGCGTCCAACTGATCCTGTGACCGAAGCACTTCTCAAGGAAGTTCGGGAGGATGAGTTTGGTCTTGGTGTTTGACCATTTGCTTGTTGTTGCTTTCATTCCATATACTTTTATTTTCTTGTAATGTATTTTGACCCCTCAGAGGGCTTGTATTTGTAAACAAACTATGTACCATTTTTCTTTTGTAATATATGTATTAGTTTGTTCCATCCGAGTTTACTTCGAAAGCAACATCAACAGCATCATCAAGGGTCTGGAAGGGTCAAAACTGAATGCCAAGTCGGATACCTTGAAAACAAATAAGCATACTGCATTGCATGCTAACCCTTTGTTTGTTTTGTAGGTTTTTGTTTTATTGTTGCTAACTCTGTTGTGATGTTCAGGAACTATTGCTCGACGCCGGGTATTTCCCCTCAACCGTCCGCACCGATATCCAACCCGTAACAACCTTCCGGGCATACAAATGGATCAGGTACAACAGGACCTTGCAGAGGTTAGAAATCAAATGGCAAACGAAAGATTGGAAATGAGAACGCAGATGACGCAGTTTATGGAAGTGATGAACAACATGGCTCAAAGCCAAGAAAGATTGAGGGCCATGGTGGAAAGGCAGAATCAAGAGGATCCACATATAGGAACTGCTGGCACAAGTAACAATGAGAGGGTCCAACCTCATGTCAATCCCCCTGTATTTGGACCCCACCTCCACCCAGAGGTCAATATTCCTGCTAATGTTCAAGGGACTGCCACTGCTGGTAGGGTACTGCAGGAAGACCCCCAGGAGGATCAGTTCACAGTAATGGGTGCTGGGGAGGAAGCTTATGACAGAAGGCTGGATGAGATAGATGAGAAATTAAGATCCTTAGAGTCTCAAAACTCTTTGGGCTTCGATGTTATGGACATGGGCTTGGTAGACGGGGTCAGGATTCCCCATAAGTTTAAGCCTCCTTGTTTTGAAAAATACAACGGGACTTCATGCCCCCGGACCCACTTGCAATCATTTCTGGGGAGGTTGAAGGCCTACACCATGGACGAGAAGCTCTGGATGTTTTATTTCGAGGATAGCTTAACTGGAGCATCAAGAGAATGGTACTCTCATCTGACAAGAGCAACTATCAGGTGTTGGAAGGACCTGGCAGAGGCCTTTATCAGACAGTATCAGTACAACTTAGATATGGCACCCAACAGGACCCTCCTAATGGGAATGTCACAGTCATCAAGAGAAAGTTTCCGAGAATATGCCCAGAGATGGAGGCAATTGGCTGCTGCTGTTCAGCCACCTATGTCAGAGAGGGAAATGGCAGATATGTTTATGAACACCCTCCAGGGAACATATATTGACAGGCTGGCTGCTTTCTCTTCCACTAGCTTTGCAGATGTTGTCATAGCTGGAGAGAGAATTGAGAGCCTGTTGAAAATGGGCAAGATTTCTGACAATGGTGCCAGTTCGTCCAGCAATGCAAGGAAGCCTTTTGCAGGCCCAAGGAGAACTGGCGAGACCAATGCCATCCACACCAACAGGGGTAGACCTCAATATGTTCACAGGTCTGTGGCAGCAGTCACCATTCCCACTCCAGCTCATCCACAACCAGCTTATCAACCTCCACAGCAAAACTATCAGCAACAACCTCAGTACCATCAACAAGCTCAGTATCCTCCGAGAAACTACAACAACACCAACAACAACAATCATCAAAGGCCATTCCAACAGAGACCTTCTCAGGACAATAGGGTAATCGATCCGATCCCTATGCCGTATGTAACATTGCTGCCACAACTCCTGAAACTCAACCTAGTTGAGCTAAGGACGTTGGCACCTCCAGATCCTAATAGTCTACCCAGGAATTATGACTCCAACGCCAGATGTGCTTTTCACTCAAATGCACCTGGCCACAGTACAGAAAAGTGCAGAGCCTTGCACATGAAGGTACAAGACCTGGTAGACTCTAAGGCCCTGAATTTCGCACCGCCACCCAATGTTAATAAGAACCCTATGCCAAACCACGGG
The DNA here is from genome assembly GCA_963966055.1 of Lathyrus aphaca. Classification (NCBI taxonomy): domain Eukaryota; kingdom Viridiplantae; phylum Streptophyta; class Magnoliopsida; order Fabales; family Fabaceae; genus Lathyrus; species Lathyrus aphaca. Next base: position 122,804,726 of record OZ014523.1, on the reverse strand, counting down.
GGTCCCAGAATCAATGTTATTGAAGAAGACAAGCCGTCTTATTTAATAACCAGTGTGGGTCAAATCCGGACACCGTTGGTAGAAATTAAGGCTCAACTCCTCGAATGTCAAATGTTCCCGGGGTGTGAGTTAGGGTGTGCTTACTGCAATATTTCAGTAAATGGGTGTGATAACCTGAGGAATGGCATAGATGGTCTCATTCAGAGTGGCCAACTCCAAATCACCACATCATTTCCTACAAATCCAGCAATCTCATCAGCAACAATTCCAGTATCTCCTACAACTGCAACAACCATTGTTCCCGACAATTCTTCGGCTTCATCAACAAGTGCTTCATCTGTCATTTCAGCTGACCAGATATCAACAAATGTTCCTTCTACAACTCCAGCACCACTTAATTTTGAAACTCCTACAACAACAACATCCATCCTTCCGACAATGTCTCCTACAACATCAGCAACAAATCATGAAGATGTCTCAACCGTTACAATCTATTACGATCCCGAAAACAATTCTGCCTACAACTCGCAAAGTGCTACTCCCATCAGAGCACCAGTTACGATATACTACGATCCACAGACTATCACAGTTCCTTCCGCAGCTGCAGTCAGTCCAGTCACTATCACAGTGCCTGGGCCAGTACCTTATGAAAGCAGTAATGCCATCCCCTGGCATTACGGCTCTGATTTATACTGCGAAGGACAAAAAATCACTTTTGAATCATCAACCCCTGCACCACAAATAGACAATGTGGGAGGAGGCGGAGGCTTCACTCGAAGCGGACGTCTCTTTGCTCCACAAACTCAAAGACCCACTGCCGAAGCAGAAGCTGCTGCCAAGGCAAAAGGAAAAAGCTTGGTGCAGGAAGAGCAGACTGTTAAAGAAGATTTGAAAACACCCTTTGATCAAGAGGTTGATGAGTTCATGAGAATCATCAAGAATAGTGATTACAAAATAGTGGATCAGCTTCACCAGACGCCTTCCAAGATCTCAATCCTATCATTGCTTATGTGCTCCGAGGCCCATCGGAATGCACTACTAAAAGTCTTGCACGCAGCTTATGTGCCTGAAGAGATCACCGTCAATCAGTTGGAAGCTGTAGTTGGAAATGTTAATGCTAGTCATGGACTAGGATTCACCAACACTGATTTGACCACGGAAGGCCGCAACCATAACAAGGCTTTGCACATAACCATGGAATGTAAAGGTGCAGTCCTTTCCCATGTGCTGGTAGACACGGGGTCATCCCTCAACGTCTTACCTAAAAAAGCCCTTGTGAAGCTAGAGTATGATGGATTGGCATTGTGTCCCAGCAACCTGGTGGTGAGAGCCTTTGATGGTTCAAAGAGATCGGTTCTGGGAGAGATTGAGTTGCCCATAACGATTGGCCCGCAAACTTTCAAAACGACCTTCTACGTGATGGATATACAGCCTGCCTACAGCTGTCTATTGGGTAGGCCATGGATTCACGCCGCTGGCGCCGTGACCTCAACCCTTCACCAGAAGTTAAAATTCGAGTGGGAGGGTCAAGTCGTTACAATCTGTGGAGAGGAGGACATTTTTGTCAGCCACCTGGCTACCTATAAATACATTGAGATGGATGGGGAGATCCATGAAACAATGAGTCAGGGGTTCGAGGCCTTGAACGTGAATGAAACTTCTGCTGTACCTGGAACCTCAATGACATCATATCAACAAGCCCGGAAGGTTGTTGAAGAAGGAAGTGCCCAAGGCTGGGGAAAACTACTACCGGTGGAGAAGAAAGAGGATAGATTTGGGTTGGGTTACAAACCAACTCAACAAGATCAAGCAGAGGCTGCAAAAGAGCCCAACTTTGTTAGTGGGGGGATGCTCACCCCTGATGTTGTCAACAATTTGGAAGACGAGCTGGAAGAAGAACGCAACCTGGAAAGCTGGATTCATCCAAAGATCCCGGGGAGCAGTATCTCAAACTGGTCTTCCCAGGAAATTATAAGAGTTACTCATGCAGAGTAATTATTATTTCCTGTATTTTATAAGCATGCATCAAAGTCTTGCATCTTGCCCAAGATGACAAGACTCATTTTGTAATCGGGCCCTCTGTACTTTTTGTGCAACAAGATTAATCAATGAAATATCAGACATCTTTTTGCAAATGAGTCTTTTCTTTTCCGCTCACTATTTTTCCATTTTTCTTTTTGTACAAAAAAAAATAAATGGCAATGTTTTCAAAATGACAACTTTATTTCACTTTTCTAAACAAGAATTAAAATCAAATCACTAAAATGAACAAACTGAACCCTTGCAGAGTGTGCCTTCCAGACAGCACCGACAACAGCACGGCTATGACTTCATATGACTTTGACAATCCTATCAATCAAGCTGATGAAGGGGTTGAAGAAGATTATGAGCTTCCTGAAGAGCTAGCCAGGTTGTTGAGACAAGAGGAAAAGGTTATCACTCCTCATCAGGAGGAGGTCGAAACGATCAATCTTTGTACAGATGAGGACGTGAGAGAAGTTAAAATCGGGGCCTGCCTACAAGACTCAGTGAAGAGACAACTGATTGACCTGCTTCAAGAGTATGTGGACGTGTTCGCTTGGTCTTATCAAGATATGCCAGGGTTGGACACCGACATTGTTGTGCACAAGTTGCCTTTGAGAGAAGAATGCCCACCGGTCAAACAGAAGTTGCGCCGTACTCGCCCGGACATGGCAATGAAAATCAAGGAAGAGGTACAAAAGCAATGGGACGTCGGGTTCCTTGCTGTGACTAGCTATCCACCGTGGGTGGACAATATTGTACCTGTGCCTAAGAAAGACGGCAAGGTGAGAATGTGTGTTGACTAGCCAGCCCGAAAGATGATTTCCCTTCACCTCACATTGATGTATTGGTGGATAATACGGCTCAGTTCTCGGTATTCTCCTTCATGGATGGATTTTCAGGATACAATCAGATCAAGATGTCACCTGAAGACATGGAGAAGACAACCTTCATCACACCTTGGGGCACGTTCTGCTACAAGGTAATGCCATTTGGGCTCAAGAATTCCGGTGCGACGTATCAAAGGGCTATGGTAACATTATTCCACGATATGATTCATAAAGAGATAGAATGTTATGTGGATGACATGATTACCAAGTCCCTTACCGAAGAAGATCACCTGGTAAACCTGCCGAAGTTGTTCAAGCGTCTGAGGAAGTACCAACTGAAGTTGAACCCCAACAAGTGCACATTCGGGGTGCGATCTGGTAAGCTGCTGGGTTTTATTGTGAGCGAAAAAGGGATTGAAGTTGACCCTGATAAAGTCAAAGCCATCCAAGAGATGCCTGCACCAAAGACAGAGAAAGAAGTTCGAGGGTTCTTAGGTCGATTGAACTACATTTCAAGGTTCATATCTCACCTTACAGCGACCTGTGAGCCTTTGTTCAAATTGTTGAGGAAAGAACAAACGGTCAAGTGGAATGAAGACTGCCAGAAGGCATTTGACAAGATCAAGGAATACCTACAAGAGCCTCCAATCCTTATGCCTCCAGTTGAAGGAAGACCTCTGATAATGTACTTGACAGTATTAGAAGAGTCAATGGGGTGTGTGCTGGGCCAGCATGATGAGTCTGGTCGAAAAGAGTATGCAATATACTACCTAAGCAAAAAGTTTACCGACTGTGAACAACGTTATTCACTGCTCGAGAAAACTTGCTGTGCTTTAGCGTGGGCTGCTCGCCGACTGAGACAGTATATGTTGACCCACACTACCTTGTTAATCTCAAAGATGGACCCAGTTAAGTACATATTCGAGAAGCCAGCTCTTACCGGACGGGTTGCAAGATGGCAAATGATCCTTACAGAGTATGACATCCAATACACATCTCAGAAAGCCATCAAGGGCAGTGTATTGTCTGAATATCTTGCTGAGCAACCCATTGATGATTACCAGCCTATGAGATTTGACTTCCCCGATGAAGACATCATGTTCATAAAAGCAAAAGATCATGAAGAGCCTGTTCGCACTGAAGGGCCCAACCCGGAAGAAGAATGGACTATGATGTTTGATGGGGCTGTTAACATGAATGGTCGTGGTGTTGGTGCAGTACTCATTACACCTAAAGGAGTTCACATGCCTTTCTCGGCAAAGCTCACTTTCAACTGCACTAACAACGAAGCTGAATACGAAGCTTGTATTATGGGTCTTGAGGAAGCCATTGACCTCAGGATCAAGACATTGACTGTATTCGGAGATTCAGCTTTGGTAATCAATCAAACCAACGGCAAATGGTACACCCACCAGGATCATCTAATACCTTACAGGGACTATACAAGGAGGTTATTGACTTTCTTTACAACAGTCAAGCTTGAGTATATCCCTCGGGACGAGAATCAGTTTGCAGATGCTCTGGCTACCATTTCATCCATGATCAAAGTTCAAGCTGCCAACTTTGTACCTCAGATTTCGGTATCCAGACTTGACAGACCGGCATATGTATGTGCAGCAGATGTTGTCAAGGATGATAAGCCTTGGTTCCATGACATTAAGTGCTTCTTGGAGGATCAAACATACCCACCTGGGGCATCTTCCAATGATAAGAAGACATTAAGAAGGCTTGCTGGTAGTTTCTTCCTGAATACTGATGGTTCCCTATATAAAAGAAACTTTGATATGGTACTCCTCAGATGCGTTAACAGAACAGAAGCAGACTTGTTGATGCATGAAGTGCACGAAGGATCCTTTGGTACCCATGCTGGAGGGCATGCCATGGCTAAGAAATTGCTAAGATCGGGGTATTACTGGATCACAATGGATGCTGATTGTTTTGCCTACGCCAGGAAATGCCATAAATGCCAGATTTATGCAGATAAGGTGCATGTGCCTCCCAATCCTCTGAACATAATGTCTTCACCCTGGCCCTTTGCTATGTGGGGCATTGACATGATTGGCAAGATTGAACCGACTGCTTCGAACGGCCACAGATTCATCCTGGTTGCCATTGACTATTTCACCAAATGGGTCGAAGCAGCTTCCTATGCCAACGTTACAAGACAAGTGGTACCCCGATTTCTGAAGAGAGATATCATCTGTCGATACGGAGTTCCCGAGCGAATCATTACTGATAATGGTTCCAACTTGAACAACAAAATGATGGCAGAGCTATGCCGGGACTTCAAAATTCAACACCACAATTCTTCTCCTTACAGGCCAAAGATGAACGGCGCTGTTGAGGCGGCTAATAAGAATATCAAGAAGATTGTGCAGAAGATGGTAGTCACCTACAAAGACTGGCATGAGATGCTACCATTTGCCTTGCATGGGTACCGCACATCAATCAGAACATCCACTGGGGCAACACCGTATCAGCTTGTGTATGGTATGGAAGCAGTCCTACCTGTCGAAGTTGAGTTACCCTCTCTACGGGTACTAATGGATGTTAAGCTTAACGAAGCAGAATGGGTTCGGGCCCGATACGAGCAACTGAGTCTGGTTGAAGAGAAAAGGTTGGCTGCAATCTGTCATGGGCAGTTATATCAGAAGAGAATGAAGAAAGTCTTCGATCAGAAAGTCAGGCACCGAGAGTACCAAGTAGGAGATCTTGTGCTGAAGAGAATCCTCCCTCCTCATACGGACCACAGGGGCAAGTGGACTCCAAATTATGAAGGACCATTTGTAGTAAAGAAAGTTTTCTCTGGTGGAGCACTGATGCTCAACACCATGGACGGTGAAGATTTCCCGTCCCCTGTGAATTCAGATGTAGTTAAAAAATACTTCGCATAAATGACCCGCTGGACACAAAAACAGAATGTAAGTCCAGGCAAAAATAGGGCATCCCAGCGAGTCAAAAACAGAATAAAAGACTCGGGCAAAAATAAGGGAAAATAAACAAAAAAATGTACACCCGCTGAGTTGAAAAGCCGCATTGGACAGCTCAGGCAAAAATGGGTATCCCGATGGATTGAAAACCCGAAAGGGCGATCCATGCAAAATAAGGGAATAAGCGAACAACTGCGTTCTGAATTCGTCTGTATCGTCTACAACTTGGTAAGCTTCGAAAGGATCAAGCTTCAATCAGAATCAACATTCTCCAGAAAGCAAGACGAGAAGAGCGTCAAAAGTCATACGAGTCGTAGTAAAGAGGAAGCTCCTCAAAGCGTCATCAACATTGCCAGCATTTTGTTTCTCAATTTGTAACGATCTCCTCATTTCGGGGGATTTGTTTCTTTGACTGTATCTCGCCAATTCAGGGCATATGAATTAATAAAATCAGATTTTCAGTCACGTCTCGTCTTGTACATTTTATTTGTAAAAAAATGTCTGATGTCTAAAAGAAATTGATTGCATAGAATACAGATGTTTATCTTCAAATGAAAACGTGCTTGCAGGAAATATACTTACTCTCAGAAGTGCCTAACTCCTATGACGGAATCCAGTAAGGGATACCTCGGGATTATCTTGTGCGTTTCCCTATCTTTGCAGGATTGCAGGTATCCAGAATGCAACTTGGGGCATGAAAGCTTCACTCCGGCAAGCTGACAAATCGACGCTCAGCGCCCAAAGTGTTTTCTCCCCAGCTGAGTTGCCACTTATTACTTATCCCCATCAGAGTTGCCAGGCATCACAGAAGGCACCCATGCCCCCGGCCGAGTCAAGGATCCTCTTCAACAGAATCCCTAGGGAGGTCTTTCAGTGATCTCTCTTTCTCCCCAGCCGAGTTGCCATCTCACCCTCAGCCGAGTACAAAAGTCAAGGAGCCATCTCCCCACAGTGTTTCAGCCTCTAGTCAGAAAGAGCAACGCATGAAGGAATCACAACAGAGTGGCGAAAGCTTCCACAAACCCCAGCTGGGTCCCTCATTGTCAGGATAGGTCTATCAACGACCTATATCCCCAAGCAAATGCTTCTCATCAGATCTACCAGTGATCTCATCCCTAGCTGGGATGTACCTTTCAAGTAGATCGGCCAGAGATCTTCAGAGCGGCGGGATCCGAATCCCGGTTTGGTATCTTCGCACAATCATAGCATTCGCATCATAATCACCCACAAAGCGTAGCATTCCGTTTAATACGGAGCATTATGGCAAAAATCAAGCATATAGCATAATCATGAGCCATGTTTTGAATCAACGCTTGTGAATAACGACAATCCGTCAATATACAAAATACTTCCCCCAAAATCCCCAGCGGAAGTTCCCCAGCAAAGCAGTTGCCTCACATTCACAAAAACCAGTATATATACTCCCTTTGACACCCGTCCATGTCAATACTCCCCAGTAAAGTCACCCGAACACTCTGTGCAAACAATAACACTCGCACTACAGATACTTTTTGACATCCGTCTGTGTCATAACCCCAGCAGAAAGCCAAAGACGTCTTCTTTGCACTCACATATACTTACATATGATAATCCTTTGACACCCGTCCGTGTCATATCCCCAGCGCAGTCACCTATACTTTGTATATCAGATACTTGTTCATACTACACTCTTCTCCTTTTGACACTCGTCCGTGTCACTCTCCCCAGCAGATAAATACTCATCTATATACCGATCACTCTTATACAGATACTCGTCCGTATCTTGTATATACCACTTATATATCCCCTCAGATTCGACACTAGTCCTTGTTCTTTGTTAACTCGTTGGTACTCGTCCGTACCATCATCTCAGAACATGCGTCAAGCGTTTGTTTCTACATGATACTCGTCCGTATCATAGTCTTAAGGATGCTCGTCCGCATTTTTAATCCATACACTGTGTCAAACACTTCTGTCTTCTTGAATATAGATACTCGCCCGTGTCTACTATTCCCCAGAAGAATCCTCTCAGATTCAACACTCGTCCGTGTTCTCTGTTAACCAGTTGATACTCGTCCGTATCATCATCTTTGAACACGTGTCAGTATTTGTTTCTACCCGATACTCGTCCGTATCGTAGTCTTAAGGATGCTCGTCCGCATCTTTAATCTATACACAATATCTAAACACTTATACCTTTTGTTTCTTGGATATAAACACTCGTCCGTGTTTACTATTCCCCAGTAGATCGCCAACAAAACAATTTTCTTTTTATCTGACACTCGTCCTGTGTCATGATAACCCTGAGAGCAGCCGTACCCTGCTAGGTGGTTGTCCTCCACCTCTTGATGGTCGTCCTCCATCATGCTCATCCGATGGCCGTCCCCATCGTTGATATTTAGCAGCCGTCCCCTGCTAGGTGGTCGTCCTCCACCTCTTGATGATCGTCCTTCATCATTTTATCCAATGGCCGTCCCCATTGTTGATTTTGGTTATCTGGCATTCGTCATATGTCATGATAAACCTTGAGAGCAGCCGTCCCCTGCTAGGTGGTCGTCCTCCACCTCTGGATGGTCGTCCTCCATCATGCTCATCCGATGGCTGTCCCCATCGTTGACCTTTTATCCGGCATTCGTCCTATGTCGCGATATTTTCGGCAGCCGTACCCTGCCAGGTGGTCGTCCTCCACCTTAGATGACCGTCCCTCATCTTATACCCGACAGAGCAGTCGTCCCCTGCTAGGTGATCGTCCTTCGCCTTTGATGGCCGTACCCCATCATCTGTTTATTTCATTTATTCTTTAACCTGATGGCCGTCCCCGTCGTGGTCCCTTTTCCTTTTCTAGCCCGATGGCCGTCCCCATCGTTGGTTACTTTACTATATGGACTTGATGGCCGTCCCCATCATAATTCTTTTATCCCCAGCATGTCGGCTATCCCCGTCATTGCTTTATTTTCCGCCCTTTTCCAGCATGTCGGCCGTCCCCGTCATTGCTCTTTACCCAGCAGTCGTCCTCTGCTCGACGGTCGTCCTCCGTCACCCACACTTTACCATATACTTTATTTTCTTCTACAATCTATATCCTTTTTCTTCTTCATTCTGTGAGTGCAAATTTTGGACTGTCTTTGGTATTCAACCACAAGTTATCTTGTTTGCCTGTTAAGCCGTCGCTTACATCCTGCACAGCTAACTCATGTTTGAATAGGGGCAGCTGTAAACACCCCAAATTTTCCCTCACCCATTCACACCATGGCTTGTGATCATCTCATATGCATAAACTCAATCATAGCATCTCATACCACAATTTTGAGTCTTTGCATTGGTTCTAAGTCATCTGCATCTAGGGTTTGTGATCTGAGCAATCCAAGAGCTTCTTGAGCCACTCCAAAGGTCAACAATCACTTCAAAGGGGTCCATGTGTGTTCAAGCATCATATTACATCCTCTCAAAGTCAAGAATGCCAAAGAATCACAAGAACTGGGATTGGTATGGAGGCAGAGCCAGGCTTGACTGTACAGTTGACCTAAAATTAGGGTTTTGGTTTCAGAGGCCATAACTCCAATTTTTTTGGTCATTCTTGTTTCTATTGGTCTCTATATGGTATATAGAGTGTGCATATCAATTTTCATGAAGAAATTCCATGGGGAAGTCATCTGATCAAGAGTTGACTTTCTGGACAAGTCAGTGCAAAATCAGGGCATCTGAGGCCCCCAATGACCCAACCAAGGGGTGATCTTCATCATTTTGAGTGTATTTGATCTTTATTTGATCATGGAAGAAGATTTAAGTTCACAAAATTCAAGAATTACAAGTTTTTGCAAAGTTGACTTTTTAGGGCATGGTTGACTTTTAATGAAATGTCATTTTATGCAACTTTTTCAACCCTTACTTTTTGATCCAAAAATGCTTCAAATGGAAAAACTTTGGTCATGAAAGTTGTAGACTAGATATTTCCCTTTTCAAAAAGTACAAGAACATGACCTAATTCATTTTGGATCAAAAGTTATGGTGTGTCAAAGTTGGCAAAAATCACTAATTTTCAAAATATGCACCAAATGGAAAACTTGCAAAAACTTTGTACCAAGGCATTTGTAACTTCTAATTCATGTCTAACCATCACACAAACATCACATGTGACCAAAAGTTCAGAATGGATCAAGAGTTTCTCATGTTTCATGGTTTGTATAGCAAGATCTTTCCATATGAACCAAAAGGGAACCAAGTTGCAAAACCATCATAACACTTCCATCCACTTGTTGCCTTGGCTGCTGAACCAACCCTAGCCTTTCCCCTCACCATGATGCGCAGCCCACACCACTTGTACTAGCCTAGAACACAATCCATGCTTCTCTTACACAAGAGTGGACTTTTTGCAAAAGCTAGCACACCTATCACAGCAGGCCAAGTCACATCCACTGACCAATAGCATTTGTTTATACAAAGAAAATGCTAGCCATTTCACACAAGAAGCCAGCCTGAAACAAGCCCCAGCATCACATTCCCATTTTCATTCCCTCAAGAAAAAGCCTTCGAATCTCATTCCACAAGCCACCAACATTCAAACAAACTTCACTAATCATCTCACCATGCTTCATTGAACCAAAACCAACAAGACATAAGCCTGAAATCAGCAAGAACTCAGCTTCCCCATTTTTCACTCTCAAAGCCAAAGCCTTCGAAACTCCTTACACAGGCCACAAACACTTGAGAAAACTTCACAAACCTTCTCCACTCATCATTCTGATCACAAAGAACCCCTTACCTTTGCCAAAAACTGCCTGAATCACAAACACCATTCTGACCTGAGCTTGAGCAGAAGCTGTTCAAACTCTCAAACCAACCATCACAAACTCTTTCCAAGCATTTAAAGCTTCTCAGAAGATCAAAGGGAGTGGTTTGCATCAAAGGAAGAGGGCAGAAAGTTGCAAGATTGAAAGCTTCGAAACTCAGGTAGCTCAAGAACATTTTTTCCAGAAATCCTTTTTTAAGTTCTAAATAGATTTTATATGTTCTCCTGGTCATCCTGATGTCATTAGTTTTGAAAATGGTGGAAAAATGAGGATGTAATCGTGTTCTGAAAGTCTTGCCCTAAAATTTTGTTTGTTTCGATTCATGAGTTTGATGAAATATAAATGAGTTTTGGCTTGGGGTTTTGATTCAGTGAAGTGTGGGAATCATTTCTGTGTTTTTAGATTTCATTTTAGTTGTGTTTTGAGGATTTTAGGGATTTTCAGGTGGGGTTCCCACCGGAGAAGACGACCGGAGGTCTTCTCCGGCCACCTGAAAATCATTAGGGTTTTAATCAGGTCATTAATGGGCATTTGAATTTCGTGCGTTGGATTGGCTGACTTGTTTGACTTCGCGCGTGCACGTGTGGCTCAGATGCGTCCATTAAACCCTAACCATAATTAATTAATTCATAATCCTGTTTAACCAAGTTTGAATGTGGGCCTTTGATCTGCGCGCGCAGTCAACCCTCTCCTGGCCAGACTCAATCCCAGCCATCCATCCAGCATACTTCCATTTATTTTGATTTTAATTTCATTTTTTCTCATTTAATTTGTACAATTTATTTAAAATAGCAAAAATTATTTAAAAATTATGAAACTTTTTGTCAAGAGTTTCATTAATTTTTAAAACACAAAAATATTTTTATTTTTATTTTTAGCATTAAAAAAAGTATTTTTAAATATTTAAAAGTTTATTTTTAATTGATTAATGAAAATTAATTTATTAAAAATACTTTTAGGTATTTAAAAATCACCAAAAAATTCATGAAATGTTTTAAGACATTTAGAAGCATTGTCCAACCTTCAAACCAAATTTATTTTTGATCTTGATGCATTTTGAGAATTTTACATTGAATTAAAATCATTTTTATGCATTATTTTGATCCAAACTTCAAAAAATCATTTCTGCCTAGTCATGAAGAGTTGGACCTTGATTCTTTTTGCATTGCATTGTGTTTAGCATGTAGTTTGTGAGATTAAATGTCCATGATTTGATTTCTTATTTTCAATTTGTTTGGTAATTTTCTTGTTAAGGAACCCTAAAACCCTAGAAAATTAGAAAAACCATAACTTGAATTTGGTTAAGAGTTGAGACCTCTCCTTTGGGCAGTGAGTTAGTATTGGATTAGGGATCCTTTGAGTGCATTTTCAATTTTTATAATGTTGTTTGCTTCTGATTTTGGTTTGTGTTTGTTGTTTTGATCATAAACCCTAATTTGGGCTTCCATGTGCATCCATCTTGCATTTCCTTGCATAACATGACTTGCCATGACATTCCATGCCTCCATTTGATTCATTTAACATCATAAGACATATTGAAAGCATGTTTGATCATTGCACCTTGCATTTGTCATGTTGTATGCCATATGCATCTCATAACTTTTCATGTATGTTCTTGGTTCTTAACTTGCTCCATTTGCATTCATAAGCTTGTGTGATCATCCACATGTTTTGTTTCTGGTTTGTAGCATCTCATAGCATCATTAACATCACATATATGCTTCTGGTTTTGGTTTGCATCATGTCATTCCATCCCATTTTGCATTGCATTGCATTTCTTTTCTAACCTTTCAGGTGGTAAGTGATTTTGAGAAGTGAATTTGCCTTCACTTCTCATACTTTCTTCTCATCTCTCTCTTGCATCCATGCTGCATTTTGATATGTGTTTGAGATTGAGCTTGCTCATTCTTCTTCTTCTTACTTTCTTTCTTCAAGTGACTTGACTTCTTGAATGAAGCAAGTTACTTTGCTTCTCTTGATCCTTTCATCTGCTTCCTGGTGTTTCCATTGAAGACTTCTCTTGAAAACCTCACAAACCTTAGGAACAACCAAGCATGCCAATGATTAGGATTTTGACTAGTCTCCCCTCTTAGTTTTACCTTTGTGTCTCTTTTGAGTCTTCTCTTCTCATCTCTTAATCAGGGACTAAACCCTAAAGGCTTTAAGGCTTTGTGATTAAGTTTATGCCTGCATCCTTCTCTTAGGATGGAGTGTATAACTTTAATCCTAAGTGTTAAACCCTTAATGTGTTTAAATCTCTTAATCAATCCACTTAATAATCACCAAGACATCACACTTGTAACTTGGGCCTTGCATTAGGGTTCTAATTCTTCCTTAATTGGTTAAGAAGGACTAACCCTAGTGTTAATGGACAAGTCCCCCTCAAGTTGTCTTACAAACCCTAAAAATCACTTCATCATCATATCATTAGTTAAAATCCACTTAACAAAGGCTTGTTCTGTCATGAGTTTAATCCCTAATCATGGATTAAGTTGAGGAGCTTTCCTCAGCTTAAACATTCTCATTTATTATCCTTCTATTAGGATGGTGTAATGAGTCTGTTTAATCCTTGATTATGGCTTAACCTCATTACTCAACACTAAACAAAAACACCAAAAACATCTAAATAATCACAAGTAGGTTAATGATCTTAATCCTGCACCAAAGGTGATTAAGTGTGAGAATCTGACTTCACACTTAAGGTATTCTCATTACCCATAATCAGAGGGAAGATGTGATGAGTTTACTAAATCCATTGGTTTAGACTTAAGCTCATTAACTTATGACAAAAATCCAAAAACAATAAAAGACTGAAAACACAAAAACAAACAATAATCGTCTCCTTCGGGATTCTTTTCTCATCTCATTCACTCACAAACGAGAACTTGCTTCTTCCGTCTAATGCAAGACAGTTTGCATCTGTGCCAGACAGATCATACACTTGAGCATAGGCAAGTAAGTAGTTCACAAGTCAATTCATCTTTCAGTCTCTTTGGGTCGAACTACGGTGTTTTGACTTCCTCATTGCACGAGAGGATACGTAGGCATAACTTAACAGTTATCGAACAAAAGTCTCTGTACATTCCCCCTCCTTCTAGCTTTATTCTTTAAGCCTCATACTCCTGAGCATTTCACTCTTGTTCTTACACTGACACTGTATATATTACACTTCACTTCTTTTACACTGACACCTGTACATCCTTTTCCAGCCTCCCTTACACACAAATTGCACTGACACTACCCCTTTAAAACACAAATCTTTTAAGCGTGGATCCCGTCGAGTACGACGGACAATCTGGGTGCTAATACCTTCCCAGGTTGTAACCAACCCCCTTTCTCAGTCTCTCTGGTTCGCAACCGTCTTATCCATCTCTTTCTAGGTCTATGCAGCATTGCCTTTCCTCTGAGATAAAAATGCCTAGCTGGCGACTCTATTCATCTCCAGTGAGTTCACGGCTGTGTGTTCTCATTGTCCCTTTCGCCGACCGTTCGCGTCTGTACCCTATCTGACTTAGTCTCATTTAGTGGGAGCGACACACATCATACCTTGATACTTGTTTTGTTTAAGAATGCTTCACTTTGGACAGTTCTTGTGATTTAACCCAGGACATGTGGCTCTTTATTTGAGTCCCCCACCTTGGTTACTGGACTTCTGAACCTCCATCTGGACTTCTTGAACATACATGGACTTATATCAAGGCAGTAATCAGATCCAGCTTGATTACAAACCCTTGCATATCATTTGCATACATCATCATTGCATCATTTAACATTTGTTTATTTGTTTTTCAGGGTATCCATATTACATTTGGCTTGGTTTTGACCCCTTATCAGCATAGACCCCTGTCCACCAGTTATCTGCTTCAGCTCTCTTCATCAGTTGCCTGCTTCAGCTACCTCCATCATCATCCTCAGCCTATCAGTGGCTCATCTCCAGTATCAGTCTTCATTATCAGCATCTGTTCTCAGCTCTTCATCAGCAGTCATGGCACCCAGGAAAAGCAACATTTCATACCATTTCTTTGAGCCTGTGCTGACTGGTATCAGGCAGGTCCAGGCACTTATCACTCCAGACCACATCCCATTATTCAGAGAGCATTATGGAGGCATCCTTGATATGGTTATGGACCTGGACCCTTCTCAGAGGAGTTTGATCCACACTTGCCTTCAGTTTTATGACCCTCCTTTGAGATGCTTCACTTTCCAGAACTTTCAGTTAGGACCTCTGCTAGAGGAGTTTTCATCACTGATTGGAGTGCCTATTAGGGGTGGGATTCCCTTCAACCCAGAGATGACTTCTCCCAGCAATGGAGAAGTGGCAAAAGCACTGTACCTAAAGCCTATATTGATTGAGCAGAACATGTCAACAAAATCCGGAATTCCTGGCCTACACTTGGACTTCCTAACTTCTCAGGCCATCCTGAAGGCCTCCTTGGGAGAATGGAAGGCAGTTTGTGCATTGTTAGCCCTCAGTATATATGGGGTTATACTTTTTGCAGATGAGCCCAAGTTTATCAGCAAGAATGCTATTCATCTCTTCCTTTTGAGGAACCCAGTGCCCACCTTGCTGGGAGATTTCTATTATTCTGTTCACCAAAGGAATGAGAAGCAGAGAGGAAGATTGGTGAGATGTTGTGCTCCTCTGTTTCATACCTGGCTGCTCAAACACTTACCCAAGACTGATGCTTTCCTGAACCCTCACAAACAGAAGAATTGGGCTAGAAGACTTACTGCTTTGACTTCATATGACATCAGGTGGTGTACCCAGAGCACCAAAGGCAGAGATATAATCACTAGTTGTGGGCAGTACCCCAATGTACCTCTGGTAGGAGTGAAGGGTTGCATCAACTACAACCCTTTGCTGTTTAAGAGACAATTAGGCTATGCTTTGGTTCACCCTCCAAGAGTGCAAGACTTGGGTGAAACCCTGTATTGTGAGATAAAGCCTAATCTAGCTGTTGTCAGACAAGCATCCTGGGCTTGGGACAACATCCAGACCAAAGGGATGGCCATCCTTGGAAGGTGCAATAATGTGGCTTCAGCTCAGTATTATGAATGGTCTCATGCTAGGGCTCAAATTTCTGGGATGCCTTTCACCATTGAGGATGCACCTGGACCATCCACAGCACCACCTCCAGCCACTGTCAGCCTGGAGGAATTTGAGAAGCTGAAGGAGAGGAATGAGAATCTGTCTCAAGCTCTGAAGAAGACCCTCTGGGAGAGGAGTGATGGTCGCCTAGACATTGAGAGGTTAGAAAAGCTTAAGGTGGAGCATCTAGCCAGGATTGAGAAATCAGAGGACTACATCAAGAAATCAAGAGCTGGAGAGAAGATTTTGAAGAATGCCTGTAAGGAGGCCCAGTTTCAGAAGGCTAGAATTGATCTCTATCTGAAAGAAAGTCAAGCTAGGTGGGTCAGGATCACTGAAGCTCACACTCAGGAGGATAAGAGAACTCAGGCCAGGATTGAGCAGTTAGAGGCCATTGAGAAGAAACAACAGGAGGCTCTGCTAGCAGCCCAGAAGGAGATTTCAGAATTGAAGATTAGGGCTGGTGTGAAGAGGTCAAAGGACCAGGACAGGCACAAGAAGATGTCCACTGCTATTGCCACCAGAAACCTTCTTATCAGAAACATTACAGAGCATCCGGTTGGTCCTGTAACTAAAGCACTTCTGAAGGAGGGTAAGGAGGATGAGTTTGGCTTAGATGTTTGATTACTTTGCTTGTTGTTATTTCCATTTGATGTACTTTTCTTTTTATAATGTATTTTGACCCTTCAGGGGCATATGTTGTAAAAACAGACTATGTATTATTCACCATTTGTAATGTATTTGTCAGTTTGTTTCATTAAGTTTCTTTTCTCCCAAGCAACATCAAAGCATCTTCTTCAGGGTCTGGAAAGGTCAAAACCAAGTGCCAAGCCGGATACCTTGGAAACAAATAAGCATACTGCATCGCATACTAACTTTTGTTTTGTTTTGTAGGCTTTTGTTTTGTTTGTTACTAACTCGGATGTGCTTCAGGAATTATTGCTCGTCGTCGGGTGTTCCCTCTCAACCGTCCGCACAGATATCCTACTCGCAACAACCTTCCTGGTATCCAGATGGATCAAGTACAACAAGAGCTGACAGAGGTCAGAACCCAGATGGTTAATGAAAGTCTGGAGATGAGAAACCAAATGACCCAGTTCATGGAAGTAATGAATGTCTTGGCTCAAAGTCAAGAAAGATTGAGGGCATTGGTAGAAAGACAAACCCCGGAAGAACCTCCCTTGGGAACTGGAGGAACAAGTAACAATGAAAGGGGTCAGCCTCATGTTAATCCACCAGTATATGGGCCTCATCTGCATCCGGAAGTCAATATCCCGGGTATTGTGCAAGGAAATACTACTGGAGGAAGACTCTTACAGGAAGACCCCCAGGAAGAGCAGTTCACTGTGATGGGAGCTGGGGATGAAGTTTATGATAGGAGGCTAGATGAAATTGCTGAGAAGTTGAGATCTCTGGAGTCTCAAAATTCCTTGGGTTTCGATGTCATGGATATGGGGTTAGTGGATGGGGTAAGAATTCCCCACAAGTTTAAACCCCCATGCTTCGAGAAGTACAATGGAACTTCCTGTCCACGAACTCACTTGCAGTCCTTTCTGGGGAGACTTAAGGCATACACCATGGATGAGAAACTGTGGATGTTTTATTTTGAAGATAGTTTGACTGGGGCTTCAAGGGAATGGTACTCTCACTTGACCAGAGCTACTATCAGGTGCTGGAAGGACCTAGCTGAAGCTTTCATCAGGCAGTACCAATACAATCTAGACATGGCTCCTAACAGAACCCTTCTGATGGGAATGTCTCAATCCTCCAGAGAAAGCTTCAGGGAATATGCCCAGAGGTGGAGACAGCTTGCTGCTGCTGTCCAGCCACCCATGTCGGAAAGAGAAATGGCCGACATGTTTATGAACACTCTGCAAGGGACATATATTGATAGGCTAGCTGCCTTCTCTTCCACCAGCTTTGCAGACATAGTTATAGCTGGAGAAAGAATTGAAAGCCTTCTGAAGATGGGTAAAATTTCTGATAATGGTGCAAGCTCGTCAAGTAATCCCAGAAAGCCTTTTGTGGGATCTAGAAGGACCGGTGAGACAAATGCCATTCATGCCGGCAGGGGCAGACCTCAGTATGTCCACAGATCAGTAGCAGCTGTCACTACTCCAGCTCCGATTCCTCAGCAACCAGCATATCAACCACCACAACAACCACACTATCAACAACAAGTTCAGTATCCGCCACAAAGAACCTACAACAACAACAACAGCAATCAACAGCAAAGACCTTTTCAGCAAAGGCCATCACAGGCAAATAGGGTGATTGACCCTATTCCTATGCCTTATGCCGCCTTATTGCCACAACTCCTGAAACTCAACTTGGTTGAACTAAGGACATTGGCACCACCAGATCCCTCTAGTCTTCCAAGAAATTACGATGTCAACTCCAGATGTGCTTTTCACTCGAATGCACCTGGAAACAATACGGAGAAATGCAGGGCTTTACAAATGAAAGTGCAAGATCTGGTAGATTCTAAAGCCCTCAACTTTGCACCCCCGCCAAATGTCAACAAGAATCCCATGCCCAATCATGGAGGGCCAAGAATTAATGCCATTGAGGAAGACAAGCCATCTTTCTTAATCACCAGTGTTGGACAGATTCGAACACCTCTGGTTGAGATTAAAGCTCAGCTCCTAGAATGCCAGATGTTCCCCGGGTGCGAGCTCGGTTGTGGTTATTGCAACATTTCGGTCAACGGGTGTGATAATTTGAGAAGCGACATAGATGGTCTTATCAAAAGTGGTATACTTCAGATCACAACATCAGCTCCTACAAATCCAGCAATCCCTTTGACAACAATTCCTGACTCTTCTACGACTGCAACAACAATCATTCCAACCAATTCATCGATATCGTCAACAATGGATCCGCCCATCACTTCAACAAATCAGATGTCAATAACCATTTCTTCTACAACATCAGCACCCCTTTATTCAGCAGAATCTTCTACAACGCCAACAGAAATTGATGAAGATATTTCAGCAGTCACCATTTACTATGACCCATCATTTGTTCCTCCAAACAACAACTTTCAACAACAAGAAGTGGCATCTCCTGCCAGGTCACCAGTCACCATCTACTACGATCCGCACACCATTTCAGTACCCTCCTCTGTTGCAGTCAGTCCAGTTACCATCACGGTGCCTGGACCCGTTCCATATGAAAGCAGTAATGCCATCCCTTGGCATTATAGCTCTGACCTTTACTGCAACGGGGAGAAAATCACTTTGGTCTCTTCAACTTCTTCTCCACAGATTGGTAATGTTGGGGGAGGCGGAGGCTTCACCAGAAGCGGACGCCTTTTCCCCTCACAATTGCAAAAACCTAATGCCGAAGCAGAAGCTGCTGCCAAAGCAAAAGGAAAGAGTGTGGTATTTGAAGAGTTGGCTGTCAAAGAAACTCAGAAGACATCTTTTGAGCAAGATGTAGACGAGTTTATGAGAATTATAAAGAGAAGTGATTACAAGGTGGTGGATCAGCTTCACCAAACTCCCTCAAAGATCTCCATATTATCCCTGTTGATGTGTTCTGAAGCTCACAGGAATGCATTATTGAAAGTCTTGCACGCAGCATACGTGCCAGAGGAGATCACTGTTAATTAGCTAGAAACTGTGGTGGCAAATGTCAACACCAGTCATGGACTGGGCTTCACCAATGCTGACTTAACAACTGAGGGACGTAACCACAATAAGGCTTTACACATTACTCTAGAATGCAAGGGTGCTGTTCTGTCTCATGTACTGGTGGACACTGGGTCTTCACTCAATGTTCTACCAAAGAAAGCCTTAGTGAAGCTGGAGTATGATGGCTTGGCATTACGTCCGAGTAATTTGGTGGTGAGAGCTTTCGATGGCTCTAAAAGATCAGTACTAGGGGAGATTGATTTGCCTGTGATGATTGGCCCGCAGACCTTCAAAATTACCTTCTATGTGATGAACATTCAGCCGGCCTACAGCTGTTTGTTGGGTAGACCTTGGATCCATGCCGCTGGCGCAGTTACGTCTACCCTTCACCAGAAGCTGAAATTCGAATGGGAAGGCAAGATCATCACCATCTGTGGTGAAGAGGACATCTTTGTTAGCCATCTGGCTACATACAAGTACATTGAAATGGATGGAGAAATCCATGAAACGATGAGCCAGGGGTTTGAGGCCCTGAACATTAATGAAGCTTCTGCTATACTGGGAACCTCCATGACATCTTATCAGCAAGCCAGGAAGGTTGTTGAAGAGGGGACTGCCCAAGGCTGGGGCAAGCTGTTGCCTGTGGAGAAGAAGGAGGACAGATTTGGGTTGGGTTACAAACCAACTCAACAAGATCAATCAGAGGCTGCTAAGAAGCCCAATTTTTTCAGCGGGGGGATGCTCACCCCGGATGCAATGAACAACTTGGAAGATGAGTCGGAAGATGAGCACAACCTGGAGAGCTGGATACGTCCAAGGATCCCGGGGAGCCGTATCTCAAACTGGTCTTCCCAGGAAATTATAAGGGTTACTACTGCAGAGTAATTATTATTTCCTGTATATTTTAAGCATGCATCAAGTCTTGCATCTTGCCCAAGATGTCAAGACTCATTTTGTAATCGGGCCATCTTGTAATTTTGTGCAAACAGATCAATCATTGAATATCGGACATCTTTTGCAAAATGAGTCTTTTTTCTTTTCCGCTCACTGTTTTTCATTTTTCTTTTTGTACAAAAATAAAATGGCAATGTTTTTCAAAATGATAACTTTACTTCACTTTTTCTAAACAAAGATTAAAATCGATCACTAAAATGAACAATCTAAACCCTTGCAGAGAGTGCCTTTCAGACTGCACCGACAACAATACAACTATGACTCTGTATGACTTTGACAATCCGATCAATCAAGCTGATGAAGGGGTTGAAGAAGATTATGAGCTACCTGAAGAGCTAGCCAGATTGTTAAGGCAAGAGGAGAAGGTTATCACTCCTCATCAGGAGGAGGTCGAAACAGTTAATCTTGGTACGAAAGAAGACGTGAAAGAAGTTAAGATCGGGGCCTGCTTACAAGATTCAATAAAAGAGCAACTGATTGACATGCTTCGTGAGTATGTGGATGTGTTTGCTTGGTCTTATCAGGATATGCCGGGGTTGGACACCGATATTGTCATGCACAAGCTGCCTTTAAAAGAAGACTTCCCGCCAGTAAAACAGAAACTGCGCCGTACTCGCCCAGATATGGCAATGAAAATCAAAGAAGAGGTACAAAAGCAGTGGGACGCCGGATTCCTTGTTGTGACTAGCTATCCGCCGTGGGTTGCTAATATTGTACCTGTGCCTAAGAAAGATGGCAAGGTGAGGATGTGTGTGGACTACCGGGATCTGAACAGAGCTAGTCCGAAAGATGACTTCCCTTTACCTCACATTGATGTATTGGTGGATAATACGGCTCAGTTCTCGATGTTCTCCTTCATGGATGGATTTTCAGGATACAATCAGATCAAAATATCACCTGAAGACATGGAGAAGACAACTTTCATGACACCCTGGGGCACGTTCTGTTACAAGGTAATGCCATTCGGACTGAAGAATGCTGGTGCTACTTATCAACGGGCTATGGTAACATTATTCCATGACATGATCCATAAAGAAATTGAATGTTATGTGGATGAAATGATTGCCAAGTCCCTCACAGAAGAAGACCACCTGGTAAATCTGATGAAGTTATTCAAGCGTCTGAGGAAGTACCAGTTGAAGTTAAACCCCAACAAATGCACATTCGGGGTGCGATCTGATAAGTTGCTGGGATTTATTGTGAGTGAGAAAGGGATTGAAGTAGACCCTGATAAAGTCAAAGCCATTCAAGAAATGCCTGCACCAAAGACTGAAAAAGAAGTTCGAGGGTTTCTAGGGAGATTGAACTACATTTCACGGTTCATATCTCACCTTACTGCAACCTGTGAACCTCTGTTCAAGCTGTTAAGAAAAGAACAAACGGTCAGGTGGAACGAAGACTGCCAGAGGGCTTTTGACAAAATCTAGGAATACTTACAAGAGCCTCCAATCCTTATGCCTCCAGTTGAAGGAAGACCTCTAATCATGTACTTGACAGTATTAGAAGAGTCAATGGGGTGTGTGTTGGGCCAGCATGACGAGTCTGGTCGAAAAGAGTATGCAATATACTACCTGAGCAAAAAGTTTACCGACTGTGAACAACGTTATTCACTACTCGAGAAAACTTGTTGTGCTTTAGCGTGGGCTGCTCGCCGACTAAGGCAGTACATGTTGACCCACACCACTTTGTTGATTTCAAAGATGGACCCAGTTAAGTACATTTTTGAGAAGCCAGCTCTTACCGGACGGGTTGCAAGATGGCAAATGATCCTCATAGAATATGACATTCAGTACACATCTCAGAAAGCCATCAAGGGCAGTGTATTGTCTGATTATCTTACTGAGCAACCCATTGATGATTACCAGCCTATGAGATTTGACTTCCCTGATGAAGACATCATGTTCATTAAAGCAAAAGATCATGAAGAGCCCGTTCACACTGAAGGGCCTGACCCAGAAGAAGAATGGACTATGATGTTTGATGGGGCTGTTAATATGAATGGTCGTGGTGTTGGTGCAATACTCATTACACCTAAGGGGGTTCACATGCCTTTCTCGGCAAAACTCACCTTTAACTGCACTAACAACGAAGCTGAATACGAAGCTTGTATTATGGGTCTTGAGGAAGCCATTGACCTCAGGATCAAAACTTTGACTGTGTTCGGAGATTCAGCTCTGGTAATCAATCAAACCAATGGCAAATGGTACACTCACCATGATCATCTGATACCTTACAGGGATTATACAAGGAGGTTATTGACTTTATTTACAACAGTCAAGCTTGAGTATATCCCTCGAGACGAGAATCAATTTTCAGATGCTCTGGCTACCATTTCGTCCATGATCAAAGTTCAAGCTGCCAACTTTGTACCTCGGATTCCAGTATCCAGACTTGACAGACCAGCGTATGTATTTGCAGCAGATATTGCAAAAGATGATAAGCCATGGTTCCACGACATCAAATGCTTCTTGGAGGATCAGACATACCCACCTGGGGCATCTTCCAATGATAAGAAGACATTAAGGAGGCTAGCTGGTAGTTTCTTCTTGAATACTGACGGTTCCCTCTACAAGAGAAACTTTGATATGGTACTCCTCAGATGCGTTGATAGAACAGAAGCAGACTTGTTGATGCACGAGGTGCATGAAGGATCCTTTGGTACCCATGCAGGAGGGCATGCAATGGCTAAAAAGTTGCTAAGATCAGGCTATTACTGGATCACAATGGATGCAGACTGTTGTGCCTATGCCAGAAAATGCCATAAATGCTAGATCTATGCGGATAAGGTGCATGTGCCTCCCAATCCTCTGAACGTGATGTCTTCACCCTGGCCCTTTGCCATGTGGGGCATTGATATGATTGGCAAGATTGAACCGACTGCTTCAAACGGCCACAGATTCATCCTGGTTGCTATTGACTATTTCACCAAATGGGTTGAAGCAGCTTCCTATGCAAATGTCACAAGGCAAGTGGTAGCCCGATTCCTGAAGAGAGACACCATTTGTCGGTATGGAGTTCCCGAGCGAATCATTACTGATAATGGTTCTAACTTGAACAACAAAATGATGGCAGAACTGTGCCGGGACTTCAAGATCCAACACCACAATTCCTCTCCTTACAGGCCAAAGATGAATGGCGCTGTTGAGGCAGCTAATAAGAATATCAAGAAGATTGTGCAAAAGATGGTAGTTACCTACAAAGACTGGCATGAAATGCTACCATTTGCCTTGCATGGGTACCGTACGTCAATCAGAACATCCACTGGGGCAACACCGTATCAACTTGTTTATGGTATGGAGGCAGTCCTACCTGTTGAAGTTGAATTACCCTCCCTACGGGTATTAATGGATGTTAAGCTGAGCGAAGCAGAGTGGGTCCGATCCCGATACGAACAACTGAGTCTGATTGAAGAGAAGAGATTAGCTGCAATCTGTCATGGGCAGTTATATCAGAAAAGGATGAAGAAAGCCTTCGATCAGAAAGTCAGGCTCCGAGAGTACCAAGTAGGAGATCTTGTGTTGAAAAGACTCCTCCCTCCGCATACAGACCACAGGGGCAAGTGGACTCCGAACTATGAAGGGCCATTCGTAGTGAAGAAAGTTTTCTCTGGTGGAGCACTGATGCTCAATACTATGGATGGTGAAGACTTCCCGTCCCCTGTGAATTCAGATGCAGTTAAAAAATACTTCGCATAAAAATGACCCGCTGGACATAAAAACAAAATGCAAGTCCAGGCAAAAATAGGGCATCCCGGCGAGTCAGAAACAGAATAAAAGACTCGGGCAAAAATAAGGGAAAATAAATATATAAAAAATGTACACCCGCTGAGCTGAAAAACCGCATTGGACAGCTCAGGCAAAAAGGGGTATCCCGATGGATTGAAAACCCGAAAGGGCGATCCATGCAAAATAACGGAATAAGCGAACAACTGCATTCTGAATTCGCCTGTGTCACTTACAACTTGGTAAGCTTCAAAAGGATCAAGCTTCTTTCAGAATCAACTTTCTACAGAAAGCAAGATGAGAAGAACGTCAATGTCATATGGGTCATAGCAAAAGGGAAGCTCCCCGAAGCGTCGTCAACATTGCCAATACCTTTTATTTCTCAATTTGTAACAATCTCCTCATTTTAGGGGATTTGTTTCTTTGACTGTATTTGCCAATTCATGGCACATGAATTAATAAAATCAGATTTTCAGTCACATTTCGTCTCGTACATTTTATTTTCATTTGCAAGAATGTCCGATGTCTCTAAGATACTGATTGCATAAATATAGATGCTTTTCTTCTAAAAAACGTGCTTACAGGAAATATACTCACTCCCGAGAGTGTCTGAACCCCTATGACGGAATCCGGTAAGGGATACCTCGGGATTACAGGTATTCAAAGCACAACATGGGGCATGAAAACTTCATCCCAGCAGTTTGGCAAATCACCATCTACTCAATCTTAGCACCGGAGGTGCTTTCTCCCCAGCTGAGTTTCCATTTATTTCCTCCTCAGCCAGGTGCAAAGACCGGGAACCATCCTCCCACAGAGCTTCAGCCTCTACCAAGGAGAGAAATGCCTGAAGATCTCACAACAGAGTGACGAAAGCTTCTACCAACCCCAGCTGGGTCCCTCATTACCCAAAATAGGTCTATCAGTGACCTATATCCCCAAGCAGAGTCCCATATGTCAGATCTACCAATGATCTCATCCCCAGCTGGGATGTCCACTCCAAGCAGATCAGCCAGAGATCTTCACAGCAGCGGGACCCGGATCCCGGATCAGTATCTTTGCATAATCATGGCATTCGCATCATATTCTCCCCACAAAGCGTAGCATTCCGTCTAATACGGAGCATTACGGCAAAAATCAAACATATTGCATAATCATAAGCCATGGTCTGAATCAAACACTTGTAAATTTCAACAATCCATCAAAGATATACAGAAACTCTCCGAATTCCCCGGCAGAAAGCCAAGGCACTTGCCCTATACTCATAAATACAAATGCACTCTTTTTGGCACTCGTCCGTGTCATCATTCCCCGGTAAAGTCGCCCGAGCATTCTTTACAAACAGACACTTATATATTACAAATACTTCTTGCCACCCGTCCATGTCATATCCCCAGTAGAAAGCCAAAGTGTCCCCTTTGCACACACAGATACATATACTTGTACAAATTCCCTGACACCCGTCCGTGTCACCTTCCCCAACATAGCTACCTAAACACATAGTTATCAAACACTTGTTTATAATACACCTTTTTCTTTTGACACTCGTCCGTGTCACTCTCCCCAGCAAGTTAAACACTCGTGTACACCACTCATACATACTACTCCTGTTTCACTCATACAGATACTCGTCCGTATCTCGTATACATTACTTAAAATCCTCTGCAAATCCAACACTCGTCCGTGTTCTTTGTTAACCCGTTGGTACTCGTCCGTATCATCATCTCAGAACATGCGTCAAGCGTTTGTTTCTACCTGATACTCGTCCGTATCACAGTCTTAAGGATGCTCGTCCGCATCTTTAATCCATACACGTGTCAAACATTCATGTCTTCCTGAATTTAGACACTCGTCTGTGTCTACTGTTCCCCAGAAGAGTCCCCTCAGAATCAACACTCGTCCGTGTTCTTTGTTAACCAGTTGGTACTCGTCCGTATCATCATCTCAGAGCTTGCGTCAGCGTTTGTTTCTGCTGGTACTCGTCCGTATCACGGTCTTAGGGATGCTCGTCCGCATCTTTAATCTATACACAACGTCAAAACACTTATACCTTTTATTTCTTGGATGTAAACACTCATCCGTGTTTACTATTCCCCAATAGGTCGCCAGCAAAGCAAAACTTCTTTTCTATCTGACATTCGTCCTATGTCATGATACCTTTCGGCAGCCGTACCCTGCCAGGTGATCGTCCTTCACCTTTGGATGACCGTCCCTCATCCTTTCCCCAGCGGAGTCTCTCTTTCATTAGAACCCCTTTTCTATCCGACATTCGTCCTATGTCGTGATATTTTTTTAGCAGCCGTCCCCTGCTAGGTGATCGTCCTTCACCTTTTTGATGATCGTCCTTCATCATTTTATCCGATGGCCGTCCCCATCGTTGATCTTTCTATCCGACATTCGTCCTATGTCGTGATATTTTTTTAGCAGCCGTCCCCTGCTAGGTGATCGTCCTTCACCTTTTGATGATCGTCCTTCATCATTTTATCTGATGGCCGTCCCCATCGTTGATCTTTCTATTCGACATTCATCCTATATCGTGATATTTTTAGCAGCCGTCCCCTGCTAGGTGATCGTCCTTCACCTTTTGATGATCGTCCTTCATCATTTTATCTGATGACCGTCTCCATCGTTGATCTTTCTATCCGACATTCATCCTATGTCGTGATTTTTAGCAGTCGTACCCTGCTAGGTGATCGTCCATCACCTTTTGATGATCGTCCTTCATCATTTTATCCGATGGCTGTCCCCGTCGTTGATTTTGTTATCTGACATTCGTCCTATGTCATGATAAACCTTGAGAGAAGCCGTCCCCTGCTAGGTGATCGTCCTTCACCTCTTGATGATCGTCCTTCATCATGCTTATCCGATGTCCGTCCCCATCATCGACCCTTTTTATCTGGCATTCGTCCTATGTCGCGATATTTGAGAGCAGCCGTCCCCTGCTAGGTGATCGTCCTTCACCTCTTGATGAACGTCCTTCATCATGCTTATCTGATGGCCGTCCCCATCGTCGACCTTTTATCCGGCATTCTTCCTATGTCGCGATATTTTTGGCAACCGTACCTTGCCAGGTGATCGTCCTTCACCGTTAGATGACCGTCCCTCATCTTATCCCCCAACAGAGCAGCCGTCCCCTGCTAGGTGATCGTCCTTCACCCTTGATGACCGTACCTCATCATTTATTTTTACCTCTAATCCCCAGAGAGTCTTATATCCCCAGCTTGATGGCCATCCCCATCATAATCTCTTATATCCCCAGCTAGTCGGCCGTCCCCATCTTTGCTTTATCTCCCGCTTCTTTCCCAGCATGTCGGCCGTCCCCGTCATTGCTCCTTCCCCAGCAGTCGTCCTTTGCTCGACGGTCGTCCTCCGTCGCCCGCACTTTATAATTATACTTTATTTTTCTTTTACAATCTATATCCCTTTTCTTCTTCATTTTGTGAGTGCAAATTTTGGACTGTCTTTTGTATTCAACCACAAGTTATCTTGTTTGCCTGTTAAGCCGTTACTTACATCCTGCACAGCTAACTCATGCTTGAATAGGGGCAGCTGTAAACACCCCAAATTTGCCCTCACCCATTCACACCATGGCTTGTGATCTTTTCATATGCATAAGTTCAATCATAGCATCTCATATTGCATTTTTGATTCACTGCATTGTTTCTAAGTCACCTGCATCTAGGGTTTGTGATCTGAGCAATCCAAGGGCCACTTGAGCCACTCCAAAGGTCTTCAATCATTTCAAAGGGGTCCATGTATGTTCAAGCATCATATTATATCCTTTCAAAGTCAAGGAAGTCAAAAAATCACAAGAACTGAGAAAGGCATGGAAGCAGAGCCAGGTTTGACTGCACAGATGACCTAGAATTAGGGTTTTGGTTTCAAAGGCCATAACTCCAAATTTTTTGGTCATTCTTGTTTCTATTGGTCTCTATATGGTATAGGGATCATGCATATCAATTTTCATGAAGAAATTCAATGGGGAAGGCATCTGATCAAGAGTTGACTTTTTGAGCAAGTCAGGGCAAAATCAGGGCATCTGAGGCCCCCAATGACCCAACCAAAGGGTGTTCATCATCATTTTGATTATGTATGATCTTTATTTGATCATAGAAGATGTTATAAGTTCACAAAATTTAATAAATTCAAGCCATTTGCAAAGTTGACTTTTTGGGAAAATGACTTATAATGGAAACTTGCCATTTTGGGAAACTTTTTCAACCCTTGCTTTTTGATTCAAAAATGCTTCAAATGAGAAATCTTTGGCCATGAAAGTTGTAGAATGGATCATTCCCTTTTCAAAAATTACAAGAACTCATTCTAATTCATTTTGGATCAAAAGCTATGGCTTTTCAAAGTTGGGAAAAATCACATAATTTCAAGTTTTCCACCAAAGAGGCAAAGTTGCAAAATCCCTTGCCAAGGCAAATTGAGCTTTCAAATGGACTTCTAAAATTCACACAAACATAAACCAAGGCCTAAAGATCATATTGCATCAAAAGTTCACTCATTTTCATGGCTTGTGGATCAAGAAATTCCAAAAGGGCCAAAAGTTCACAAATTTGCAAAATGATCCATAACTCTTCATCCACTTGAGCCAGCTCACAAAATATGATTTCATGACACCCCTTGATCCTTGATGCACATATCCATGCCCCTATCTCATCCTGCCACTAGCCCATACCTCCAAGTACAACTTTCTTGACTTTTTGCAACTTGAGCCATACCAATCACACTGCTCCACAACAACTCTATGCCCAATCAGAACATGTTATGTGGACTTCAAGCTAACCATAACACACAACACACAAGCCTGAAACTCTCTCTAAGCCAGAATTCTCATTTTTCACCTCATATGCAACTTCCTTCGAAACACACTCCACAAGCATCAAACATTAAAACAAACTTCATAGAACATCTCAGCATGTTCCACTGATCACAAACCAACCATTGTTTTGGCCTGAAACCTCCCACATCACAAATATGATTTTCACACTCCCTTGGCCTGAGCTTCTTCCAACTCCCTCTAGAGGCCATATAAACTCCAGCTAAGTGTCAAAAGCTTCAAAGGAGAATCATTGGAGCTTGTTTGAACCAAAGAAGCAGCCAGAAAGTCCTTGTTTCGAAAGCTCAATCTCAGGTATCATCAAGAACAATTTTTCCAGAACTTGTATTTCTTGTTGTAGAGTTGTTCTCCATGCTTCACTGATCATGCTGCTCTTTTTATTTTTGAAAATAGTTGAGAAATGAACATGTTATGATTCTCTGAAAATTTGTCCAGTTTTCTTTTTTTCCTTCGATTCACCATGTATGCTTGTTATAAATCTTGTTTGAAGGATGGTTTGAGTTCACTTTGAGTGGAGGATCATTTCTGGATAGTTAATTTGGGGTGGGGTGGCTTGTAGAGAGAGTTGGGGATTTGGTCTCGCCGGAGAAGATGACCGGAACACTGTTTCGGTCATCTGAAAGTAATTAGGGTTTTGGATTAGGGTTTAATCATAATTATGCCAATTTGAATTCTGGCTGTCCATTCGCACGCCAAGTCAATTCCCGCCCCCCTGACTTTGAATCTCACCCATTGGATTGGCTGACTTTCTTCTTTTTTCATTTAAAACTCATTTTATTTTCATTTGTTTTGATTTATTTTGCACGAATTATTAAAAATAGCAAAAAATGTTTAAATATTATGAAAATTTTTGTCAAGATTTTCATTATTTTTCAGAACACAAAATATTTTTATTTTTATTTTTTGCATTAAAAATTATTTTTAAATCATTTAAAAGTTTATTTTTACTTAATTAATGAAAATTAATTAATTAAAAATACTTTTAGGTATTTAAAAATCACAAAAAAATTCATGTAACATTTAAAAACATTTAGAAACATTGTCCAACTCTCAAACCAAATTTATTTTTTGTTATTGATGCCTTTTGTTAAATTTCTTTGGAATTAAATTCATTTTGAGGCATTATTTTGTTTCAAACTTCAAAAATTCATTTCTGCCTAGCCATTGAGAGTTGGATCATGATTCTTCTTGCATTACATCTTGTATAGCATGTAGTTTATAGGATTAAATTGGCTTGAATTGATCTTGCATTTTCAATTTGTTTTGCATTTTTCTTGACAAGGTACCTTAAAACCCTAGCAATCTTAGAAAATTCATAACTTTCAATAGGTTAAGAGTTGGATCCCCTCCTTTGGGCAGTGAGTTTGTATAGGTCTAGGGTTCCTTTGATTGCATTTTCAAATTTTTATCATGTCATTTGCTTCTGGTTTTGGATTTTTTCTTTGTATGTTGCATATAACCCTAATTCATGCTCTCCTTTGCATCCATCTTCCATTTGCTTGCATACCATGACTTGCCATGACATTTTGTGCATCAATTTGATTCATAATATATCTTAGGACATATGAGAATCATGTTTGATCATTGCATCTTTCATTTTCCATGTTATGCATTCATATCATTTCATAAACTTTCATGAACTTTCATGGTTCAAAGCATGCTTCATTTGCATCCTCATCCTTGCATGATCATCCACAACTCTTTACATGTGTTTGCATCATCTCTTAGCATCATTTTCATCATGTGTATGATTCTGACTTTGGCCTTTGCCCATCCATATGCATTGTTTCATCTCATGTCTTCCCTTATGCATCTTGTACTAACTTTTCAGGTTAATGGTAAGTTTGTTTGGGAGGTGGATTTTCCTTCACCTCCTACCTCTTCTCACCTCATCATTTTGCATCCTTGCTGCATTTTTACTTGTCTTTTAGTGAGCTTGCTCACTTGTGCCTCTCTTCCCTCTTTTCTCTTCTCATCTCATCCTTTTCTATGTTGCTTCTCCTTGGTGGCTTCCTTGAAGATTTCTCCTCTTAAGCCTCACAAACCCTAGGACTTCCAAGCATGATAACATTTTAGGATTGTTTAGTCCCTCTTAGACTTTTACTTTTGTGTCTCTTTGAGTCTTCTCTTCTCATCTCATAATCAGGGACTAAACCCTAAAGGCTTTAAGGCTTTGTGATTAAGCTTATGCCTGCATCCTTCTATTAGGATGGAGTGTATAACTTTAATCCTAAGTGTTAAACCCTTAATGTGTTTAAATCCTTTAATAAATACATCTTAATAATCATCAAGACATCAAGCTTGTAACTTGGGCCTTGCACTAAGGTTCTAATTCTTCCTTAATTGGTTAAGAAGGACTAACCCTAGTGTTAATGGACAAGTCCCCCTCAAGCTTGTCTTACAAACCATAAAACTCATTTCTTCATCATATCATTATTTAAAATCCACTTAATAAAGGCTTTGTTTTGTCATGAGGTTAATCCCTAATCATGGATTAAGTTGAGGAGTTTTCCTCAGCTTAAACATTCTCATCTATTATCCTTCTATTAGGATGGTGTAATGAGTCTATTTAATCCTTGATTATGGCTTAATCTCATTACTTAACACTAAACAAAAACAAAAAAAACATCTAAATAATCACAAGTAGGTTAAGGATCTTAATCCTACATCAAAAGGTGATTAAGTGTGAGATACTGACTTCACACTTAAGGTCTTCTCATTACCCCTAATCAGAGGGAGGATGTGATGAGTTTAATAACCCATTTGTTTAGGCTTAAGCTCATTAACTTATGACAAACTTCAAAAAGCAATAAAAGACTGAAAACTAAAAAAAAAACAATAATCGCCTCCTTCGGGATTCTTTTCTCACCCCATTCACTCACAAACGAGAAATTGCTTCTTCCGTCTAATGCAAGACAATTTGCACCTGAGCCAGACAGGTCATACACTTGAGCATAGGCAAGTAAGTAGTTCACAAGTCAATTTATCCTTTCAGTCTCTTTGGGTCGAACTACGGTGTTCTGATTTCCTCATTGCACGAGAGGATACGTAGGCATAACTTAACAGTTATCAAACAAAAGTCTCTGTATATCCCCCCTCTTTCCAGCTTTATTCTTTTAACCTCATGATCTTGAGCATTTCATTCTTGTTCTTACACTGACACTTCACATATACACTTCACTCCTCTTACACTGACACCTGTACATCCTTTTCCAGCTCTTTTATACACAGATTGCACTGACACTACCCCTTTAAAACACAAATCTTTTAAGCGTGTATCCCGTCGAGTACGGCAGACAATCTGGGTGCTAATACCTTCCCAGGTTGTAACCAACCCCCTTTCTCAGTCTCTCTGGTTCGCAACCGTTTTATCCGTATCCTTTCTAGGTCTATGTAGCATTACCTTTCCTCCGGGATAAAAATGCCTAGCTGGAGACTCTTTCTTTTCTCTTGAGTTCACCCCTGTGTGTTCTCATTTCTCCTTTCGCCGACCGTTCGCGTCTGTACCCCTTCTGACCTAGAGGTGTCATTTGGTGGGAGCGACAGGTATGAAAGCATGTCAAGTGATATGAATGTTCATACAAGAGATGGGAATACAAATGAAGCATATAAGAAACATGAAAGTTCATGAATGCATATGACATGAAATGAAAGCAAAAGTATGGCAAATGGATGATGCAATGATCAAACATGATTCTAATATGTCCTAAGATGTCTTACATGTCATGTGGATGCACAAAATGTCATGGCAAGTGCATGTATGCAAGCTTATGCAGGATGGATGCAAATGAAGATGCAAATTAGGGTTTATGCATAACATGAGATGCAAAATTCAAAATCAGAAGCAAATGGTAAGATAAAAAATTGAAAATGGAATCAAAGGGACCCTAAACCTATACAAGTTCACTGCCCAAAGGGGAAGGTCAGAAGCTTAACCTAGAAGGACTTATGAATTTTCTAAGATTCTATGGTTTTAAGGGTGATCCTAAAAGTAAAATATCAAACAAATTAAAAATGCATTATAAAAATGAAACAAAAATGTTTTTAGATGCTTGAAACAATGCATAACACAATGCAAAAAGAATCATTCACAAACTCACTTTGGTTCAAAAGTTATGAATTTTTGAAGTTATGGTTAAAAATATTCAAATTTAAGAACCCTAATTCAAATGAAAATTGTCAAGGTATGATCAAAACCAAAAAGAAATTTGTGTTGTGAGTTTGTAAATGTTTCTAAATGTTTGAAAATGTTCTCTGAATTTTTTTTGAGATTTTTAAATACCTAAATGTATATTTAATTAATTAATTCTCATTAACTAATTAAAAATAATCATTTAAATGATTTAAAAATAATTTTTTATGCAAAAAATAAAAATAAAAATATTTTTGGGTTCTGAAAATTAATAAAAGGTTTAATAAAAATTTTCAGAATTTTTTGATGTGTTTTACTATTTGTTAAAATTCGTAGAAATTAAATGAGAAAAAATGAAATAAAAACTAATTAAATGAAAAGTATGCTGATCTAAGGGCTGGAATTTGAATCTGGAAAGGGAGGGAAAGACCACGTGCGCATCTGGATGGCTGACATTCAAACTTGCCCTAATTACGTAATTAAACCCTAATCTGAACCCTAATGACTTTCAGGTGACCGAAACAGTGTTTCGGTCATCTTCTCCGGCGGCTCTATCACGCAATCTCTCTTAATATGCCATGAAACCTCACTAAACTCTCCAGAATCAATCATTAGACAACTCTAAACAAGAATCCAGCAACCAAAATCATTTATTTTCACTCAGGATCAAGAATCAAAGGCAAACGGAAAACACGCAAAAATTTCAGAAGCTTCATACATGCTTGGTTCTTACTCATTTTCAAAACTAAATAGATCATGATGATCAGTAAAGCATACAGAACATTTCTATAACAAGAAATTACATTTCTGGAAAATTTGTTCTTGAAGTTACCTGAAATGAAGCTTTTGAAAATGGCACGGTCTGGACCCTTCTTTGGTGCTTTTCTCCTTCTTTTGACTCCCTCTTGCTTCTGGAATGCTTGGCTGAAGCTTTTGTGGGCTCCTCTTGAAGATTGATGAAGTTCAGTTCAAAGGGGGAGGGAAATCGTGTTTTTGATATGGCTGTTTTTAGGGTAAGATGATGGGTGGGAAATGATCAGTGGTTGATGGTGAGTTGTTCTATGAAGTTTGTTTTAAGGTTTGTAGCTTGTGTGATGAGTTTCGAAGAAAAATGCATAAGAGGGAGTTTTTGTGGTTTCTGACTTGTGGGAGGATTCTGGCTTGCTTGTTGTGTGTAATGGCTTGTATTTGGTCCATGTATCAAGTCTTGATAGGTCAGAGAGTTGTTGGTGGCCTATGTTGATTGGTATGGTTCATTTGGCCTATGTCCTGCACAGCTTGATTCATGGGCAACAATGGAATTCAGAATGAGGCCAATTAGCAAGTGGATTGAAGTTTGTGGGGGGTTTTGCAAATTTCATGAAGTTTGGCCCTTTCTTGATTTCTTCATGCACAAGTCATGAAACTTGGGAATTCTTGGCACAAATATGACTTTTAGGCATTGCACAAAGTTTGTATGATGATTAGAAGTCACTTTGAGGTCACAAATTTGCTTGGCATGAGGTTTTGCAAAAATTCCTTCTTTGACATGAAACTTGAAATTATGTGATTTTTGCCAACTTTGGAAAGCCATAACTTGAGTTCCAAAATGAATTAGGTCTTGTTCTTGTACATTTTGAAAAGGTAATGATCCAATCTACAAATTTCATGACCAAGAATTATTCATTTGAAGCATTTTTGGTTGAGAAAGAGGAGGTTGAAAAACTTTCCCAAAATGGAAAGTTTACATTACAAGTCATTTCCATATTTGGCAACTTTTGGTCTAGCCCACTTTTCTTCAAATTTTTGAAGTTCAAACCACTTCAATGATCAAATAAAGACCATATGACTTCATTTTGATGAAAAATCCACTTTGGTTCCATGTTGGGGGGCCTCAGATGCCCTGATTTTGCTCTGACTTGCTCAAGAAGTTACCCAGTGATCAGATGACTTCCACAATGAATTTTTCCATAAAACTTGGTATGGATGATCCTTATATCATATAGAGACCAATAGAAACAATAATAACCAAAAATTTTGGATTTATGGCCTCTGAAACCAAAACCCTAATTTTAGGTCATCTGTGTAGTTAAACCTGGCTCTGCTTCCATGCCTTTGCCAGTTCTTGTGATTTTTCTGACTTCCTTGATCTTGGGAGGATATAATATGATGTTTTAACATATATGGACCCTCTTTGAGGTGATTTATGACCTTTGGAGTGGCTCAGATAGCTCTTGGATTGCTCAAATCACAAACCTTAGATGCAAATGACTTTGAACTAATGCAGTGAAGCAACAATGCAACATGATGTGATATGATTGAACTAATGCAAATGAAAAGATCACAAGCCATGGTGTGAACTTAGTGAGAGAAAATTTGGGGTGTTTACAGAAGTGAATTTTCCTTCACTTCTCACAATCTCTTCTCATCTCTCTTGCATTCATTGCTGCATTTTACTTTTGTATTAGAGTGAGCTTGCTCATTCATGTTCTTTCTTCACCTTCTTTCTTCAAGCAACTTATCTTCTTAAGTGAAGTAAGTTGACTTGTTTCTGTTGCTTCTCCTCCTTTCATCTTGTTCCTTCCTTGTTGGCTTTTCTTGAGGATTTCTTGCAAGCTTCATAAACCCTAGGAACACCCAAGCATGATCACAACTAGGGTTTGATTAATCCCCCATTAGTTTTACCTTTGTGTCATCTCTATATCTTCTCTTCTCATCTCATAATTAGGGACTAAACCTTAAAGGTTTTAAGGCTTTGTGATTAAGCTTATGCCTGCATCCTTCTATTAGGATGGAGTGTATAACTTTAATCCTAGGTGTTAAACCCTTAATGTGTTTAAATCCTTTAATCAATTCATCTAATAATCACTAAGACATCAAGCTTGTAACTTGGGCCTTGCATTAGGGTTCTAATTCTTCCTTAATTGGTTAAGAAGGACTAACCCTAGTGTTAATGGACAAGTCCCCCTCAAGTTGTCTTACAAACCATAAAATTCACTTCTTAATCTTACCATTAACTAAAATCCACTTTAATAAAGGCTTTGTTTTGTCATGAGGATAATCCCTAATCATGGATTAAGTTGAGGATCCTTTCTCATCTTAAATGTTCTCATCTATTATCCTTCTATTAGGATGGTGTAATGAGTCCATTAAATCCTTGATTATGGCTTAAATTCATTACATAACACTAACAAGAACTCCAAAAAAATCTAAATAAATGCAAGTAGGTTAATGATCTTAATCCTACATCATGGAGATTAAGTGTAAGTGTAAACACCCCAAATTTGCCCTCACCCATTCACACCATGGCTTGTGATCATTTCATATGCATAAACACAATCATAACATCTCATACCACATTTTTGATTCACTGCATAGGTTCTAAGTCATCTGCATATAGGGTTTGTGATCTGAGCAATCCAAGAGCTTCTTGAGCCACTCCAAAGGCCATCAATCACTTCAAAGGGGTCCATGTGTGTTCAAGCATCATATTATATCCTCTCAAAGTCAAGAATGTCAAAAAATCACAAGAACTATGAATGGCATGGAAGCAGAGCCAGGTTTGACTGCACAGATGACCTAGAATTAGGGTTTTGGTTTCAAAGGCCATAACTCCAATTGTTTTGGTCATTCTTGTTACTATTGGTCTCTATATGGTATAGGGAGCATGCATATCAATTTTCATGAAGAAATTCCATGGGGAAGTCATCTGATCAAGAGTTGACTTTTCAAGCAAGTCAGTGTAAAATCAGGGCATCTAAGGCCCTCAATGACCCAACCAAAGGTTGTTCTTCATCATTTTGATTGTATATGATCTTTATTTTATCATTGAAGAAGTTGGAAGTTCACAAAATTGAAGAATTTCAAGTCTTTTGCAAAGTTGACTTTTTGGGCAAATTTGACTTTTAATGAAATTGCCATTTTAGGCAACTTTTTCAACCTTTACTTTTTTGATTCAAAAAGCTTCAAATGGAAAAACTTTGGTCATGAAAGTTGTAGAATGGATCATTCCCTTTTCAAAAAGTACAAGAACATGACCTAATTCATTTTGGATCAAAAGTTATGGCCTTGCAAAGTTGAGCAAAATCATTAAAAATTCACTTTTGCACCAAATGGAAAACTTGCAATTTCTCATGGCAATCCTTTATGTGACTTCAACATGACCTCTAATCATCATACCAATGCTACACATGACATAAAATCAGAATTGGCCCAAGGAATTTCTCATTTGTGTGACTTGATTTTCAAGAAATCCATAAGTCATTTTCATAAAGATGCAAAGAGGAATTTTTGGCAAAATCATCCTCAAAGGAGTTATGTGATCACTAATTGGTTTCTATACATTGCCATGACCAAATGAAGTATCATACACCAAAATTCAGCAAGGATTATCTCATGTACATAACCAAAAATCATGAAATAACACAAGTGGGCAAGTTGCTAAATCTCCCTCAACTCATGATCCAAATGTAGCTGACTTTCACAAGCAATCCAAGGGTCATCCTTGACTCAAGCTGAAGCAAGACAAGCCCTTAGACTGCTGCTGCCATAGCCCATGCTGCAAGTACAAATCAACTTGACTTTTTGGCCAAAACCCCCATACTCTTGGAATAGTGATCAGCCACCTCTACTGACCTGCTCCACAGGCTACTCACACATCATGGGAGTGTTATAGCAACTCATTGGCCATTGAAACAACACACAATACAGCCCTCACAAAAATCTGTCAAAAACTCCTCTTCTTCGAATATCTCTCTACAGCCATCAAACACTCATTTTCTCTTCACCAACAAATCATACACACTCAAGAGAACCAGAATCCACCATTGAAGCAGCTTGAAACCCTACAAATCCTGACTGTGAAACCTGCCATATCAGAACTCAAACTCTCAAATTAGCCACCCACAAAGGATTGTGAGCATTCCATTGGCTTCACGGGGTTCAGAGGAGACATTCTGCATCAAAGAAAGGTCTGGAGAGCTCATATCCATAGCTCACCACTTCAGGTAGCTTCAAATCTCAAACTTTTCAGAGCTTGTTTTTTATGTTACAAATAGAAAGTGCATGTCTTGCTGATCATGATGGTATCTTTAGAATCAAAAATAATGAAGAAATGAGTATTTGGTTGCTCTCTGAAATTTCACCCGTGAATCTTGTTGGCTTCGATTCCCTCTGTTCTTGGGTTATAAATGTTGTTTGAGGGGTGGTTTGAATGGGGTTTGGGTAGAGGATCATTTCCCTGCTTTCAATTTGGTGAATGGTGGCCTGTAGCATGTTTTAGGGTTTCAAACCCGCCGGAGAAGATGACCGGAGCTTCCCTCCGGTCACCTGAAAGTTGTTAAGCCCTAACCCTAATTAGCGTGCCAGATGCATTCGTGGCCGTTGGATATGGATTAGTTTAAGTTTTGGATGGTTCAGATTGAGTCATTAAACCCTAACCTGTTTTAATTAATTTAATAAATCATAATTAAATTAATTAAGCCAGAAATAATCCTGACCCTTGATTCACGCGCGCAGTCAAGCCCTTTCTCCCAGATTTGAATGTCATCCTTTGGATTGGAATACTTTTCATTTTCTTTAATTTTAATTCATTTGTTTTATATTTCTTTTGTCCATTTATTTTAAAATAGCAAAAATTATTCAAAAATTCTGAAAATTTTTATATAAACTTTTATTAATTTTCAGAAACCAAAAACATTTTTATTTTTATTTTTTGCATTAAAAAATATTTTTAAATTATTTAAAAGTTTATTTTTAATTAATTAATGAGAATTAATTAATTAAAAATACTTTTAGGAATTTAAAAATCACCAAAAAATTCATGAAACCTTCATAATCATTTAGAAACATTGTCCAACCCTCAAACCAAATTTCTTTATTGATCTTGATGTCTTTTGAGAATTTTTCATGGAATTAAAATCATTTCAAGACATTATTTTGATCCAAACTTCAAAAAATCATTTCTGCCTAACCATTGAGAGTTGGACTTTGATTCTTTTTGCATTGCATTTTGTTTAGCATGTAGTTTGTGAGATTAAATTGGCATGATTTGATCTTTCATTTTCAATTTGTTTGGCATTTTTTTTGTTAAGGTACCCTAAAACCCTAGAAAACTTAGGAAATTCATAACTTACATTAGGTTAAGAGTTAGAACCCCTCCTTTGGGAAGTGAGTTTGTATAGGATTACGGTTCCTTTGAGTGCATTTTCAATTTTTCATCTTGATGTTTTCTTCTGATTTTGGTTTTTGTTTGATGCATTGATCATAAACCCTAATTTGGGCTTCCTTTTGCATTCATCTTGTATTTGCATTCATACCTTGACTTGCCATGACATTTTATGCATCCATTTGATCTATTGGACATCTTAAGATATGTTGAAAGCATGTTTGATCATTGTATCATGTATTTGCCATGTTGTATGTCACTTGCATCTCATAACTTTTCATGTGTGTTCTTGGTTCTAAACTTGCTCCATTTGCATCCATTTGTTCATGTGATCACCCCCATGTCTTGCTTCATGTTTGCACCATCTCATAGCATCATTATCATCTCATGTATGCTTCTGGTTTTGGTTTGTATCATGTCATTCCATCTCATGTTGCATTGCATTGCATTCTTTTCACTAACTTTTCAGGTGGTAAGCAACTTTGAGAAGTGAATTTGCCTTCACTTCTCACATTTTCTTTTCATCTTTTTATGCATCCTTGCTGAATTTTGTTATGAGTTTGAGATTGAGCTTTCTCATTCTTTTTTTACTTTCTTTCCTCAAGTGACTTGTCTTCTTAAATGAATCAAGTTACTTTGCTTCTCTTGGCTCCTTTCATCTGCTTCCTGGTGGTTCCATTGAAGATCTTTCTTGTAAACCTCACAAACCTTAGGAACAACCAAGCATGACAATGATTAGGGTTTTGATTAGTTCCCCACTTAGTTTTTACCTTTGTGTCTCATTGAGTCTTCTCTTCTCACCTCATAATCAAGGACTAAACCCTAAAGGCTTTAAGGCTTTGTGATTA
Source organism: Lathyrus aphaca (assembly GCA_963966055.1). Taxonomy (NCBI): domain Eukaryota; kingdom Viridiplantae; phylum Streptophyta; class Magnoliopsida; order Fabales; family Fabaceae; genus Lathyrus; species Lathyrus aphaca. The sequence continues at coordinate 122,764,807 of OZ014523.1, read as the reverse complement.
AGCTTATGCCTGCATCCTTCTATTAGGATGGAGTGTATAACTTTAATCCTAAGTGTTAAACCCTTAATGTGTTTAAATCCTTTAATCAATTCATCTAATAATCATCAAGACACCAAGCTTGTAACTTGGGCCTTGCATTAGGGTTCTAATTCTTCCTTAATTGGTTAAGAAGGACTAACCCTAGTGTTAATGGACAAGTCCCCCTCAAGTTGTCTTGCAAATCATAAAAATCACTTCTTCATCATATCATTAACTAAAATCCACTTAATAAAGGTTTTGTTTTATCATGAGTTTAATCCCTAATCATGGATTAAGTTGAGGAGCTTTCCTCAGCTTAAACATTCTTATCTATTATCCTTCTATTAGGATGGTGTAATGAGTCTGTTTAATCCCTGATTATGGCTTAACCTCATTACTTAACACTAAACAAAAACAAGAAAAAACATCTAAATAATCACAAGTAGGTTAATGATCTTAATCCTGCATCAAGGTGATTAAGTGTGAGAAGCTGACTTCACACTTAAGGTATTCTCATTACCCCTAATCAGAGGGAGGATGTGATGAGTTTACTAAATCCATTGGTTTAGGCTTAAGCTCATTAACTTATGACAAACTTTCAAAAGCAATAAAAGACTGAAAACACAAAAACAAACAATAATCGTCTCCTCCGGGATTCTTTTCTCATCTCACTCACTCATAAACGAGAACTTGCTTCTTCCGTCTAATGCAAGACAGTTTGCACCTGAGCCAGACAGGTCATACACTTGAGCATTGACAAGCAAGCAGTTCACAAGTCAATTCATCTTTCAGTCTCTTTGGGTCGAACTACGGTGTTCTGACTTCCTCATTGCATGAGAGGATACGTAGGCATGACTTAACAGTTATCAAACAAAAGTCTCTGTATATCCCCCTTCTTTCCAGCTTTATTCTTTTAGCCTCATAGTCTTGAGCATTTAATTCTTCCCTTGCACAAACACTCTTATACTTCACTTCACTTTTCTTTTACACTGACACCTGTACATCCTTTTCCATCTCTTTTATAAACAGATTGCACTGACACTACCCCTTTAAAACACAAATCTTTTAAGCGTGGATCCCGTCGAGTACGAAGGACAATCTGGGTGCTAATACCTTCCCAGGTTGTAACCAACCCCCTTTCTCAGTCTCTCTGGTTCGCAACCGTCTTATCCGTATCATTCTAGGTTTATGCAGCATTACCTTTCCTTCGGGATAAAAATGCCTAGCTGGCGACTCTTTTCATTTCTCGTGAGTTCACTCTTGTGTGTTCTCTCACCCTCCTTTCGCCGACCGTTCGCGTCTGTACCCCATTTGACCCGGCTTCATTTGGTGGGAGCGACAGCTTGGCGACTCTGCTGGGGAACCTTATACTGCAACCAGGGCTTCTGGTTCTTTTTGTGGGTTCCTCCTAGCGCTTGTTTGATTTGTGTTTACTGGGGTGTTATGTGCTATTTGTGTTTGTATATTTGTATTTATTTTTTCTTTATGTACAGTTGTTTTACTGCTTTCTTTACAGCTTTACATATATCATACTATCATACTGTCTGGCTGGATCTGGTTTGCTGCTTTGGTGAGTGGGGTTTCTATTGAGAGTTGAGGTCCTATACCTGGGACCTGAGTGACACCTAGGCTAGAGTGGTTCATGTTCTTTCCCATTCCATTTCGGTCTGGTGCGGGAATATGAAACACGGTTCAGATATGGGTTTCTTCTTGAGAACTCTGTGCTACAGATTTCCTGTAGTGCTAGGGCTATCTGGGAAGCCTGCTAAGTCTGGATGACCTTTAGTATTGACCTTCAGAAACTGAGGTGAACTGGAGGAGGATCTTTTATGGTTATTGTAAACATTGTACCTCCGGGTTGGAAGTGTTTACACTTCTCATAACTGATCCAAGTCTGAGGATCCTTGTTTTAGAACACCACCTGTGAGGGGGTTGGGCTGTTTACAGGTTTGCAGGAACCCTTGGCCACATCATACCCTGTTACTTATTGTGTTTAAGAATGCTTCACTTTGGACAGTTCTTGTGATTTAACACTGGACATGTGACTCTTTATTTGAGTCCCCCACCTTGGTTACTGGACTTGTGAACCTTCATCTGGATTTCTTAAACATACATGGACCTATATCAGAGCACTTGATCAGATCCAGCTCAGTCACAAACCCTTGCATATCATTCGCATACATCACCATTGCATCATTTTAACATTTGCATATTTGTTTTTCAGGGTATCCATACTTTATTTTGGCTTGGTTTTGACCCCTTCATCAGCATAGACTTATCTTCATCAGTATCTGCTTCAGCTATCCCCATCTGCTACCTGCTTCAGTCACCTGCATCACCAGTCTCAGCCTGTCAGTGGTCCTTCTTCTGGTATCAGTCATCATCAGCATCTGTCTCAGCTTTTCTTCAGCAACATGGCACCCAAGAAGAGCAACATCTCATATCATTTCTTTCAGCCTGAGCTAGCTGACATCAGGAAGATCCAGGTTTTGATTACTCCAGACCATATACCACTATTCAGAGAACATTATGGAAGCATACTTGATGTGGTTATGGATTTGGACCCTTCCCAGAGGAGCTTGATTCATACTTGCCTGCAGTTCTATGATCCCCCTCTGAGGTGCTTCACCTTTCAGGATTTTCAGTTGGGGCCTTTATTAGAGGAGTATTCATCATTGGTTGGTGTACCTATCAGGGGTGGAGTCCCCTTCAACCCTGAGATGGCTTTTCCCAGTAATGAAGAAGTGGAAAAGGCATTATATCTGGAACCTTGTCTGATTGGGCAGAACATGGCTACCAAGGCTGGGATCTCTGGTCTACATTTGGATTTCTTGACTTCCCAGGCCACCCTGAAGGCCTCCTCAGGAGAATGGAAGGCAGTCTGTGCTTTATTGGCCCTTAGCATATATGGGATCATATTATTTGCAGATGAGCCTAAGTTCATTAGCAAGAATGCCATCCATCTTTTCATCCTGAGGAACCCAGTGCCCACCTTATTGGGAGATTTCTACTACTCTGTTCACCAAAGGAATGAAAAGCAGAGAGGAAGATTGGTGAGGTGTTGTGCTCCCCTGTTCCATACCTGGTTGCTCAGACACTTGCCCAAGACTGATGAATTTTTGAACCCTCACCAGCAGAGGAACTGGGCTAGAAGACTCACTACTTTAACTTCAGCCGATATCAGATGGTGCACTGAAAGCACAAAAGGCAGGGACATCATTACCAGTTGTGGGCAATTTCCCAATGTACCCCTGATAGAAGTAAAGGGTTGCATCAACTACAACCCTCTGCTATTCAAAAGACAACTGGGCTATGCATTGGTCCACACTCCTAAGGCACAAGACTTGGCTGAGACCCTTTACTGTGAGATTAAGCCTAGTCTGGCTATTGTCAGGCAAGCGTCCTGGGTTTGGGACAATGTCCAGACTAAAGGAGTAACCATTCTTGGGAGATGCAACAATGTAGCCTCAGCACAGTACTATGAGTGGTCCCATGCCAGGGCTCAATTTGCTGGGATGCCCTTCACCATGGAAGATATACCTGGACCATCCTCAGCATCACCTCCTGTCACTGTCAGCTTAGAGGAGTTTGAGAAATTGAAAGAGAGGAATGAGAAGCTGACTCAGGCTCTGCAGAAGACCCTCTGGGAGAGGAGTGATGGTCGGCTGGACATTGAGAGGTTAGAAAAGCTAAAGTTGGAGCATCTGGCCAGGATTGAAAAGTCAGAGGATTACATCAAGAAGTCTAGGGCTGGAGAGCAGATCTTGAAGAATGCCTGCAAGGAAGCTCAGTTCCAGAAGGCCAGGACTGATTTATATCTGAAGGAGAGTCAAGCTAGGTGGGTCAGGATCACCAAAGCTCGTACTCTGGAAGATAAAAGGACTCAGGACAAGATTGAGCAGCTGGAGGCTAGTGCAAAAGAGCAACAGGAAGCCCTGCTAGCAGCCCAAAGAGAGATCTCAGAGTTGAAGATTAGAGCTGGTGTGAAGAGGTCAAAAGACCAGAGTCAACACAAGAAGCTAGCTGCAGCTGTTACTACCAGGAATCTCCTTATCAGGAACCTCACAGAGCGTCCAGCTGATCCTGTGACTGAGGCACTTCTAAAGGAAGTTCAGGAGGATGAGTTTGGTCTTGGTGTCTAACTTTTGCTTGTTGTTGCTTTCATTTCATGTACTTTTATTTTCTTATGTTGTATTTTGACCCCTCGGGGGCATGTATTGTAAAGAACAACTATGTATTATTCACCTTCTGTAATATATGTATTAGTTTGTTCTATCTGAGTTTCTTTCAAGCAAAGCCACAAGCATCTTCCTCAGGGGTCTGGAAAGGTCAAAACCAAGTGCCAAACCGGATACCTTGGAGACAAATAAGCATACTGCATTGCATGCTAACCTTTGTTTGTTTTGTAGGTTTGTTTTGTTTTTTTTACTAACTCTGTTGTGACTTCAGGAACTATTGCTCGACGACGGGTGTTCCCACTCAACCGTCCACACAAATATCCTACCCGCAACAACCTTCCGGGTATACGGATGGACCAGGTACAACAGGACCTTACAGAGGTCAGGAACCAAATGGCCAATGAGAGATTGGAAATGAGGAATCAGATGACACAATTTATGGAGGTGATGAATAGTTTAGCTCAAAGCCAAGAGAGATTAAGGGCTTTGGTAGAGAGGCAGACTCAGGAAGATCCCCATCTAGGGACTGGTGGGACAAGCAACAACGAGAGGGTTCAACCTCATATCAACCCACCTGTATTTGGACCCCACCTTCATCCAGAGATCAACATCCCTGCTAATGTACAAGGGAATGCTACTACAGGTAGAGTGCTGCAAGAAGACCCCCAGGAAGATCAGTTCACGGTAATGGGTGCTGGGGATGAAGCCTATGACAGAAGACTAGATGAAATTGCTGAAAAATTAAGGTCCTTGGAGTCTCAAAACTCCTTGGGTTTTGATGTTATGGACATGGGCTTAGTGGACGGGGTCAGGATTCCCCATAAGTTTAAACCACCATGCTTTGAGAAGTACAACGGGACTTCCTGTCCACGGACCCACTTACAATCCTTTCTGGGGAGGCTGAAGGCATATACCATGGATGAAAAACTATGGATGTTTTATTTCGAGGATAGCTTGATAGGAGCTTCAAGGGAATGGTACTCTCATCTGACTAGAGCCACCATCAGATGTTGGAAAGACTTGGCAGAGGCCTTCATTAGACAATACCAGTATAATTTGGATATGGAACCCAACAGGACCCTCCTGATGGGAATGTCACAGTCATCCAGGGAAAGCTTCCGGGAGTACGCCCAGAGGTGGAGACAGCTAGCTGCTGCTGTCCAACCACCCATGTCAGAAAGGGAGATGGCTGATATGTTTATGAACACCCTCCAAGGGACATACATTGATAGTCTAGCTGCCTTTTCTTCTACCAGCTTTGCAGATGTCGTTATAGCTGGAGAAAGAATTGAGAGCCTATTAAAGATGGGCAAAATTTCTGACAACGGTGCCAGCTCATCCAGCAACACAAGGAAGCCTTTTGTGGGCCCAAGAAGAACTGGTGAAACCAATGCTATCCATACCAACAGGGGCAGACCCCAATATGTTCGTTGGTCTGTGGCAGCAGTCACCATTCCCGCCTCAATTCATCCACAACCAGCTTATCAACCACAGCAACAAAATTATCAGCAACAAACTCAGTATCCTCCTCAGAGAAACTACAACAACACCAGCAACAACAATCAGCAAAGACCGTTCCAACAGAGACCTTCTCAGGCCAATAGGGTGATTGATCCGATCCCTATTCCCTATGCCACATTATTGCCACAACTCCTAAAGCTCAACCTGGTCGAGCTAAGGACGTTGGCACCTCCAGATCCTACCAGTCTGCCCAGAAATTATAACGCCAGCGCCAGATGTGCTTTTCACTCAAATGCACCTGGCCATAGTACAGAGAAGTGTAGAGCTTTGCACATGAAGGTACAGGACTTGGTAGATTCTAAGGCTCTAAATTTTGCACCACCACCAAATGTTAACAAGAACCCTATGCCAAACCACGGAGGCCCCAGAATTAATGCTATTGAAGAAGACAAGCCGTCTTACTTGATAACCAGTGTGGGTCAGATTCGGACACCCTTGGTAGAGATTAAAGCTCAACTCCTTGAATGTCAAATATTCCCGGGATGTGAGCTAGGGTGTGCTTATTGCAACATTTCAGTGAATGGTTGTGATAACTTGAGAGATGGCATAGATGGTCTCATCCAGAGTGGCCTGCTTCAAATCACAACATCAATACCTACCAATCCAGCAATCTCCTTAACAACAATTCCCGAGTCTTCTACAAATACAACAACCATTGTTCCAAACAACTCTTCGATCTCATCAACAAATGCTTCATCTGTTTTTTCAACGGACCAAATATCAGCAAACATCCCTCCTACAACTTCAGCACCCCTTCATTCAGAATCTCCTACAACAACAACACCCATCCATTCAACAATGTCTCCTACAACTTCAACAGCAAATGTCTCAACGGTTACAATTTATTATGATCCTGAAAATAATTCTGCCTACAACTCACGAAGCGCCACTCCTATCAGAGCACCAGTCACAATATACCATGATCCACATACTATCATGATCCCTTCTGCGGTTTCCATCAGTCCAGTCACTATCACAGTGCCTGGGCCAGTACCTCATGAAAGCAGTAATGCCATCCCTTGGCATTACGGCTCTGATCTATACTGCGAAGGACAGAAAATCACTCTCGAATCATCAACTTCTCCACCACAAATAGACAATGTGGGAAGAGGCGGAGGCTTCACTCGAAGCGGACGTCTCTTTGCCCCGCAAATTCAAAGACCCACTGCTGAGGCAGAAGCTGCTGCCAAGGCAAAAGGGAAGAGCATGGTGCAAGAAGAGCAAATTGTTGAGGAGGCTTTGAAAACACCTTTTGATCAAGAAGTTGATGAATTCATGAGAATCATCAAGAAAAGTGATTACAAGATAGTGGACCAGCTTCACCAGACGCCTTCTAAGATCTCCATTTTATCATTGTTAATGTGCTCCGAGGCTCATCGGAACGCACTACTAAAAGTCTTGCACGCAGCTTATGTGCCAGAGGAGATCACAGTCAATCAGTTGGAAGCTGTGGTTGGGAATGTTAATGCTAGTAATGGATTAAGATTTACCAACACTGATTTGACTACGGAAGGCCGCAATCATAACAAGGCTTTGCACATTACCATGGAGTGTAAGGGTGCAGTTCTTTCCCATGTGCTGGTAGACACAGGATCATCCCTCAATGTCTTACCTAAAAAAGCCCTTGTGAAGCTAGAGTATGAAGGATTGGCGTTACGCCCCAGTAACCTGGTAGTGAGAGCCTTTGACGGTTCTAAGAGATCAGTTCTGGGAGAAATTGAGTTGCCTATAACTATTGGCCCGCAAACTTTCAAAACGACCTTCTACGTGATGGACATTCAGCCTGCCTACAGCTGTTTGTTGGGTAGACCATGGATTCATGCCGCTGGCGCAGTTACATCTACCCTTCACCAGAAGTTAAAATTCGAGTGGGAGGGCCAAGTCGTTACTGTTTGTGGGGAGGAAGATATTTTTGTTAGCCACCTGGCTACATACAAATACATTGAGATGGATGGGGAGATCCACGAAACTATGAGTCAAGGGTTTGAGGCCTTGAACATAAATGAAACATCTGCTGTACCTGGAACCTCAATGACATCTTATCAACAAGCCCGGAAGGTTGTTGAAGAAGGGACTGCCCAAGGCTGGGGCAAGTTGCTGCCTGTAGAGAAGAAGGAGGATAGATTTGGGTTGGGTTACAAACCAACTCAACAAGATCAAGCAGAGGCTGCTAAGAAGCCCAGCTTTGTTAGTGGGGGGATGCTCACCCCTGATGCTGTCAACAATTTGGAAGACGAGGATGAAAACGACCGCAACCTGGAGAGTTGGATACGTCCAAAGATCCCGGGGAGCAGTATCTCAAACTGGTCTTCCCAGGAAATTATAAGGGTTACTCCTGCAGAGTAATTATTATTTCCTGTATATTTTAAGCATGCATCAAGTCTTGCCTCTTGCCCAAGATTACAAGACTCATTTTGTAATCGGGCCATCTGTAGTTTTTGTGCAACAAGATTAATCAATGAAATATCCTACATCTTTTGCAAATGAGTCTTTTTCTTTTCCGCTCACTGTTTTTCCATTTTTCTTTTTGTACAAAAAAATAAATGGAAATGTTTTCAAAATGACGACTTTATTTCACTTTTATAAACAAGATTAAAATCAATCACTAAAATGAACAACTGAACCCTTGCAGAGAGTGCCTTCCAGACTGCACCGACAACAGCACGGCTATGACTTCGTATGACTTTGACAATCCAATCAATCAAGCTGATGAAGGGGTTGAAGAAGATTACGAGCTTCCTGAAGAGCTAGCCAAATTGTTGAGACAAGAGGAAAAGGTTATCACTCCTCATCAGGAGGAGGTCGAAACGATTAATCTTGGTACAGATGAAGATGTGAAAGAGGTTAAGATCGGGGCCTGCTTACAAGACTCAGTGAAGAGACAACTGATTGACCTACTTCAGGAATATATGGATGTGTTTGCTTGGTCTTATCAAGATATGCCAGGGTTGGACACCGATATTGTTATGCACAAGCTGCCTTTAAGAGAAGAATGTCCACCGGTTAAATAGAAACTGCGCCGTACTCGCCTAGACATGGCAATGAAGATCAAAGAAGAGGTACAAAAGCAGTGGGACGCCGGGTTCCTTGCTGTAACTAGCTATCCACCGTGGGTTGCTAATATTGTGCCTGTGCCTAAGAAAGATGGCAAAGTAAGGATGTGTGTTGACTACCGGGATCTGAACAGAGCCAGCCCGAAAGATGACTTCCCATTACCTCACATTGATGTATTGGTGGATAATACGGCTCAGTTCTCGGTATTCTCCTTCATGGACGGATTTTCAGGATACAATCAGATCAAAATGTCACCTGAAGACATGGAGAAGACAACCTTCATCACACCCTGGGGCACGTTCTGTTACAAGGTGATGCCATTCGGACTGAAGAATGCTGGTGCAACATATCAACGGGCTATGGTGACATTATTCCACGATATGATCCATAAAGAAATCGAATGTTACGTGGATGACATGATTGCCAAGTCCCTCACTGAAGAAGACCACCTGGTAAATCTGCTGAAGCTATTCAAGCGTCTGAGGAAGTACCAACTGAAGTTGAACCCCAACAAGTGCACATTCGGTGTGCGATCGGGTAAGCTGCTGGGTTTTATTGTGAGCGAGAAAGGGATTGAAGTTGACCCTGATAAAGTCAAAGCCATTCAAGAAATGCCTGCACCAAAATCTGAAAAAGAAGTTCGAGGGTTTCTAGGTAGATTGAACTACATCTCAAGGTTCATATCTCACCTTACGGCAACCTGTGAGCCCTTGTTCAAATTGTTGAGAAAAGAACAGACGGTCAGGTGGAACGAAGACTGCCAGAAGGCTTTTGACAAGATCAAGGAATACTTACAAGAGCCTCCAATCCTTATGCCTCCAGTTGAAGGAAGACCTCTGATAATGTACTTGACAGTATTAGAAGAGTCGATGGGGTGTGTGTTAGGCCAGCATGACGAGTCTGGTCGAAAAGAGTATGCAATATACTACCTAAGCAAAAAGTTTACCGACTGTGAACAACGTTATTCACTGCTCGAGAAAACTTGTTGTGCTTTAGCGTGGGCTGCTCGCCGACTGAGACAATATATGTTGACCCACACTACTTTATTGATCTCAAAAATGGATCCGGTTAATTACATATTTGAGAAGCCAGCACTTACCGGACGGGTTGCAAGATGGCAAATGATCCTCACAGAATATGACATCCAGTACACTTCTCAGAAAGCCATCAAGGGCAGTGTATTGTCTGAATATCTTGCTGAGCAACCTATTGATGATTACCAGCCTATGAGATTTGACTTCCCTGATGAAGACATCATGTTCATAAAAGCAAAAGATCATGAAGAACCTGTTCACACTGAAGGGCCTGACCCGGAAGAAGAATGGACTATGATGTTTGATGGGGCTGTTAACATGAATGGTCGTGGCGTTGGTGTAGTACTCATTACACCTAAGGGAGTCCACATGCCTTTCTCGGCAAAACTCACCTTCAACTGCACTAACAACGAAGCTGAATATGAAGCTTGCATTATGGGTCTTGAGGAAGCCATTGACCTCAGGATCAAGACATTGACTGTATTCGGAGATTCAGCTCTGGTAGTTAATCAAACCAATGGCAAATGGTACACCCATCAGGATCATCTGATACCTTACAGGGATTATACAAGGAGGTTATTGACTTTCTTTACAACGGTCAAGCTTGAGTATATCCCTCGGGACGAGAATCAGTTTGCAGATGCTCTGGCTACCATTTCATCAATGATCAAAGTTCAAGCTGCCAACTTCGTGCCTCAAATTTCGGTGTCCAGACTTGACAGACCAGCATATGTGTTCGCAGAAGATGTTGTCAAGGATGATAAGCCTTGGTTCCATGACATTAAGTGTTTCTTGGAGGATCAAACATACCCACCTGGGGCATCTTCCAATGATAAGAAGACTTTGCGAAGGCTTGTTGGAAGTTTCTTTCTGAACACTGATGGTTCCGTGTACAAGAGAAACTTTGATATGGTACTCCTCAGATGCGTTGATAAGACAGAAGCGGATTTGTTAATGCATGAAGTGCACGAAGGATCCTTTGGTACCCATGCTGGAGGGCATGCCATGGCTAAAAAGTTCCTAAGATCAGGTTTTTACTGGATCACAATGGATGCTGACTGTTGTGCCTACGCCAGAAAATGCCATAAATGCCAGATTTATGCGGATAAGGTGCATGTGCCTCCCAATCCTTTGAATGTGATATCTTCACCCTGGCCCTTTGCTATGTGGGGCATTGATATGATTGGTAAATTTGAACTGACTGCTTCGAATGGCCACAGATTCATCCTAGTTGCCATTGACTATTTCACCAAGTGGGTCGAAGCAGCTTCCTATGCAAATGTTACAAGGCAAGTGGTAGCCAGATTTCTGAAGAGAGATATCATCTGTCGATACGGAGTTCCCGAGCGAATAATTACTGATAATGGTTCCAACTTGAACAACAAAATGATGGCAGAGCTATGCCGGGGCTTCAAGATTCAACACCACAATTCTTCTCCTTACAGGCCAAAGATGAACGGCGATGTTGAGGCAGCTAATAAGAATATCAAGAAGATTGTGCAGAAGATGGTAGTTACTTACAAAGACTGGCATGAGATGCTACCATTTGCCTTGCATGGGTACCGCACGTCAGTCAGAACATCCACTGGGGCAACACCGTATCAGCTTGTGTATGGTATGGAAGCAGTCCTACCTGTCGAAGTTGAATTACCCTCCCTACGGGTATTGATGGAAGTTAAGCTGAACGAAGCAGAGTGGGTCCGATCCCGATACGAACAACTGAGTCTGATTGAAGAGAAAAGACTGGCTGCAATCTGTCATGGGCAGTTGTATCAGAAAAGAATGAAGAAAGCCTTCGATCAGAAAGTTAGGCGCCGAGAGTACCAAGTAGGAGATCTTGTGCTGAAGAGAATCCTCCCTCCTCATACAGACCACAGGGGAAAGTGGACTCCGAATTATGAAGGACCATTTGTAGTAAAGAATGTTTTTTCTGGTGGAGCACTGATGCTCAGTACCATGGATGGCGAAGACTTCCCGTCCCCTGTGAATTCAGATGCAGTTAAAAAATACTTCGCATAAAAACGACCCGCTGGACATAAAAACAGAATGTAAGTCCAGGCAAAAATAGGGCATCCCGGCGAGTCAAAAACAGAATAAAAGACTCGGGCAAAAATAAGGGAAAATAAACAAAAAATGTACACCCGCTGAGTTGAAAAGCCGCATTGGACAACTCAGGCAAAAATGGGTATCCCGATGGATTGAAAACCCGAAAGGGCGATCCAGGCAAAATAAGGGAATAAGCGAACAACTGCATTCTGAATTCGTCTGTATCGTTTACAACTTGGTAAGCTTCAAAAGGATCAAGCTTCTTTCAGAATCAACCGACTTCAGAAAGAAAAATGAGAAGAACGTCAAATGTCATACGAGTCATAGCAAGAGGGAAGCTCCTCGAAAGCGTCGTCAACATTGCCAGCAGTTTGTTTCTCAATTTGTAACAATCTCCTCATTTCAGGAGATATGTTTCTTTGACTGTATATTGCCAGTTCAGGGCGCATGAATTAATAAAATCAGATTTTCAGTCATGTTTCGTCTTGTACATTTTTATTTGCAAAAATGTCTGATGTCTTAAGAAAAACTGACTGCATGAATACAAATGTTTACCTTCAAAAATAAAAGTTACGTGCTTGCAGGAAATATACTTACTCTCAGAAGTGTCTAAACTCCTATAACGGAATCCGGTAAGGGATACCTCGGGATTACTTGTGCGTTTCTCTATCTTTGCAGGATTGCAGGTATCCGAAGCGCAACATGGGGCATGTAAGCTTCATCCCAGCAAGCTGGCAAATCAACACTCATTCTTAAGCACTCAAAGTGTTTTCTCCCCAGCTTAGTTTCCACTTGCTATTTCTCCCCAGCCGAGGTGCCAACCATTCTTCCTCCTCAGCTAAGTACAAAAGCCAGGGAACCACTTCCCCACAGAGCTTCAGCCTCTATCCAGACGAGCAACGCATGAAGGGATCACAACAGAGTGCCGAAAGCTTCTACAAACTCCCAGTTGGGTCCCTCATTATTTGAGACAGGACTATCAGTGACCTGTATCCCCAAGCAGATATCATCTCATCAGATCTACCAATGATCTCATCCCCAGCTGGGATGTCCTTTACAAACAGATCGGCCAGAGATCTTCGCAGCAACGGGATCCGAATCCCGGTTTGGTATCTTTGCATAATCATGGCATTCGCATCATACTCACCCACAAAGCGTAGCATTCCGTCTAATACGGAGCATTACGGCAAAAATCAAACACAATGTATAATCATAAGCCATGTTCTGAATCGAACACTTGTGAATAATGACAATCCATCCGCAATATATAGAATACCCCCCAGATTCCCCAGCAAACACAGTTGCCTTACATTCCCAAACACCAGTGTATACTACCCGTGGCACCCGTCCATGTAATATCTCCAGCAGAAAGCCAAAGACATCCTCTTTGCACTCACATGTACTTATATATATACATTTCCTTGACATTCGTCCATGTCATTCTCCCAGCACAGTAATGTAAACACTTTGTATATCAGATACTTGTTTATACTATACTCTTCTCCTTTTGACACTCGTCCGTGTCCCCCTCACCAGCAGGTTGAACACTCATCTATACATGTTACTTATACAGATACTCGTTCGTATCTTATATACACCATTTATATATCCCCGCAGATTCAACACTAGTCCATGTTCTTTGTTAACCAGTTGGTACTCGTCCGTACCATCATCTCAGAACATGTGTCAAGCGTTTGTTTCTACCTGATACTCGTCCGTATCATAGTCTTAAGGATGCTCGTCCGCATCTTTAAGCCATACACTGTGTCAAACACTCTTGTCTTCTTGAATATAGATACTCGTCTGTTTCTACTATTCCCCAGAAAAGTCCCTTCAGATTCAACACTCGTCTGTGTTCTCTGTTAACCAGTTGATACTCGTCCGTATCATCATCTCTGAACACGTGTCCGTATTTGTTTCTACCCGATACTCGTCCGTATCGTAGTCTTAGGGGTGCTCGTCCGCATCTTTGATCTATACACAAACATCTAAACACTTATACCTTTTGTTTCTTGGATGTAAACACTCGTCCGTGTTTACTATTCCCCAGTAGATCGCCAACGAAGTAAAATTTTCTCTTCTGACACTCGTCCTGTGTCATGATAAACTTTGAGAGCAGCCGTACCCTGCTAGGTGGTCATCCTCCACCTATTAATTATCGTCCTTCGTCATGCTCATCCGATGGCCGTCCCCATCGTTGATTTTCTATCCGACATTCGTCCTATGTCGTGATATTTAGCAGCCGTCCCCTGCTAGGTGGTCGTCCTCCACCTCTTGATGATCGTCCCTCATCATTTTATCCGATGGCCGTCCCCATTGTTGATTTTGGTTATCTGACATTCGTCCTATGTCATGATAAACCTTGAGAGCAGCCCTCCCCTGCTAGGTGGTCGTCCTCCACCTCTTGATGATCGTCCTTCATCATGCTCGTCCGATGGTCGTCCCCATCGTTGACCTTTTATCCGGCATTCGTCCTATGTCGCGATATTTTCGGCAGCCGTACCCTGCCAGGTGATCGTCCTTCACCTTAGATGACCGTCCCTCATCTTATCCCCAACAGAGCAGCCGTCCCCTGCTAGGTGATCGTCCTTCACCTTTGATGACCGTACCTCATCATCTGTTTATTTCATTTATTCTTTAACCCGATGGCCGTCCCCGTCGTGGTAACTTTTCCTTTTCCTGATGACCGTCCTTCATCAGTTTAGCCCGATGGCCGTCCCCATCGTTGGTTACTTTACTTTATGAACTTGATGGCCGTCCCCGTCATGTTTCATTAATCCCCATAGAATCTTACAGCTTTATCTTGATGGCCGTCCCCATCATAATCCCTTTTCCCCAGCATGTCGGCCGTCCCCGTCATTGCTTTATCTTCCGCACTTTTCCAGCATGTCGGCCGTCCCCGTCATTGCTCTTTACCCAGCAGCCGTCCTCTGCTCGACGGTCATCCTCCGTCGCCCACACTTTACAATATACTTTATTTTCTTTTACAATCTATGTCCCTTTTCTTCTTCATTCTGTGAGTGCAAATTTCGGTCTGTCTCGGGTATTCAACCACAAGTTATCTTGTTTGCCTGTTAAGCCATTGCTTACATCCTGCACAGCTAACTCATGTTTGAATAGGGGCAGCTGTAAACACCCCAAATTTGTCCTCACCCATTCACACCATGGCTTGTGATCATTTCATATGCATAAACACAATCATAACATCTCATACCACATTTTTTATTCACTGCATAGGTTCTAAGTCATCTGCATCTAGGGTTTGTGATCTGAGCAATCCAGGAGCTTCTTGAGCCACTCCAAAGGCCATCAATCACTTCAAAGGGGTCCATGTGTGTTCAAGCATCATATTATATCCTCTCAAAGTCAAGAATGTCAAAAAATCACAAGAACTGTGAATGGCATGGAAGCAGAGCCAAGTTTGATTGCACAGATGACCTAGAATTAGGGTTTTGGTTTCAAAGGCCATAACTCCAATTGTTTTGGTCATTCTTGTTTCTATTGGTCTCTATATGGTATAGGGAGCATGCATATCAATTTTCATGAAGAAATTCCATGGGGAAGTCATCTGATCAAGAGTTGACTTTTCAAGCAAGTCAGTGTAAAATCAGGGCATCGAAGGCCCTCAATGACCCAACCAAAGGTTTTTCTTCATCATTTTGATTGTATATGATCTTTATTTGATCATAGAAGAAGTTGGAAGTTCACAAAATTTAATAATTTCAAGTCTTTTGCAAAGTTGACTTTTTGGGCAAGTTTGACTTTTAATGAAATTGCCATTTTAGGCAACTTTTTCAACCTTTACTTTTTTGATTCAAAAAGCTTCAAATGGAAAAACTTTGGTCATGAAATTTGTAGAATGGATCATTCCCTTTTCAAAAAGTACAAGAACATGACCTAATTCATTTTGGATCAAAAGTTATGGCCTTGCAAAGTTGAGCAAAATCATTAAAAATTCACTTTTGCACCAAATGGAAAACTTGCAATTTCTCATGGCAAGCCTTTATGTGACTTCAACATGAGCTCTAATCATCATACCAATGCTACACATGACATAAAATCAGAATTGGCCCAAGGAATTTCTCATTTGTGTGACTTGATTTTCAAGAAATCCATAAGTCATTTTCATAAAGATGCAAAGAGGAATTTTTGGCAAAATCATCCTCAAAGGAGTTATGTGATCACTAATTGGTTTCTATGCATTGCCATGACCAAATGAAGTATCATACACCAAAATTCAGCAAGGATTATCTCATGTACATAACCAAATATCATGAAATAACACAAGTGGGCAAGTTGCTAAATCTCCCTCAACTCATGATCCAAATGCAACTGACTTTCACAAGCAATCCAAGGGTCATCCTTGACTCAAGCTGAAGCAAGACAAGCCCTTAGACTGCTGCTGCCATAGCCCATGCTGCAAGTACAAATCAACTTGACTTTTTGGCCAAAACCCCCATACTCTTGGAATAGTGATCAGCCACCTCTACTGACCTGCTCCACAGGCTACTCACACATCATGGGAGTGTTATAGCAACTCATTGGCCATTGAAACAACACACAACACAACCCTCACAAAAATCTGTCAAAAACTCCTCTTCTTCGAATCTCTCTCTACAGCCATCAAACACTCATTTTCTCTTCACCAACAAATCATACACACTCAAGAGAACCAGAATCCACCATTGAAGCAGCTTGAAACCCTACAAATCCTGACTGTGAAACCTGCCATATCAGAACTCAAACTCTCAAATTAGCCACCCACAAAGGATTGTGAGCATTCCATTGGCTTCAGGGGGTTCAGAGGATACATTCTGCATCAAAGAAAGGTCTGGAGAGCTCATATCCATAGCTCACCACTTCAGGTAGCTTCAAATCTCAAACTTTTCAGAGCTTGTATTTTATGTTACAAATAGAAAGTGCATGTCTTGCTGATCATGATGGTATCTTTAGAATAAAAAATAATGAAGAAATGAGTATTTGGTTGCTCTCTGAAATTTCACCCGTGAATCTTGTTGGCTTCGATTCCCTCTGTTCTTGGGTTATAAATGTTGTTTGAGGGGTGGTTTGAATGGGGTTTGGGTAGAGGATCATTTCCCTGCTTTCAATTTGGTGAATGGTGGCCTGTAGCATGTTTTAAGGTTTCAAACTCGCCGGAGAAGATGACCGGAGCTTCCCTCCGGTCACCTGAAAGTTGTTAAGCCCTAACCCTAATTAGCGTGCCAGATGCATTCGTGGCCGTTGGATATGGATTAGTTTAAGTTTTGGATGGTTCAGATTGAGTCATTAAACCCTAACCTGTTTTAATTAATTTAATAAATCATAATTAAATTAATTAAGCCAGAAATAATCCTGACCCTTGATTCACGCACGCAGTCAAGCCCTTTCTCCCAGATTTGAATGTCAGCCTTTGGATTGGAATACTTTTCATTTTCTTTAATTTTAATTCATTTGTTTTATATTTCTTTTGTCCATTTATTTTAAAATAGCAAAAATTATTCAAAAATTCTGAAAATTTTTATATAAACTTTTATTAATTTTTCAGAAACCAAAAACATTTTTATTTTTATTTTTTGCATTAAAAAATATTTTTAAATTATTTAAAAGTTTATTTTTAATTAATTAATGAGAATTAAATAATTAAAAATACTTTTAGGAATTTAAAAATCACCAAAAAATTCATGAAACCTTCATAATCATTTAGAAACATTGTCCAACCCTCAAACCAAATTTCTTTTTTGATCTTGATGTCTTTTGAGAATTTTTCATGGAATTAAAATCATTTCAAGACATTATTTTGATCCAAACTTCAAAAAATCATTTCTGCCTAACCATTGAGAGTTGGACTTTGATTCTTTTTGCATTGCATTTTGTTTAGCATGTAGTTTGTGAGATTAAATTGGCATGATTTGATCTTTCATTTTCAATTTGTTTGGAATTTTTCTTGTTAAGGTACCCTAAAACCCTAGAAAACTTAGGAAATTCATAACTTACATTAGGTTAAGAGTTACAACCCCTCCTTTGGGCAGTGAGTTTGTATAGGATTAGGGTTCCTTTGAGTGCATTTTCAATTTTTCATCTTGATGTTTGCTTCTGATTTTGGTTTTTGTTTGATGCATTGATCATAAACCCTAATTTGGGCTTCCTTTTGCATTCATCTTGTATTTGCATTCATACCTTGACTTGCCATGACATTTTATGCATCCATTTGATCCATTGGACATCTTAAGATATGTTGAAAGCATGTTTGATCATTGTATCATGTATTTGCCATGTTGTATGTCACTTGCATCTCATAACTTTTCATGTGTGTTCTTGGTTCTAAACTTGCTCCATTTGCATCCATTTGTTCATGTGATCATCCCCATGTCTTGCTTCATGTTTGCACCATCTCATAGCATCATTATCATCTCATGTATGCTTCTGGTTTTGGTTTGTATCATGTCATTCCATCTCATGTTGCATTGCATTGCATTCTTTTCACTAACTTTTCAGGTGGTAAGCAACTTTGAGAAGTGAATTTGCCTTCACTTCTCACATTTTCTTTTCATCTTTTTATGCATCCTTGATGCATTTTGTTATGACTTTGAGATTGAGCTTGCTCATTCTTTTTTTACTTTCTTTCCTCAAGTGACTTGTCTTCTTAAATGAAGCAAGTTACTTTGCTTCTCTTTGCTCCTTTCATCTGCTTCCTGGTGGTTCCATTGAAGATCTTTCTTGTAAACCTCACAAACCTTAGGAACAACCAAGCATGACAATGATTAGGGTTTTGATTAGTCCCCCACTTAGTTTTTACCTTTGTGTCTCATTGAGTCTTCTCTTCTCACCTCATAATCAAGGACTAAACCCTAAAGGCTTTAAGGCTTTGTGATTAAGCTTATGCCTGCATCCTTCTATTTGGATGGAGTGTATAACTTTAATCCTAAGTGTTAAACCCTTAATGTGTTTAAATCCTTTAATCAATTCATATAATAATCATCAAGACACCAAGCTTGTAACTTGGGCCTTGCATTAGGGTTCTAATTCTTCCTTAATTGGTTAAGAAGGTAGTGTTAATGGACAAGTCCCCCTCAAGTTGTCTTGCAAATCATAAAAATCACTTCTTCATCATATCATTAAATAAAATCCACTTAATAAAGGTTTTGTTTTGTCATGAGTTTAATCCCTAATAATGGATTAAGTTGAGGAGCTTTCCTCAGCTTAAACATTCTCATCTATTATCCTTCTATTAGGATGGTGTAATGAGTCTGTTTAATCCCTGGTTATGGCTTAACCTCATTACTTAACACTAAACAAAAACAACAAAAAACATCTAAATAATCACAAGTAGGTTAATGATCTTAATCTTGCATCAAGGTGATTAAGTGTGAGAAGCTGACTTCACACTTAAGGTATTCTCATTACCCCTAATCAGAGGGAGGATGTGATGAGTTTACTAAATCCATTGGTTTAGGCTTAAGCTCATTAACTTATGACAAACTTTCAAAAGCAATAAAAGACTGAAAACACAAAAACAAACAATAATCGTCTCCTCCGGGATTCTTTTCTCATCTCACTCACTCATAAACGAGAACTTGCTTCTTCCGTCTAATGCAAGACAGTTTGCACCTGAGCCAGACAGGTCATACACTTGAGCATTGACAAGCAAGCAGTTCACAAGTCAATTCATCTTTCAGTCTCTTTGGGTCGAACTACGATGTTCTGACTTCCTCATTGCACGAGAGGATACGTAGGCATGACTTAATAGTTATCGAACAAAAGTCTTTGTATATCCCCCTTCTTTCCAGCTTTATTCTTTTAGCCTCATAGTCTTGAGCATTTCATTCTTCCCTTGCACAGACACTCTTATACTTCACTTCACTTTTCTTTTACACTGACACCTGTACATCCTTTTCCAGCTCTTTTATACAGATTGCACTGACACTACCCCTTTAAAACACAAATCTTTTAAGCTTGGATCCCGTCGAGTACGACGGACAATCTGGGTGCTAATACCTTCCCAGGTTGTAACCAACCCCCTTTCTCAGTCTCTCTGGTTCGCAACCGTCTTATCCGTATCATTCTAGGTTTATGCAGCATTACCTTTCCATCGGGATAAAAATGCCTAGCTGGCGACTCTTTTCATTTCTCGTGAGTTCACTCCTGTGTGTTCTCGCACCCTCCTTTCACCGACCGTTCGCGTCTGTACCCCATTTGACCCAGCTTCATTTGGTGGGAGCGACAGTAAGGTGCTTACTTCACACTTAAGGTATTATCATTACCCCTAATCAGAGGGAAGATGTGATGAGTTTACTAACCCTTGGGTTAGGCTTAAGCTCATTTTCTTATAACAAACTCCAAAAGCAATAAAAGATTGAAAATACCAAAACAAACAATAATCGTCTCCTCCGGGTTTCTTTTTCTCACCTCATTCACTCATAATCGAGAACTTGCTTCTTCCGTCTAATGCAAGATAGTTTGCACCTGAGCCAGACAGGTCATACACTTGAGCATACACAAGTAAGCAGTTCATCAGTCAATCTATCTTTCAGTCTCTTTGAGTCGAATTACGGTGTTCTGACTTCCTCATTGCACGAGAGGATACGTAGGCATAACTTAACAGTTATCGAACAAAAGTCTCTGTATATTCCCCTTCTTCCAGCATTATTCTTTAAGCCTCATTGTCTTGAGCATTTCACTATTTCCTTGCACTGACACTCCTTCATTTCACTTCACACTTCTTTCTTGCACTGACACTTGTATTATTTCCCAGCTTTTTGCACACAAAATAGTACTGACACTACCCCTTTAAACACAAACTTTCAAGCGTGGATCCCGTCGAGTACGGCAGACAATCTGGGTGCTAATACCTTCCCAGGTTGTAACCAACCCATTTCTCAGTTTCTCTGGTTCGCGACCGTCTTATCCATTTCTTTCTAGGTTTATGCAGCATTACCTTTCCTTCGGGATAAAAATGCCTAGCTGGCGACTCTTTTCAGTTCATCTTCATGTTATCTCTTTCGCCGATCGTTCGCGTCTATACCCCTTCTGATTAGGTGTCATTTGGTGGGAGTGACAATATACTAAGGGCCAGCAGAGCACAAACAGTGTCCCACTTTCCTGCTGCAACATGAATGGTGGCCTGAGTAACCAAGAAGTCCAAATAGAGGCCTGAAATTCCAGCCTTGGTGGTCATATTCTGGTCAATGATGGTGGACTCCAAGTACAGAGCCTTAGCTATATCTTCATTCCTGGGATCAGTCATCTCAGGGTTGAAAGGAATCCCTCTCATGATAGGGACACCCAACAACATGGAGAACTCCTCTAGTAAAGGGCCCAACTGGAAGTCTGGAAAGGTAAAACATCTGAGTGGAGGGTCATAGAACTGAAGGCAAGTGTGGATTATACTCCTCTGTAATGCATCCAAGTCCATGATCATGTCCATAATGCCACCATAATGTTCCCTGAATAAAGGGACATGATCAGGAGTGATGAGTGTCTGAATCTGCCTGATGCCTGCCAAAGTGGGCACAAAGAAATGGTATGTGATGTTGCCCTTCTCGGAGGTGTCCATACTGATAATGGTGGCTGATGAAGATAACTGAGGAGAAACACTGATGGAGGCAATTGATGAAGGTGCTGAAGAGAATCTTTGATGAAGATGGCTGATACAGATGTATGAGTAGAAGAATATTCAAAACCAAACCAAAGATGATGTGGATACCCTGTAAAACAAATAGACAAATGTTAAAATGATGTGAAACGATGTATGATGAATGATATGCAAGGGTTTGTGATCAAGTGTTGGA
The DNA here is from genome assembly GCA_963966055.1 of Lathyrus aphaca. Lineage (NCBI taxonomy): Eukaryota > Viridiplantae > Streptophyta > Magnoliopsida > Fabales > Fabaceae > Lathyrus > Lathyrus aphaca. The sequence continues at coordinate 122,743,168 of OZ014523.1, read as the reverse complement.
TCTGTTATCTGCCTTGATAGGGTCCATGTGTGCTCATAAGTCCGGATGAAGGCTTAGAGAACCAGTAACCAGGTGAGGGACTCAAATAAAGAGTCACAAGTCCAGGGTTTCACAAGAACAGTCCAAAATGATGCAATCTTAAACAAAACTGGTAATAGGGTATGATGAGGCCAAGGGTTCCTGCAAACCTGTAAACATCCCAACCTCCTTACATGTGTTGTTCTAGAACAAGGATCCTCAAACTTGGATCAGTTATGAGAAGTGTAAACACTTATAACCTGGAGGTACAGTGCTTACAATAATCATAAAGGATCCTCCTCTAATTCACCTCAGATGCTGAAGGTACAAACTTAGCAGGCTTCCCAGATAGCCCTAGTACTACAAGAAATCCGTAGCACATAGTTCTCAAGAAGAAACCCATGTCTGAACCGTGTTTCATATTCCCGCACCAGACCGAAATGGAATGGGAAAGAATATGAAGCCACTTTATCCTATGTTTCACTCAGGCTCCCAATATGGAACCTTACTCACTCAATATCCCTCCCGCCAAGGCAAACCAAAGATCCAGCACAATGATATGATGATAATATGAAATGCATAAAAAGAACCAGAATCCCTAGTTGCTGTAAACACCCCAAATTTGCCCTCACCCATTCTCACCATGGCTTGTGATCATTTCATATGCATAAACACAACCACATCATCTCATATCTCATTTTTAATTCACTGCATAGCTTCTAAGTCATCTGCACTTAGGGTTTGTGATCTGAGCAATCCCAATGCTTCTTGAGCCATTCCAAAGGCCACCAATCAACTCAAAGAGGTCCATGTGTGTTCTTGTATCATTTTACATCCTCACAAAGTCCAAATTGCAGAGGAATCACAAGAACTAGGGTTTGAGTGGATGCAGAGCCAGGATGAACTGCACAGTTGACTGAAAATTAGGGTTTTGGTTTCAGAGGCCATAACTCCAAATTTTTTGGTCATTCTTGTTTCCATTGATCTCTATATGGTATAGGGAGTGTGCATATCAATTTTCATGAAGAAATTCCATGGGGAAGTCATCTGATCAAGAGTTGACTTTTCAGACAAGTCAGTGCAAAATCAGGGCATCTGAGGCCCCCAATGACCCAACCAATGGGTGATCTTCATCATTTTGAGTGTATATGATCTTTATTTGATCATGGAAGGAGTTTGAAGTTCATAGAAATCAAGAATTTAGGGTTTTTGCAAATGTTGACTTTTTGGGCATAGTTGACTTTTCAAGAATGCACCATTTTAGGTCAATTTTCAAGCCTTGATTCATGATCCAAAAAGGCTTCAAATGGAAAAACTTTGGTCATGAAAGTTGTAGATCTCATCTTTCCCTTTTCAAAAAGTACAAGAACATGATCAAATTCTTCTTGGATCAAAAGTTATGACCATGCAAAGTTGCCAAAAATCACTTATTTTCAAGTTATGCACCAAGTGGAAATTTTGCAAAGTCTTGGATCAAAACACATTGCAGCCTCTAGTTCACTACAAACCATTACACAAACATTTCCCTAAGTCATAAAATCAGATTTTTGATCAAGTTTGCCCATGGTTTAGTTCATGTAACTTGAATTTTTCACATGTGAACCAAAAGCTAGCCAACTTGCAAAAACCACTCATTTCACTTCCTACAACTTATGACATTGGAAGCTGACTTTGGCTAGCCTCTCCCTCACCTTTTGCTGCGCCAGCCATGCTTTGTCCTTGCCTAGATTTGGAGCCATGCCCTATCTTACACAAAAGTGGTTTTTGAGCAAAAAGTGATCTACCAATCCATAAAGCACAAGTCACATCAGCCAGCCAATCAGAATTGTTTATGATTTCAATTTGCAAGTTGAACATAGCACAAGCCAAGGCTGAAACACACACACTCATGACATTCACAAAAACTCACCTCATTGCAAGTTCCTTCGAAATTCTGTCCACAGCCATAAAACACTCAGACTCTCATCATCATTCAACTCACCACATCTCATAGACAAGAAACCACCAAAGCTCAAGCCTAAATCAAGCCTGAAAACTCCATTGCCATTATTCACCTCAAGCTGCAGATTCTATCGAATCTATCTCCACAAGCCACAAACACACCAACCAACACCACAAACTTTCTCAACATACTTCATAGATCACAAACAACTCCTTTTCACAGCCTGAAAGTGCCAAAATCATCATGGCCATTGTTGACTGAACTGAAGCAGTTCCATTCGAATCTCCTTCTCCAGCCAACACAAACTCATTTTGAGCATTCAAACACATTTGGGGGATCAAGTAGAGCAGCTTGCATCAAAGGAAGTGGCCAGAAAGTTCCTAAACTGAAAGCTCCAAATCTCAGGTAGCTCGAAATTAATTTTTCCAGAAATGGTTTTTTATGTTACAAACTTGTTCTTCATGATGCACTGATCATTCTGGTACCTTTAGTTTTTGAAATGGTTTTGTTTTGAGCATTTAATTTGTGTTTGAAGCTTACGAACCCTAGATTTTCTTTCTTTCGATTCAGCTTATTTAGGTAGAATAAATTTGTTTTAGGTTAGGGGTTTGATTCGTGAGAGGATAAGGATCATTTACATGTTCTTGGTTTTCATTTTTGGTACGTATTGAGAGGTTTTGAGATTTTCAGGTGAGCTTCTGGCCGGAGAAGACGACCGGAAGTCTTCTCCGGCCACCTGAGAGTGATTTGCCCTAATTACAGTCATTAACTTTAGTTTGAATGCTGAGCGTAGATGAGCGTTGAATGTTTGACTTCCCTCCAGTTTAGATGGCCCAGATGCGTTTGATTAACCCTAATCCACGTGTTAGGTCTAATTAATCCATAATTAATTTAATTAAGTCTGAAGCAATCCTGGCCCTCCACTAGCGCGCGCAGTCAACATGTTTGAATCCAGGAGCAATCTCATCCATTCAATCTGATTACTTCTCATTTTATTTGTTTTATTTCATTTTATTTCATTTAAACTTGCATGATTTATTAAAAATAGTCAAAAATTCATAAAAATTATGAGACTTTTTCCTTAAAGTTTTATTAATTTTTATGACCCAAAAATATTTTTATTTCATTTTTTTTCATTAAAAAAGTATTTTTAAATATTTAAAAGGTTATTTTTAATTGATTAATGGGAATTAATTAATTAAAAATACTTTTAGGTATTTAAAAATTACAAAAAAATTCATGAAATGTTCTAAGACATTTAGAAACATTGTCCAACCTTCAAACCAAATTTCTTTTTTGATCTTGATGCATTTTAAGAATTTTTCATGGAATTAAATCATATTTTGTGCATTATTTTGATCATATGTTTGAAAATTCATTTCTGCCTATTGGTGAAGGTTGAGACATTGATTCTTCTTGCTTTGTTTTTCCATTTGACATGTATTTTCAAGGATAAAAAGGCCATGATTTGATCTTGCATTTTCTAATTGATTGGCATTTGTTTTGATAAGAACCCTAAAAAACCCTAATAACTTATAAATTTCATAACTTATGATTGGCTAAGAGTTGAGAGCTCCCCTTTGGGCAGTGGTTTATTATAGGCCTAGGGTTTCTTTGGGTACCATTTTCCATTTTCTATCTTAGGGTTTGTTTCTGTTTTGAGTTATTATTTGATGTTTGTTCCATGAACCCTAATTTGGGCTTTCTTTTGCATCCTTCTTGCATTTCCTTGCATAACTTGACTTGTCATTGCATTTTGTGCCTTCTTGTGTTGCATTTGACATCTTAAGACATGTAGAAAGCATCATTGATCATTGCATTACATATTTGCCATGCCATTTGCCTTATATGCTTCATAACATTTCATGCTTGTCCATGCTCCTTAGCTTGCATCATTTGCATTCATAGGCCTTGTATGAACATCCCCATGCCTTACCTCATGTTTGCAGCACCTCATAGCATCATTTTCATCATCAACATGCTTCTGGTTTGGTCTAGCATCATGCCATTTCATTTCATCTTGCATTACATTGCATTTCTTTCTAACATTTCAGGTGGTAAGTAAACTGGGAAGTGAATTTGCCTTCACTTCTCATAACTTTTCTTTTCATCTCTCTTGCATCCATTGCTGCATTTTTATATGTGTTTGAGATTGAGCTTGTTCATTCTTGTTCCTCCCACTTTCATTCTTCAAGTGACTTGACTTCTTGAATGAAGCAAGTCACTTTGCTTCTCTTGATCCTGTTCATCTGCTTCCTGGTGGCCTTTGAAGATTGTTCTTGAAAACCTCACAAACCTTAGGATCAACCAAGCATGATAATGAATTAGGGTCTTGATTAGTCTCCCCTCATAGTTTTTACCTTTATGTCTCTTTGTGTCTCTCTTCTCATCTCATAATCAGGGACTAAACCCTAAAGGTTTTAAGACTTTGTGATTAGGGTTATGCCTGCATCCTTCTCTTAGGATGGAGTGTATAACTTTAATCCTAAGTATTAAACCCTTAAGGTGTTTGAATCTCTTAATCAATCCATCTAATAATCATCAAGACATCACACTTGTAACTTGGGCCTTGCATTAGGGTTCTAATTCTTCCTTAAGTGGTTAAGAAGGACTAACCCTAGTGTTAATGGACAAGTCCCCCTCAAGTTGTCTTACAAACAATAAAAATCACTTCATCATCATATCATTAAGTAAAATCCACTTAATCAAAGGCTTGTTTTGTCATGAGTTTAATCCCTAATCATGGATTAAGTTGAGGAGTCTTCCTCAGCTTGAACATTCTCATCTATCATCCTTCTTTTAGGATGGTGTAATGAGTCTATTTAATCCCTGATTATGGCTTAACCTCATTACTTAACACTAAACAAAAACACCAAAAACATCCAAATAATCACAAGTAGGTTAATGATCTTAATCCTGCATCAAAGGTGATTAAGTGTGAGAATCTGACTTCACACTTAAGGTATTCTCATTACCCCTAATCAGAGGGAAGATGTGATGAGTTTACTAAATCCATTGGTTTAGGCTTAAACTCATTAACTTATGACAAACTTTCAAAAGCAATAAAAGACTGAAAACTCAAATACAAACAATAATCGTCTCCTCCGGGATTCTTTTCTCATCTCATTCACTCACAATCGAGAACTTGCTTCTTCCGTCTAATGCAAGACAGTTAGCACCTGAGCCAGACAGGTCATACACTTGAGCATAGGCAAGCAAGCAGTTCACCAGTCAATTCATCTTTCAGTCTCTTTGGGTCGAACTACGGTGTTCTGACTTCCTCATTGCACGAGAGGATACGTAGGCATAACTTAACAGTTATCGAACAAAAGTCTCTGTATATTCCCCCTCTTTCCAGCACTTTTCTTTAAGCCTCATAATCATGAGCATACTCTTTCTTACACTGACACTATACATACTACACTTCACACTTTTTTTGCACCGACACCTGTACATTCCTTTCCAGCTATTTTTACGCACAGATTGCACTGACACTACCCCTTTAAAACACAAATCTTTTAAGCGTGGATCCCGTCGAGTACGACGGACAATCTGGGTGCTAATACCTTCCCAGGTTGTAACCAACCCCCTTTCTCAGTCTCTCTGGTTCGCAACCGTCTTATCCGTATCTTTTTCTAGGCCTATGCAGCATTGCCTTTCCTCCGGGATAAAAATGCCTAGCTGGCGACTCTATTCATTCCCCAGTGAGTTCACGGCTGTGTGTTCTCACTGTTCCCTTCGCCGACCGTTCGCGTCTGTACCCTCATCTGACCCCGTGTCATTTGTCGGGAGCGACAGCTTGGCGACTCTGCTGGGGACCCTTATATTGCAACCAGGGCTTCTGGTTCTTTTTGTGGGTTCCTCCTAGCGCTTGTTTGATTTGTGTTTACTGGGGTGTTATGTGCTTGTATGTGCTTGTATTTATTTTTGTTTATTGCTTTATGTACAGTTGATTTATTGCTTTCTTTATAGCTTTATATTTTCATACTGTCATACTGTGCTGGCTGGATCTGGTTTTTCTTTGGAGGGTGGGTGTTCCATTGAGAGTTAAGGTCCTATACCTGGGACCTGAGTGACACCTAGGCTAGAGTGAATCATATTCTTTCCCATTCCATTTCGGTCTGGTGCGGGAATATGAAACACGGTTCAGATATGGGTTTCTTCTTGAGAACTCTGTGTTGCAGATTTCCTGCAATGCTAGGGCTATCTGGGAAGCCTGCTAAGTCTGGATGACCTTTTAGTTTTGACCTTCAGAAACTGAGGTGAATTAGAGGAGGAATTGTTATGGTTATTGTAAACGCTGTACCTCCGGGTTAGAAGTGTTTACACTTCTCATAACGGATCCAAGTCTGAGGATCCTTGTTCTAGATCGCTACCTGTGAGGGGGTTGGGCTGTTTACAGGTTTGCAGGTACCTTGACCTCAGAATACCCTGTTACTTTGACTTTGTTAAGAATGCTCCATGTTGGATAGTTCTTGTGATTCCAAAACCCTGGACTTGTGGCTCTTTATTTGAGTCCCCCACCTTGGTTACTGGATTTATAGACCTCCATCTGGAATTATTGAACACACATGGATCTATACCAAGGCAGTTTAATCAGATCCAGCTCAGTCACAAACCCTTTTGCATTTCATTTGCATACATACTCATTGCATCATATTAACATGTGCTTATTTGTGTTTCAGGGTATCCACCTTTATCTGGTTTTGGTTTTGACCCCATCTGCAGTTTTGACTTACCTCCACCAGCACTTGCTTCAGCTGCCAGCCATATACTTCAGTCACTTGCACCAGCCTATCAGTGGCTCACTCCTCAGCATCTCCATCAGCACTTATTCTACTCAGTCTTCAGCATCATGGCTCCAAAGAAAAGCAACATCACTTATCATTTCTTCCAACCAGACTTATCAGACATCAGGAGGGTTCAAACCCTGATCACTCCAGAGCACATACCTCTGTTCAGAGAATATTATGGGGATATACTGGACTTGGTTATGGATATGGACCCATCTCAGAGGAGCCTCATCCATACCTGCATTCAGTTCTATGACCCTCCATTGAGGTGTTTCACCTTTAGAGACTTTCAGTTGGGTCCTCTCCTGGAAGAATACTCATCATTGATTGGTCTGCCTATCAGGAGAGAAATCCCTTTCAACCCTGAAATGGTCTTTCCCGGCAATGGAGAGATAGCAAAAGCTTTACATCTGGAGCCTGTTTTGATTGAGCAACACATGACCTCTAAAGCTGGGATCCCTGGTTTTCATCTGGACTTCCTAATTTCCCAAGCTAGTCTGAAGGCCTCCCTGGGGGAGTGGAAAGCTGTTTGTGCTCTGTTGGCCTTAAGTGTATTTGGAATTGTGTTGTTTGCAGATGAGCCTCGATTCATCAGCAAGAATGCAATCCACCTGTTCATCCTGAAGAACCCAGTGCCAACTTTGCTGGGTGATCTTTATTACTCAGTGCATCAGAGGAATGAGAAGCAGAGGGGGAAGTTAGTAAGGATGTGTGCTCCATTATTCCATACCTGGCTCCTCAAGCATCTACCCAGAACAGATGCATTCCTGAATCCTCATCAGCAGAGCAACTGGGCTAAGAGGCTCACTACTCTCACTTCAGCAGACATCAGATGGTGCACTCAGAGCACCAAGGGCAGAGATATCATCACAAGCTGTGGGCACTTTCCCAATGTGCCTTTAATAGGAGTCAAGGGAAGTATTAATTACAACCCTCTGCTGTTCAGGAGACAGCTGGGATATGCTCTAGTCCATACTCCCAAAGCACAGGACTTGGTGGAAACTCTCTACTGTGAGAACAAGATTAGTTTGGCTGTTGTTAGGCAGGCTGCCTGGGCCTGGGATCATGTTCAAACCAAGGGAATCACCATTCTGGGGAAGTGCAATAATGTGGCATCAGCCCAATATCATGAGTGGTCTTATGCTAGAGCCCAATTCTCTGGATTGCCTTTCACCATAGAAGACATGCCTGAGTCATCATCAGCACCACCCCCTGCTGCTATCAGTCTTGAGGAGTTTGAAAGCCTGAAGGAAAGGAATGAGAAGTTATCTCAAGCATTGCAGAAGACCCTCCGGGAGAGGAGTGAAGGTGTGAGGGAAATTGAGAGATTGGAGAAATTGAGGGTAGAACACTTGACTAAGATTGAGAAGTCTGGGGAGTATATCAACAAGTCTAAAGCTGGTGAGCAGATTCTGAAGAATGCTTGTAAAGAAGCCCAGTTCCAAAGAGCAAGAACAGACTTGTATTTGAAAGAGAGTCAGGCCAGGTGGGTCCGGATCACTGAGGCCCGTACTCTAGAAGACAAGAGAGCTCAAGACAAGATGGAGCAGATGGAAAAAGCCCTGGCAGCAGCCCAGGAGGAAATATCAGAACTAAAGATCAAAGCTGGGGTGAAGAAGTCCAAAGATCAAAGTCAGAATAAGAAATTGACTGCAGCTGTTGCAACAAGAAACCTTCTCATCAGAGGTCTTACGGAGCATCCGGCTGATCCTGTGACCGAAGCACTTCTTAAGGAAGTTCGTGAGGATGAATTTGGCCTTGGAGTTTGATCATTTGCTTGTTGTTGTTCCTTTTCCTTGTACTTTTGCTTTTTGTAATGTATTTTGGCCCCTTTGAGGGTTTGTGTTGTAAAACGAACAAGTTGTATTGTTTCACCCTTTGTAATATATTTGTGTTGGTTTCTATCTGGATTCACATCAAAAGCAACTTCAACAGCATCATCTTCAAGGGTCTGGAAGAGTCAAAACTGAAGGCCAAACCGGATACCTTGAGAACAAATAAGCATAACTGCATTGCATGCTAACCCTTTTGTTTGTTTTGTAGGTTTTTGTTTTGTTGTTGCTAACCTCTGTTGTGAATCTCAGGAATTATTGCTCGCCGCCGAGTATTTCCTCTCAACAGGCCACACAGGTACCCAACTAGAAACAACCTTCCGGGAATTCAGATGGATCAGATGCAACAAGACCTTACGGAGGTCAGAAACCAGATGGCAAACGAAAGGTTAGAGATGAGGACGCAGATGACGCAGTTCATGGAAGTTATGAACAACATGGCTCAGAGCCAGGAGAGACTGAGGGCCATGGTGGAGAGGCAAAATCAAGAGGAGCCTCATGTAGGAACTGCAGGCACCAGTAATAATGAAAGGGTGCAACCACATGTTACCCCCCCTGTGTTTGGCCCACATCTACATCCTGAGATTAACGTTCCTGCAAATGTTCAAGGGACAGCCACAGCAGCCAGAGTACTTCAAGAAGATCCTCAGGAGGACCAGTATACAGTAATGGGTGCCGGAGAGGAAACATATGATAGACGGTTGGAAGAAATAGCTGAGAAGTTGAGATCACTGGAATCTCAAAACTCTTTGGGGTTTGACGTCATGGACATGGGTTTGGTAGAAGGGGTCAGGATTCCCCACAAGTTCAAGCCTCCATGTTTCGAAAAGTATAATGGGACTTCGTGCCCCCGGACTCATCTGCAATCATTTCTGGGAAGGCTGAAGGCCTATACAATGGATGAGAAACTGTGGATGTTCTATTTTGAAGATAGCTTGACTGGAGCATCGAGGGAATGGTATTCCCATTTGACAAGGGCAACTATTAGATGCTGGAAGGACCTGGCAGAGGCCTTCATCAGACAGTATCAGTATAATCTAGATATGGCACCCAACAGGACCCTCCTAATGGGAATGTCACAGTCTTCGAGGGAGAGCTTCAGAGAATATGCTCAGAGATGGAGGCAACTGGCTGCTGCTGTTCAACCACCAATGTCTGAGAGAGAAATGGCAGACATGTTTATGAACACTCTCCAGGGAACGTATATTGACAGGTTAGCTGCTTTCTCTTCCACTAGCTTTGCGGATGTTGTTATAGCTGGGGAGAGAATTGAAAGCCTGTTAAAGATGGGAAAGATCTCAGACAACGGTGCAAGCTCGTCCAGTAGTACAAGAAAGCCTTTCGCAGGCCCGAGAAGAACTGGCGAGGCTAATGTCATTCACACCAACAGGGGTAGGCCCCAATATGCTCAGAGGTCAATAGCAGCAGTCACAATCCCTGCTCCAGCTCATCCTCAGCCGGTCTATCAACCTCCTCAACAAAATTTCCAACAACAACCTCAGTATCATCAGAATCAATATCCTCCAAGAAACAACTACAACAACAACAATAGCAACAACAATCAACAGAGGCCATTTCAACAGAGGCCCTCCCAAGCTAACCGAGTGATCGACCCGATCCCAATGTCGTATGCTGCCTTGCTGCCACAACTTCTGAAACTCAACCTAGTTGAGCTAAGAACGTTGGCACCTCCGGATCCCAACAGTCTACCAAGAAACTATGACTCCAATGCTAGGTGTGCCTTTCATTCCAACGCACCTGGTCACAGTACAGAAAAATGCAGGGCTCTGCATATGAAGGTACAAGACTTGGTAGACTCCAAGGCTCTGAATTTTGCACCTCCGCCCAATGTCAATAAAAACCCAATGCCAAACCATGGTGGTCCTCGAATTAACACTATTGAAGAAGACCAACCGTCTTATTTAATAACAAGTGTGGATCAGATCCGGACACCATTGGTGGAAATCAAAGCTCAACTCCGTGAAAACAATATATTTCCGGGGTGTGAACTAGGGTGCCCATACTGCAATATTTCATGGAATGGGTGTGAAGATTTAAGGAATGGCATTGACAGCCTTATTCAGAGTGGCTTGCTACAGATCACTACATCATTTCCGACAAATCCGGTAACTTCATCAACAACGGTTTCAGACACTCCTACAAATACAGCAACTATTGTTCCCGACAATTCATCAGCACCATCAACAAGCACTTCATCAGTTCTCCCAAATGATCAGTTTTCAACAGTTCCTCCTGCTACGACTTCAGCTTCATTCCATTTCGACTCTCCATCAGCAACAACAACAGTCCTTCCAACGGAACCTCCTACAACACCAGCAATCAATCATGAAGATGTCTCTACTGTGACCATATTCTACGATCCTGAAAATAACTCCGCCTACCATTCAGAAGGTGCTGCTCCCACTAGAGCACCAGTCACAATCTTTTATGATCCACAAACAATAACAGTCCCTTCAGCAGCAGCAATCAGTCCAGTTACCGTTACGGTGCCTGGACCAGTACCATATGAAAGCAATAGGGCCATCCCTTGGCACTATGGCTCCGACGTATACTGCGAAGGAAAAAGAATCACTCTTGAAACATCGACACCTGCACCACAAGTAGATAATGTGGGGGGAGGCGGAGGCTTCACTCGAAGCGGACGTCTCTTTGCTTCACAAGTTCAAAAACCTACTGCCGAAGCAGAAGCTGCTGCCAAGGCAAAAGGAAAAGGCCCAGTGCAGGAAGATCCAGCTGCCAAAGAAACCCTGAAGACTCCATTCGATCAGGAAGTTGATGAGTTTATGCGAATCATCAAAAAGAGTGACTACAAAATTGTGGATCAACTTCACCAGACGCCATCCAAAATCTCCATCCTCTCACTGCTTATGTGCTCCGAAGCCCATCGGAATGCACTACTTAAAGTCCTGCACGCAGCTTACGTGCCTGAGGAGATTACTGTCAACCAATTGGAAACCGTGGTTGGAAATGTTACTGCTAGCAATGGGCTAGGGTTTACCAATTCTGACTTGACAGCGGATGGCCGTAACCACAACAAAGCCTTGCACATAACCCTGGAATGCAAAGGAGCTGTCCTTTCTCATGTGCTGGTGGACACAGGTTCTTCCCTGAATGTCTTACCAAAGAAGGCTCTGGTGAAGTTAGAATATGATGGATTGGCATTGAGACCCAGCAACCTGGTGGTGCGAGCCTTTGATGGTTCGAAGAGATCGGTTCTGGGAGAGATTGAGCTGCCCGTGACAATTGGCCCACAGACTTTTAAAACTATCTTTTATGTGATGGACATTCAGCCCGCCTACAGCTGTTTGTTGGGTAGACCCTGGATTCACGCCGCCGGCGCAATAACGTCTACCCTTCACCAAAAGTTAAAATTTGAGTGGGAAGGCCAAGTTGTCACAATCTGTGGGGAGGATGACATTTTTGTCAGCCACCTGGCAACCTATAAGTACATTGAAATGGATGGAGAGATCCATGAAACAATGAGCCAGGGGTTTGAAGCTTTGAATGTGAATGAAGCATCTGCTGTATCTGGTACTCCAATGTCGTCTTACCAACAAGCCCGGAAGGTTGTTGAGGAAGGAGCTGCCCTAGGCTGGGGCAAGGTCTTAGCTGTGGAGGAGAAGAAGGACAAATTTGGGTTGGGTTACAGACCAACTCAACATCAAGCAAAGGCTGCTGCAGAGCCTGGTTTTGTCAGTGGGGGGATGCTTACCCCCGATGCTATCAACTGTTTGGAAGACGAGCTGGAAGAGGAGCGCAATCTGGAGAATTGGATTCGTCCGAAGATCCCGGGGAGCAGTGTCTCGAACTGGTCTTCCCAGGAAATTATAAGAGTTACTCATGCAGAGTAATTATTATTTCCCGTATTTTTTATAGCATGCATCCAAGTCTTGCATCTTGCCCAAGATGACAAGACTCATTTTGTAACCAGGGCCATCTGTACTTTTGTGCAAACAAGATTAAATTAATGAAATATCAGACATCTTTTTGCAAACGAGTCTTTTTCTTTTATGCTCACTGTTTTTCCATTTTTCTTTTTGTACAAAAATAAATGGCGGTGTTTTCAAAATGATAACTTCATTTCACTTTTTTCTAAAGCAAGATTAAAATCAATCACTAAAATGAACAAACTTAACCCTTGCAGAGAGTGCCTTCCTGACAGCACCGACAACAGCACAGCTATGACATCGTATGACTTTGACAATCCAATCAATCAAGCTGATGAAGGGGTTGATGAAGAATATGAGCTTCCTGAAGAGCTAGCCAGGTTGTTAAGACAGGAGGAAAAGGTTATTACTCCTCACCAGGAGGAGATTGAAGTGATCAATCTTGGTACGAAAGAAAATGTGAAAGAAGTTAAAATCGGGGCCTTCCTGCAAGACTCAGTGAAGAGACAGCTGATAGATCTGCTTCAAGAGTATGTTGATGTGTTTGCTTGGTCGTATCAAGATATGCCAGGGTTGGATACCGATATAGTTATGCACAAGCTGCCTCTGAGGGAAGAATGCCCACCAGTGAAACAGAAGTTGCGCCAAACTCGCCCAGACATGGCTATGAAAATCAAAGAAGAGGTACAAAAGCAATGGGACGCCGGGTTCCTTGTTGTGACTAGCTACCCGCCGTGGGTTGCTAATATTGTGCCTGTGCCTAAGAAGGATGGCAAAGTAAGAATGTGTGTTGACTACCGGGATCTGAACAGAGCCAGCCCGAAAGATGACTTCCCATTACCTCACATTGACGTATTGGTGGATAACACGGCTCAGTTCTCGGTATTCTCCTTCATGGATGGATTTTCAGGGTATAATCAGATCAAGATGTCACCTGAAGACATGGAGAAGACAACATTCATTACACCTTGGGGCACGTTCTGTTACAAAGTGATGCCATTCGGACTGAAGAATGCTGGTGCCACATATCAACGGGCTATGGTGACATTATTCCACGATATGATCCACAAGGAAATAGAATGTTATGTGGATGATATGATCGCCAAGTCCCTTACAGAGGAAGATCACCTGGTGAATCTGCTCAAGTTATTCAAGCGTCTGAGGAAATACCAGCTAAAGTTGAACCCCAACAAATGCACATTCGGGGTGCGATCCGGTAAGCTGCTGGGCTTTATTGTAAGCGAGAAGGGGATTGAAGTTGACCCTGATAAAGTCAAGGCTATTCAAGAAATGCCTGCACCGAAAACAGAGAAAGAAGTTCGAGGGTTCTTAGGTCGATTGAACTACATTTCAAGGTTCATATCTCACCTCACGGCAACCTGTGAACCCTTGTTCAAGCTGTTAAGAAAAGAACAAACGGTCAGGTGGAACGAAGATTGCCAGAGGGCTTTTGACAAGATCAAGGAATATTTGCAAGAACCTCCAATCCTCATGCCGCCAGTTGAAGGAAGACCTCTGATTATGTACTTAACAGTATTAGAAGAGTCAATGGGGTGTGTGCTGGGCCAGCATGACGAGTCTGGTCGAAAAGAGTATGCAATATACTACCTAAGCAAAAAGTTTACCGACTGTGAACAGCGTTATTCACTGCTCGAGAAAACTTGCTGTGCTTTAGCGTGGGCTGCTCGCCGACTGAGACAGTATATGTTGACCCACACTACCTTGTTAATCTCAAAAATGGACCCAGTCAAGTATATATTCGAGAAGCCAGCTCTTACCGGACGGGTTGCAAGATGGCAGATGATTCTCACAGAATACGACATACAGTACACATCTCAGAAAGCCATCAAAGGCAGTGTACTATCTGAATATCTTGCTGAGCAACCCATTGATGACTACCAGCCTATGAGGTTTGACTTCCCGGATGAGGACATCATGTTCATTAAAGCAAAAGATCATGAAGAGCCAATTCACACTGAAGGGCCCGACCCGGAGGAAGAATGGACTATGATGTTTGATGGGGCTGTTAACATGAATGGTCGTGGTGTTGGTGCATTACTCATTACACCCAAAGGAGTTCACATGCCTTTCTCGGCAAAACTCACTTTCAACTGCACTAACAACGAAGCTGAATACGAAGCTTGCATTATGGGTCTTGAGGAAGCCATTGACCTCAGGATCAAAACATTGACCGTATTCGGAGATTCAGCTTTGGTAGTCAATCAAACCAACGGGAAATGGTACACCCACCAAGATCATCTGATACCTTACAGGGATTATACGAGAAGGTTACTGACTTTCTTCACAACAGTCAAGCTTGAGTATATCCCTCGAGACGAGAATCAGTTTGCGGATGCCTTGGCTACCATTTCGTCCATGATCAAAGTTCAGACTGCTAACTTTGTACCTCAGATTTCAGTATCGAGACTTGATAGACCAGCATATGTATTTGCGGCAGATATTGCCAAAGATGATAAGCCTTGGTTCCACGACATCAAGTGCTTCTTGGAGGATCATACATACCCACCTGGGGCATCTTCCAATGATAAGAAGACTTTAAGAAGGCTTGCTGGGAGTTTCTTTCTGAATACTGATGGATCTTTATACAAGAGGAACTTTGACATGGTACTCCTCAGATGTGTTGACAAGACGGAAGCAGATCTACTGATGCATGAAGTGCATGAAGGCTCTTTTGGTACCCATGCTGGAGGACATGCAATGGCTAAGAAGTTGTTAAGATCAGGCTATTATTGGATCACAATGGATGCAGACTGTTGTGCCTACGCCAGAAAATGTCATAAATGCCAGATTTACGCAGACAAGGTGCATGTGCCTCCCAATCCTTTGAACATCATGTCTTCACCATGGCCCTTTGCTATGTGGGGCATTGATATGATTGGCAAGATTGATCCAACTGCTTCAAATGGTCACAGATTCATCCTGGTCGCCATTGACTATTTCACCAAGTGGGTTGAAGCAGCCTCATATGCAAATGTTACAAGACAAGTGGTAGCCAGATTTCTAAAGAGGGATATCATCTGTCGGTATGGAGTGCCCGAGCGAATCATTACTGATAATGGTTCTAATTTAAACAACAAAATGATGGCAGAGCTATGCCGGGACTTCAAGATCCAACATCACAATTCTTCTCCTTACAGGCCAAAGATGAATGGTGCTGTTGAGGCGGCAAATAAGAACATCAAGAAGATTGTGCAGAAGATGGTAGTCACATACAAAGACTGGCATGAAATGCTACCGTTTGCCTTGCATGGGTACCGCACATCAATCAGAACGTCCACGGGGGCAACACCGTATCAGCTTGTATATGGTATGGAAGCAGTCCTGCCTGTCGAAGTTGAATTACCCTCTCTACGGGTATTGATGGATGTTAAACTGAGTGAAGCAGAATGGGTACGGTCCCGATACGAACAACTGAGTCTGATCGAAGAGAAGAGATTGGCTGCAATCTGCCATGGGCAGTTATATCAGAAGAGAATGAAGAGAGCCTTCGATCAGAAAGTCAGGCACCGAGAGTACCAAGTAGGGGATCTTGTGCTGAAAAGAATCCTCCCTCCTCATACAGACTACAGGGGCAAATGGACTCCAAATTATGAAGGACCATTCGTAGTAAAGAAGGTTTTCTCTGGTGGAGCACTGATGCTCAGCACCATGGATGGTGAAGATTTCCCGTCCCCTGTGAATTCAGATGCAGTTAAAAAATACTTCGCATAAAACGACCCGCTGGACATAAAAACAGAATGTAAGTCCGGGCAAAAATAGGGCATCCCGGCGAGTCAAAAACAGAATAAAAGACTCGGGCAAAAATAAGGGAAATAAATAAAAAATGTACACCCGCTGAGCTGAAAAGCCGCATTGGACAGCTCAGGCAAAAATGGGTATCCCGATGGATTGAAAACCCGAAAGGGCGATCCATGCAAAATAAGGGAATAAGCGAACAACTGCATTCTGAATTCGTCTGTATCACCTACAACTTGGTAAGCTACGAATGATCAGCTTCAATCAGAATCAACTCTCTCCAGAAAGCAAGACGAGAAGAACGTCATTGTCATACGAGTCATAGCAGGAGAGGAAGCTCCTCAAAGCGTCGCCAACACTGCCAGCTTTTTGTTTCTCAATTTGTAACAATCTCCTCATTTCAGGAGATATGTTTCTTTGACTGTATCTTGCCAATTCAGGGCACATGAATAAAATCAGATTTTTCAGTCATGTCTCGTCTTTTACGTTTATGTTTTGCAAATAGTTGTCTGATATCTCTAAAAATGCAATTGCATAAGTACAGATGCCTTTCTCTAAAAATAAAAACACATGCTTACAGGGAATGTGATTACTCTTGAAAGTACTTAATTCCTATGACGGAATCCAATAAAGGATACCTCGGGACCTTTTTGTGCGTTTCCTTATCTTTGCAGGGCTGCAGGTATCCAGAGCGTAACCTGGGGCATGCAAGTTACGTCTCAGCAAACTGGCAAATCATTATCAACTCACATGGCACTGGGAGGTGCCCACTTCCCCAGCAAAGTTGCCAAATCAGCGTACACTCAATCTCAGCATCGGAAATGCTTTATCCCCAGCTGAGTTGCCTCTTGTTGCTCTCCCCAGCTGAGTTGCCTCTCACACTTCCCCAGCCGAGTTGCCATTCTTCCTCAACAGAATACAGAAGTCAGGGGATCATATCCCCACAGAATCTTCAGCCTCTATCCAGAAGAGCAACGCATGAAGAGATCACAACAGAGTACGGAAAGCTTCTACAAACCCCAGCTGGGTCCCGTATTATAAGGATATGTCAATCAGTGACATATATCCCCAAGCAGATACATCATTAGATCTACCGATGATCTCATCCCCAGCTGGGATGTTCACTTCAAGCAGATCGACCAGAGATCTTCGCAGCAATGGGATCCGAATCCCGGATCTGTGCCTCTTTGCATAATCATAGCATTCGCATCATACTATCCCCTCAGAGCGTAGCATTCCGTCTAATACGGAGCATTACGGCAAAAATCAAACGCATAGCATAATCATAAGCCATGTTATGAATTAACACTTGTGAATAATGAACTGTTCATCATCATTATACAAACATCCCCATCAGAGTCCCAGCAAAAGCAGCTGCCCTTTCAAATCGCCAAACACCGGTATATACACCTCTTGGCACCCGTCCGTGTCATCTTTCCCCAGTAAAGTCGCCTGAACACCCTTTACAAACAAATCACCCTCATTACAGATACATCCTGACACCCGTCCGTGTCATATCCCAGCAGAAAGCCAAAGGCATCCTCTTTGCACTCACATATACTTATATACACCCTTTTTGACACCCGTCCATGTCATATCCCCAGCGCAGTCGCGTATACCTTCATCACCCACATACTTGTTAACATTATACTTTTCTCTTTCGACACTCGTCCGTGTCACTCCCCCTAGCAGATAAACACTCATATACAATACAGATACTCGTCCGTATCTTGTATACATCATCACTCATATCACTCACAAATTCGACGATAGTCCTTGTTCTTTGTTAACCAGTTGGTACTCGTCCGTACCATCATCTCAGAACATTGCGTCTAATGTTTGTTTCTACATGATACCCGTCCGTATCATAGTCTTAAGGATGCTCGTCCGCATCTTTAATCCATACACCGTGTCAAACACTTGTGTCTTCTTGAATATAGATACTCGCCTGTGTCTACTATTCCCCAGAAGGATTCTTTCAGATGCAACACTCGTCCGTGTTCTTTGTTGACCAGTTGATACTCGTCCGTATCATCATCTCTGAACATGTGTCAGTTTGTTTCTAAATGATACTCGTCCGTATCATGGTCTTAAGGATGCTCGTCCGCATCTTTAATCTATACACAATACCGAACACATATACCCTTTTGTCTCTTGGATGTAAACACTCGTACGTGTTTACTTTTCCCCAGTAGATCACCAACAAAGCATTTTTCTTTTTTATCTAACACTCGTCCTGAGTTATGATAAACCCTGAGAGCAGCCGTCCCCTGCTGAGTGGTCGTCCTCCACTTCTTGATGGTCGTCCTCCATCATGCTCATCCGAGGGCCGTCCCCATCGTTGATTTTAGCAGCCGTCCCTTGCTAGGTGGTCGTCCTCCACCTTTTGATGATCGTCCTTCATCACTTTATCCAATGGCCGTCCCCATTGTTGATTTTGGTTATCTAACACTCGTCCTGTGTTATGATAAACCTCGAGAGCAGCCGTCCCCTGCTGAGTGGTCGTCCTCCACTTCTTGATGGTCGTCCTCCATCTTGCTCGTCTGATGGCCGTCCCCATCGTTGACCTTGTCTATCCGATGGCCGTCCCCATCGTTGATATTTTCGGCAGCCGTACCCTGCCAGGTGGTCGTCCTCCACCTTTGATGGCCGTCCCCATCATATTTCTTTTATACCCAACAGAGCAGCCGTCCCCTGCTAGGTGATCGTCCTTCACCTTTGATGGTCGTACCCCATCATCTGTTTATTTCATTCATTCTTTAACCCGATGGCCGTCCCCGTCGTGGTCCCTTTTCCTTTTTTAGCCCGATGGCCGTCCCCATCGTTGGTTACTTTACCTTTATGAACTTGATGGCCGTCCCCGTCATGTTTCATTAATCCTCAGAATTTTGCAGCTTTATCTTGATGGCCGTCCCCATCATGATATTTTATTTTCCCCAGCTAGTCGGCCGTCCCCGTCTTAGCTTTACCTTTTATCCCCAGCATGTCGGTCGTCCCCGTCATTGCTTTATACACTTTACCAGCATGTCGGCCGTCCCCGTCATCGCTTTGCTTCACATACCACCTTACCCAGCAGTCGTCCTCTGCTCGACGGTCGTCCTCCGTCGCCCATACTTTACGATATACTTTGTTTTGCTCTTACAATCTATATCCCTTTTCTTTTTCATTCTGTGAGTGCAAATTTTGGACTGTCTTTGGTATTCAACCACAAGTTATCTTGTTTGGCCTGTTAAGCCGTCGCTTACAACCTGCACAGCTAACTCATGTTTGAATAGGGGCAGCTGTAAACACCCCAAATTTGCCCTCACCCATTCTCACCATGGCTTGTGATCATTTCATATGCATAAACACAACCACATCATCTCATATCTCATTTTTAATTCACTGCATAGCTTCTAAGTCATCTGCACTTAGGGTTTGTGATCTGAGCAATCCCAATGCTTCTTGAGCCATTCCAAAGGCCACCAATCAACTCAAAGAGGTCCATGTGTGTTCTTGTATCATGTTACATCCTCACAAAGTCCAAATTGCAGAGGAATCACAAGAACTAGGGTTTGAGTGGATGCAGAGCCAGGATGAACTGCACAGTTGACTGAAAATTAGGGTTTTGGTTTCAGAGGCCATAACTCCAAATTTTTTGGTCATTCTTGTTTCCATTGATCTCTATATGGTATAGGGAGTGTGCATATCAATTTTCATGAAGAAATTCCATGGGGAAGTCATCTGATCAAGAGTTGACTTTTCAGACAAGTAAGTGCAAAATCAGGGCATCTGAGGCCCCCAATGACCCAACCAATGGGTGATCTTCATCATTTTGAGTGTATATGATCTTTATTTGATCATGGAAGGAGTTTGAAGTTCATAGAAATCAAGAATTTAGGGTTTTTGCAAATGTTGACTTTTTGGGCATAGTTGACTTTTCAAGAATGCACCATTTTAGGTCAATTTTCAAGCCTTGATTCATGATCCAAAAAGGCTTCAAATGGAAAAACTTTGGTCATGAAAGTTGTAGATCTCATCTTTCCCTTTTCAAAAAGTACAAGAACATGATCAAATTCTTCTTGGATCAAAAGTTATGACCATGCAAAGTTGCCAAAAATCACTTATTTTCAAGTTATGCACCAAGTGGAAATTTTGCAAAGTCTTGGATCAAAACACATTGCAGCCTCTAGTTCACTACAAACCATTACACAAACATTTCCCTAAGTCATAAAATCAGATTTTTGATCAAGTTTGCCCATGGTTTAGTTCATGTAACTTGAATTTTTCACATGTGAACCAAAAGCTAGCCAACTTGCAAAAACCACTCATTTCACTTCCTACAACTTATGACATTGGAAGCTGACTTTGGCTAGCCTCTCCCTCACCTTTTGCTGCGCCAGCCATGCTTTGTCCTTGCCTAGATTTGGAGCCATGCCCTATCTTACACAAAAGTGGTTTTTGAGCAAAAAGTGATCTACCAATCCATAAAGCACAAGTCACATCAGCCAGCCAATCAGAATTGTTTATGATTTCAATTTGCAAGTTGAACATAGCACAAGCCAAGGCTGAAACACACACACTCATGACATTCACAAAAACTCACCTCATTGCAAGTTCCTTCGAAATTCTGTCCACAGCCATAAAACACTCAGACTCTCATCATCATTCAACTCACCACATCTCATAGACAAGAAACCACCAAAGCTCAAGCCTAAATCAAGCCTGAAAACTCCATTGCCATTATTCACCTCAAGCTGCAGATTCTATCGAATCTATCTCCACAAGCCACAAACACACCAACCAACACCACAAACTTTCTCAACATACTTCATAGATCACAAACAACTCCTTTTCACAGCCTGAAAGTGCCAAAATCATCATGGCCATTGTTGACTGAACTGAAGCAGTTCCATTCGAATCTCCTTCTCCAGCCAACACAAACTCATTTTGAGCATTCAAACACATTTGGGGGATCAAGTAGAGCAGCTTGCATCAAAGGAAGTGGCCAGAAAGTTCCTAAACTGAAAGCTCCAAATCTCAGGTAGCTCGAAATTAATTTTTCCAGAAATGGTTTTTTATGTTACAAACTTGTTCTTCATGATGCACTGATCATTCTGGTACCTTTAGTTTTTGAAATGGTTTTGTTTTGAGCATTTAATTTGTGTTTGAAGCTTACGAACCCTAGATTTTCTTTCTTTCGATTCAGCTTATTTAGGTAGAATAAATTTGTTTTAGGTTAGGGGTTTGATTCGTGAGAGGATAAGGATCATTTACATGTTCTTGGTTTTCATTTTTGGTACGTATTGAGAGGTTTTGAGATTTTCAGGTGAGCTTCTGGCCGGAGAAGACGACCGGAAGTCTTCTCCGGCCACCTGAGAGTGATTTTCCCTAATTACAGTCATTAACTTTAGTTTGAATGCTGAGCGTAGATGAGCGTTGAATGTTTGACTTCCCTCCAGTTTAGATGGCCCAGATGCGTTTGATTAACCCTAATCCACGTGTTAGGTCTAATTAATCCATAATTAATTTAATTAAGTCTGAAGCAATCCTGGCCCTCCACTAGCGCGCGCAGTCAACATGTTTGAATCCAGGAGCAATCTCATCCATTCAATCTGATTACTTCTCATTTTATTTG
Organism: Lathyrus aphaca; assembly: GCA_963966055.1. Classification (NCBI taxonomy): domain Eukaryota; kingdom Viridiplantae; phylum Streptophyta; class Magnoliopsida; order Fabales; family Fabaceae; genus Lathyrus; species Lathyrus aphaca. Next base: position 122,721,302 of record OZ014523.1, on the reverse strand, counting down.
TTTTATTTCATTTTATTTCATTTAAACTTGCATGATTTATTAAAAATAGTCAAAAATTCATAAAAATTATGAGACTTTTTCCTTAAAGTTTTATTAATTTTTATGACCCAAAAATATTTTTATTTCATTTTTTTTCATTAAAAAAGTATTTTTAAATATTTAAAAGGTTATTTTTAATTGATTAATGGGAATTAATTAATTAAAAATACTTTTAGGTATTTAAAAATTACAAAAAAATTCATGAAATGTTCTAAGACATTTAGAAACATTGTCCAACCTTCAAACCAAATTTCTTTTTTGATCTTGATGCATTTTAAGAATTTTTCATGGAATTAAATCATATTTTGTGCATTATTTTGATCATATGTTTGAAAATTCATTTCTGCCTATTGGTGAAGGTTGAGACATTGATTCTTCTTGCTTTGTTTTTCCATTTGACATGTATTTTCAAGGATAAAAAGGCCATGATTTGATCTTGCATTTTCTAATTGATTGGCATTTGTTTTGATAAGAACCCTAAAAAACCCTAATAACTTATAAATTTCATAACTTATGATTGGCTAAGAGTTGAGAGCTCCCCTTTGGGCAGTGGTTTATTATAGGCCTAGGGTTTCTTTGGGTACCATTTTCCATTTTCTATCTTAGGGTTTGTTTCTGTTTTGAGTTATTATTTGATGTTTGTTCCATGAACCCTAATTTGGGCTTTCTTTTGCATCCTTCTTGCATTTCCTTGCATAACTTGACTTGTCATTGCATTTTGTGCCTTCTTGTGTTGCATTTGACATCTTAAGACATGTAGAAAGCATCATTGATCATTTCATTACATATTTGCCATGCCATTTGCCTTATATGCTTCATAACATTTCATGCTTGTCCATGCTCCTTAGCTTGCATCATTTGCATTCATAGGCCTTGTATGAACATCCCCATGCCTTACCTCATGTTTGCAGCACCTCATAGCATCATTTTCATCATCAACATGCTTCTGGTTTGGTCTAGCATCATGCCATTTCATTTCATCTTGCATTACATTGCATTTCTTTCTAACATTTCAGGTGGTAAGTAAACTGGGAAGTGAATTTGCCTTCACTTCTCATAACTTTTCTTTTCATCTCTCTTGCATCCATTGCTGCATTTTTATATGTGTTTGAGATTGAGCTTGCTCATTCTTGTTCCTCCCACTTTCTTTCTTCAAGTGACTTGACTTCTTGAATGAAGCAAGTCACTTTGCTTCTCTTGATCCTGTTCATCTGCTTCCTGGTGGCCTTTGAAGATTGTTCTTGAAAACCTCACAAACCTTAGGATCAACCAAGCATGATAATGAATTAGGGTCTTGATTAGTCTCCCCTCATAGTTTTTACCTTTATGTCTCTTTGTGTCTCTCTTCTCATCTCATAATCAGGGACTAAACCCTAAAGGTTTTAAGACTTTGTGATTAGGGTTATGCCTGCATCCTTCTCTTAGGATGGAGTGTATAACTTTAATCCTAAGTATTAAACCCTTAAGGTGTTTGAATCTCTTAATCAATCCATCTAATAATCATCAAGACATCACACTTGTAACTTGGGCCTTGCATTAGGGTTCTAATTCTTCCTTAAGTGGTTAAGAAGGACTAACCCTAGTGTTAATGGACAAGTCCCCCTCAAGTTGTCTTACAAACAATAAAAATCACTTCATCATCATATCATTAAGTAAAATCCACTTAATCAAAGGCTTGTTTTGTCATGAGTTTAATCCCTAATCATGGATTAAGTTGAGGAGTCTTCCTCAGCTTGAACATTCTCATCTATCATCCTTCTTTTAGGATGGTGTAATGAGTCTGTTTAATCCCTGATTATGGCTTAACCTCATTACTTAACACTAAACAAAAACACCAAAAACATCCAAATAATCACAAGTAGGTTAATGATCTTAATCCTGCATCAAAGGTGATTAAGTGTGAGAATCTGACTTCACACTTAAGGTATTCTCATTACCCCTAATCAGAGGGAAGATGTGATGAGTTTACTAAATCCATTGGTTTAGGCTTAAACTCATTAACTTATGACAAACTTTCAAAAGCAATAAAAGACTGAAAACTCAAATACAAACAATAATCGTCTCCTCCGGGATTCTTTTCTCATCTCATTCACTCACAATCGAGAACTTGCTTCTTCCGTCTAATGCAAGACAGTTAGCACCTGAGCCAGACAGGTCATACACTTGAGCATAGGCAAGCAAGCAGTTCACCAGTCAATTCATCTTTCAGTCTCTTTGGGTCGAACTACGGTGTTCTGACTTCCTCATTGCACGAGAGGATACGTAGGCATAACTTAACAGTTATCGAACAAAAGTCTCTGTATATTCCCCCTCTTTCCAGCACTTTTCTTTAAGCCTCATAATCATGAGCATACTCTTTCTTACACTGACACTATACATACTACACTTCACACTTTTTTTGCACCGACACCTGTACATTCCTTTCCAGCTATTTTTACGCACAGATTGCACTGACACTACCCCTTTAAAACACAAATCTTTTAAGCGTGGATCCCGTCGAGTACGACGGACAATCTGGGTGCTAATACCTTCCCAGGTTGTAACCAACCCCCTTTCTCAATCTCTCTGGTTCGCAACCGTCTTATCCGTATCTTTTTCTAGGCCTATGCAGCATTGCCTTTCCTCCGGGATAAAAATGCCTAGCTGGCGACTCTATTCATTCCCCAGTGAGTTCACGGCTGTGTGTTCTCACTGTTCCCTTCGCCGACCGTTCGCGTCTGTACCCTCATCTGACCCCGTGTCATTTGTCGGGAGCGACAGTTGCAACATAAGGTTCCCCAGCAGAGTCGCCAAGCTGTCGCTCCCCCAAAAAGACACCAGGTCCCAAGGTACTGACGTGAACGGTTGGCGAAAAGAGAGAAAATGAAAGTGAAGTGAATAGAGTCGTCAGCTAGGCATTTTTATCCCGAAGGAAAGGTAATGCTGCATAAACCTGGAAAAAGATAGATAAGACGGTTGCGAACCAGAGAAACTGAGAAAGGGGGTTGGTTACAACCTGGGAAGGTATTAGCACCCAGATTGTCCATCGTACTCGACGGGATCCACGCTTACAAGATTGTGTTTAAAGGGGTAGGTGTATGTGCTATCTGTGTGCAAAAGCTAAGGAATGAATATATATGTGTCAGTGCAAAAGGGTGAGTTGCTCAGGAACTGAGGCTTAGAAAAGAATGTTGAAAGAGGGGGAAGACACAAAGACTTTTGTTCGATAACTGTTAAGTTATGCCTATGTATCCTCACATGCAATGAGGAAGTCAGAACATCGTAGTTCGACTCAAAGAGACTGAAAAAGAATTGATTGTGAACTGCTTACTTGTCTATGCTCAAGTGTGTGACTCGTCTGGCTCGAGTGCTAACTGTCTTGCATTATACGGAAGAAGCAAGTTCTCGTTTGTGAATGAGTGTGATGAAAAAAAAGAATCCCGGAGGAGACGATTATTGTTTGTTTTTGTGTTTTTAGTTTTTTATTGTTTTTTGGTGTTTTGCATAGGATTATGAGCTTAAGCCTAAATCAAGGGTTGTAAACTCATTATATCCTCCCTGATTAGGGATAATGAGCCTACTTAAGTATGAGACAAGCATCTAAACTTAATTACCATGATGATATATGATTAAGATCATTAACCTACTTATGATTAATTAGATGTTTTTGGTTTTTTGTTTAGTGTTAAGTAATGAGTTTAATCTCTAATCACATATTAGTGAATTCATTACACCATCCTAATAGAAGGATAATAGATGAGAACACTTAAGTTGAGGAAGATACCTAAACTTAATCCATTGTTAGGGATTAAATTCATTATATAACAAGCCTTTATTAAGTGGATTTTAATTAAAGGATGAGATTAAGAAGTGGATTTTAAGTTTGTAAGACAACTTGAGGGGGACTTGTCCATTAAACACTAGGGTTAGTCCCTCTTAACCATAAGGAAGAGATTGAACCCTAATGTAAGGCCCAAGTTACAAGATAAAGTCTTAATGATTATTAGTATTATTTGATTAAGAGGTGTAAACAAATTAAAGGTTTAACACTAAGGATTAAAGTTATACACTCCATCCTAAGAGAAGGATGCAGGCATAACCCTAATTCAAAGTCCTAAAGCTTTAAGAGTTTAGTCTCTGATTATTGAGATGAGAAGAGAGACTCAAGGAGACTCAAAGGTAAAACTCTAGGGAGACTATACACAATCCTAATTATTATCATTCTTGGATATTCTATGGTTTATGAGGCTTAGAGAAAGATCTTCAAGGAAGCCACCAATGGAAGAAGCAGAAGAATAAGTCGCTTACTTCCTAAGAAGATAGGTAACTTAAAGGAAGAAAGTGAGAAAGATGGGACATAGGTGAATCAAATTCACTTCAAAGACAAGTTAAAATGCATATGAAAGATATAAGAAGAGGTGAGAGGTGAAGGCAAATTCACCTCCCAAAATAACTTACCAAAAGTTCCTGAAACGTTAGCATGGATGCATAAGGTATAAAGCGTAAAGAAATGAAGTGAAATGAGATGCAATAATCAAGGTCAGAACTGTTTATGCTATGCAAATGTCATATGAGATGATGCGACATCATACAAGATGCATATGAATGATCATTCAAAGATGGGATGTCATGAAAGCATGCTTAGAAGTTTGAAAACACATGGATACATATGAAATGAAATGAATGCAAAGCATGTCAAATGAATGAAGAAATGATCAAAAATATGTTCTAACATGTCCTAAGATGTCTAAGATGACATATGAATGCTTAAAATGTCATGGCAAGCTCATGTGATGATGAATATGCAAGGGTAATGCAAATGAACATGAGAAATTAGGGTTTTATGGACATGTGAGATGCAAATGACTAAAACAGAAGCAATCAACATGATCAATATTTGAAATCAAGCTCAAAAAAACCCTAATCCCATATTAGGTCACACCCCAAAGGAGAAGGTCAGAAGCCTAACCTATCAAAAGTTATGATTTTCCTAAGTTTTCTAGGGTTTTTGGGTGATTCAAAAGGAAAAATGCAAATCAAATTGAAAATGCAAGATAAATTCATGAGGAAAATGACCTATAAACTAAATTCAATATGTAACACAATGCAAAAATAATCAAGTTCAAACTCTTCTTGGTTAGGCAGAAATGATTTTTCAAAGTTAGAGTTTAAAAATGTGATTTTAAAGACCCTTAATACAAAGAAAATTGGCAAACTATGATCAAATATAAAAAGAAATTTGTGTGAAGAGTTTGAAAATGTTTCTTAATGCATTGGAATGGTTCATGACTTTTTTGGTGATTTTTAGAAACCTAAATGAATTTTTAATTAAATAAAATACTTTAATTAATTAAAAATAACATTTAAATATTTTAAAAATACGTTTTTAATGCAAAAAATAAAATAAAAATTATTTTTGGATTGAGAAAAATATTTAAAGTCAAAATGCAAAAGGAAATATTTTTGTGATGATTTTTGGTATTTTAAATTAATTATGTAAGAGAAATGAAAATATATGAAATAAAAATAACTAAAATGAGAAGTATGTTGATCCAAGGGGTGAGATTCAAACTGGAGGGGGAGGTGTCGCTCCCACCAAATGACACCTCGGGTCAAGAGGGGTACAGACGCGAACGGTCGGCGAAAAGGAGGATGAGAACACACAGGGGTGAACTCAGAAAGAAAAGAGTCGCCAGCTAGGCATTTTTATCCCGGAGGAAAGGTAATGCTGCATAGACCTAAGAAAAGATGGATAAGACGGTTGCAAACCAGAGAGACTGAGAAAGGGGGTTGGTTACAACCTGGGAAGGTATTAGCACCTAGATTGTCCGCCGTACTCGACGGGATCCACACTTAAAAGATTTGTGTTTTAAAGGGGTAGTGTCAGTGCTATTTTTTGTGCAAAAGCTGGAAAAGAATGCAAGTGTCAGTGTTGGAAGAAAGTGTGAAGTGAATAAAAGAAGTGTCAGTGTAAGAATAAGAATGGAATGCTCATGACTATGAGGCTTAAAGAATGATGCTGGAAGGAGGGGCAATATACAGAGACTTTTGTTCGATAACCGTTAAGTTATGCCTACGTATCCTCTCGTGCAATGAGGAAGTCAGAACACCGTAGTTCGACTCAAGGAGACTGAAAGATAAATTGACTTGTGTACTGCTTACTTGTCTATGCTCAAGTGTATGACCTGTCTGGCTCAGGTGCAAACTGTCTTGCATTAGACGGAAGAAGCAAGTTCACGTTTGTGAATGAATGAGATGAGAAAAGAATCCCGGAGGAGACGATTATTGTTTGTTTCTGTGTTTTCAATCTTTTATTGCTTTTGAAAGTTTGTCATAAGAAAATGAGCTTAAGCCTAAACCAATGGGTTAGTAAACTCATCACATCTTCCCTCTGATCAGGGGTAATGAGAATATCTTAAGTATGAAGTAAGCACCTCACACTTAATCACCATGGTGTAGGATTAAGATCATTAACCTACTTGTATTTATTTAGATGTTTTTGTTGTTTTTGTTTAGTGTTAAGTAATGATTTTAAGCCATAATCAAGGATTTAATGGACTCATTACACCATCCTAATAGAAGGATAATAGATGAGAGCATTTAAGCTGAGGAAGACTCGTCAACTTAATCCATGATTAGGGATTAACCTCATGACAAAACAAAGCCTTTATTAAATGGATTTTAGTTAATGGTAAGATTAAGAAGTTATTTTTATGGTTTTTAAGACAACTTGAGGAGGACTTGTCCATTAACACTAGGGTTAGTCCTTCTTAACCAGTTAAGGAAGAATTAGAACCCTAATGCAAGGCCCAAGTTACAAGCTTGATGTCTTAGTGATTATTAGGTGGATTGATTAAAGTATTTAAACACATTAAGGGTTTAACACTTAGGATTAAAGTTATACACTCCATCCTAATAGAAGGATGTAGGCATAAGCTTAATCTCAAAGCCTTAAAACCTTTAGGGTTTAGTCCCTGATTATGAGATGAGAAGAGGAGACTCAAAGATGACACAAAGGTAAAAGATAAATGGGGGACTAAATCAAACCCTAATTGTTATCATGCTTTGAGATCCTAGGGTTTATGAGGCTTAAGAGGGAAAGATATTCAGAGGAACCACCAGGAAGGAAGCAGATGAAAGGAGGAAGGAGCAGAGAGAAGCAAGACAACTTACTTCACTTAAGAAGACAAGTTGCTTGAGGAAAGAAAGTAAGATGAACAAGAATGAGCAAACTCACTCTAATACACACACAAAATGCAGCAAAGGAAGTATGAAAGAGATGAAAAGAGACTATGAGAAGTGAAGGCAAATTCACTTCTCAATCAACTTACCACCTGAAATGTTAGCATAAGAAATGAAATGCAATGCAAATGAGATGTGATGTGATGATGCAAACTAAAACCAGGAGCAAGATCATGAGGTGAATGATTCTAAGAGATGATACAAACATAAGGCAAGGCAAGGGAATGATCAAACAAGCATAAGGATGCAAATGAGGCATGCTTTGAACCATGGATGTTCATGAAAAGTTATGGAATGCAAAGGACATATAACATGGCAAATGAAAGATGCAATGATCAAACATGATTCTAATATGTCCTAAGATGTATTATGAATCAAGTGAATGCACAAAATATCATGGCAAGTCATTTGATGCAAGCAAATGAAAGATGAATGCAAAAGAAGGCACAAATTAGGGTTTAAGATCAACACATAAAGCAAAATTCAAAATCAGAAGCATATTACATGATAAAAAATTGAAAATGCAATCAAAAATACCCTAAACCTATACAAACTCACTGCCCAAAGGAGGGGAACCAACTCTTAATCTAGTGGAAGTTATGAATTTCCTAAGATTGCTAGGGTTTTGGGGTGCCTTGACAAGAAAAATGCTAAACAAAATGAAAATGCAAGATCAATTCAAACCAATTTTATCCTTTAAACTACATGCTATGCAAGATGCAATGCCAAAAGAATCATCATCCAACTCTCAATGGTTAGGCAGAAATGAATTTTTGAAGTTTGAAACAAAATATTGCCTTGAAATGAAATTAAATCCAATGAAAATGATCAAAAGGCATCAAGAACAAAAAAAGAAATTTGGTTTGAGAGTTGGACAATGTTTCTAAATGTTTCTAAATGTTATGTGAATTTTTTTGTGATTTTTAAATACCTAAATGTATTTTTAATTAATTAATTTTCATTAACTAATTAAAAATAAACATTTAAATGATTTAAAAATGATTTTTAATGCAAAAAATAAAAAAAAAAATATTTTTGGGTTTTAAAAATTAATGAAATCTTTGACAAAAAATTTCATAATTTTTAAAGGTGTTTTACTATTTTTAATAAAATGTGAAAGATAAATCAAATTAAATGAAATAAAAAATAAAATAAATGGAGGTATGCAGAGGGAAGGGCCAGGATTGATTCTGGGGAAAGGGGAGTTGACTGCGCGCCAGATCTTGTGGCTGGAATTCAAACTGGGCCAATTAAATTAAACTGGATTAATTAAATTAATTAAGTGAGATTAGGGTTTTAATGAAAGATCCAGGCCATTAAAACGCGCGGGAGTCAAACTTAGTCAACCAGATCTAAGGTCCACATTCAAACTTGGCTAACCCTAATTAGCAAACCCTAATTATTTTCAGGTCACCGGAGACGAGCTCCAGTCGTCTTCTCCGGTGACCCCCTTCCCTGAAAAACTCAAACTCACTTCCTAGGTCATTTCTGGAGCTCTAAAGCTCCAGATCACTTCCTCTCACCTCCCTAAACTCATCCCTGCCCTCAAATGGAATTTATTTCTCACCATTAACAAGATTCGAAGCAACGTTCAAAAATGGCAGAAATTTCAGTCAGATCATACACTCATTTCTTCATCATTTTCAAAAATACAAAGTTCATTGAACTCAGGGAATCAAACTTAACCATTTAGCAACTTAAAATGAAGCTTCTGGAAAAATGAATTTCAGTGGCTACCTGAGTTGAAGCTTTCAATCCAAGAGCTTCTGGACCAGTTCCTTGCTTCCAATCAACTCTACTGACCTCCCTCAAGTGTTTGCAAAGCTTGTTTGGAGTTTATTTTGGCTAGTTTGTGAGATTGATCAAGTTCTGTTCAGTGAGGGGTGAGAATCGTGATTTAGTTTGAGGAGGTTTCAGGGATGAATGAGGGTAGGGAAATGATCAGGGGAGTATGCTGAGTGATCCTATGGAGTTTGTTTTTATGTTTGATGCATGTGTGATGTGTTTCGAATGAAAATGCATAAGAGGCATAAACTTGGAACTATGGCTTGGAGAGTGTTTCAGGCTTGTGTGTGTGGTGTGTTATGTTGCATTTGGTCCACTTATCACAACTAGAGAGGTCAGAGAAGTTGGTGTGGCACAGGCTGATTGGTATGGGTCTTTTTGCAAAAAGTCCAAGTTAGGTGTACTTGAGGTATGGGCAAGTGTGAGGCTGTGATAGGGGCATGGCTTGGCTCAGCTGAGTTTAGGGAGAACCATGGAATCTGATTAGAAGCAATGCAGCAAGTGGATTAGGGTTTATCATAGGTTTTGCAACTTTGTGACCTTTGGCCCCTTTTGTGATTTCTTGATCCATAAGTCATGAAAATGGGCCAACTCTTGGTGCATTCTGAACTTTAGGCCTTGGTTTATGTTTTTACAAAGGTTAGAAGTCACTTTGAGGTCACATTTCACCTTGGCAAGTGGTTTTGCAACTTTGCCTCTTTGGTGCATAACTTGAAATTATGTGATTTTTCCCAACTTTGACAAGCCATAACTTTTGATCCATAATGAATTAGAATGAGTTCTTGTACTTTTCGAAAAGGGAATGATCCATTCTACAACTTTCATGACCAAAGTTTTCCCATTTGAAGCATTTTTGAATCAAAAAGCAAGGGTTGAAAAAGTTTTCCAAAATGGCAAGTTTCCACTACAAGTCATTTTCCCAAAAAGTCAACTTTGCAAATGGCTTGAAATTATTCAATTTTGTGAACTTACAACATCTTCTATGATAAAATAAAGATCATACACATTCAAAATGATGAAGAACAACCTTTGGTTGGGTCATTGGGGGCCTCAGATGCCCTGATTTTACACTGACTTGCTCAAGAAGTCAACTCTTGATCAGATGCCTTCCCTATGGAATTTCTTCATGAAAATTGATATGCATGATCCCTATACCATATAGAGACCAATAGAAACAAGAATGACCAAAAAAATTGGAGTTATGGCCTCTGAAACCAAAACCCTAATTCTAGGTCATCTGTGTAGTTAAACCTGGCTCTGCTTCCATGCCATTCTCAGTTCTTGTGATTCTTTGACTTTCTTGACTTTGTGGTGATACAATATGATGCTTGAACATACATGGACCCCTTTGAGATGATTGAAGACCTTTGAAGTGGCTCAAGAGGCTCTTGGATTGCTCAGATCACAAACCCTAGCTGCAGATGACTTAGAATCAATGCAGTGAATCAAAAATGCAATAGGAGAAACTATGATTGAACTTATGCATATGAAGTGATCACAAGCCATGGTGTGAATGGGTGAGGGCAGATTTGGGATGTTTACAGGAGGGAATTGAACACGCGTGCATCTTAAGGGCTGAGATTCAATCTGGGTTAATTAACTGATTAATCTAATTAATTGAAAATTAGGGTTAAGTGAAATGATCTGGACCCTTAAAAAACGCGCTAAGCATAATCTAAAGGCTCACGTTTAAACTGGAAAGATTAAACCCTAATCAAACCCTAATGACTTTCAGGTGACCGGAGCAAGCTCCGGTCATCTTCTCCGGCAGGCCATTCACCCTAACTTCTTCCCTAGGTCAAATTAAACCCTCTAACTTTCCAGAAATTATCCCCTAACCTCTCTAAGCAAGAATCCATCATCAAACAACATTTATCATTTACGAAAATCATGATTCGAAGCAAAACGGAAAAACATTCAAAACTTTCAAAAGTTCAATACATGCTTATTTCTCAACCATTTTCGAAAATAAACATATCAGGGTGATCAGCTAAACATGTAGAATCATTTAGAAACTTAAAACAAGAGTTCTGGGAAAAAAGTTCTTCATGACTACCTGAGTTGAAGCTTTGCAAACTGGAGCTTTCTGACCTCTTCCTTTGTGCAAAATGCCTCCAATGATCCCTCTGATGCTTCTGGAAAGCTTGAATGGAGTTTAAATGACATCCTTTGTGAGTTTCAGTTCTGAGGAGTGAGAAATTGTGTTTGTGTTGTAGGGTGTTTCAGACTATGGTGAGGGGTGGGAAATGATCCTTGGGTGTTTTTGAGTTGATTGGTGGAAGAGTTTATGGTTTTTGCTGGCTGTATTATGAAATTCGAAGAGAGGAAAGTGTGAAGTGATTTTGTGCAATCTGAACTTGTGTGTGTTTCAGCCTTGTGTGTTGTATGTTTTGAGGTCCATGATGTTTGCATAAAGTATTGTGATTGGTTCAGAGAGTTGGTGTGGCATAGTTTGATTGGTTTGGGCCAAAATGAGAAAACTCAAGGTTATGTGTACTTGAAGCATGGCACGGGTCATAGGTGTTTTCATGGGGTGTCTGGCCTCAGCTTTCATCAAGGATGTCATTTGGATCAAAGTTATGCAGCTGGAAGGCTTGGATGGAGAGTTCTCATGGTTTATGCAAATTTCCCTCTTTGATGTTTCTTGTGATTCAAGCCATGGAATGCTTCAATTATTGGGCAAATTTTGATCCTTTGAAGTTGTCTTGACATGTTGTAACATATTTGTGCACATTAGAAGTCAATTAAAATCTTGAACATGCCAAAATGCAAAATCCCTCTTTGACATGAAACTTGAAATTATGTGATTTTTGCCAACTTTGAAAGGCCATATCTTGAGTTCTAGGATGAGTCAAGACATGTTCTTGTACTTTTTGAAAAGGGAAAGACCTAATCTACAACTTTCATGCCCGAGAATTTTTCATTTGAAGCATTTTTGGTCATGAAAGAGAAGGTTGAAAAACTTTCCCAAAATGGAAAGTTTGCATTTCAAGTCATTTCCAAAAATGGCAAGTTTGCAATTGGGTCAAAATTCTTCAATCTTGTAAACTTCCAACCACTCCTAAGATCAAATAAATATCATTGAACTTCAATTTGATGAAAATACCCCTTTGGTTCCATTGTTGGGGGCCTCAGATGCCCTGGTTTTGACTTAACTTGCTCAGGAAGTTACCCAGTGATCAGATGACTTCCACAATGATTTTCTTCATCAAACTTGGTACACATGATCCTTATAACATATTGAGGACATTAGAAACAAGAATGACCAAAAAAATTGGAGTTAAGGCCTCTGAAACCAAAACCCTAATTTTGGTCATCTGTGCAGTGAAAACCCGAGCTCTGCTTCCATGCCTTTGCCAGTTCCTGTGATCTCTTGACTTTCATGAACTTTAAGGAGAATAATATGATGATAGAACACACATGGACCCTGTTGGAAAGCTTTAAGACCTGTTGTATGGCTCATATGGATTCTTGGATTGCTCAGATCACAAACCCTAGATGCAGATGAAATTGAACTGTGCAGTGAAGCAAGTATGCAATATGAGATAATATGCTTATGTTAAAACAAAAATGAAAGATCACAAGCCATGGTGTGAAAAAGAGTGAGGGAAAATTTGGGGTGTTTACACTTGCCATGACATTTCAAGTATTTGTATGACACCTTAGACATCTTAAGACATGCTTGAACATTGCTTGATCATTTCTTCATTCATTTGCTAGGTTTTGCATTCATTACATTTCATGAACATCCATGTGTTTTCATGCTTCTAAACCTTCTTCCATTGCACCTCATCCTTGTATGAACATGCATAAACATTGTGTATGACCTTGCATCATTTCATAGCACATTTACCTTGCATGTACACTTCTGGTTTTGGTCTTTGCAACTTTATTCATCTCATTTCCTTTTGCTTTATGTCTTATGCATACATTAAAACATTTCAGGGGCTTATGGTAAGTTGTTTGGGATGTGGATTTGCTTTCACATCCCACCTCTTCACATCTTTTCATATGCATTATTTACTTGTCTTTGAAGGGAACTTTCTTCACTTATGCTCTCTCATTCTTACTTTCTTTCTTTTTGATTACTTATCTTCTTCAGGAAGTAAGTAACATATTCTTTCTCTCTTCTCTTTTTCATATTCTTCTTCTTCCTTGGTGGTCTCCTGAAGATCTTCTTTTGGCCTCACAAACCATAGGATATCCAAGCATGATAATTTTTAGGGTTGTATATAGTCCCCCCTAGCTTTTTACCTTTGAGTCTCCTTGAGTCTCTCTTCTCATCTCATAATCAGAGGCTAAACTCTTAAAGCTTTAGGACTTTGAATTAGGGTTATGACTGCATCCTTATCTTAGGATGGAGTGTATAACTTTAATCCTTAGTGTTAGAACTTTAATTTGCTTACACCTCCTAATCAAAGCACTTAATAATGATCAAGGCATAAGCTTGTAACTTGGGCCTTACATTAGGGTTCCATCTCTTCCTTTGTGGTTAAGAGGGACTAGCCCTAGTGTTTAATGGACAAGTCCCCCTCAAGTTGTCTTACAAACTTAAAACTCATTTCTTAATCCCATCCCTTAATTAAAATCCATTTAATAAAGGCTTGTTATATAATGAATTTAGTCCCTAACCATGGATTAAGTTGAGGAGATTTCCTCAGCTTAAGTGTTCTCATCTATCATCCTTCTCTTAGGATGGTGTAATGAGTTCACTAATCCCTGATTAGAGATTAAACTTATTACTTAACACTAAGTAGGCTCATTATCCCTAATCAGGTAGGATATAATGAGTTTACAAACCCTTGGTTTAGGCTTAAGCTCATTATCCTATGCCAAACACCAAAAACAATAAAAAACTGAAAACACAAAAACAAACAATAATCGTCTCCTCCGGGATTCTCTTCTCACCACATTCACTCTATAAACGAGAACTCGCTTCTTCTATCTAATGCAAGACAGTTAGCACTTGAGCTAGACGAGTCATACACATGAGCATAGACAAGCAAGCAGTTCACAGTCAAGCATTCCAGTATCTTTGAGTCGAACTACGGTGTTCTGACTTCCTCATTGCACGAGAGGATACGTAGGTATAACTTAACAGTTATCGAACAAAAGTCTCTTTGTCATCCTCCCCTCTTTTAGCTTACTTTCTAAGCCTCATTTCTGAGCATTCACCTTCTCTTTTTGCACTGACACACTGTACATTCTCCCTAGCTTTTATACACAGTTAGCATATACACTACCCCTTTTAAAACACAATTAAGTAAGCATGAATCCCGTCGAGTACGACGGACGATATGGGTGCTAATACCTTCCTTGGTCGTAACCAACCCCCTTTCTCAGTTTCTTTGGTTCGCAACCGGCTTATCCATACCCTTCTAGGTTTATGCAGCATTAACTTTCCTTCGGGATAAAAATGCCTAGCTGGCGACTCTATTCAACCTCAACCTCCAACATCGCCGACAGTTCGCGGCTGCACCGGGGACGTAAAAGTCTTTTCGGGAGCGACAGCTTGGCGACTCTATTGGGGAACTTTGCAACCAGGGCCTGTGGTTCTCTTGTGGGTTTCTCCTAGCGCTTGTTTGTTTGTGTTTATTGGGGGTGTTATGTGCTATGTGTATTTTTGTTTTTGCTTTATTTATTGATTTCTGTACAACTTTATTTACTGCATTTACTTTTACCGCTTTCATTTACTGTTTTATGCATTTCATTTTATTATCATATCATATTTGTGCTGGATTTGTTGGTTTGCCTTGGTGGGAGGGGTATTCCAGTGAGAAAGGTCCAACACAAAGGCCTGAGTGACAGACATAGGATTAGAGTGGCTTCATATTCTTTCCCATTCCACTTCGTTCTGGTGCAGGAATATGAAACACGGTTCAGACATGGGTTTCTTCTTGAGAACTCTGTGCTACAGATCTCTTGTAGTGCTAGGGCTATCTGGGAAGCCTGCTAAGTCTGGATGACCTTTTTAGATGACCTTTAGCATCTGAGGTGAATTAGAGGAGGATTCTTTATGATTATGGTAAACACTGTACCTCTGGGTTAGAAGTGTTTACACTTCTCATAATAAATCCGAACCTGAGGATCCTTGTTCTAGAATAATAATTATGAGTGGGTGGGGTTATTTACAGGTTTGTAGGAACCCTTGGCCTCAACATACCCTGTTACTGGAACTTTGTTAAGGTTATACTGATTATGGATTGATCTTATGAAACCCTGGACAAGTGACTCTTTATTTGAGTCCCCTACCTGGTTACTGGTTCCCAGACCTTCATCCGGAATTCTAAACACTCATGGACCCTATCAAAAGCAACTGACAAATCCAGCACCAGATCAGAAACCCTTGCATATCATTCAACATACATCATACTACATCATTTAACATTTGTCTATTTGTTTTACGGGGTATCCACATCTTCTTTGGTTTGGTTTTGACCGTTCTTCTGCTTCAACCATCCTCTTCAGTTATCTGCTTCAGCTGTTTTCTTGAGTTATCATCATTAGCACCCATTGTCAGTATGGATTCAACCAGAAAGAGCAACATCACTTATCATTTCTTTGAGTACCCTCTGACAGGCATCAGACAGATTCAGGCCCTTATCACTCCTAATCATGTCCCCTTATTCAGAGAACATTATGGTGGTATCTTGGACATGATCATGTACTTGGATGCATCACAGAGGAACATGATTCACACTTGCCTTCAGTTTTATGACCCTCCTCTCTGTTGCTTCACTTTCCCGGATTTTCAGATAGGTCCTTTGTTGGAAGAGTTGTCCATGTTGTTGGGTGTCCCTATCAGAAGAGGAGTTCCTTTCAACCCTGAGATGACTGCTCCTAAGAATGAAGACATAGCTAAGGCTCTACATCTAGAAGCAACTATCATTGATCAACATATAACCACCAAGGCTAGAATCCCAGGCCTTCATTTGGACTTCTTAATCACCCAGGCTACCAGTTATGCTGCAGCTGGGAAGTGGGAAACTGTTTGTGCTCTCCTAGCCCTTAGCATATATGGTATTATCTTATTTGAAGACGAGCCTAACTTTGTAAGCAAGAACTCTATCCATATCTTCATGCTCAAGAATCCAGTTCCTACCTTGCTAGGAGATTTCTACTATTCAATTCTTCAGAGGAATGAGAAACAGAGGGGAAGACTAGTCAGATGTTGTGCACCTCTCTTCTACAGTTGGTTATTGAGACACATGCCGAAGACGGAAGCTTTCCTGAATCTACATTAGACAAGGAATTGGGCTAAGAGAATGATTGCCCTCACTTCAGAAGACATTAGGTGGTGTACTCAGAGCACCAAGGGCAGGGACATAATTACAAGTTGTGGACAATATCCTAATGTGCCTCTTATTGGAGTAAAAGGTTGCATCAATTACAATCCTTTGCTATTCAAAAGACAGTTGGGATATGCTTTGGTACATCCCCCGAGAGAGCAGGACTTAGCATAGTCCCTTTATTGTGTTGTTTAGAATAATCATGTCTGGGCTTGGGACCACATACAGACTAAAGGGACTGCTATTTTGGGTAAGTGCAACAATATAGCTTCAGATCAGTACATTGAATGGTCTCGCATCAGATGACAGATCACCCGCATGCCATTCACCCTAGAAGATGTTCCAGGGCCATCATTAGTGGAGCCCATAGCTACAGTTAGTCTGGAGGAATTTAAGAAGTTGAAAGAGAGGAATGCTCAGCTTTCTGAAGCTCTGAAGAAGACCCTTTGGGAAAGGAATGATGGTCGTCTGGACATTGAGAGGTTAGAAAAGCTCCGGATCGAGCATATGACCAAGATAGAAAAGACAGAGGACTTCATCAGAAAAGCCCGAGCAGGGGAATTGGTATTGAAGAATGCTTGCAAAAAAGCTAAGATTCAGAAAGCCAGAGCTGAGCACTATTTGGAAGAAATTCAGGTTAGATGGATCATAATCACTGAAGCTTGTTTGCACAAAGATCAGAAGACACAAGCTAAGATAGAGCAGCTGGAAGCCAATGAGAAGAAGAGTAAGGAAACCTTGTTAGCAGCACAGAAGGAAATCTCCGAGTTGAAACTCCGGGCGGGGTTGAAGAAATCAAAAGAACAAGACAAGTACTAGAAGTTGACAAGTGCCATTGCAACCAGAAACCTTCTTATCAGGACCATCACAGAGCATCCAGTTGGGCCAGTGACTGATGATCTCCTGAAGGAATTCAAGGAGGAGGAATTTGGGCTGGATGTTTTATTTCCTTTACTTGTATTTTATTTTGGTTGTACTTTAATTCTCATGGCGATTTTGTTGTATTTCTTGGCTTGATTGTATTTTGACCCACCATGGGAACTTGTTGTAATCATAAACTATGTTTTTTGGCATTTTTGTAATGTTATGGTTTATGTATTACCTGGATTATCTTTTGAACTTCACTTCTCTTCAACATCTTCATTCCCAGAGGACTGGAAGGTCAAAACCAAAAAAAAAAGCCAAACTGGATACCCTTGGAAGACAAATAGACATACTGCATTGCATACTAACCTCATTCTTTATTTTGTAGGTGTTTTTGTTGTTATTTTCTCACTTTTCTGTGTGTATAAGGAAACATTGCTCGTAGGAGGGTTTTCCCCATCAACAGAGTTCACCGGTATCCAACCAGGAACAACCTTCCGAGCTTACAGATGGACCAAGTTCAAAAAGATTTGACTGACGTTAGAACTCAGATGGCTAATGAGAGAACTGAGATGAGGGCTCAAATGAACCAGTTAATGGCAGTGATGACTGGGTTGGCTCAGAGCCAAGAAAGATTGAGAGAGTTAGGCGAGCGGCAAACTCCATAAGAGAATCATCCAGGTACTGGAGGTACTAGTAACAACCATCACGGGCAGCCGCGAACAAATCCACCAGAGTTTGGGCCCCACCTCAATCCTGAAGTCAATGTTATCGAAAATACCCAAGGAAATGCAGGAGGTCGTGTTCTACAAGAGGATCCTCATGATGAACAGTTCACAGTAATTGGTGCTGGGGAAATGTAGGAGGTCGTGTTCTACAAGAGGATCCTCTGGACGAAATAGCGGAGAAGATGAGGTCTTTGGAATCCCAAAACTTCTTGGGATTTGATGTAATGGATATGGGATTAGTAAAAGGAGTCAGGATTCTTCACAAGTTCAATCCTCCATGCTTTGAGAAATACAATGGTACCTCCTGTCCTCGTACACACCTTCAATCCTTTCTGGGAAGAATAAAAGCTTATACCATGGATGAGAAGTTGTGGATGTTTTATTTTGAAGATAGCTTGACCGGGGCATCCCGTGAATGGTATTCTCATTTATCCAGAGCAACTGTCAGAAACTGGAAGGATTTAGCCGAGGCTTTCATACGCCAGTATCAATACAACTTGGATATGGCTCCCAATAGGACCCTCCTGATGGGTATGTCTCAGTCTTCAAGAGAAAGCTTCAGGGAATATGTCCAAAGATGGAGACAGCTCGCTGCTGCTGTCCAGCCACCGATGTCAGAAAGAGAGATGGCTGGCATGTTTATGAAAACATTGCAAGGTACCTACATTGACAGACTTGCTGCCTTCTCTTCCACCAGTTTTGTTGATGTGGTTATAGCTGGTGAGAGAATTGAAAGCCTATTGAAGATGGGTAAGATCTCTGACAACGGTGCTAGCTCCAGCAATGCAAGGAAACCTTTCTTAGGACCTCGTAGGATAGGTGAGACCAACTCAGTGCATATGGGCAGAGGTAGGCCTCAATACATGCCAAGATCAGTAGGCGCTGTCACCATTCCCACTCCAGCACCTCAGCAACATTATCCTCAGCAACCACACTTCCCACAACAACAACAGTTTCCTCCACAATCAAGATCCTATAACAATAACAATAATCAGCAACAACGTCCTTTCTAACAAAGGCCTTCACAAGTTAACAGGGTTATCGATCCCATCCCGATGCCCTATGCAGCTCTACTTCCACAACTACTAAAGCTCAATATAATTGAATTAAGGACTCTAGCTCCACCTGATCCCCAGAATCTCCCAAGAAATTATGATGTCAATACCAGATGTGCCTTCCACTCCAATGCACCTGGTCATACATCAGAGAAATGCAGAGCCTTACACATGAAGGTCCAAGATTTGATTGATTCTAAAGAAGTCAACTTTGCACCTCCTCCAAGTGTTACCAAGAATCCTATGCCTAGCCATGGTGGGCCTATGATAAATGCCACTGAGGAGGATCAACCAGTAAGCCTAATGACAATGTTGCAAGTATTCAAACACCTCTGCCCGAGGTTAAAGCCCAACTTTTGAAGTGCCAAGTGTTTCCAGGCTGTGAGGCCCATTACGAAGTTTGCAAGATTTCTACCAACGGTTGTGCAAATTTGAAGACCGACATCAACAGTCTTATTAGAGAAGGCACTTTACATATCACTTCAACAGTTCCAGCTCCTACAACATCAACAACCATTCCTCCTACAACTCCAACAAACATCATTTCATCAGATGTAACAGATATCACTCCTACAACTTCAACAACAATCATTCCAATAGATTCTTCTACAACATTAATAACATCCTTTCTTCAACTTCAACAAACATCAGTTTAACACATCCTTCTACAATGACAGCAACCATCAATGAAGACATTTCCACAGTCACCATCTATTACGACCCAGCAACAGTCCATGTTCCAGATTCTTTCAACGACTCACATCAACATCAACATCAATAACTCCTTACACCTGTGACATCTCCAGTCAGACCTCCTGTCACAATCTATTACGATCCTAAAACTGTCACGACTCCTTCTTCCGCAGTAATCAGTCTGGTATCTATCACGGTGCCTGGACCAATTCCATATGACAGCAACAGTGTTGTGCCTTGGAACTATGGCTTAGATCTTTATTGCAAAGGAAAGAAAGTCACGCTTGATTCTTCAACTACACCACAAATTGATAATGTTGGGGGAGGCGGAGGCTTCACTCGAAGCAAACGTTTCTTCGCGTCACAAGTTCCGAGAACTAATGCTGAAGCAGAAGCTGCTGCCAAAGCTAAAGGCAAGAGTGTGGTGCCTGAAGAACCAATTGCTAGGAAGCCCAAAAGACATCCTTTGACCAGGATGTGGACGAGTTCATGAGAATTATTAAGAAGAGTGACTACAAGGTTGTGGACCAGCTCCATCAGACACCCTCCAAAATCTCTATTCTATCATTGCTCATGTGTTCCGAGGCTCACCGGAATGCACTTCTCAAAATCTTGCACACAGCTTACGTGCCTGAAGAGATTACAGTTAATAAACTAGAGATGGTGGTTTCAAATGTCAATACTAGTCATGGACTAGGGTTCACCGATGTTGACCTGACTACGGAGGGCCGCAATCACAATAAGGCTTTACATATCACCTTAGAGTGTAAAGGTGTTGTTCTTTCTCATGTCTTGGTTGACACTGGGTCCTCACTCAATGTTCTTCCAAAGAAAGCCTTGGTCAAGATGGAGTATGATGGTCTTGCACTTCGCCCGAGTAACCTAGTTGTGAGAGCCTTTGATGGTTCTAAAAGATCGGTTCTTGGAGAAATTGAGCTGCCTGTGGTAATTGCCCCACAGATTTTCAAAACTATCTTCTACGTGATGGACATTCAGCCTGCCTATAGCTGTTTGTTGGGTCGACCCTGGATTCATGCCGCCGGAGCCGTAACATCGACCTTTCACCAGAAGTTAAAATATGAGTGGGAGGGCCAAGTTATCACCATTTGTGGAGAAGAGGACATCTTTGTCAGTCATCTAGCTATGTACAAGTACATTGAGATGGATGGGGAGATCCATGAGACGATGAGTTAGGGTTTTGAAGCTCTTAATGTCAATGAAGCAACAGCTGAAGTGTCTCGTATTTCAATCTCTTCTTACAAGCAAGCTCGGAAGGTTGTGGAAGACGGGAATGCCCAAGACTGGGGCAAGCTGCTGCAAGTTCAGATCAAGGCAGATAAATTCGGTTTGGGTAACAGACCATCCCAACAGGTCCAATAGGAGGCTGCTGAAGCTCCCAAGTTTTTCAGTGGGGGAATGCTGACCCTCAGATGAAATCAACAATGTGGAAGACGAGGCTGAAAGCGACTTCAACCTGGAAAGCTGGATTTGTCCAAGAGTCCCAGGCCAGCAAGTCCTCAACTGGTCTTCGCAGGAAATTATAAGGATTACTGCTGCAGAGTAATTATTATTTCCTGTTTAAGCATGCATCAAGTCTTGCATCTTGCCCAAGGTGTCAGGACTCATTTTGTAATAGGGTCATATATGTATTTTGTGAAAATGAATGATTAATAAACAATGGACATCTTTTGCAAACAATCTTTTTTCGCTCACTGTCTTTCATTTTTGTTATTTTCGCACAAAACAATAAATGGCAATGTTTTTCTCAAATAAATAACTTCACTCACTTTTTCCTAAATAAGATAAAATCAATCACTAAAATGAACAAATCTCAACCCTTGCAGAGATAATCCTCCAGATTGCACCGACAATGACACTGCTATGTCCTTGTATGACTTCGACAATCCAATTAATCAAGTAGAAGAATGGGTTGATGAAGACTATAATTTGCTTGAAGAGTCAGCCAGGTTGTTAAGACAAGAGAAAAAAGTGATTGATCTTCAATAGGAGGAGGTTGAAACTGTCAATCTTGGTACCAAGGAAGATGTGAAAGAGGTGAGGATCGGGGCTAGTCTGCAAGCTCCAGTGAAAGAACAGCTTATCAGCATGCTTCAGGAATATGTTAACATCTTTGCTTGATCCTATCAAGATATGCCAGGTCTGGATACGTATATTGTCATGCACAGGCTGCCATTAAAAGAGGATTTCTCTCCAGTTAAACAGAAGTTGCGCCGTACTCGCCCGGACATGGCCATGAAAATCAAAGAAGAAGTACAAAAGCAGTGGGACGCCGACTTTCTTGCTAAAAATAGTTACCCGCTGTGGGTTGCTAACATTGTACTCGTACCTAAGAAGGATGGAAAGGTGTGTATATGTGTGGATTACTGGGATCTGAACAGAGCCAGGCCGAAGGATGACTTCCCATTACCTCATATTGATGTATTGGTGGATAATACGGCTCAGTTCTCGGTATTTTCTTTCATGGATGGATTTTCTGGATACAATTAGATTAAGATGTCACCTAAAGACATGGAGAAGACAAATTTCATCACACCTTAGGGCATGTTCTGTTACAAAGTAATTCCTTTTGGTCTGAAGAACGCCGGTGCAACATATCAACGGGCTATGGTAACATTATTCCACGATATGATTCATAAATAAATCGAGTGATATGTGGATGATATGATTTCCAAGTCCCTTACAGAAGAAGAGCATTTGGTGAACCTGTTGAAGTTATTCAAGCGTATGAGGAAATATCAGTTAAGGTTTAACCCCAACAAATGCACATTCGGGGTACGTTCTGGTAAGCTGTTGGGTTTTATTGTAAGTGAAAAAGGAATTGAGGTTGATCCCGACAAAGTCAAAGCTATTTAGGAAATGCCTGCACCTAAGACTAAGAAAGAAGTTCGAGGGTTCTTAGGTAGATTGAATTACATCTCAAGGTTCATATCTCATCTCATTGCAACCTGCGAACCTTTGTTCAACCTGTTAAGAAAGGAAAAAACATTCAGGTGGAACGATGACTGTCAGAGAGGAAGACCTCTAATCATGTACCTGACAGTATTAGAAGAGTCAATAGGGTGTGTGTTGGGCCAGCATGACGAGTCTAGTCGAAAAGAGTATGCAATATACTACCTAAGCAAAAAGTTTACCGACTGTGAACAACGTTATTCACTGCTCGAGAAAACTTGATGTGCTTTAGCGTGGGCTGCTCGCCGACTAAGATAGTATATGTTGACTCATACTACCTTATTGATCTCAAAGATGGATCCAATCAAGTACATAATTGAGAAACTAGCACTTACCGGAGGGGTTGTAAGATGGAAAATGATTCTAACAGAATATGACATCCAGTACACCTCTCAGAAGGCCATCAAAGGTAGTGTATTGTCTGACTATCTGGCTGAGCAACCCATTGATGATTACCAGCCTATGAGATTTGACTTCCCTGATAAAGACATCATGTTCTTAAAAGCAAAATATTGTGAAAATCCTATTCACACTGAAGGGCCTGACCCGAAGGAAGCATGGACTATGATGTTTGATGGGGCAGTTAATTGCAATGGTCGTGGGGTTGGTGCAGTGCTTTTTACACCCAAAGGATTTCATATGCCTTTCTCGGCAAGGCTTACCTTTTCCTGCACTAACAACGATGCGGAATACGAAGCTTGTATCATGGGTCTTGAGGAAGCCATTGATCTCAAGATCAAGACCTTGAATGTATTTGGAGATTCAGCTTTGGTAATCAATCAGACTAACGGCAAGTGGTACACTCATCAGGAGCATCTAATTCCCTACCGTGACTATACGAGGAGATTGTTGACCTTCTTCATAATAGTTAAGCTTGAATACATCCCTCGAGATGAGAATAAGTTTGCAGATGCTTTGGCTACCATTTCATCCATGATCAAAGTACAAGTTGTTAATTATGTACCCCAGATGTTGGTATCCAGACTGGACAGACCGGCATATGTATTCTCTATGGACATTGCCACTGACAACAAACCTTGGTTCCACGACATCAAATGCTTCTTGGAGACTCAGACATACCCACCAGGGGCATCGTCTAATGATAAGAAGACGTTGAGAAGGCTAGCCGGCAATTTCTTCCTCAATAATGATGGCTCCTTATACAAGTGAAACTTCAACACGGTCTTGCTCAGATGTGTTGACAAGAAAGAAGCAGACTTACTGATGCACGAAGTGCACGAGGGTTCTTTCGGTACCCATGCCGGAGGACATGCAATGGCGAAGAAATTGTTGAGATCAGGTTACTATTGGATCACAATGGACGCAGACTGTTGTGCCTATGCCAGAAAATACCATAAATGCCAGATCTACGCGGATAAAGTGCATGTGCCTCTGAATCCTTTGAATGTAATGTCTTCACCTTGGCCATTCGCCATGTGGGGCATTGATATGATTGGAAAGATTGAACAGACGGCTTCAAATGGTCACAGATTCATCCTGGTAGCCATTGATTACTTCACCAAAAGGGTTGAAGCGGCTTCATATGAAAATGTGACTAGGCAAGTGGTAGCTCTATTTCTGAAAAGAGATATCATCTGTCGGTAGGGAATTCCCGAGCGAATCATTACTAATAATGGTTCCAATTTGAACAACAAGATCATGGCAGAACTTTGTCGGGACTTCAAAATTCAACATCACAACTCTTCTCCTTACAGGCCAAAGATGAATGGCGATGTTGAGGCAGCTAACAAGAATATCAAGAAGATTGTGCAAAAGATGGTAGTCACCTACAAAGACTGGCACGAAATGCTACCATTTTCCTTGCATGGGTACCGAACCTCTATCAGAACATCTACTGGGGAAACACCTTATCATCTTGTGTATGGTATGGAAGTTGTCCTACCTGTTGAAGTTGAACTACCCTCCTTATGGGTAATGATGGATGTGAAACTGGATGAAGCAGAATGGGCCCGATCTCGATATAATCAACTGAGTCTGATTGAAGGAAATAGGTTAGCAGCCATCTGTCATGTGTCGCTCCCGGGATTTTCATCCTAGTACAAACGCGAAAGTGGCGCGGAAAAGGTAGAGTCACCAGCCAGACATTTTTATCCCGAATGAATGAGAAAGGTAATGTTGCACAAACCTGTGGAAGAAGGAAAAGACATGGTCCTGCAAACCAAAGATCTGGGTTCGAGAGTCGCTTACGACCTGAGAAGGTATTAGCACCCAAACCGTCCGCTGTACCCGACGGGATCCACGTTTGCTTGTTTTGTTTCAAAGGGTGAGAAATAAAGTGATGATGAATAAACCTGCTACTGGAACTGGAAATGAAAAGAGAAATTGAACAAAAATAGAACAAAAAGAAAGAATGGGGAAAATGTAGGGAAAATGAAGAATGTGCTCGAACGGGCCCTACCCCGCTGCCTACGTACCTCATTGAGATAATGAGGATCAGAGTCGACGTAGTTCGCCTAACTAAGGCGGGAACTATTTGTTTGTGTTTTTTATGGCTGGAACTGCGTATGTCTATACTCAGGTGTTGCAGGCTCGTCTGGTATGAGTGTGTTTACCGTCTTACATGCGAGACAAGTCGTTGCAAGTTCACGTTGAGAATGAATGAGATGAGAGGAGAAATTCCCGCAGGAAAGCCGCTTATTGTTTGTTATTTTCTTTTTAAGAGTTATGTATGAATTTGGCACAAGGAAGTGAATTCAAACTCTTTTCCATGGAATGTGTACTTGCCACTACATTCCAATATGGAATAATAGAACAAGCACACCAAGCAAGGAGAATTTATCTAAGACTTGTTTCCATGAATTAGGGTTTAAGTTCACTAGCTTGTTGAACTTTATTAAGTGTTTTTGTGGCTTTTGTGAAGAAGTATTTTTTTATGTTTTTCTTTGTGAAACAACCCCTTGATAAGACTTATGCATCATGCTAGACAAGCTTACACCACTCCAATATGGAATGAGTGCAAGTTCCTCATGGAATAAGGTTATACACAAGGTATCCTTTCATGCATTTGTTAAGTCTTTTTGGATTTGTTTGAAGATGAGGAGAGAAGACTCAAAAGGAAAAGGTCAAAGCTAATGGGGGACTAAGACACAACCCTAAGTCATCTTATTATGTACAAGTGTGATCTTATAGTTAATGAGGTTTTCTAACCTAATGAGAAGAAAGAACAATTTAGAATTCAACTTACTTCCTAAGGAAGTTAAGTTGAATCTAAAGAGAGAAAGAGGGAACCTATAAACAAGACACAAAGTGCCAAGGAAAGGCAAATAAATGCATAAGAGATAAAGAATGAAGTGATTACCTCATCTTCCCCCCCTACAAAACAAGAGTTAGCATCACAATTCATATAGAAAGCATAAACAAATGACAAACTTCACACAAGAACTCACACTAACCTAGGGAAGATGTTAATGAACTCCTATGGTCAATACCTAAGCCTAAAGCATCTTATAAGGTAACATACCTAAAAAGTCAGTAGCTAAACCAATTCAAAGGTTTCTAAAAGAATTAAGTGAATTAAAGTCAAAATATGCCCTAAGGCACCACTAAACCCTAAGGATGAAGTTAGAAAGATAACCTAAGTGATTACTATTGCTAAAATCCCTTAAACTCAAAGGTAAATGAAAAAGTCAGAACTTAACACTATAGGGGAGTGAAGGAAATGAATGGATCAAGTAGGAAAGAAGGGATTCAAGTTGAAGATATTCAAATATGAGATTGAAAGGTGAGAGGAAGCATATAGAAGCATGGTTCTAAAGATGAAACAAAAAGACTTAGAAAAAAATTCAAAAATAGACCAAAGGGACTTGACTTTCCCATACAAAAACCAGGGGCTTGGCAACAAAATAAAATGGAGATTATACTTGGAAAATGTTCACAAATGGTGTGTTAAGAAGTATCCTAAGGCTAGGTGTTCAAATTAGGGTTTCTAAGGTCCTTTAAGTGACAAATGAGGTTCAAAAGGGGGCAGAATGAGTCTACAATGATATGAATAAGTATGGATGATCACAAAACACTTATAAGACTCAAAACAATTACAAGATGAAGTTAAATCATGTACAAAAGGATTTTGAAGTGCTTAAGATTGAAAGAGAAGGGAGATTAGGTTAAAATGGGACATGTGTGACTTAGGACTCAAATAAACCCCAAAAAATAAAAGGTGAGGACCCAATGATGGCTTTCAATGTTAGAAGACCTATAATATGTCTCACAAGAACCCGAAACAAGAACTTAGACCAATGGCATGAGTGCCTTATGCTAATGGGACCAAAGGAAGGGAACAAAAGGACCAAAAACATGACTTGTGAACCAAACAACTTGAAAAAAAATACTAAATGACCTTTAAAAATTATGAAAGTTGACAACTCAATGCCATTGGTTCACAACTTGAAAAAATACTAAATGACCTTAAAAAATACAAAAGACCTAAAAATTCAGAGAAAAATATTTTGGGGAAGTTTAATGAGCTATTAAAAGAAGGCAAAAATAATGGGCCATTTATGTTTTGTGGTTTAAGATAAAAAAAATGCACAAGATGATTGGTCAAAATATGAGAAAAATGGAATTAATTCAAATGAGAAATTAATTATGACATAAAAAATGAACAAAAATAAAAACTAAAATTATGGAAAATTAAATAAAAATGTGAGGAATGTCCATGAATTAATTGGGAATTTTTAGAGGCTTTTTACTATTTTTAAAAATAAGAAACGAAAATTGAATAAAATTGAATAAAAGAAATCAAAATAAATAATTGGACTGAATTGTGTTGGGCCTAGGGGGTGAAAATAGCAAGAAATTAAACTGGTTTGGGCTGAACAATCATACGTTGGGGGGTTCTATTAAGAATCTGAGATTTCCTTCACAAAAGTTTGCACGTGGATAACATGTGATCATTAATGCGCTGGCAGGATTAGAGCCCTAGGATGTCAAAGATCCAACGCTTGCGTTTTAAAGTTATGAGAAATTAGGGCACATTGTTCCGTCACCGGAGAGGGATTTCGGTCACCTTCTCCGGTGACCTCTGGTTAGGGCATATCCATATTCTTCATGAAAATGATAAATAGAACCATGGATCAACTCGCATCACTCTCCTGATCAACAATCTACCTCTAGTTTTCACTTAGGGTTCATGAATTCATCAAATCGGACACAAACATTCTCAGCCTAAAAATGGATCTAAGCACCTATGGTGCCCATCAACTAGCCAGCATCAGTATTTCTTCTATTAAGCCTCAATACGTACAAAGCAAGCAAGAAACAGGGAAAACGAGCAAATGCAATTCATGATCAAACCTGGAAAGCATAGTTCAATTCAATTGAAGAAAACCAGAGATGAGAATCCTGAGCTCTTGTGTTGACTTGATCTTGAGCAATGAGAGTGAAATAAACACTTTGTGAATAAGAGATCTTGAGGATTTGATGAAATTGCAGTGGTTGTGCAAGATTATGCAGTGATGAACCTTTGATACTTCAAGCTAACCAAGCCATGGATCTTGTGTAAAACTTGATACTGATGATGATTGGATGAAGATTGCAACACTGTAACTTGAAGTGAACAAGATCCTTGCCAATTTGCAGAGGTATCCAATGGTTCAAGTTGGAAGATTCACTGAATTTCCTCCATGGAAATGTAGCTTGAATTGATGATAGTGATGAGAAATGAAAGCTTGCAACAAGAGGGATGAAGATGAAGCTTGCTCGATTCAAATTGCAATGAGAAAGTTAGAGATAATGCAGAGAGAATGCAGATGAAATTTGGAGTGTTTGTGGAGTGTTCAAATGAAAAATGGTGCTTATCCTTGAATGTGCAGTGATCACATCCCTTTATAGAGCTCACTAACTATGGTTAAGCAAGTCCAGTTAATTGAGTGATATGAGTTTGCTGAGTGAATTCTGTTAGGGCAGTTATGCCAGTTGGATCCTCTAGAACTTTCCACTTATTGGATCAGATACAATGTGATGATGAGCATGGAACTTATGGTGTATTTGAGTTGATGAATTGTGTACCAATGCAGCCATGAGATATGATATGGTATGAGGATGAGCATGTTAATTGAGGTAGGCTTGAGATAATGGAATGCATGATGAACTTGTTCTTTGCTCGAGCTGAATCAGGTGTGGAGTAAAGCATGACATTCATGGTAAGCTTGATGTGGTGTTAAGCATCTGATCATATCATCCTGACTTTAATGCTTGGAAATTCATCCCTTTCTTGACTCACATGAGATGCATAGCAATTAGTGTGGTGGTGCAGCCATTGGATGATACCCTCCCCTTATGAGATACTCATGATCATGGTATTCGTAATGAGGTCAAGAATATCACTTAAACTCAGCTTATTGTAAACACCCCAAATTTGCCCTCATCCTTTCACACCATGGCTTGTGATCATCTCATATGCATAAGCACAATCATATCACCTCATATTACATTTTTTGTTCATTGCACAGTTTCTAAGTCATCTGCACCTAGGGTTTGTGACCTGAGCAATCCAAGAGCCACTTGAGCCACTCCAAAGGCTACTAATCACTTCAAAGGGATCCATGTGTGTTCTTATATCTTATTACATCCTCTCAAAGTCAAAAATGCAAAAGGATCACAAGAACTGGGATTGGTATGGATGCAGAGCCAAGTTTGACTGCACAGTTGACCTAAAATTAGGGTTTTGGTTTCAGAGGCCATAACCCCAAATTTTTTGGTCATTCTTGTTTCCATTGGTCTCTATATGGTATAGGGAGTATGCATATCAATTTTCATGAAGAAATTCCATGGGGAAGTCATCTGATCAAGAGTTGACTTTCTGGACAAGTCAGTGTAAAATCAGGGCATCTGAGGCCCCCAATGACCCAACCAATGGGTGATCTTCATCATTTTGAGTGTATATGATCTTTATTTGATCATGGAAGAAGGTTGAAGTTCACAAAATTCAAGAATTTGGAGTTTTTGCAAATGTTGACTTTTTGGGTATAGTTGACTTTTCAAGAATGTGTCATTTTAGGTCACTTTTCAAGCCTTGATTCTTGATCCAAAAATGCTTCAAATGGAAAAAATTTGGTCATGAAAGTTGTAGAATACATCTTTCCCTTTTCAAAAAGTACAAGAACATGATCAAATTCTTCTTGGATCAAAAGTTATAGTGTGACAAAGTTGGCAAAAATCATTGATTTTCAAGACATGCCTCAAATGTGAATTTTGCAAAATCATGAACCAATGCCATTTGTAGCTTCTAATTCACTTCAAACCATGACACAAACATCACATAAACTCTAAAAGTCAGAATTGAACCAAGAATGCTCATGTTTCATGGCTTGTAGAATGAGAAAGTCACATGTGAACCAAAGTTGCACCAACTTGCAAAACTCATGATCACATTCCCTACCACTTGCCACATTGGATGCTGAGCTTTGCTAGCCCTTCCCCTCACCCTTGCTGCGCCAGCCCATGCCTTGTACTAGCCTAGAACCAAGCCATGCTTTCCTTACACAAAAAGTTGACTTTTGGCAAAAGCAAACATCCCAATCACCACAGGCCATGTCACATCCTCTGGCCACTTGGAATTGTTTATTCTTTCCATCTGCTAGCAAAACATATCAAGAAGCCAAGCAAAAAAAGACAACAACATCACATACTCAAACTCACTCCATTTTGCAAAACTCTTCGAAATTCTCTGCCCGGCTCACAAACACTCAAGCAAACTTCACACATCAACTCACCATGCCTCATTGAGTAGAAACCAACAAAGAACCAGGCCTGAAACAAGCCATAACATCACTTCACCATTTTCACCCCAAGCTGCAAAACTCTTCGAAACACCTTCCACAGCTCACAAACATCCAAACAAACTTCACAAACCTTCTCCACCCATCATCTGGACCACAAACAACCCTTCACCCTTGCCAGAAACAGCCTGAATCACCATTTCCATTTTCAACTGAGTTTGAGCAGAAGCTGTTCAAACTCTTCATCCAGCCAACATAAATTTCTCTCAAGCATTCAAGCATCACCAGGGGGTCAAGTGAAGTGGATTTCACAAGGAGGGGAGGTCAGAAATTTGTTGGAGTGAAAGCTTCGAATCTCAGGTAGCTCAAGAACTTTTTTTCCAGAAATGGATTTTTAAGTTCTAAACTTGTTCTATATGTCTTCCTGATCATGAATATGCCTTTAGTTTTGAAAATGGTGATGAAATGAGAATTTAATTGCTCTCTGAAACTTTTTTGCCCTAACTCTTGTTTGCTTCGATTCAGCCATTCCAGGAAGAATAAATTTGTTTTGATTGGGGGTTTTGGTTCGTGAGTGAGTGGGAATCATTTCCACGCTTTTAGATTTCATTTTAGTGAGCTAGGTTGAGATTTGGCATTTCTCAGGGAAGGTGCTGGCCGGAGAAGACGACCGGAAGTCTTCTCCGGCAGCCTGAAAGTCATTAGCCATTTAATTAGGGTTAGGGCAAATTTCAAATGTGGACCCTTGGATCTGGCTTCCCGCGCGCGTGCGTGTGGTCTGGATCATGTCATTAGTTCTTAATTAGGATTAATTTATTTAATTAATTGAAATTAGGAGGTTTGAATCTCAACCTTTGATCTGCGCGCGCAGTCAACAAGGCTTTCCCCAGACTCAATCCTGGCCTCTCCTTCTGATTACTTCTCCTTTTATTCATTTTTATTTCTTTTCTTTTCATTTTATTTGCATAATTTATTAAAAATAGTAAAAAATGTCTAAAAATTATGAAACTTTTTCTCATGAGTTTTAATAATTTTTATGACACAAAAATATTTTCATTTTTATTTTTATCATTAAAAAAGTATTTTTAAATATTTAAAAGATTATTTTTAATGGATTAATGAAAATTAATTTATTAAAAATACTTTTAGGTATTTAAAAATCACCGAAAAATTCATGAAATGTTCTAAGACATTTAGAAACATTGTCCAACCTTCAAACCAAATTTCTTTTTTGATCTTGATGCATTTTGAGAATTTTTCTTTGAATTAAAATCATTTTTGTGCATTATTTTGACCCTAAGTTCAAAAAATCACTTCTGCCTATCTATGAAGAGTTGGACATTGATTCTTCTTTCATTGCATTGTGTTTAGCATGTAGTTTTTGAGATTAAATGGCCTTGATTTGATTCCTCATTTTCAATTTGTTTGGCATTTCTTTTGTTTAGGAACCCTAAAAACCCTAATAACTTGTAAAAATCATAACTTGAGATTGGTTAAGAGTTGAGACCTCCCCTTTGGACATTGGTTTAGTATAAGATTAGGGGTCTTTTGAGTGGAATTTTCCATTTTTTATCTTAGGGTTGGCTTCTGTCTTTGACTTTTGTTTGATGTTTGGTTCATAAACCCTAGTTTGGGTTTCCATATGCATCCATCTTGCATTCCCTTGCATAGCATGACTTGCCATGACATTTCAAGCATCCATTTGATTCATTTGACATCATAAGACATATTGAAAGCATGTTTGATCATTGCATCTTGCATTTGCCATGTTGTATGCCATTTGCATTTCATAACTTTTCATGTATGTTTTTGGTTCTTAACTTGCTTCATTTGCATTCATAAACTTGTATGATCATTCTCATGTGTTGTCTCATGTTTGTAGCATCTCATAGCACCATTAGCATCATGTATATGCTTCTGGTCTTGGTTTGCATCATGTTATCTCATCCCATTTTGCATTGCAATGCATTCCTTTCACTAACTTTTCAGGTGGTAAGCAACTTTGAGAAGTGAATTTGCCTTCACTTCTCACAACCTCTTTTCATCTCTTTCATGCATCCTTGCTGCATTTTACTTTGTGTTTGAGATTGAGCTTGCTCATTCTTCTTCTCCCCACTTTCTTTCTTCAAGTGACTTGACTTCTTGAATGAAGCAAGTCACTTTGCTTCTCTTGATCCTGTTCATCTGCATCCTGGTGGTTCTCTTTGAAGATTGCTCTTGAAAACCTCACAAACCTTAGGGACAATCAAGCATGACAATGATTAGGGTTTTGATTAGTCTCCCCCCTTAGTTTTACCTTTGTGTCTCTTTGTGTCTTCTCTCCTCATCTCATAATCAGGGACTAAACCCTAAAGGCTTTAAGGCTTTGTGATTAAGCTTATGCCTGCATCCTTCTCTTAGGATGGAGTGTATAACTTTAATCCTAAGTGTTAAACCCTTAATGTGTTTAAATCTCTTAATCAATTCACTTAATAATCATCAAGACATCACACTTGTAACTTGGGCCTTGCATTAGGGTTCTAATTCTTCCTTAATTGGTTAAGAAGGACTAACCCTAGTGTTAATGGACAAGTCCCCCTCAAGTTGTCTTACACATCATAAAACTCACTTCATCATCATATCATTAATTAAAATCCACTTAACCAAAGGCTTGTTTTGTCATGAGCTTAATCCCTAATCATGGATTAAGTTGAGGAGCTTTCCTCAGCTTAAACATTCTCATCTATTATCCTTCTATTAGGATGGTGTAATGAGTCTGTTTAATCCTTGATTATGGATTAACCTCATTACTCAACACTAAACAAAAACAACAAAAACATCTAAATAATCACAAGTAGGTTAATGATCTTAATCCTACACCAAAGGTGGTTAAGTGTGAGAATCTGACTTCACACTTAAGGTATTCTCATTACCCCTAATCAGAGGGAAGATGTGATGAGTTTACTAAATCCATTGGTTCATACTTAAGCTCATTAGCTTATGACAAAAATCCAAAAAACAATAAAAGACTGAAAACTCAAAAACAAACAACAACCGTCTCCTCCGGGATTCTTTTCTCATCACCTTCATTCACAAACGAGAACTTGCTTCTTCTGTCTGATGCAAGACAGTTTGCACCTGAGCCAGACAGGTCATACACTTGAGCAAAGACTAGTAAGCAGTTCACAAGTCAATTCACCTTTCAGTCTCTTTGGGTCGAACTACGGTGTTCTGACTTCCTCATTGCACGAGAGGATACGTAGGCATAACTTAACAGTTATCGAACAAAAGTCTCTGTATATTCCCCCTCTTCCAGCATTCTTCCTTTAAGCCTCATGATCTTGAGCAATTCATTCTCATTCTTACACTGACACTTCATTTATACACTCCACTTCTCTTCCACTGACACCTGTACATCCTTTTCCAGCTCTTTTATACACAAATTGCACTGACACTCCCCCTTTAAAACACAAATCTTTTAAGCGTGGATCCCGTCGAGTACGGCGGACAATCTGGGTGTTCATACCTTCCCAGGTTGTAACCAACCCCCTTTCTCAGTCTCTCTGGTTCGCAACCGTCTTATCCATATCTTTCTAGGTCTATGCAGCATTACCTTTCCCCCGGGATAAAAATGCCTAGCTGGCGACTCTATTCATCTCCAGTGAGTTCACGGCTGTGTGTTCTCATTGTCCCTCTCGCCGACCATTCGCGTCTGTACCTTTATCTGGGCCTTTTCCCATTTATCGGGAGCGACAGCTTGGCGACTCTGCTGGGGAAAATAAGATTGCAACCAGGGCTTCTGGTTCTTTTTGCGGGTTCCTCCTAGCGCTTGTTTGATTTGTGTTTACTGGGGTGTTATGTGTTATTTGTGTTGTATATTTATTTTGTTTATGTACAGTTGTTTATCTGCTTTCTTTACAGCTTTACATATATCATACTGTCATACTATGCTGGCTGGATCTGGTTTTGTGCTTTGGTGGGTGGGTGTTCCATTGAGAGTTAAGGTCCTATACCTGGGACCTGAGTGACACCTAGGCTAGAGTGAATCATATTCTTTCCCATTCCATTTCGGTCTGGTGCGGGAATATGAAACACGGTTCAGATATGGGTTTCTTCTTGAGAACTCTGTGTTGCAGATTTCCTGCAATGCTAGGGCTATCTGGGAAGCCTGCTAAGTCTGGATGACCTTTAGTTTTGACCTTCGGAAACTGAGGAGAATTAGAGGAGGATTTTTTATGGTTATTGTAAACACTGTACCTCCGGGTTAGAAGTGTTTACACTTCTCATAACTGATCCAAGTCTGAGGATCCTTGTTCTAGAACACCACCTGTGAGGGGTTTGGGCTGTTTACAGGTTTGCAGGTACCTTGACCTCAGAATA
The DNA here is from genome assembly GCA_963966055.1 of Lathyrus aphaca. NCBI lineage: Eukaryota > Viridiplantae > Streptophyta > Magnoliopsida > Fabales > Fabaceae > Lathyrus > Lathyrus aphaca. Next base: position 122,686,560 of record OZ014523.1, on the reverse strand, counting down.
CCCTGTTACTTTGTTTAAGAGTACTCCATTTTGGGACAGTTCTTGTGATTCTGAAACCCTGGACATGTGGCTCTTTATTTGAGCCCCCTACCTTGGTTACTGGATTTATAGACCTCCATCTGGATTTCTTACACACATGGACTTATATCAGAGCTCTTGATCAGATCCAGCTCAGTCACAAACCCTTGCATATCATTTGCATACATAAATATTGCATCATATTGACATTTGCTTATTTGTGTTTCAGGGTATCCATCTTCATTTGGTTCTGGTTTTGACCCCATCTTCAGCATTGACCCATCCTCATCAGCATTTGCTTCAGCTATCTACTTCAGTTATTTGCACCAGCCAATCAGTGGCTCATTCTTCAGTGTTATCATCAGCACCTGTCTCTACTCAGTCTCAGCATCATGGCTCCTAAAAAGAGCAACATCACCTATCACTTCTTCCAGCCAGAGCTATCTGACATCAGGAGGATTCAGACCCTGATCACTCCAGATCACATACCATTGTTCAGGGAACACTATGGGGATATACTTGATATGGTTATGGATCTGGACCCTTCACAGAGAAGCCTGATCCACACTTGCATTCAGTTCTATGATCCCCCACTGAGATGCTTTACTTTTCAGGACTTTCAGCTAGGCCCTCTATTGGAAGAATACTCATCATTGGTTGGTCTGCCTATCAGGGGTGGAACCCCTTTCAACCCTGAGATGGTCTTTCCTGGTAATGGAGAAGTAGCAAAGGCTTTGCATCTGGAACCTGCTTTGGTTGAGCAGCATATGACCTCTAAAGCTGGAATCCCTGGCTTCCATCTGGATTTCTTGATCTCTCAAGCTACCCTGAAAGCTTCTTTAGGAGAGTGGAAAGCTGTTTGCGCCTTGTTAGCTTTGAGCACATATGGAATTGTGTTGTTTGCAGATGAGCCTCGATTCATTAGCAAGAATGCAATCCATCTGTTCATCTTAAAGAACCCAGTGCCTACTTTATTGGGGGACCTTTACTATTCAGTGCATCAGAGGAATGAAAAGCAGAGGGGAAGATTAGTGAGGTGTTGTGCTCCATTGTTCCATACTTGGCTTCTCAGGCATCTACCCAGGACAGATGCATTTTCGAACCCTCATCAGCAGAGCAACTGGGCTAAGAGACTCACTGCTCTAACTTCAGCCGATATCAGATGGTGCACTCAAAGCACCAAGGGTAGGGATATCATCACCAGCTGTGGGCATTTCCCCAATGTGCCCCTAATAGGAGTTAAGGGTAGTATCAATTACAACCCTCTGCTGTTTAGAAGACAACTGGGCTATGCCCTGGTCCACACTCCTAAGGCACAGGACTTGGTTGAAACTCTTTACTGTGAGAACAAGATTAATCTGGCTATTGTTAGGCAGGCAGCCTGGGCCTGGGATAATGTTCAAACCAAGGGAATAACCATTTTGGGGAAGTGCAACAATGTGGCATCAGCACAATATTATGAATGGTCCCGTGCCAGGGCCCAATTCTCTGGGATGCCCTTTACTATAGAAGATATGCCTGAATCATCTTCAGCACCCCCTGCCACTGTCAGTTTGGAGGAGTTTGAGAGCTTGAAGGAAAGAAATGAGAAGTTAACTCAAGCTTTGCAGAAGACCCTCCGGGAAAGGAGTGATGGTATGAGGGAGGTTGAGAGATTGGAGAAGTTGAGAGTGGAGCATCTGGTTAAGATTGAGAAGTCTGGGGATTATATCAAAAAGTCTAAAGCTGGAGAACAAATCCTGAAGAATGCTTGCAAAGAAGCCCAGTTCCAGAGAGCAAGGACAGACTTGTATTTGAAGGAGAGTCAAGCTCGGTGGGTCAGAATCACCGAGGCCCGTACTCTGGAAGACAAGAGAGTTCAAGACAAGATGGAGCAACTGGAAGCCAGTGCAAAAGAACAGCAAGAAGCCCTGGCATCAGCCCAGAGGGAGATATCAGAGCTGAAGATCAAAGCAGGGGTGAAGAGGTCCAAGGACCAAGCTCAGCACAAGAAGCTCACTACAGCTGTTACAACCCGGAATCTCCTTATCAGGAATCTCACGGAGCGTCCGGCTGATCCTGTGACCGAAGCACTTCTCAAGGAAGTTCGTGAGGATGAGTTTGGTCTTGGTGTCTGACCATTTGTTTGTTGTTGCTTTCATTCCGTGTACTTTTATTTTCCTGTAATGTATTTTGACCCCTCAGAGGGCTTGTATTTGTAAACAAACTATGTACCCTTTTGCTTTTGTAATATATGTATTAGTTTGTTCCATCCGGGTTTCATTTCAAAGGCAACATCAACAGCATCTTCAAGGGTCTGGAAGGGTCAAAACTGAATGCCAAGCCGGATACCTTGAGAACAAATAAGCATAACTGCATTGCATGCTAACCCCTTTTGTTTGTTTTGTAGGTTTTTGTTTTACTGCCACTAACTCTGTTGTGATGCTCAGGAACTATTGCTCGACGCCGGGTATTTCCCCTCAACCGTCCGCACCGTTATCCGACCCGTAACAATCTTCCGGGTATTCAAATGGATCAGATGCAGCAGGACCTTACTGAGGTCAGAAATCAAATGGCAAACGAAAGGCTAGAAATGAGGAATCAAATGACTCAGTTTATGGAAGTGATGAACAACATGGATCAGAGTCAGGAAAGATTGAGGGCCATGGTGGAAAGGCAGAATCAAGAAGATCCACATATAGGGACTGCCGGCACCAGCAACAACGAAAGGGTACAACCTCATGTTAACCCCCCTGTGTTTGGCCCACATCTGCATCCCGAGATCAACATTCCTGCAAATGTTCAAGGGACTGCCACTGCAGCCAGGGTACTACAAGAAGATCCTCAGGAGGACCAATTCACCGTAATGGGTGCTGGGGAGGAAGCTTATGATAGAAGGTTGGATGAGATAGCTGAGAAGTTGAGATCCTTAGAGTCTCAAAATTCTTTGGGTTTCGACGTCATGGACATGGGCTTGGTAGACGGGATCAGGATCCCCCATAAGTTCAAGCCTCCTTGTTTTGAAAAGTATAACGGGACTTCATGCCCCCGGACTCATTTACAATCATTTCTGGGAAGGCTGAAGGCCTATACAATGGATGAGAAGCTCTGGATGTTCTATTTCGAAGACAGCTTGACAGGGGCCTCAAGAGAATGGTACTCTCACCTGACAAGGGCAACTATTAGATGCTGGAAGGACCTGGCAGAAGCCTTCATCAGACAGTATCAGTATAATCTGGACATGGCACCCAACAGGACTCTCCTAATGGGAATGTCACAGTCGTCAAGGGAAAGTTTCCGAGAGTATGCCCAGAGATGGAGGCAATTGGCTGCCGCTGTTCAGCCATCTATGTCTGAAAGGGAAATGGCAGACATGTTTATGAACACCCTTCAGGGAACATATATTGACAGGCTGGCTGCTTTCTCTTCCACTAGCTTCGCGGATGTTGTCATAGCTGGGGAGAGAATCGAGAGCCTGTTAAAAATGGGCAAGATTTCTGATAATGGTGCCAGCTCGTCCAGTAGTACAAGAAAGCCTTTTGCAGGCCCAAGAAGAACTGGCGAGACCAATGCCATCCACAGCAACAGGGGCAGGCCCCAATATGTTCAAAGGTCAATAGCAGCAGTCACCATTCCTGCTCCAGCTCATCCTCAACCAGTCTATCAACCTCCGCAACAAAACTATCAGCAGCAACCTCAGTACCATCAACAAAATCAGTATCCTCCGAGAAATTACAACAACAGCAACACCAACAACAACAGTCAACAGAGGCCATTTCAGCAGAGGCCATCTCAAGCTAATAGGGTGATCGATCCGATCCCTATGCCATATGCCACCCTGCTGCCACAACTTCTGAAACTCAACCTAGTTGAGCTAAGGACGTTGGCACCTCCGGATCCCAACAGTTTACCCAGGAACTATGACTCCAACGCCAGATGTGCCTTCCATTCAAACGCACCTGGCCACAGTACAGAAAAGTGCAGAGCTCTGCATATGAAGGTACAAGACCTGGTAGACTCGAAGGCTTTGAATTTCGCACCACCACCCAATGTCAATAAGAACTCGATGCCAAACCACGGTGGTCCCAGAATTAACGCTATTGAAGAAGACAAGCCGTCTTATTTAATAACCAGTGTGGGCCAGATCAGGACACCGTTGGTAGAAATCAAAGCTCAGCTCTTGGAATGTCAAATGTTCCCGGGGTGTGAGTTGGGTTGTGCTTACTGTAATATTTCAGTAAACGGGTGCGATAATTTGAGGAATGGCATAGACGGTCTTATTCAGAGTGGCCAACTTCAGATCACCACATCATTTCCAACAAATCCAGCAATCTCACCAGCAACGGTTTCAGAACCTCCTACAACTGCAGCAACCATTGTTCCTGACAATTCTTCGGTTTCATCAACAAGTACTCCATCTATCATCTCAACTGATCAGTTATCAGCAAATTTTTCCTCTACAACTTCAGCTTCACTCCATTTTGAAACTCCTACAACAACAACATCCTTTATTCCGACAATATCTCCTACAACACCAGCAACAAATCATGAAGATGTCTCTACTGTCACAATATTTTATGATCCTGAAAGCAACTCTGCCTACAATTCAGAAGGTGCTGCTCCCATTAGAGCACCAGTTACAATTTATTATGATCCGCAGACTATCACAGTTCCTTCAATAGCTGCAGTCAGTCCAGTCACTATCACGGTGCCTGGACCAGTACCCTATGAAAGCAGCAATGCCATCCCTTGGCATTACGGCTCTGACCTGTACTGTGAAGGACAAAAGATCACTTTTGAATCATCAACCCCTGCACCACAAGTAGACAATGTGGGCGGAGGCGGAGGCTTCACTCGAAGCGGACGTCTTTTCGCTCCACAAATTCAGAGACCCACTGCCGAAGCAGAAACTGCTGCCAAGGCAAAAGGGAAGAGCCCTGTGCAGGAAGATCAAGCTGTTAAAGAAGCTTTGAAGACGCCGTTTGATCAAGAGGTTGATGAGTTCATGCGAATCATCAAGAAGAGTGATTATAAAATAGTGGATCAGCTTCATCAGACGCCTTCCAAGATCTCAATCCTATCATTGCTTATGTGCTCCGAAGCTCACCGGAATGCACTACTCAAAGTCTTGCACGCAGCTTACGTGCCTGAAGAGATCACTGTCAATCAGCTGGAAGCTGTAGTTGGAAATGTTAATGCTAGTCACGGACTAGGATTCACCATTACTGATTTGACAACGGAAGGCCGCAACCATAACAAAGCCTTGCACATAACCATGGAATGTAAAGGTGCTGTCCTTTCCCATGTGCTGGTAGACACGGGGTCATCCCTTAATGTCTTACCTAAAAAGGCCCTGGTGAAGCTAGAATACGACGGATTGGCGTTGAGACCCAGCAACCTGGTGGTAAGAGCCTTTGATGGTTCAAAGAGATCGGTTCTAGGAGAGATTGAGTTGCCCGTAACGATTGGCCCGTAAACCTTTAAAACTACCTTCTATGTGATGGATATACAGCCCGCCTACAGCTGTTTATTGGGTAGGCCATGGATTCACGCCGCTGGCGCCGTGACCTCTACCCTTCACCAGAAGTTAAAATATGAGTGGGAAGGTCAAATCGTTACAATCTGTGGAGAGGAAGACATCTTTGTCAGCCACCTGGCTACTTATAAGTACATTGAGATGGATGGGGAGATCCATGAAACAATGAGCCAGGGGTTCGAAGCCTTGAATGTGAATGAAACATCTGCTGTGCCTGGTACTTCAATATCATCATACCAGTAGGCCCGGAAGGTTGTTGAGGGAGGAAACGCCCAAGGCTGGGGCAAACTGCTATCGGTGGAGAAGAAAGAAGACAGATTTGGGTTGGGTTACAAACCAACTCAACAAGATCAAGCAGCAGCTGCAAAAGAGCCCAACTTTGTGAGTGGGGGGATGCTTACCCCTGATGCTATCAACTGTCTGGAAGACGAGCTGGAAGAGGAACGCAACCTGGAAAGCTGGATTCGTCCAAAGATCCCGGGGAGCAGTGTCTCGAACTGGTCTTCCCAGGAAATTATAAGAGTTACTCATGCAGAAGAGTGCCTTCCAGACAGCACCGACAACAGCACGGCTGTGACTTCGTATGACTTTGACAATCCAATCAATCAAGCTGATGAAGGGGTTGATGAAGAATATGAGCTTCCTGAAGAGCTAGCCAGGTTGTTAAGGCAAGAGGAAAAGGTTATTACTCCTCACCAGGAGGAGGTTGAGGTGATTAATCTTGGTACAGACGAAGACGTGAAAGAGGTTAAAATCGGGGCCTGCCTGCAAGACTCAGTGAAGAGACAACTGATTGACCTGCTTCAGGAGTATGTGGACGTGTTTGCTTGGTCTTACCAAGATATGCCAGGGTTGGACACCGACATTGTTGTGCATAAGCTGCCTTTGAGAGAAGAGTGCCCACCGGTCAAACAGAAGCTACGCCGTACTCGTCCAGACATTGCAATGAAAATCAAGGAGGAGGTACAAAAGCAGTGGGACGCCGGGTTCCTTGCTGTAACTAGCTATCCGCCGTGGGTTGCTAATATAGTACCTGTGCCTAAGAAGGACGGCAAAGTAAGAATGTGTGTTGACTACCGGGACCTGAACAGAGCTAGCCCGAAAGATGATTTCCCTTTACCTCACATTGATGTATTGGTAGATAATACGGCTCAGTTCTCGGTATTCTCCTTCATGGACGGATTTTCAGGATACAATCAGATTAAAATGTCACCTGAAGACATGGAGAAGACAACTTCATCACACCCTGGGGCACGTTCTGCTACAAGGTAATGCCATTTGGGCTCAAGAATGCTGGCGCAACATATCAACGGGCTATGGTGACATTATTCCACGATATGATTCATAAAGAGATAGAATGTTATGTGGATGACATGATTGCCAAGTCCCTTACTGAAGAAAACCACCTGGTGAATTTACTGAAGTTATTCAAGCGTCTGAGGAAATACCAATTGAAGTTTGAAATTCTGTAATGAGATGTCCTAAGAGATGTTCCAACACTTAATAGGACATTTGACAAATTTAACCAAAACTTAAACAGCAGGAAAAATAAACAACACAGAAGTTTGTTAACCCAGTTCAGTGTATAACCACACCTACATCTGGAGGCTACCAAGCCAGGAGGAAATCCACTATTAGTAATATTAATTCTAGACTTAAACCACCCTGTTTAATCTATCACTTAATACTTACCCAATGCAATTTCTACCTAAGACTCACTTAGATAAGAGTACCCTACTCACTCCCCCTCAATCACCCAGTGATCAAGTTTACAAGTTTACAGAAATTGAAGACATCCTTCAAACAATACAGCTTGATCTTACTTCACAGTTTCAATCAAGTCACAAATGCACTTTTGCTTAAAAGCTCATAAAGTGGTACATAAAAACAACCTGCTATTTAAAACACTAGACACCCTATTTGGTCTTCTGAAATTCGTACTCAATTCTATGAGTTTCTGTTGTTTAAATAGGTATCTGAATTTTGGGCTTTCTGTAGAATGATCCAGCCCTAATGTGCAGCAACTGTCACCTTGAATTTAGGGTTTGTTACCTCCTATATTCTAGGTGCATTAGGTCTTCTGTTTTAATCTGAATCTTCAATTTAAAACTCCCTACAGATGCGCCTTGTTCTGTTTTTATCCAGCATTAATTAATTCCAGATAGTTCTCCTTAAATATCTCTGATCTGTTAATCAATAATTAATTCTGGTAGCAGGTCTGAGATGTCTCAACATCTGTTGGGACATCCTGAAAAACTGAACTTAATTTATTCACACAATGTCCCAACATCTGATGAGACATCCTGAAATAAATTCACATACTCTGTTTGATAATGTCCCAACATCTGATAGGACATTCTGAACTGAATTTAACATTTCTTGTTTGGTCAAAAATTCTGCCAATTCTTAAACATCTACAAACTCCCCCTTTGGCTAATTTTTGGCTAACATCTTTCCTGGTTTTCAGAGTGCAGCAGAAGTTCTTTTTATCAGAGTATATCATTACTTTTCTGTTGATTCATATTTGAGTTTTACTCCCCCTCAAACATATATGAGTCCAGTCTTGTTGCAACAGAAATACACACTGATTCAGTTCAGACAGAAACAAACAGATTTCATTCAAAAATTAAACAGCAGTAAAAATTTGTTGTTGTTCTCCCCCTTGGTAGACACAAAATTAAGGGCCAAAGAACTATTATCCAGAATTACAAATTATTGCTGTCATTACAAATGCCTCACATACACAGATCACTCAGATTCATCACTCTCAGTAGCTTCCTCCACTTCAGTGTCTTCATCTTTATCAGCTTCACTTTCAGCTTCACTGTCTTCATCAGATGCAGCTGTCTGATCTTCTTCACTTTCCAACCTCTTAATTATTTCCTCCAGCTTCTTCTTTCTAGCTTCAAGCTCTTTGCAGGTACACTTTAGCTCAGCAATTAATTCTTTCTTGGAGATTGGATTCTTAGCAGAGGAGGGACTAGCAGATGTCCCAGCAGGTGTTTCAACATCTGCAGCATGGTGACTGAGGAATAACTTGTAGTGAAAAGCCAGGGGGCTCTCTCTTTTGCAGACTGTGTCCTTCTCAGTTAAAATCCCAGGATATTGGCTTAATATTATACCACATAGCAATGAAGGAAAAGCTATTGGTAGCTTTGTTGCAGAGGAGCTGGCATGCTTCATGGTTTGATCAAAGATAAAAGCTCCAAAGTCCAGCTTGGTTTGAGTCCCCACAGCATAGATGAATCTGGCCAGACCAGTTGAGATTGATGAAGTGTGGTTGGTAGGCACCCAGTTTGCAGTTCCAATCCTGTTCAGCATGGCATACTTTCTGGTAAGCATGCTCACAGAGAGCTTTCCCTTCACAGGCCATGCCTTGACCTGGTTTGCAGTGATCACTTTACAGACTTGATTATCTGTCTTACCTAATTCATTAGGTCCATCTATTTCTCTTCCTAGATACTCATTGATGATTTGAGGAGAAAACTGTACACATTTACCTCTAACAAAAACTTTTCTAAACTCAGAAGACTTACCATTTGAGCAATCCTCCTGAAGATTCACAATGAACTCTTTGACAAGTAGTTCATAGCAGGGAGAGAGATCTGAGACTGTTTTGAATAGTCCTGCAGCAGAGATGAGGTCTATCAGTTCTGTGCACTCAAGTGCATTGCTGCTTAGTTCTCTTTCCAAGGCAACCCTTCTTTGATACACATATTTCCATCTGTTGACACTGGAGACATGATGGAAGGATATGTTGTCCAAGGGAGCTTCTGGGACAGCAGTTGAAACTCTAGCTTGTGCTGGTTTCTTCTTGGGAGGAGATGTTGGGACATCTGATCCAACATCTGAATCTGATGGTGTTGCAGCTTTTCTCTTCTGGGTTTGAACTTTGCTCCATGGTTTTGTTGGACCAAGGATAGCTTTAGCTTTACCTTTCTTTGAACTAGCCTTATTTTTCTCAGGGATGACAGGTTCAGCTTGCATCTTTCCTTTCCTGGACCTTAGTCTTTTAGCAATGCTGGGTTTCACAGATGCTATGATCTCTGCATCAGAGTCCTGCTCCAGATTGGCCACTGGAGGGGATTGAGCAGCCTCCTCTTCAGCTGGTTGATCAGCAGGGATTTGATCTTCATTTGAGCCTTGAGCCTGTTCTTCAGAGACCTCTTCATCATTTTCATTTGAGACTTTGTCCTTAGATTGTTCAACATCAGATAAGTTCTTTTTCTTATCTTCAGATGTTCCAACATCTGTTGGGACATCTTGTTCTGCAGCAGTGTCCTTTGTAGCCTGAGCTGGTTCTTCTTGAGGTGCAGGAATGGTGTTCAAAGGAACAGAGATCCCTTTCACCACTCTTTGTTCAGAAAAGACTTGGTTAACAATCTCCTTGATGGAATCATCAACATATTTGGAGTATCTTGTAGACATGTTAGCAGGAGAGGGAATGCCTTTAACTTTGCTTCTGATTTGATCTTTACATCTCTTTGGTGTTCTTGCCTTTTTAGTGTGAGAGGCGCTTCCCTTGAGCTCGTCCAATGGTGTTGAAGGCATTGGCACAACAGAGATTGGAGTGGCATGAACCACGTCTTCCTTGTTGAGAATTTCCTCAGCTGTTTTAGGGTTTTGAGACATTGTAGAGGAAGAAGGATGAACAGCTTTAGGATTTATGATTTCTGAAGATTTGAGAGTTAATGTGATTCGCTTGTGATGATATGATGAGAATCTTGATAGCTTCTTATAAGTATTTACTAAATAAGTAGCCGTTACAGTCCAAATGATTAAGAATGGAATTCCCAAGGATCTTGTCCAGACTAGCTTTGCCATTTGGAACTTATGCCATGCAATGTCATATGACATGTTGGCACATCTCATTAACTGCTAAATATCACATAAACATATTCCAAGTTTGCCCCTTAAGTTCTCAAATTGTGTGGCATCCAATGCTTTGGTAAAGATATCAGCTAATTGCAGATCTGTAGCAACATGCTCCAATGAAATCACCTTCTCTTCTACAAGATCTCTGATGAAATGATGTCTGATATCAATATGCTTTGTCCTGCTATGTTGAATAGGATTTTTAGATATGTTGATTGCACTTAAGTTATCACAGTACAATGTCATGACATCCTGTGGGACATTGTACTCAGTGAGCATCTGCTTCATCCAAACCAACTGAGAACAACTGCTACCTGCTGCTATGTATTCAGCTTCAGCTGTAGATAAAGATACACAATTTTGTTTCTTACTGAACCAAGAAATCAGATTGTTTCCTAGAAAGAAGCATCCTCCTGAAGTGCTTTTTCTGTCATCAGCACTTCCTGCCCAATCAGCATCACAGAAGCCAGTGAGAATAGGTTTGCAACCATGAAAGTACATTATGCCATAGTCACAAGTACCATTAACATATTTAAGGATTCTCTTGACTTGATTGAGATGACTGACTTTTGGATCAGCTTGATATCTTGCACAAACTCCTACTGCAAATGCAATGTCTGGTCTGCTAGCAGTCAAGTATAACAAGCTTCCAATCATGCTTCTATATAAACTATGATCTACATTCTCACCCTTCTCATCTTTAGTCAGCTTTAAATGTGTAGGAGCAGGAGTTCTTTTATGAGAAGCATTTTCCATTCCAAATTTCTTCACTATGTTCTTGGAGTACTTGCTTTGTGAGATGAACATTGAGTCTTCCATTTGCTTAACTTGCAGACCAAGAAAATAGGTTAATTCACCTACTAGACTCATTTCAAATTCAGCTTCCATCTGCTTGACAAAATGTTTGACCATCTTATCAGACATCCCACCAAACACAATGTCATCAACATATATTTGTGCAATCATGACATTTCCTTCTTCATCTTTAACAAACAGGGTTTTATCAATCCCACCTTTTCTGTATCCTTGCTTGATAAGAAATGTGGTAAGTCTTTCATACCATGCCCTTGGAGCTTGCTTTAGACCATAAAGTGCTTTCTTGAGTTTGTATACATGATTTGGACAGCTTGGATCAACAAATCCTTTAGGCTGTTCTACATATACCTCCTCATTAAGATAACCATTAAGAAAGGCACTTTTCACATCCATTTGAAATAGCTTGAACTTTAAGATACAAGCAATTCCCAACAGTAGTCTTATTGATTCAAGCCTTGCTACTGGTGCAAAGGTTTCATCAAAGTCTATTCCTTCAATTTGAGTGTATCCTTGAGCCACAAGTCTAGCTTTGTTCTTTGTAACAATTCCTTGTTCATTTGACTTGTTCTTATACACCCATTTTGTACCAATCACATTTATGTCATCAGGTCTAGGTACAAGATTCCACACTTCATTCCTTGTGAATTGACCTAATTCCTCTTGCATAGCACAAATCCAGTATTCATCAGTGAGAGCTTCCTTGACATTTTTAGGTTCTATTTTGGAAACAAAACAAGAACCTGAAATCACTTCTCTTGATCTAGTGCTCACACCTCTGTTGGGGTCACCAATTATTAAATCTTTGGGATGATCCTTCTGTATTCTGATGGAGGGAGGTTTGCTTGAATCTTCTGACCTTGTATCATTTTGAGTGAAGTTATATTGATCCTTCTTTTCTTCAGCTTCAACCTTGATATCAGCAGATGTTCCAACATCTTCTGGGACATCTGTAGGAGCATCATCAATTATCACATTTATGGACTCCATGATAACATTTGTTCTGTAGTTAAATACTCTATATGCTCTGCTGTTTATAGAGTATCCAAGGAAAATTCCTTCATCACTTTTAGGATCCATTTTTCTCCTTTGCTCCCTATCTGCCAGAATATAGCATTTACTTCCAAATACATGAAAATACTTAACAGTGGGTTTTCTGCCCTTCCAGACTTCATATATTGTGGACAAAGTTCCTTTTCTCAAGGTAACTCTGTTATGGATATAGCAAGCAGTGTTCATGGCTTCAGCCCAGAAATACAGAGGTAGCTTTTTAGCATGTATCATAGCTCTTGCTGATTCTTGAATGGTTCTATTCTTCCTTTCAACAATCCCATTCTGTTGAGGAGTGATAGGTGAAGAATACTCATGATTGATTCCTTCTGAAGAGCAGAAATCTAAGAACTTTTGATTCTCAAATTCTTTTCCATGATCACTTCTTATTCTGATCACACAGCTGGATTTTTCCCTTTGCAATCTTTGACATAATTCTTTGAATACATCAAATACATCTGACTTTTCTTTGATGAAGTTTATCCATGTATATCTTGAAAAATCATCAACCACAACATAGGCATACCTCTTACCACCAAGACTTTCAACCTGCATAGGTCCCATAAGATCCATATGTAGAAGTTCCAAAACTTTGGAAGTTGTCAGATGTTGAAGCTTTGGATGGGACATCTTGGTTTGCTTGCCTATTTGACATTCACCACATATTTTGCCATCATCAATCTTCAGTTTAGGAATACCTCTTACAGCATCCATAGATATGATCTTCTTTATGCCTCTGAAATGAATATGACCTAGTCTTTGATGCCACAGTTTCACTTCTTCTTCTTTAGCTAGAGAACAGGTTGAAGTGAGACTGAGATTTTGGGATTCCCACATGTAACAGTTGTCTTTAGATCTGGCTCCTTTCATGACAACCTCTTGTTCTTTGTTAGTCACTATACATTCAGATTTGGTAAAGTTTACACTGTACCCTTGATCACATAACTGACTTATACTGATCAGGTTAGCAGTTAAACCTTTAACAAGCAGCACATCATCTAGTCTTGGAACATCTTGACAATCCAAGGTTCCAACTCCCTTGATCTCTCCTTTAGCTCCATCTCCAAAGGTAACATACCTGGATGAATGTGGCTTTAAGTTTACTAGCAAATTCTTCAATCCAGTCATGTGTCTTGAGCATCCACTGTCAAAGTACCAGTCTTCTTTAGCTGATACTTTCAATGATGTATGTGCTATGTATGCAGTACTTTTCTTTGACCAGATGAGTTGAGATTTCTTTTGATGCCTTTGCTCTGAGTGTTGTTCAGCTGAACTCCAAGCTTGATTGTTGATCTTGTTCTTGTGTATGTGGCTTTGATCAGTCTGAATGTCAGCTTTTGGTCTCCAAACTTTCTTGATTACTTCTGTCTTTTGCTTAGGATATTGCTGACTTTTATGCAGCACTTTCTTGGTATCTACTACTTTCTGCTTGGAAGGTTGCTGACACATCTGATTTGGATATCCATGTAGCTTATAACAGTGAGGTTTGATATGCCCAAATCTTCCACAGTGATGACATCTCCATCTTTGATATTTTTTCTTCATTTTGTTCTTTCCAGAATGTTGAGACATCTGTTGGAACATTATGTTTGTCTTTGAGTTCTGATGTTGGAGCATCTGTTGGGACATCTTGTTTGACTGTGTAGTTTTTGAAGTAGTTCTGCTAGAGCTTGCTTCATCTCTGTCATATCCCAGTCCACTTTTGTCCCCTGAATGTTTATTATTGCTGAGAATAACATCCAGTGTGTTTGAGCTGCTGTTCAACATTCTAACAGATTTGGACATATGTTCCAATTTAGAGTTGAGAAGGCTTACTTCACTTTTTAAGGTTTCAATGATCTCCTGATCATTTGCTTTGTCATCTTCTAAAGTCTTATTCTGCTTCTTTAGCTTTATAACATCACTGCATATTTCAGAGCTTCTTTTGTATAGATCTTTGAATGCTTGCTCAAGTTCTTCATAAGTAAGTTCTCCACAACTGGAATCACTATCATATTCACACAGTCCAGCTAGAGCAGTAATATGCTTAGCTGATTCTTCTTCTGACTCTCCTGAGTCTTCATCAGACCAGGTCACAGAGAGTCCTTTCTTTTGCCTCTTTAAGTAGGTAGGACATTCAAACTTGATGTGTCCATATCCTTCACATTCATGGCATTTGACTCCTTTATCTTGACTGGTCTTTTCAGCAAACTTTGACTTTCTGTTAGCATCATATGGTCTCCTGTTCTCAGAGTTTGTGTTTCTTCCACTGGATTTGAATTGGCCTTCCATTCCTCTGAGAATCTGTTTGAATTGTCTTCCAAGCAAGGCAAGGTTTTCTGATAAGCTTTTGTCATTTGCTGATTCATCATCTTCTTCTTCATCTGTATTTGACACCAAGGCTATGCTTTTGTTCTTTTTAGCATGTGTGTCATTCATTCCCATTTCAAAAGTTTGAAGGGAACCAATTAGTTCTTCAGCTTTCATGGAGCATATGTCTTGTGCTTCTTCTATTGCTGTGACTTTCATGTCAAATCTTTTTGGCAAAGATCTGAGAATCTTCCTTACAAGCTTTTCATCAGTCATCTTTTCTCCCAAGGCTCCAGAAGTATTGGCTATATCCAAGATGTTCAAGTAGAACTCATGAATTGATTCATCTTCCTTCATTCTTAAGTTCTCAAACTTGGTGGTGAGAAGTTGAAGTCTTGACATTTTTACTTTTGATGTTCCTTCATGAGTTGTCTTGAGGGTATCCCACACATCTTTGGCCAGCTCACAATGATGCACTAGTCTGAAAATATTTCTATCAATGCCATTGAATAAAGCATTTAGGGCTTTTGAGTTGCCTAGTTCTGAATCTTCTTCCTCTTTACTCCATTCTTCTTCAGGTTTCAGAACTATTGATCCATCTTTGGTGTCTTGAACAGGATGTTTCCATCCAACATTTACTGCTCTCCATGCCCTGTTGTCAAGTGACTTTAAGAATGCAATCATTCTTGGCTTCCAGTAGTCATAATTAGAACCATCCAGTATAGGTGGTCTATTTACTGACCCTATATCTCTGTCCATGTTACAGAATTTGTTTTCCCTAGATCTCACCCAGTATAAACAGGCAGGGTGCCTGCTCTGATGCCAATTGAAATTCTGTAATGAGATGTCCTAAGAGATGTTCCAACACTTAATAGGACATTTGACAAATTTAACCAAAACTTAAACAGCAGGAAAAATAAACAACACAGAAGTTTGTTAACCCAGTTCAGTGTATAACCACACCTACATCTGGAGGCTACCAAGCCAGGAGGAAATCCACTATTAGTAATATTAATTCTAGACTTAAACCACCCTGTTTAATCTATCACTTAATACTTACCCAATGCAATTTCTACCTAAGACTCACTTAGATAAGAGTACCCTACTCACTCCCCCTCAATCACCCAGTGATCAAGTTTACAAGTTTACAGAAATTGAAGACATCCTTCAAACAATACAGCTTGATCTTACTTCACAGTTTCAATCAAGTCACAAATGCACTTTTTCTTAAAAGCTCATAAAGTGGTACATAAAAACAACCTGCTATTTAAAACACTAGACACCCTATTTGGTCTTCTGAAATTCGTACTCAATTCTATGAGTTTCTGTTGTTTAAATAGGTATCTGAATTTTGGGCTTTCTGTAGAATGATCCAGCCCTAATGTGCAGCAACTGTCACCTTGAATTTAGGGTTTGTTACCTCCTATATTCTAGGTGCATTAGGTCTTCTGTTTTAATCTGAATCTTCAATTTAAAACTCCCTACAGATGCGCCTTGTTCTGTTTTTATCCAGCATTAATTAATTCCAGATAGTTCTCCTTAAATATCTCTGATCTGTTAATCAATAATTAATTCTGGTAGCAGGTCTGAGATGTCTCAACATCTGTTGGGACATCCTGAAAAACTGAACTTAATTTATTCACACAATGTCCCAACATCTGATGAGACATCCTGAAATAAATTCACATACTCTGTTTGATAATGTCCCAACATCTGATAGGACATTCTGAACTGAATTTAACATTTCTTGTTTGGTCAAAAATTCTGCCAATTCTTAAACATCTACAAAGTTGAACCCCAACAAATGCACATTCGGGGTGCGATCTGGTAAGCTGCTGGGTTTTATTGTAAGCGAGAAAGGGATTGAAGTTGACCCTGATAAAGTCAAAGCCATTCAAGAGATGCCTACACCGAAAACAGAGAAGGAAGTTCGAGGGTTCTTAGGTCGATTGAACTAGATCTCACGGTTCATATCTCACCTTACAGCAACCTGTGAACCTTTGTTCAAGCTGTTGAGAAAGGAACAGACGGTCAGGTGGAACGAAGACTGCCAAAGGGCTTTTGACAAGATCAAAGAGTACTTACAAGAGCCTCCAATCCTTATGCCTCCAGTTGAAGGAAGACCTCTGATAATGTACTTGACAGTATTAGAAGAGTCAATGGGGTGTGTGCTGGGCCAGCATGACGAGTCTGGTCGAAAAGAGTATGCAATATACTACCTAAGCAAAAAGTTTACCGACTGTGAACAACGTTATTCACTGCTCGAGAAAACTTGCTGTGCTTTAGCGTGGGCTGCTCGCCGACTGATACAGTATATGTTGACCCACACTACTTTATTGATCTCAAAGATGGACCCAGTTAAGTACATATTTGAGAAGCCAGCACTTACCGGACGGGTTGCAAGATGGCAAATGATTCTCACAGAATATGACATTCAGTACACCTCTCAGAAAGCCATCAAGGGCAGTATACTATCTGAATATCTTGCTGAGCAACCTATTGATGACTACCAGCCTATGAGGTTTGACTTCCCTGATGAGGACATCATGTTCATAAAATCAAAAGATCACGAAGAGCCTATTCACACTGAAGGGCCTGACCCGGAAGAAGAATGGACTATGATGTTTGACGGGGCTGTTAACATGAACGGTCGTGGTGTTGGTGCAGTACTCATTACACCCAAAGGAGTTCACATGCCTTTCTTGGCAAAACTCACTTTCAACTGCACTAACAACGAAGCTGAATACGAAGCTTGCATTATGGGTCTTGAGGAAGCCATTGACCTCAGGATCAAGACTTTGACCGTATTCGGAGATTCAGCTTTGGTAGTCAATCAAACCAACGGAAAATGGTACACCCACCAGGATCATCTGATACCTTACAGGGATTATACAAGGAGGTTATTGACTTTCTTCACCACAGTCAAGCTTGAGTATATCCCTCGGGACGAGAATCAGTTTGCAGATGCCCTTGCTACCATTTCATCCATGATCAAAGTTCAAGCTGCTAACTTTGTACCTCAGATTTCAGTGTCCAGACTTGATAAACCAGCATATGTATTTGCAGCAGATGTTGTCAAAGATGACAAACCTTGGTTCCATGACATTAAGTGCTTCTTGGAGGATCAGACATATCCGCCTGGGGCATCTCCCAATGATAAGAAGACTTTGAGAAGGCTTGCCGGTAGTTTCTTTCTGAACACTGATGGGTCTTTATACAAAAGGAACTTTGATATGGTACTCCTCAGATGCATTGACAAGACGGAAGCAGATTTATTGATGCATGAAGTGCACGAAGGATCCTTTGGTACCCATGCTGGAGGACATGCAATGGCTAAAAAGTTGCTAAGATCAGGTTATTACTGGATCACAATGGATGCCGACTGTTGTGCCTATGCCAGAAAATGCCACAAATGCCATATCTATGCGGATAAGGTGCATGTGCCTCCCAATCCTTTGAATGTAATGTCTTCACCCTGGCCCTTTGCTATGTGGGGCATCGACATGATTGGCAAGATCGAGCCAACTGCTTCAAATGGCCACAGATTCATCCTGGTCGCCATTGACTATTTCACCAAGTGGGTTGAAGCAGCATCCTATGCCAATGTTACAAGGCAAGTGGTAGCCAGATTTCTGAAAAGGGACATCATCTGTCGGTATGGAGTTCCCGAGCGGATCATTACTGATAATGGTTCCAATCTAAACAACAAAATGATGGCAGAACTGTGCCGGGACTTCAAGATCCAACATCACAATTCTTCTCCTTACAGGCCAAAGATGAATGGCGCTGTTGAGGCAGCAAACAAGAATATCAAGAAGATTGTGCAGAAGATGGTAGTCACCTATAAAGACTGGCATGAGATGCTACCGTTTGCCTTGCATGGGTACCGCACGTCAATAAGAACATCCACTGGGGCAACACCGTATCAACTTGTGTATGGTATGGAGGCAGTCCTACCCGTTGAAGTTGAACTACCCTCTTTACGAGTATTGATGGATGTTAAGCTGAACGAAGCAGAATGGGTTAGGTCCCGATACGAGCAACTGAGTCTGATTGAAGAGAAGATATTGGCTGCAATCTGTCATGGGCAGTTGTATCAGAAAAGAATGAAGAAGGCCTTCAATCAGAAAGTCAGGCACCGAGAGTACCAAGTGGGAGATCTTGTGTTGAAAAGGATCCTCCCTCCTCATACAGACCACAGGGGCAAATGGACTCCAAATTATGAAGGACCATTTGTGGTAAAGAAAGTTTTCTCTGGTGGAGCACTGATGCTCGGCACCATGGATGGTGAAGATTTCCCATCCCCTGTGAATTCAGATGCAGTTAAAAAATACTTCGCGTAAAATGACCTGTTGGACATAAAAACAGAATGTAAGTCCAGGCAAAAATAGGGCATCCCGGCGAGTCAAAAACAGAATAAAAGACTCGGGCAAAAATAAGGGGAAAAAAAAAAACGTACACCCGCTGAGTTGAAAAGCCGCATTGGACAGCTCAGGCAAAAATGGGTATCCCGATGGATTGAAAACCCGAAAGGGCGATCCATGCAAAATAAGGGAATAAGCGAACAACTGCATTCTAAATTCGTCTGTATTATCTACAACTCGGTAAGCTCTAAAGGATCAAGCTTCAATCAGAATCTGCCTTCTTCAGAAAGCAGGACGAGAAGAACGTCATTGTCATACGAGTCATAGCAGAAGAGGAAGCTCCTTGAAAGCGTCGTCAACACTGCCAGCGTTTTGTTTCTCCATTTGTAACAATCTCCTCATTTCAGGGGATTTGTTTCTTTGACGGTATTTCGCCGATTCAGGGCATATGAATTAATAAAATCAGATTTTCAGTCATGTCTCGTTTTGTACATTTTCATTTTGCAAAAAGGTCTGATATCTTAAAGAAACACTGATTGCATAAGGATACAGATGTTTATCTTCAAATAAACACATGCTTGCAGGGAATATACTTACTCTCTAAAGTACTTAACTCCTATGACGGAATCCAACAAAGGATACCTCGGGACCATTTGTGCGTTTCCTTATCTTTGCAGGATTGCAGGTATCCAGAACGCAACTTGGGGCATGCAAGTTACATCTCAGCAAGCTGGCAAATCAACAAATAATCTCAGCATCCGAAATGCTCTATCCCCAGCTGAGTTGCCTCTCATTACTCTCCCCAGCTGAGTGCCCAACAACATTCCCCAGCTGTAGTACCATTTATTCTTCCTCAGCAGAAGGCAGAAGTCAGGGAATCATCTCCCCACAGAATCCCCAGCCTCCATTCAGAAGAGCAACGCATGAAGGAGTCACAACAGAGTACAGAAGACTTCTACAAACCCCAGCTGGGTCTCACATTACAAGGATATGTCAACCAATGACCTATATCCCCAAGCAGATACATCTCTCCAGGTCTATCAATGGTCTCATCCCCAGCTGGGATGTCCATTTCAAACAGATTAGCCAGAGATCTTCGCGGCAACGGGATCCAAGTCCCGGTTTGGTATCTTTGCATAATCATAGCATTTGCATCATATTCACCCACAAAGCGTAGCATTCCGTTTTAACACGGAGCATTATGGCAAAAATCCAACACATAGCATAATCATAAGCCATGTTTTGAACCAATACTTGTGAATAACGACAGTTCATCAACGTACAGAAAAATCCCCACCAGAGTCCCCAGCAAAAGCAGTTGCCTCACGACCCACAAACACCAGTATACATTCCTTCTGACACCCGTCCGTGTCATCACTCCCCAGTAAGTCACCTGAACACTCTTTACGAACAAGATCACCCGTATTACAGATACTTTCTGACACCCGTCCGTGTCATAACTCCCAGCAGAAAGCCAAAGACATCATTTTTGCACTCACATATACTTGTATATACACCTTCTCGACACCCGTCCGTGTCACATCCCCAGCGTAGTCGCTTACACTTTTACAACCAATATACTTGTTAATACTATACTCCTCTCCTTTCGACACTCGTCCGTGTCACCATCCCCAGCAGATAAACACCCATCTATACACCACTCATACTTATTTTACTTATACAGATACTCGTCCATATCTTGTATGCACCATTTATGTCCCCACAGATTCGACTTTGGTCCTTGTTCTTTGTTAACCCGTTGGTACTCGTCCGTACCATCATCTCAGAACATTGCATCTAGTGTTTGTTTCTACCTGATACTCGTCCGTATCATGGTCTTAAGGATGCTCGACCGCATCTTTAATCCATACACTGTGTCGAGCACTTCTATACTCTTGAATATAGATATTCGTCTGTGTCTACTATCCCCAGAAGAGTTCTTTCAGATTCAACACTCGTCCGTGTTCTCTGTTAACCAGTTGATACTCGTCCGTATCATCATCTCTGAACATGTGTCAGTTTGTTTCTACCCGATACTCGTCCGTATCGTAGTCTTAAGGATGCTCGTCCGCATCTTTAATCTGTACACAAGCATCTAAACACTTATACTTTTTATTTCTTGGATGTAAACACTCGTCCGTGTTTACTATTCCCCAGTAGATCGCCAACAAAGCAAATATTCCTTTTTATCTGGCACTCGTCCTGTGTTACGATAAACTCTGAGAGCAGCCGTACCCTGCTAGGTGGTCGTCCTCCACCTCTTGATGGTCGCCCTCCGTCATGCTCATCCGATGGCCGTCCCCATCGTTGATTTTTAGCAGCCGTCCCCTGCTAGGTGGTCGTCCTCCACCTCTTGATGATCGTCCTTCATCACCTTATCCAATGGCCGTCCCCATTGTTGATTTTGGTTATCTGACATTCGTCCCATGTCATGACAAACCTTGAGAGCAGCCGTCCCCTGCTAGGTGGTCGTCCTCCACCTCTTTATGGTCGTCCTCCATCATGCTCGTCCGATGGCCGTCCCCATCGTTGACCTTTTATCCGGTATTCGTCCTATGCAGTGATATTTTCGGCAGCCGTACCCTGCCAGGTGGTCGTCCTCCACCTTAGATGACCGTCCCTCATCATATCCCCAACAGAGCAGCCGTCCCCTGCTAGGTGATCGTCCTTCACCTTTGATGACCGTACCTCATCATCTGTTTATTTCATTTATTCTTTAACCCGATGGCCGTCCCCGTCATGGTCCTTTTTCTTTTTAACCCGATGGCCGTCCCCGTCGTGGTCCTTTTTCTTTTTAGCCCGATGGCCGTCCCCGTCGTTGGTTACTTTGCTTTGTGAACTTGATGGCCGTCCCCGTCATGTTTCATTGATCCCCAGAGAATTTTACAGCTTTATCTTGATGGCCGTCCCCATCATAATATCTTTTTTCCCAGCTAGTCGGCTGTCCCCGTCTTGGCTTTACCTTTTATCCCCAGCATATCGGCCGTCCCCGTCATCGCTTTACTTCACATACTTTCCCCAGCATGTCGGCCGTCCCCGTCATTGCCTTTTACCCAGCAGTCGTCCTCTGCTCGAAGGTCGTCCTCCGTCGCCCACACTTTACAATATACTTTATTTTCCTTTACAATCTATATCCCTTTTCTTCTTCATTCTGTGAGTGCAAATGTTGGACTGTCTTTGGTATTCAACCACAAGTTATCTTGTTTGCCTGATAAGCCGTTGCTTACATCCTGCACAGCTAACTCATGTTTGAATAGGGGCAGCTGTAAACACCCCAAATTTGCCCTCACCCTTTCACACCATGGCTTGTGATCATCTCATATGCATAAGCACAATCATATCACCTCATATTACATTTTTTGTTCATTGCACAGTTTCTAAGTCATCTGCACCTAGGGTTTGTGACCTGAGCAATCCAAGAGCCACTTGAGCCACTCCAAAGGCTACTAATCACTTCAAAGGGATCCATGTGTGTTCTTATATCTTATTACATCCTCTCAAAGTCAAAAATGCAAAAGGATCACAAGAACTGTGATTGGTATGGATGCAGAGCCAAGTTTGACTGCACAGTTGACCTAAAATTAGGGTTTTGGTTTCAGAGGCCATAACCCCAAATTTTTTGGTCATTCTTGTTTCCATTGGTCTCTATATGGTATAGGGAGTATGCATATCAATTTTCATGAAGAAATTCCATGGGGAAGTCATCTGATCAAGAGTTGACTTTCTGGACAAGTCAGTGTAAAATCAGGGCATCTGAGGCCCCCAATGACCCAACCAATGGGTGATCTTCATCATTTTGAGTGTATATGATCTTTATTTGATCATGGAAGAAGGTTGAAGTTCACAAAATTCAAGAATTTGGAGTTTTTGCAAATGTTGACTTTTTGGGTATAGTTGACTTTTCAAGAATGTGTCATTTTAGGTCACTTTTCAAGCCTTGATTCTTGATCCAAAAATGCTTCAAATGGAAAAACTTTGGTCATGAAAGTTGTAGAATACATCTTTCCCTTTTCAAAAAGTACAAGAACATGATCAAATTCTTCTTGGATCAAAAGTTATGGTGTGACAAAGTTGGCAAAAATCATTGATTTTCAAGACATGCCTCAAATGTGAATTTTGCAAAATCATGAACCAATGCCATTTGTAGCTTCTAATTCACTTCAAACCATGACACAAACATCACATAAACTCTAAAAGTCAGAATTGAACCAAGAATGCTCATGTTTCATGGCTTGTAGAATGAGAAAGTCACATGTGAACCAAAGTTGCACCAACTTGCAAAACTCATGATCACATTCCCTACCACTTGCCACATTGGATGCTGAGCTTTGCTAGCCCTTCCCCTCACCCTTGCTGCGCCAGCCCATGCCTTGTACTAGCCTAGAACCAAGCCATGCTTTCCTTACACAAAAAGTTGACTTTTGGCAAAAGCAAACATCCCAATCACCACAGGCCATGTCACATCCTCTGGCCACTTGGAATTGTTTATTCTTTCCATCTGCTAGCAAAACATATCAAGAAGCCAAGCAAAAAAAGACAACAACATCACATACTCAAACTCACTCCATTTTGCAAAACTCTTCGAAATTCTCTGCCCAGCTCACAAACACTCAAGCAAACTTCACACATCAACTCACCATGCCTCATTGAGTAGAAACCAACAAAGAACCAGGCCTGAAACAAGCCATAACATCACTTCACCATTTTCACCCCAAGCTGCAAAACTCTTCGAAACACCTTCCACAGCTCACAAACATCCAAACAAACTTCACAAACCTTCTCCACCCATCATCTGGACCACAAACAACCCTTCACCCTTGCCAGAAACAACCTGAATCACCATTGCCATTTTCAACTGAGTTTGAGCAGAAGCTGTTCAAACTCTTCATCCAGCCAACATAAATTTCTCTCAAGCATTCAAGCATCACCAGGGGGTCAAGTGAAGTGGATTTCACAAGGAGGGGAGGTCAGAAAGTTGTTGGAGTGAAAGCTTCGAATCTCAGGTAGCTCAAGAACTTTTTTTCCAGAAATGGATTTTTAAGTTCTAAACTTGTTCTATATGTCTTCCTGATCATGAATATGCCTTTATTTTTGAAAATGGTGATGAAATGAGAATTTAATTGCTCTCTGAAACTTTTTTGCCCTAACTCTTGTTTGCTTCGATTCAGCCATTCCAGGAAGAATAAATTTGTTTTGATTGGGGGTTTTGGTTCGTGAGTGAGTGGGAATCATTTCCACGCTTTTAGATTTCATTTTAGTGAGCTAGGTTGAGATTTGGCATTTCTTAGGGAAGGTGCTGGCCGGAGAAGACGACCGGAAGTCTTCTCCGGCAGCCTGAAAGTCATTAGCCATTTAATTAGGGTTAGGGCAAATTTCAAATGTGGACCCTTGGATCTGGCTTCCCGCGCGCGTGTGTGTGGTCTGGATCATGTCATTAGTTCTTAATTAGGATTAATTTATTTAATTAATTGAAATTAGGAGGTTTGAATCTCAGCCTTTGATCTGCGCGCGCAGTCAACAAGGCTTTCCCCAGACTCAATCCTGGCCTCTCCTTCTGATTACTTCTCCTTTTATTCATTTTTATTTCTTTTCTTTTCATTTTATTTGCATAATTTATTAAAAATAGTAAAAAATGTCTAAAAATTATGAAACTTTTTCTCATGAGTTTTAATAATTTTTATGACACAAAAATATTTTCATTTTTATTTTTATCATTAAAAAAGTATTTTTAAATATTTAAAAGATTATTTTTAATGGATTAATGAAAATTAATTTATTAAAAATACTTTTAGGTATTTAAAAATCACCGAAAAATTCATGAAATGTTCTAAGACATTTAGAAACATTGTCCAACCTTCAAACCAAATTTCTTTTTTGATCTTGATGCATTTTGAGAATTTTTCTTTGAATTAAAATCATTTTTGTGCATTATTTTGACCCTAAGTTCAAAAAATCACTTCTGCCTATCTATGAAGAGTTGGACATTGATTCTTCTTGCATTGCATTGTGTTTAGCATGTAGTTTTTGAGATTAAATGTCCTTGATTTGATTCCTCATTTTCAATTTGTTTGGCATTTCTTTTGTTTAGGAACCCTAAAAACCCTAATAACTTGTAAAAATCATAACTTGAGATTGGTTAAGAGTTGAGACCTCCCCTTTGGACATTGGTTTAGTATAAGATTAGGGGTCTTTTGAGTGACATTTTCCATTTTTTATCTTAGGGTTTGCTTCTATCTTTGACTTTTGTTTGATGTTTGGTTCATAAACCCTAGTTTGGGTTTCCATATGCATCCATCTTGCATTCCCTTGCATAGCATGACTTGCCATGACATTTCAAGCATCCATTTGATTCATTTGACATAATAAGACATATTGAAAGCATGTTTGATCATTGCATCTTGCATTTGCCATGTTGTATGCCATTTGCATTTCATAACTTTTCATGTATGTTTTTGGTTCTTAACTTGCTTCATTTGCATTCATAAGCTTGTATGATCATTCTCATGTGTTGTCTCATGTTTGTAGCATCTCATAGCACCATTAGCATCATGTATATGCTTCTGGTCTTGGTTTGAATCATGTTATCTCATCCCATTTTGCATTGCATTGCATTCCTTTCACTAACTTTTCAGGTGGTAAGCAACTTTGAGAAGTGAATTTGCCTTCACTTCTCACAACCTCTTTTCATCTCTTTCATGCATCCTTGCTGCATTTTACTTTTTGTTTGAGATTGAGCTTGCTCATTCTTCTTCTCCCCACTTTCTTTCTTCAAGTGACTTGACTTCTTGAATGAAGCAAGTCACTTTGCTTCTCTTGATCCTGTTCATCTGCATCCTGGTGGTTCTCTTTGAAGATTGCTCTTGAAAACCTCACAAACCTTAGGGACAACCAAGCATGACAATGATTAGGGTTTTGATTAGTCTCCCCCCTTAGTTTTACCTTTGTGTCTCTTTGTGTCTTCTCTCCTCATCTCATAATCAGGGACTAAACCCTAAAGGCTTTAAGGCTTTGTGATTAAGCTTATGCTTGCATCCTTCTCTTAGGATGGAGTGTATAACTTTAATCCTAAGTGTTAAACCCTTAATGTGTTTAAATCTCTTAATCAATTCACTTAATAATCATCAAGACATCACACTTGTAACTTGGGCCTTGCATTAGGGTTCTAATTCTTCCTTAATTGGTTAAGAAGGACTAACCCTAGTGTTAATGGACAAGTCCCCCTCAAGTTGTCTTACACATCATAAAACTCACTTCATCATTATATCATTAATTAAAATCCACTTAACCAAAGGCTTGTTTTGTCATGAGCTTAATCCCTAATCATGGATTAAGTTGAGGAGCTTTCCTCAGCTTAAACATTCTCATCTATTATCCTTCTATTAGGATGGTGTAATGAGTCTGTTTAATCCTTGATTATGGATTAACCTCATTACTCAACACTAAACAAAAACAACAAAAACATCTAAATAATCACAAGTAGGTTAATGATCTTAATCCTACACCAAAGGTGGTTAAGTGTGAGAATCTGACTTCACACTTAAGGTATTCTCATTACCCCTAATCAGAGGGAAGATGTGATGAGTTTACTAAATCCATTGGTTCAGACTTAAGCTCATTAGCTTATGACAAAAATCCAAAAAACAATAAAAGACTGAAAACTCAAAAACAAACAACAACCGTCTCCTCCGGGATTCTTTTCTCATCACCTTCATTCACAAACGAGAACTTGCTTCTTCCGTCTGATGCAAGACAGTTTGCACCTGAGCCAGACAGGTCATACACTTGAGCAAAGACTAGTAAGCAGTTCACAAGTCAATTCACCTTTCAGTCTCTTTGGGTCGAACTACGGTGTTTTGACTTCCTCATTGCACGAGAGGATACGTAGGCATAACTTAACAGTTATCGAACAAAAGTCTCTGTATATTCCCCCTCTTCCAGCATTCTTCCTTTAAGCCTCATGATCTTGAGCAATTCATTCTCATTCTTACACTGACACTTCATTTATACACTCCACTTCTCTTACACTGACACCTGTACATCCTTTTCCAGCTCTTTTATACACAAATTGCACTGACACTCCCCCTTTAAAACACAAATCTTTTAAGCGTGGATCCCGTCGAGTACGGCGGACAATCTGGGTGTTCATACCTTCCCAGGTTGTAACCAACCCCCTTTCTCAGTCTCTCTGGTTCGCAACCGTCTTATCCATATCTTTCTAGGTCTATGCAGCATTACCTTTCCCCCGGGATAAAAATGCCTAGCTGGCGACTCTATTCATCTCCAGTGAGTTCACGGCTGTGTGTTCTCATTGTCCCTCTCGCCGACCGTTCGCGTCTGTACCTTTATCTGGGCCTTTTCCCATTTATCGGGAGAGACACTTATACATTGGATTACCATTGCCTTGCCAATCAAGAAAACAAATGGCACATTTTGATTTTCCATGGTTTGTTTCTTCAAGCTCAAGCTACCAATCCATGGAATGTTTGTGCTTAATTTAAAAACAATGATGCATATAACAAGTTTGGAGTTTGATGCAAGATGAGATATGTCCTCTAAGTACTTCAAAATTGTCATTGAACTCAATGCATAAGACTGCATACACGGGCTTGCAGAGCTTGGGCATGCCTTGGACCAATGGCCTATGCATTTTCAGTTTGAACCTTCCCCCTTTGACCCTTCATAACTCTCAATCCTTTGATCAGATGAAAAATCTTTGAACATCAAAGTTGTTGGAAACATGGCAATGAACAACTTTGTAGTTCAAAGAAAATTCATTTGAGGCCTCTAACATGGATAAAAATGGCTTGCCTTGTGACCCACCACCTGTTTGATGAATTGCCAGGCAGGGCACGCGCGCTGGCCTGCAAGCTGCCTCGCCCATGACCTTGTTTTGCCTTGATTTTCCTCAACTTTACATGATCATAACTTTCTCATTTTTTATGCTATGAGTGAGTTCAACCTATTTATTTGAAGCTTAAGATGCCCTCTTTAATTGGCTCAAATTATAATTTTGATAGCCCTTGTATTTTGGGAGAATGCCTCTCTTGAAGTTGCTGTAAAAATGGCCAAAACTTGCCATTTTTGGAAACCCTAATTTTCCAAAAATGGTAAGTTTTGGTTTTCTTGATTCCTCTTGATTCCTCCATCATTTCTTAATCAAATCTGAACCATAGGATCCTTTTAACCCTAACTTCATGATTTTGATCTCAAAAAAGTCAGGAGTTGACTTTTCCCTCAGCATGGTTGACTTTTCCCCAATTCCTTGTTTTTCAGTCATCTGGCTAATTGAGCCTCTTACAAAATGAATTTGTGGATGAAATTTAAACCTTATACACTTGTTGTCATATAGAACACAATGGAATCCAATTTTGCTCAAAAATTCATGGAGAAACCCTTCACAATGGAAACCCTAATTTGGACCATTTCCTCAGGAGAGGTTGCACTGCTTGCCTTCTTTGATCAAACCAAAACTTTCCATGACTTGTGGCTTCAAATAAGAACTTGTGGGAGTGGACCCTTAGCATGATGTTGAGAAGATTTGTGACCTTTTGATTGCCTTTGTATAGCCTTCAGTTGCTCCATCCATTGACCACATGCCTATGCATCAACTATGCTACACATGATGCAATGTTTTTGGTTATTTGTGAACTTATGTATGCTAAATGATAAGCAAAATGTTGAGGATATGAGAGGGAAAATTTTGTGGTATTACATCATGGACAGTTATATAAAAAGAGAATGAAGAAAGCCTTCGATCAGAAAGTCAGACCTCGGGAATACCAAGTGGGAGAGCTTGTTTTGAAAAGACTTCTTCCTCCTCATACGGACCACAGGGGCAAATGGACGCCAAACTACGAAGGCCCATTCATAGTAAAGAAGGTTTTCTCTAGTGGGGCACTGATGCTCACTACTATGGATGGTGAGGATTTCTTATCTCCTGTGAATTCAAATGCAGTTAAAAAATACTTCGCATAAAATACCCGCTAGACATAAAAATAGAATGTAAGTCCAGGCAAAAAAAGGGCATCCCGGCGAGTCAAAAACATAATAAAGGACTTAGGAAAAAATAAGGAAAAATAAAAAATGTACACCCGCTGAGTTGAAAACCACATCGGACAGCTCAAGCAAAAATGGGTATCTCGGTGGAATGAAAACCCGAAAGGGCGATCCACACAAAATCAGGGAGTAAGCGAACAACTGCATTTTGAATTCGTCTGTATCACTCACAACATGGCAAGCTGTAAACACCCCAAAATTGCCCTCACCAATTCACACCATGGCTTGTGATCTCCTCATATGCATAAACTCAATCATAGCATCTCATATCACATTTTTGATTCATTGCATTGGTTCAAAGTCATCTGCATCTAGGGTTTGTGATCTGAGCAATCCAAGAGCCACTTGAGCCACTCCAAAGGTCATCAATCACTTCAAAGGGGTCCATGTATGTTCAAGCATCATATGATATCCTCTCAAAGTCAAGAATGTCAAAAAATCACAAGAACTTAGAATGGCATGGAGGCAGAGCCAGGTTTGACTGCACAGATGACCTAGAATTAGGGTTTTGGTTTCAAAGGCCATAACTCCAAATTCTTTGGTCATTCTTGTTTCTATTGGTCTCTATATGGTATAGGGATCATGCATATCAATTTTCATGAATAAATTCCATGGGGAAGTCATCTGATCAAGAGTTGACTTTTTGAGCAAGCCAGTGTAAAATCAGGGCATCTGAGGCCCCCAATGACCCAACCAAAGGGTGTTCTTCATCATTTTGATTGTGTATGATCTTTATTTGATCATAGAAGATGTTATAAGTTCACAAAATTGGAAGATTTCAAGTCATTTGCAAAGTTGACTTTTTTGGGAAAGTTGACTTATAATGAAAATTGCCATTTTGGGAAACTTTTTTAACCCTTGCTTTTTGATTCAAAAATTCTTCAAATGGAAAAACTTTGGTCATGAAAGTTGTAGAATGGATCATTCCCTTTTCAAAAAGTACAAGAACATGACCTAATTCATTTTGGATCAAAAGTTATGGCTTGTCAAAGTTGGCTAAAATCACAAAATTTGAAGTTTTCTACCAAAAAGGCATTTTGCAAAATGCTATGATCAAGTGTTCTAAAGGCCTCAAATGTGTACCAATTCTTCACAACATGATCACATGACCTCTAAAATTCAGAATGGGCAAAAGAACTTTGCACTTTGATGCCTTGAACTTCAAGAAACCCCAAAGGGGACAAACATGAACCAACTTACAAAACCTATCACAAATTACAAACCACTTGCTGCATTGCCTCTAGACCTTTTTCATAGCATTCCTTGATTCAAGCTGAGCCAAAGCAAGCCAAAAAGCAAGTTGTGCCATTGCCCATACCTCAAGTACAAATCAAGTTGACATTTTGGCCAAAGACCCATACCAATCACCATAGGCCACCAACAACTTTCTGACCTATCCCTTTTTGATACATGGACCAAAGCCAGCATAACACACCACACACTCCAAGCTGAAACACACCCAAGCCATAGTTATCACTTTTTGCTCCAACTTGCAAAAGCATTCGAAACACTCAGCACAAGCCAAAAACACACAAACCAACTTCACAAACAAACTCAGCATACTTCACTGATCAAAAACCACCCACCACCATAGCCTGAAAGTCACTGAAACAAAAACACGATCACCACCCTCCCTTGAACAGAACTTCTGCCATCTCTCAAACCAGTCATCAACAAGAGTTGTGAAGCATTCCATTGAGCTCAGGGGGACCAAAGGAGTGAGTTTGCATAGGAGAAAGGGTCAGAAAGCTCCTGTTCGAAGGACTTCAGTTCAGGTATCCATCAAGAACAAATTTTCCAGAACTCATTTTACTTGTTATAAATTGATTCTATATGTTATCCTAATCATCATGATGTGTTTAAAAATGAAAATGGTGGAATATTGAGTATGTATGAGCTGTCTGAAACTTTTCTGCCCTAAATGTGTTTTGCTTCGATTTGCATGATTAATGATGAAAAAATGATTTTTGCTTGGGGGTTTTGATTTAGTGTTGAATGGGGTTTGATTCTGGGCAGTTAGGTTTCATTTTCATGGAGTTTTGAGGAAGTTAGCAACTTTCAGGTGAGGGTCTGGCCGGAGAAGACGACCGGAAGTCTTCTCCGGCCACCTGAAGTTAATTAGGGTTAATCTGCGTAATTATGAGAGTTTGAATTCTGGCCCTTGGATGTGTTGACCCGCGCGCGTTTGGTTGGTCAGGATTCCACCATCTTGCCCTAATCCTCATTTGACTTTTTTAAACCAGTTTAATTAATTTTAATTGGAAATTAACTCAGTTTGAATTACAACCCTTGGATCTGGCGCGCAGTCTTTCCCTCCTTCCTGAGTTTGAATGTTGTCCCTTGGATGTGCATACTTTTCATTTAATTCATTTTATTTTCATTTTTATTTCATTTGTTTTCTACATTTTATTAAAAATAGTAAAACATCTTTAAAAATTCTGAAATTTTGTGTCAAAGTTTTTATTAATTTTCAGAAAGCAAAAACATTTTTATTTTTATTTTTTGCATTAAAATTTATTTTTAAATCATTTAAAAGTTTATTTTTAATTAATTAATGAGAATTAATTAATTAAAAATACTTTTAGGTATTTAAAAATCACAAAAAAATTCATGAAACATGTAAAATCATTTTGAAACATTGTCCAACTCTCAAACCAAATTTATTTTTTGATCTTGATGTCCTTTGACAATTTTCCATGGAATTAACTTCATTTCAAGGCATTATTTTGACCCAATCTTCAAAAATTCATTTCTGCCTAGTCTTTAAGAGTTGGACTTTGATTCTTTTTGCATTGCATCTTGTATAGCATGTAGTTTATAGGATTAAATTGGCATGAATTGATCTTGCATTTCCTATTTGTTTGACATTTTTCTTGACAAGGTGCCTTGAAACCCTAGAAATCTTAAGAAATTCATAACTTGCACTAGGTTAAGAATTGGATCCTCTCCTTTGGGCAGTGAGTTTGTGTAGGGTTAGGGTTCCTTTGAGTGCATTTTCAAATTTTTATATTAGTGTTTGCTTCTGGTTTTGATTTTTGTTTTGTGCATTGATCATAAACCCTAATTTGGGCTTTCATTTGCATCCATCTTCCATTTGTTTGCATACCATGACTTGCCATGACATTTTGTGCATCCATTTGATTCATAATACATCTTAGGACATATTAGAATCATGTTTGGTCATTGCATCTTTCATTTTCCATGTTGTATGTCATTTGCATTTGATAACTTTTCATGTATGTTCATGATTCTAAGCATGCTTCTCTTGCATCCACATGCTTGTATGATCATCCTCATTCCTTGTTTCATGTTTGCATCATCTCATAGCATCATTATCATCACACTCATGCTTCTGGTTTTGGTTTGCATCATGTCATTTCATCTCATTTTGTATTGCATTGCATTTCTTTCACTAATCTTTCAGGTGGTAAGTTACTTTGAGAAGTGAATTTGCCTTCACTTCTCACAATTTCTTTTCATCTCCTCTTATGCATCATTGCTGCATTTTGTCTTGTGTTTGAGATTGAGCTTGCTCATTCTTGCTCTTCTTACTTTCTTTCTTCAAGTGACTTGTCTTCTTAAATGAAGCAAGTTACTTTGCTTCTCTTTGCTCCTTTCATCTGCTTCCTGGTGGTTTCTCTGAAGATCTTTCTTGTAAACCTCACAAACCTTAGGAACAACCAAGCATGACAATGATTAGGGTTTTGATTAGTCCCCCCACTTAGTTTTACCTTTGTGTCTCATTGAGTCTTCTCTTCTCATCTCATAATCAGGGACTAAACCTTAAAGGTTTTAAGGCTTTGTGATTAAGTTTATGCTTGTATCCTTCTATTAGGATGGAGTGTATAACTTTAATCCTAAGTGTTAAACCCTTAATGTGTTTAAATCCTTTAATCAATCCATCTAATAATCATCAAGACATCAAGCTTGTAACTTGGGCCTTGCATTAGGGTTCTAATTCTTCCTTAATTGGTTAAGAAGGACTAACCCTAGTGTTAATGGACAAGTCCCCCTCAAGCTTGTCTTACAAACCATAAAACTCATTTCTTAATCATATCATTATTTAAAGTCCACTTAATAAAGGCTTTGTTTTGTCATGAGGTTAATCCCTAATCATGGATTAAGTTGAGGAGTTTTCATCAGCTTAAACATTCTCATCTATTATCCTTCTATTAGGATGGTGTAATGAGTCTATTTAATCCTTGATTATGGCTTAATCTTATTACTTAACACTAAACAAAAACCACAAAAACATCTAAATAATCACAAGTATGTTAATGATCTTAATCTTACATCAGGGTGATTAAGTGTGAGATGCTGACTTCACACTTAAGGTATTCTCATTACCCCTAATCAGAGGGAAGATGTGATGAGTTTGCTAACCCATTGGTTTAGGCTTAAGCTCATTAACTTATGTCAAACTTTCAAAAGCAATAAAAGATTGAAAACACAAAAACAAACAATAATCGTCTCCTTCGGGATTCTTTTCTCATCATCTTCACTCATAAATGAGAACTTGCTTCTTCCGTCTAATGCAAGACAGTTTGCACCTGAGCCAGACAGGTCATACACTTGAGCATTGACAAGTAAGCAGTTCATAAGTCAATTCATCTTTCAGTCTCTTTGGGTCGAACTACGGTGTTCTGACTTCCTCATTGCACGAGAGGATACGTAGGCATGACTTAACAGTTATCGAACAAAAGTCTCTGTATATCCCCCCTCCTTCCAGAATTATTCTTTTAGCCTCATGATCTTGGGCATCTCATTCCTACACTGACACTGTACATTTATACACTTTATTTCTTCCACACAGACACCTGTACATCCTGTTTCAGCTCTTTTGTACACAAATTGCACTGACACTACCCCTTTAAAACACAAATCTTTTAAGCGTGGATCCCGTCGAGTACGGCGGACAATCTGGGTGCTAATACCTTCCCAGGTTGTAACCAACCCCCTTTCTCAGTCTCTCTGGTTCGCAACCGTCTTATCCATATCTTTCTAGGTCTATGCAGCATTGCCTTTCCCCCGGGATAAAAATGCCTAGCTGGCGACTCTTTTCTTTTCTTGTGAGTTCACTCCTGTGTGTTCTCACTTCCCCTTTTCGCCGACCGTTCGCGTCTGTACCCCTCTTGGCCCTGTGTCATTTGGTGGGAGCGACACAAGCTTCGAAAGGACAAAGCGTCGGTTAGAATCAACCTTCTTCAGAAAGCAAGATAAAAAGAACATCAAGGTCATACAGGTCATTGCAAAGGAAGCTCACTTGAGTGTTAACTTCAACATTGCCAACACTTTTTATTTTCTCAATTTACAGTTGTTAGAACAATTATGGTTCTGAACCTCTAAGTGTTTTGATGATAACAAAGCTTTTCATATTAGAAGTTCTAATGAATATATTTACTCTTGTGTAGAAGACAATCTTATTTAAGTAAACCGTACGAGCTAAGAAGATTCATTATAGAAGATACTCTCAAAGGAGAATCCAGCATTAAATAAACATATTTATTTGCTGCGCATCTTTTACTTATTATCTCTGATCTCCGCTTAGAAGATGCTGGTATCCCTATTAAAGACATTAATTAAAGAATATTTTAATTAATGAACAAAGACAAGTATCTCTACTTATGGAAGGAATTTATGATATTAAAGTCTATCCTAATTTAATTCAAGATGTCTCCAACGGCTACTTTCTCAAGAACTATTTAAAGGACTCCATTTGAAGAAATCAGTAACGCAGCGCATCTCATATTATTCACGCAAATCATTAAATCATATTGTGCTTATTATTGTAACTTTCACTTAGTGATACGTGCTTATCAAGAAGCATTCTAAGTTACTTCTTTTATATTTTTGTAATAGTTATTCTATTCCTTGAGTGACTAAGTTTAGTCAGAAGACTCAAGAGGACATTGACTATAGGTCTTTGTGTGTATTCTTATTGAATAGTGAGTTAAGACCTCAGTAGAGGCAAAATCACCTTGGCGGGTGGACTGGACGTAGTTTGAGTTCAAACGAACCAGGATAAATTAAACGTGTCATTAGAAGTTAAGTTTTATTGGTAAAGCAAACCCAATTCCAACCCCCCTTCCTTGTGTTTGGCGCACCTTCAATTGGCATCAGAGCGCTAGGTTCTGAGTATTACACTTAACCGTGTCAGTAAAAGATCCAGAAGTTAAACACATGGCAGATACTGGAATTAACAACAATGACTATCAGAATGACAAGATCAATGCTAAACCTCCAATATTCAATGGTGACAATTTCGACTACTGGAAGGATGTTCTGGAGAGTTTCTTTCTAGCTCTAGATGGAGATCTCTGGGACATGGTGACAGATGGATACATTCATCCTATTGGAGAAGATGGTCAGAAGATTGAAAGAAAAAATATGACAGCTCAACAGAAGAAGGAATTCAGAAATCATCACAAAGCTAGGACCATACTTCTAAGTGCCATCTCTTACACAGAATATGAGAAGATCACAAACAGGGATTCAGCTAAACACATGTTTGATTCTCTGAGGATGACATATGAAGGCAACTCTCAAGTCAAGGAGACTAAAGCTCTAGCTCTCATCCAGAAGTATGAAGCTTTCAAGATGGAAGAAGATGAAACCATTGAAAAAATGTTTTCAAGGTTCCAAATCCTGGTAGCTGGACTAAAAGTTCTGGACAAAGGCTACTCAACAGCAGATCATGTGAAGAAAATCATCAGAAGTTTACCAAAAGCTTGGAGACCCATGGTCACTGCTTTAAAGTTATCAAAAAATCTGAATGAAATCTCCTTAGAAGAACTGATCAGCTCCTTGAGAAGTCATGAGATTGAGTTAGAAGAAGATGAACCCCAGAAGAAAGGTAAGTCTGTAGCTCTTAAATCTAACAAACATGTTTCTAAAGCTTTACAGGCAGAAGAAGAAGAAAGCTCTGGATGTTCATCAGAAGAAGATGAATTATCTCTCCTTTCAAGAAGAGTTCAACAACTCTGGAAGCATCGTCAGAAGAAGTTCAGAAATACTAGAAGAACAAATAATTATTCTGAATCAACATCTGGTCACAAGAAACCCAGAAGCAAATAAGTTTTGTGCTACGAATGCAAAGAACCAGGACACTATAAAAGTGAATGTCCAAAACTTCAGAAAGAAAAACCCAGAAACAAATTCAGCAGAGAAAAGAAAAAGAGTCTCATGGCAACATGGGATGATTCTGAATCATCTGAAGCAGAGTCAGATTCTGAAGATGAACAAGCTAATATTGCATTAATGGCAAATATACCAGAAGATGATCACTCATCAGAATCAGAGTTAGAATCAGATTCAGAAGAGGTATTTTCTAAACTTTCTAGACCTCAGTTAGAAGCTAGCCTTTCAGAAATTCTTGAAAAATATCAGAAGCTTCAATTCAAATACAAAGACATCAAACAAAGTCTAGTATCTGAATTAGAAGAAGTTAGAAAACTAAAAACAGAAAACTCTGAGCTGAAAGAAAACCTCTTTGAATGTAAAAACTCTTTTGAGAAACTTAAAGCTCAGAAGAAATCTGAATTAGAATATCTAATCAACTCTGATAATATCATAAAACAATATGATTATAGCTTTCAACAATTTCTTACTAAAAGCTTAGATAGAAGTAAGATTGCTTCTATGATCTATGGTGTTAGCAGAAATGAAAGAAGAGGCATAGGCTATGTGAAAAATAAAGAAACTCTGAAGCTAAAAAATATTGATGACATTGTCATAAATACTAATACTCCTCTAAGTTCTCATTTCACCTATGGTCATAATCATGATCTTATATACACTAGTGAGTCATCTTGTTCTACAAGTTCTGATTTAAAAACTAAAATGAATCAGAAGTTTGTAAAAACTAACAAACAAGGACCCAGAAGAATATGGGTACCCAAGGATAAAATTGTGTATGTTGCAGATGTCTTTAACAGCAAAACTGAAACACCAATCATGGTACCTGGACTCTGGATGCTCACGTCACAGGACGGGAAGAAAGCATATGTTCCAAAGTCTTGAATTAAAAGATGGAGGCCACGTAGGTTTTGGAGGCAATCAAAAAGGAAGAATAATTGGCTCCGGAACTATTGGTAATGGAAATCTTCCCTCTATCTCTAATGTTCTACTTGTAGAAGGATTAATGCATAATTTATTATCCATAAGTCAATTAAGTGATAATGGCTATGACATAATCTTCAATCAAAAGTTCTGTAAAGCTGTTAGTCAGAAAGATGGAACAATCCTCTTTAGTGGAAAGAGAAAGAACAACATTTATAAAATAAAGCTTTCAGAATTAAAAATTCAAAATGTAAAATGTCTAATGTCTGTGGAAACTGAGCAATGGGTCTGGCACAGAAGATTGGGACATGTTAATATGAGAAGATTATCTCAACTTAACAAACTCAATCTAGTCAGAGGACTTCCAAATTTGAAGTTCAACTCAGAAGCTCTGTGTGAAGCATGTCAGAAAGGCAAATTTTCAAAAACTGGTTTTAAAGCTAAAAATGTTGTATCTTCCTCTAGACCATTAGAACTTTTGCACATTGACTTGTTTGGACCAGTGAAAACTGCTTCTGTCAATGGCAAAAAGTATGGATTGGTGATCGTAGATGACTTCAGCAGATGGACATGGGTAAAGTTTCTTAGACACAAGGATGAGTCAATTGCTGTATTTTCTAACTTCTGCAAACAAGTTCAAAATGATAAAGAATCTAAAATCATTAAAGTCAGAAGTGATCATGGTGGAGAATTTGAAAATAAACAATTAGAATCATTTTTTAATGAAAATGGCATCTCTCATGATTTTTCTTGTCCTAGAACTCCACAACAAAATGGGGTTGTAGAACGTAAAAATAGAACATTACAAGAGATGGCCAGAACCATGATAAATGAGACTAATATGGCTAAACACTTTTGGGCAGAAGCAGTAAATACAGCATGCTATATTCAGAATAGAATCTTTATAAGACCTATTCTTGAAAAGACTCCTTATGAATTGTGGAAGAACAGAAAGCCCAACATTTCATATTTCCATCCTTTTGGATGTATTTGTTTTATGTTAAATACTCTTGATACTCTGAATAAATTTGATTCTAAGGCACAAAAGTGTTATATGTTAGGATACTCTGAACGCTTTAAGGGATACAGAGTATACAATACAGAAACACGAATTGTGATAGAATCAATTCATGTCAGATTTGATGATAAGCTTGGTTCTGAAAAACCAAAGCAGAATAAATTTTCTGCAGATATAGAAGTAGAAATCTCTACAAACAGAACTTCTAAAGATCAATCATCTAAAGATCAAAACAATACAATTTCTCCAACAACATCTGAAGAACCCATCCAGAAGAAGCCATCCAGAAGCAATATTAATCACCCAGAAGATAAAATCTTGGGAAAGAAAGATGAACCAATCAGAACAAGATCTTCATTCAAAAACTCTGAAGAGACATTAATGGGACTTGTATCTCTGATTGAACCATCTTCTGTAGAAGAAGCTCTCTCAGAAAATGATTGGATTCTGGCTATGCAAGAAGAACTAAATCAATTCACCAGAAATGATGTGTGGGATCTAGTTCCTAGGCCCAGAGGATTCAACATCATTGGCACCAAATGGGTATTCAGAAACAAGCTTAATGAGCAAGGAGAAGTTGTCAGAAACAAAGCAAGACTGGTTGCACAAGGTTATAGTCAACAAGAAGGAATTGACTATACAGAAACCTATGCACCAGTCGCCAGGTTAGAATCAATCAGACTTCTAATATCATTTGCTGTAAATCATAATATTATTCTATATCAAATGGATGTCAAAAGTGCATTTTTAAATGGTTATATTGATGAAGAAGTGTATGTACACCAACCCCCTGGTTTTGAAAATACAAAATTTCCAGAACACGTTTACAAACTCAAAAAATCATTATATGGTTTAAAACAAGCTCCCAGAGCTTGGTATGAAAGACTAAGTAATTTTCTTCTGGAAAATAAGTTCATCAGAGGGAAAGTGGATACAACTCTTTTCAGTAAAAACATTAAAAATGATCTTCTGATATGTCAAATTTATGTAGATGATATAATTTTTGGTTCTACTAAAAGTGCCTTGGGAAAGGAATTTGCTAAATCTATGCAGGCAGAATTTGAAATGAGCATGATGGGAGAACTAAAGTTCTTTCTGGGAATTCAAATAAATCAAACATCAGAAGGAACATATATCCATCAAAGCAAATACGTAAAAGAACTTCTGAAGAAATTTGACTTATCAGAAAGCACTATATCTAAAACTCCTATGCATCCTACTTGTATTCTGGAGAAAGAAGAGGTAAGTAAGAAAGTAGATCAGAAGTTCTACAGAGGTATGATTGGATCTCTTCTCTATCTAACTGCTTCTAGACCAGATATTCTATACAGTGTATGTTTATGTGCTAGATTCCAATCAGATCCTAGAGAAACTCACTTAACAGCAGTTAAGAGAATCTTTAGATATCTGAAAGGTACAACTAATCTTGGTCTGTACTACAGAAGATCAGAAGAGTATAAACTTGTAGGATATTGTGACGCTGATTTTGCTGGAGACAGAACAGAAAGAAAAAGTACTTCTGGAAGTTGTCAATTTCTAGGAGACAATCTAATCTCTTGGTCTAGCAAAAGACAGCCAACCATAACATTATCAACTGCAGAAGCTGAATACATTGCAGCAGCTGGATGCAGTACTCAGATGCTCTGGATGAAAAATCAGCTTGAGGACTTCAATATCTATGAGAGTAACATTCCCATCCTCTGTGACAATACTTCTGCTATTTGTCTCTCTAAAAATCCAATTTTACATTCTAGAGCTAAACACATAGAAGTTAAACATCACTTCATTAGGGACTATACTCAGAAGGGAATTTTAATGTTAAAATTTATAGACACAAATCACCAATGGGATGATATTTTTACAAAACCCCTTTCTGAAGATAGATTTAATTTCATACTAACTAACCTTAGCATGAAGTTATGTCCAGAATGAAAATGCTTTAATCATATGTTTTTATCATCTAGAAGTTCTGATATTTATCTTCTATATGATTATCTCAGAAGATGTTATGCTCTAATTGCTTCATTCTTAGAACTTCTGTTCAAAGGATTAACATGCAGATCTTCAAATCAACAAGTGTCAACAAGGCTCTAAGGATTTCCATCAGAATTAAAACAAGTGTCCATATTCTAAAAAGTGACAGAACTTGCTTTTGAAACTGTTCTCTACAGAAGGACAACTGTTGATATTCTGGAATCTGATACGGCTAGACTTGACACCAAAAAGGCAAGAAAATCTCTTGGGTAACTGTTCCAGAATCGTTTACGCATTACCCTATGTCAGCGCATTTAATGCTTTTAATCATTATGTTTTTAAACTTAAATTTTCCCACTAATTTCTCAACTAATTAAATGCTTTATTTTTCTATATATGTTAAGTGTCTTTTTCACTTTCAACTTTTACCCGTATTTTACTCTTACTGAATTTTCTCAACCTCACTCTTGCGTATTGCCTGAATTTTTTTTTTTTCAAAAACCTTAAACTCTTTTCAAAAACCCTAAACCTTCAAATTTCATCTTAGTAACTAATGGCTTCATCATCTCAAAGCAAAGATTTTACTGATGTGTACTATGTTGAGCCCACAAAGACTCTCTCAACTCCTACGGACAAATTGGAAGTCCTGTGTGAGTTATTTGTGGATTTCGAAAGCTTAAAGGAAAATGGTTTTGATCTCCTCCCGTATGTTGAAGCTCAGGGCTGGGATAAGTATTTTGACAGATTAATGGGACCAGTCTTTCCTAAACTGGTTAAAGAATTCTGGGTTTATGCATCATCAAACGACGCACAGGTTACTTCTTATGTGCTTGGTAAAAAGGTGGTTATCTCTGAAGACCATCTTGCTAAACTTCTTGAAGCTGATGGTAATGGTATCAAATGCAGTGACATGGACAAAGCTTCTGATACTGCTGTGATAGCAAAAGAAATTTTTACCTCTGGAAAACCCTCCAACAAAATCAAATACTTGAAGACTCATCTCCGTATTTGGGCAAAAATTATTCTTGGGACAATCTGTCACAGGAAACCTACCACTTCTCCAGATTACATCAACCTGGACCAACAATTTCTTCTCTACTTCATTGCCAAAAAGAAGAAAATCAACCTTGCACACACTCTCTTCCAAA
Source organism: Lathyrus aphaca (assembly GCA_963966055.1). Taxonomy (NCBI): domain Eukaryota; kingdom Viridiplantae; phylum Streptophyta; class Magnoliopsida; order Fabales; family Fabaceae; genus Lathyrus; species Lathyrus aphaca. The sequence goes on along the minus strand of OZ014523.1, from coordinate 122,645,382 downwards.
ATCTTAGAGTCAGTGTGAAGGAAACCAGAGATGGTGAGAAGACCAAAAGGGATTGGATTCCTTTTGGACGTATTATTTCTGATATACTCTGCCAAAACAAGCTGGTAGACTTCCTAGCAGAGTTAAAACAAACTGAACTTTTAGAAACAGATGTTGGCAAACCTCTGAATGCTAAGAACTTGAAAAAGATGAAGTTCATCACATCTATTCAGCAAGAACCTGTTCTTCATTCTAGAGAAGTAATCAGCACCAGAAGGATTCCATTGGAAGACTTTCCACTCTTCTCCTCTGACACACCTGCAGATGTTGTAGTTAACTACCTGGATATCTGCAAGCAACAAGGTATGGAAACTCAGTTCAAGCTTACTGAACTTAAACAGAGTGCTCCAGATGCTGCTTCTGTAAGGCTCAAGAAGAGAAAGACTGCTGAAGGACCTTCTCAGAAGATGCCAAAATCATCTAGAACATCAGGTAAATCTTCTACCTCTAACTCTGAATTCATTTCTGTAGTAGAAGCAGTAAATGTAGAAGTGTCTGAACTACCTTCTAGCACCTTACCTTCTAGCCAACCATCTTCTACTGATTTCCCTCTGAACAAATTCCTGCTTTTGAACCACCTCAAAATGATAATCCCATTCAAACTGAAATCCCTGCAACTTCTGCAGTAGCATCCATCCTCTCATCATTATATCCACCAGAAAATGAAACCCATCAACAACAAACTATTTCTGATTTTGACATACCCATTGATAATACTCCACTATCTGATATTGATCGCTCTCCAACAACTGAAACACAAACTGCTTTGCAAGATGCTCTAGATCTTGATCTTGAACATTTTCAAGACTCAGACACTGTCCAACTTCCATCCCCTGAACATGCACCCAGAATATCACCCACAAGAGAAAGCTCGCTTTCCTCTTATATGTCTACACCACCAAACTCACCTACTGTCATAAACATTCCTGATACTCCAGAAGAAACTGAAAATGAAAATCCCCTCAGAACATCTATTGATTTTGAAGCACTACAAAAACTGTCCTCCGTATCAAACAAAAGAGCAATACCCATACCAAAACCTAAACCAACTAGAACAGACATTTCTGCTTTACTTCTTGCTTTTGAAACAGGCTTGAAATTAAAGTTAGAGGATCTGAAGTCTGCTTGCTCAGAGCTTACAGATCCAGCTGCTTCTGATTTTCTGTGGGCTACCCTCAGAAAGTGGTTTAATGCTGAGTCCAAAAGACTTAAGGACATCTGCTACGAGGTTGCTCACCAGAACTTCTGTGAGTACCTTCAAGCAGTAGTCTCAAATGTTGAACAGGCTAAACCTCTTCTGCTGGATAACAAGCCCTGGACAGAGTCAGAACCTCTGGATGAACTCTCAGCACTTCAAATGGTCTTGGTATCTTCTATAGAAGAGAATGCTGATGAACCTGATACTCAAGCTGCTCCAGAAGCTGAAGAACCTCTGGTTACATATTTTGTTCTACAAACTCTACAAGAACTGAAGAAGGAAAATCAGCTGGTGAAAGAACGTCTGGATAAGCAAGAAGAAACCACTGCTGAAATGAAGACATTACTTAGCAAGCAAGTGGAATCTTCATCTGATATAAAATCTTTGTTGGAGACCTTAGTCACTAAGATGAACTCCTAAATTTTTTTGCTTATCTTCTGCATTACCTGTTCTATTGTTTTTATCTTCTGCTTCTGCATAACTCCTTGAACTTCTACTGGTTTTGTTTTTGCTTTTCATTTTTAATATATTGGTTACCTTTTATTCTTTTTTCACTTGCTCTAATTCTTTTTGATTATGACAAAAAGGGGGAGAAACGTAAATGATTCTGATCCATAGCAGTTTACCATAATCTGCCTCTTACATATAATTCTAATAAAACTATTTGAGTTGTTATCATGAAAAGAAACAGGTCAAGTAATCAACTCAGGGGGAGCTAAGAATCATGGAACATCTGAAAGAATTATTCTTCTAATCAAAGGGAGTTCACTTAAACTCATTAAACTCTATTCTCTTTATTTAAAACGTTTTGTCATCATCAAAAAGGGGGAGATTGTTAGAACAATTATGGTTCTGAACCTCTAAGTGTTTTGATGATAACAAAGCTTTTCATATTAGAAGTTCTAATGAATATATTTACTCTTGTGTAGAAGACAATCTTATTTAAGTAAACCGTACGAGCTAAGAAGATTCATTATAGAAGATACTCTCAAAGGAGAATCCAGCATTAAATAAACATATTTATTTGTTGCGCATCTTTTACTTATTATCTCTGATCTCCGCTTAGAAGATGCTGGTATCCCTATTAAAGACATTAATTAAAGAATATTTTAATTAATGAACAAAGACAAGTATCTCTACTTATAGAAGGAATTTATGATATTAAAGTCTATCCTAATTTAATTCAAGATGTCTCCAACGGCTACTTTCTCAAGAACTATTTAAAGGACTCCATTTGAAGAAATCAGTAACGCAACGCATCTCATATTATTCACGCAAATCATTAAATCATATTGTGCTTATTATTGTAACTTTCACTTAGTGATATGTGCTTATCAAGAAGCATTCTAAGTTACTTCTTTTATATTTTTGTAATAGTTATTCTATTCCTTGAGTGACTAAGTTTAGTCAGAAGACTCAAGAGGACATTGACTATAGGTCTTTGTGTGTATTCTTATTGAATAGTGAATTAAGACCTCAGTAGAGGCAAAATCACCTTGGCGGGTGGACTGGACGTAGTTTGAGTTCAAACGAACCAGGATAAATTAAACGTGTCATTAGAAGTTAATTTTTATTGGTAAAGCAAACCCAATTCCAACCCCCCTTCCTTGTGTTTGGCGCACCTTCAACAGTAATCTCCTCCTTTCAGGGATTTGCTTCTTCGCTGTACTTGCCTATTCAGGGCACACAAATCAATAAAATCACAATTTTCAGTCACACTCTGTTTAGTACATTTTTGTTTCGTTTGCAAAATGTCCAAAGTTCATAAATACAACACTTGCATGAAAACATATAAGCCATTTTCAATATAATGCTTGCAGGAAATATGTTGCTCCTATGACGAAATCCGGTTGAGGATACCTTGGGACACTTATGCGTTTATTTTTAACAGGTTGCAGGTACTCAAGGTCGACAATCTTTCACAACATGGGGCATATCAAGCATTATATCCCCAGTTAAGTCAGCAATCGCTTCATCAGCGGGATTACTTGACAGAAGTATTCCCCCATGAAACTGTTATCCCCACGGAGGACCCTTCGGGAAACTCATTAAATCCCCAGCGTGTCGCTTGGACGAAAGAGTTGCAACAAATTACCTCAAGTTCTATCCTCCCCAAGCATGATCTCCCGAGCAATGCCCGACGGCTTTTCCCCAGCAAAGTAGCCAGGAACTTTCTATTCCCCAAAAGAGTTGCCAGGATTTTCTCATCCTCAGCAGAACCGGCATAATCGCTTTCCCGTGGAGTTGTTGTAATACCTCAAAATTTGCCCTCATATTTGTTTCCTTAACTGGCTTACCGCTTTGCATTCCATTTTCATATTCCACTAGGTCATTAACATTCATAATCAGGCATTTCATTGATTCCTATGGCATGTGATCGACGCATTCCTTTGTGATTTGAATTTTCTATTCATAAGTGGTTTATCCGGCTATTGCACTCAATTTAAGCGGTTCAAGGGTTCTCATGTATGGTATGGCTTTGTTGATGGTGTTAATCAATTGAAAAATGGTGTTCAAGGTTTCAAAGGTATTGTGATATTCATGGTACACAAGATTTAACGGTGGACTCGTGTGACAATCAGGTCATTATGGTTTTCTTGGCTGTCCGATGACGAGAGTACAAGTTCGTGAGGTTTTAGATTGAAGTTGATTGAAGCTTGTGGATTAATTTAAAATACAAGTTTGATATGGTTTGAGTGTTTGAGGTGATGTAAACAGGTTAAGTCGAATCATAGGGATTAAGTGAGATTCGAAGATACGAGTTTATTGAAACCACACCCTATCCAAACGATTATGTCATACCCATTTCAAATACAATTCATATTCACTTTCCATATCCAGTTTTCGATTCAACTCAATCCATTTAATCGGAATTCAATCTCATTACCACTTTCAAGTTTTGATTATCAAAATCTTTTCAAACCCATTTTTCTTAGCCCATTCCAAATCCAAATCAATGTGTCCAAAAATCTTTTTTCACCCAATAATCTATTTTTTATATCTCATTAAAACCCATTAAACCAAACATTCTTTAGTTAGCCCATTTAATTAAAAAAAACCACATTCAAATATCCAAGTTCATTTAGTCGAAGTCAATTTAATCCATTTCCATATTCATACTCAATTCGCTTGATATTCCAATTTTCATATTCCATATTCTATTTCCTTTTCCATTAAAGTCCGATAAAGTCTTGTCCCAAATTGCATTTTAAATTTAACTCCAAAATCCCCTAATATAAAAAACATTATTTTTGTTATTAATTAAACTTTCTTTGTCCAGCTTATGGATAACATAAGAAATCAAGGAGGAAAAATGATGATGCAAAGGGTTTCAAAAATAGATTGTTAGTGACAATAGAAAATGGGCAACTGAAACTGATAACAGAAAAAAAACTGAGAATCCCTCTTCAATCACCCCTCTATAAAAAATCCTCTAAAAGATTCATCCATCGCCCACAATTTTTGAGAATCTCTCTCCTAATTTATCTGCAGACTCACATCATCAACAAAAACTGAATTTTCATCAAGCCCAATCATCAACTTCATCAAGGACTCTCACAGAATTCTTTCACTCTTCACTCTCTAATATCTTACACCTTCAATCTTCTTCAACCAAGCTTCATCATCACCTGCAAAACCCTGCAACAACATCAATTATCAACCTTCAACAAGCCTTCACCAATAATCTTCAGAAATCCATCACAAAAAGCTCCTCAATACTAATTCAGAAACAAGGAGGATAAAAGAATCAAGACAGAAATTTGCATAATCGAATCGAAAACAAGATTTAACTTCGATCGGGATTCTTGAAGAACCTTCAAAATAATCCGCAGTCAAAAATAAGTCGCAATATCAGCTCAACAATCCGTGATACAAACTGGCGGAGAAAATCATTCGATATCAGAAGAAGAATAGGTGAAACCGAAATTCATACCTGAATAATCTCTCATCAATTCTTGAACGTTCCTTCATCATCTCGAACTTCATCCTCACATCATCAATGAGATAGCAAGGTTCACTACTCCTTCATCAAAAATGCGTGACGAATTGTAACAAAATCCATCGCCCTGCGATAACAACAACAAGATTCACAAAACTGCAAAATCAGTATTCACAAATCGACGCGGAACTCACCGAAATTCAATCAAGAACTACAGAAACGGTTCAACATCAATGAAATTCCACAAGAGTTTGCGCAACACGAATAAGACGATTTCAGATCAAGATAAATCGGAGAAGAAGAAGAGCGTATTGAGGAGAACCTTATCGGGACCGCGTCTTCGGTACTATCAGCGTACTCTCATGACTCAGGTATTCTCGGTGGCTTGAATTCGATTGAAGGATCCATATCGGGCTTGTATATATACGCTTCAGTTTGGATTGTTGGGGAGAACTCGAAAGATTGTTTCGAAGTCAGAAAGTAGCATAGGGGTGGTGCGATCGTGATGTCGCATGACAGATGGAGAGGTAGAAGGAGGTGATGCGATGATGTGAGGGTATCGGCCGGTGATTTCGTCAGTAAGGAGGATGAGACGAGAAATGGCAGCAGCGGCGGAGGATTTTGTGAGGAAGAAGACTACGTCTTTGCGGTGAAGGGTCGGAAATGTTGAAGAAGGTGGATATGGCGTATTTGTGAAGAAGAGGACGACGAATACAAAAAGGAAACGGAAGGTCGGAGTCGAGGGAAGGGCCGGTCGCAATTTATGAGATGTCTCAGCGGTGCTTTGATTCAAGGATGGTGAAGAGAGTACCGATGGCGTTTTTCGAAACGGAGATTAGGGAAGTGGTCATCGATTGAAGACGACGGCGTTGAAGAATGGCGACGACGGGGTTGTATTGTAGCCGCGTGATGTTCGAAGGGAGATAGGGTTTCATGAACAAGAACATGGTTATGTTGTGGTTAAAAGAGTTGATACTTTAGGGTAAATAAAATTGTATTGGGCTTGACAATTTCGTCCATAGATTCACTCTTCACACCATCAAAATCAGGTTCATACCCCTTCCTGCATCATCAGTTATGGTTTGGGCCGGAGTCCATTAAAATCTATTCGCACCGATTTTTGCCCTATCCATACCCCCTCCTGCGATCCTGGGCTTAAGGAGCTGGGCCTAGGGCCAATTTTTGCTTCCTACACCATTGTTTTCCTATTGCATCCCTTTTTCTTGTTTTTTTAGATTTTTGTTAATTTATTTTATCATGATTAATATTTTTGTAAATAATTTTTGTGGATTAGAATATTAATCCATTCCGTGAAAATATTAGTTAGAAATGTTGCACTAATTTTAATTATTTAGAATTAATTTGGATTAAAGTTCATAAGTTCATGAGTTTTTTTTGATCGATATCGGATCGATTTCGATTATGGAAAGGCTTCACAAAGAATTTATGGAAGATAAGCATTTATTTTTCTTATGGAGATCTCAATGCATTGTTGGAAGTTTTATTGGATTTCTTTTATGTGTGGAATCGGCATTTCGATCAAGTAAGTAATTTCAAGCTTTTTCGACTTTTAAGCATCATGCTAGTTGTATGCGGCTTAGGACCATTTAACTTAAGGTGCATATTGGGCCCTCCCACCTGAGGCATTGGTTATATTTGTGATTTTTGATGATATGTATCGATTTCGGAACTTAGGGATTAGGTTAAGAACCATTAGGATCGCTTCCTTTCGCTTTCCCTTAAAACGCCTTTTTTTGCCCGTTTCGTTGCAATTATTAAAAACAGTTTTAGGTGTGATAAAATTATGTAAATATTCATGAGTGATCCTTATCCTCTTAATTAATTTGTCATATTTTTTGATTCCATATTTGGGTGGTTTTAATATTTAATTTGGATTTTAGATCACAAGCTGTCCCAAAAAGGAGTGTTTTGGCATAAGGGACCAAAAACAATTTTTCCCCATAGGTGTGAGACCTATTTTTTGTGTATGATTAATTACTGTAATTTGTGACATTTTGATGCTCATTAGGCATTTTTTTCATAATTTTTAGTGCCTTTTTTGATCCACTTTGTGGAGTTTTTTTTTGATGATCACGATTTGTTACCTTGCTAGTCAAGGATTTGTTTTGGCACTTTGGTGTATAATTTTGTAGAATCCTTTTGGACAATGTGAGATAATGACTATATCATTCCAGGGATTTAATTTCATAATTTTTAGAGGCTTTTTGCTATTTTTCCATGTCACCTAGATCCTAGGTTGATTCATGTGTTTATGTGTCGCATAACCTAAATGTTAAGAAGGCATTCATGCCATTTTCTTGAGGGGATTTTTGGTAGCTTTTAGGAGTTTATTATAGGTCATTTTTATGTCTTTAATTCCAGTCATAGGTCATTTTTTTGAATCATACTCATTTGGTTTGTTTTGGTGCTTTAAAGTGCATACTTATGTGAATTTACTTTAACCTAAAATAGATTCTCTTCTCCTCTAAATAATAACTTGAATTGTGTGGAAATCATTAATGTCTATTCATGCATTCTAATTGCATCTCATAATTTTTATGCTACTGACCCATAATCATTTCATGCATATTCACATGCCATTCTTCCTTAACTTTCATCATGTGCGATCTTACGCGATTTTTGTTCGTTTCTTCTCATATCTTCTTCTCATTGCTCCATATGCCTAATCCATTGCATCCATGATTGTATATTCATGCATCCTTATTCATAAGTATTCACTACTGACTTTTATGTTCATTTCATGTATTAATTCATGCTTGTAAGCCATACGCATTCATACTTCATCCATAAACCCTAACTTGCATTTAGGTGAACTTAGGTGAACTTTTTGTACATAGTTTGACATAGTTTGATCTTTTGAGGTATCCTAGCATACTTAGGGACCTATATCATGTAGCTACTGACTTTAGAAGTCATTTAACCTTTAGGTACCTTCACCTTTAGACTTAGGTCTTATTTTGAACCCTAGTTCCATTCTAGGACGTTTATGGTACTTAATCGCTTTCATGCTTTGATTTTACTTTCAATATGCATTGTCATGCTAACCTTTGTTTTGTAGGGGGAAAGATTGAGGTAAGCATTACTTCATTCCTATCTCTTATGCATTTTAAATGTGTTTGCCTTAGCACTTGGTGCTTGCTTATAGGTTTTCCCTTTCTTTAGAAACAACTTACCTTCCTTAGGAAGTAAGTTGGTTTCTAAATTCTCTTTTCTTCTTTTCTTTTTTCTCATTAGGATTAGAAAACCACACTAACCATTAGGATCTCCCTTTTGCATATAAATAACTTAGGGTTGTGTCTTAGTCCCCCTTAGTTTTTCCCTTTTTTCAATTTGAGTCATTCTTTCTCATCTTCAAACAAAATTCAAAAAAAACACTTAACAAATAAATGAAAGGATCCTTTGTGTATAGCCTTATTCCATGAAGCACTTGCACTCATTTCATCTTGGAGTGGTGTAAGCTCGTCTATCATGACGCACAAGTCTCATCAAGGGATTGTTTCATAAAACAAATAAATTCAAAAACACTTTCTCTTAAAAGACAAAAACAAACAATAAGCGACTATCCTGCGGGAACTTCTCTTCTCATCTCATTCACTCATAACGCGAACTCGCGACGACTTGTCACACATGCAAGACGGTAAACGCACTCGTACCAGACGAGCCTGCAACACCTGAGCATAGACATACGCAGTTCCAGCTGTAAAAACACACAAACAAATAGTTCCCGCCTTAGTTAGGCGAACTACGTCGACTCTGATCCTCATTATCCTGATGAGGTACGTAGGCAGCGGGGTAGGGCCCGTTCGAGCACATTCTTTATTTTCCCTACATTTCCCCCTTTCTTTCCATTTTCTTATTTCAATTCCTTTCTCATTTCATTCCATTCCAGTTAGCGGTTTTATTCAGCAGCAATATTTTCTCACCCTTTGAAACAAAACAAGCAAGCGTGGATCCCGTCGGGTACGGCGGACGATCTGGGGTGCTAATACCTTCCCAGGTCGTAACCGACTCCCGAACTCAGATCTTTGGTTCGTAGGACCTTGTCCTTTCCTTCTTCCTCAGGTTTGTGCAACATTACCTTTCCCATTCTTTCGGGATAAAAATGTCTGGCTGGCGACTCTACCTTTTCCGCGCCACTTTCGCGTTTGTACTAGGATGAAAATCCCGGGAGCGACAGCTGTCAGTTCTCCCCAGTATAGAAATGCCTGAAATACTATTCCCCAATAGAGTTGCCAAAGCCTCCTCATCTCCATCATGAGTCTCTTCAACAAAAGCTTCCCCAGCCGGGATCCTCACAGATTTCTCCCCACAGATCATCCAATGATCCCTTCCCCCAACAGAGTTCTCCCCCCGGACAGATCGCTCAGAGATCTCCCCCCCCCCCCCCCGCAGGATCCGGATCTCGGATCGGTTCCCTCATTTGCATAATCATAGCATTCAAATCATTTTCCCCAAAATAAGCGTAGCATTCCGTCCAATACGGAGCATTACGGAAAAAATCAAACATTTGCATGATCATAAGCCAGGTTCGAGCCTATCGCCTGCAAACATCAAAATCACTTAACCAGCAATATACAAAACTTATCCCCCGCAGACAAAGCCAGAATACTTTTTGCACTCTCAATATAGATACTTGTTCATACTGATACATATTCTTTTGACACTTGCCCGTGTCATACTTCCCCAGCAAGTCAAACAGCCGTTTGTGTCCCTTGCCCAATCTTTTTGACACTCATCCGTGTCTTGCACATATTTCCCCAGCAGGTCAAACACTTGTACATACTTATACATAATCCCCTGATACTCATCCGTATCTCGTATATATCACCTCCTCAGCAGATCAACACTCGTCCATGTTCCTTGCTTAACCGATTGATACTCGTCCGTATCATCATCCTTAATGACACGTCAGTGTTTGTTTCTATCGATACTCGTTCGTATCGTGATCCTAAGGATGCTCGTCCGCATCTTTAGTCTATACACACTGTCAAACACTTATAACTTTTATTTCAAAGCGTAAGCACTCGTCCATGTTTGCCATTCCCCAATAAGTCACCAACAAAACAAATTTTGTATCCGACATTCGTCCTATGTCGTGATATCTTTGGCAGCCGTCCCCTGCCAGGTGATCGTCCTTCACCTTTGATGATCGTACCTCATCATTTTATCTTATGGTTGTCCCCATCGTTAACCCTCTTATCCGACATTCGTCCTATGTCGCAATACTTTCGGCAGCCGTCCCCTGCTAGGTAATCGTCCTTCACCTTTGGATGACCGTCCCTCATCCTTTACCCAGTGGAATCCCCATAGTTGGAACTTTCTATCCGGCATTCGTCCTATGTCGCGATATCTTTTTAGCAGTCATCCCCTGATAGGTGATCGTCCTTCACCATATGATGATCGTCCCTCATCATTTATCCGATGGTTGTCCCCATCGTCGATCTTTGTTATCCGGCATTCGTCCTATGTCGCGATAATCCCCAAAGCAGTCGTGCCCTGCTAGGTGATCGTCCTTCACCTCTTGATAATCGTCCTTCATCATGCTTATCTGATGGTCGTCCCTATTGTTGATCTTTTCTATCTGGCATTCGTCCTATGTCGTGATATTTTCAGCAGCCGTCCCCTGCTAGGTGACCGTCCTTCACCTTTTGATGACCGTCCCTCGTCATTATTTCATTTATTCTTTACCCAATGGTCATCCCCGTCGCGATTTATTTACCCTTTAACCTGATGGTCGTCCCCGTTAGTGCTTTCCTCATTTCTTTAACCCCTAGAAGTCGCCTTTCTTTACCCGATGGTTGTCCCTGTCGCGGTTCTTTATTCCCCAGCATGATGGTCGTCCCCGCATTCCTCACCGTTTTTATCCCCAGCAGTCGTCCTCTACTCGATGGTCGTCCTCCATCGCTTTCATTTAATACTCATACTATACTGCCTGTTTCAATTTATATCCCTTTTCTTCTTCTCCCCAGTGAGTTCAAATTTCGGGCTATCTTTGGTATTCAACCACAAGTTATCTTGTTTGTCTGCTAAGCCAGGCGCTTACACCCTACATAACTAACTCATGCTTGAATAGGGGCAGCTATAAACACCCCAAATTTTCCCTCACCTCTTTCTCACATCATGGCTTGTGATCTTTTCATATTGCATTTGCATAAGCATACCATCCCACTGCGTAGTTCATTTCATCTGCATCTAGGGTTTGTGATCTGAGCAATCTAAGAAGTGATATGAGCTATATCAATGGCCTTGAAGCTTTCCAAGAGGGTCCATGTGTGTCTTGTGATCATAATATGCTCCCCAAAGTTCATAAAAGTCAAGAGATCACAAAGCATGGCAAGGGCATAGAGGCAGACCGAAGATTTCCTGCACAGATGACCTAAAATTAGGGTTTTGGTTTTAGAGGCCTTAATCTCAATTTTTTTGGTCATTCTTGATTCTAATGGTCTTAATATGTTATAAGTAGCATGTGTACCAAATTTGATGAAGAAATTCATTGTGTAAGTCATCTAATCAACTGGTGACTTGTTGTGCAAGAAAAGTCAGAATCAGGGCATCTGAGGCCCCCATCAATGGAACCAAAGGGTCATTTTCATCAATTTGAGGTTCTATGATCTTTATTTGATCTTAGAAAGGGTTAGAAGTGCACAAGATTGAATAATTTCAAGCCATTTACAAACTTTCTATTTTTGGACATGACTTGTAATGGAAACTTTCCATTTTGGGAAAGATTTTCAACCTCCTCTTTCTTGATAAAAAATGCTTCAAATGAAAAATTCTTAAACATGAAAGTTGTAGATTGGATCTTCCCATTTTCAAAACGTAAAAGAGCTCCTCTTGATTCATCCTAGAAATCAAGATATGATCTTTCAAAGTTGGGGAAAATCCTATAATTTTCAAGTTCATGCCAAAGAGGGATTTTTGCAAAATCAAGTTTCAAGCATTCAAATGACCTCTAATGCACTCAAATGTATCACAACAAGTCAATACAACTTCCAAGGATCAGAATTGGCCTTTGTACCAAGCATTTCCATGACTTATTTCTCAAGAAACTTCAAATTTGCCAAATTGCATAAACTATGAGAACTCTTGATCAAGGCCATCCAGCTGCATAAAGATGATCCAAAGGCTCTCCATGAACCATGCTGAAGCAATCTAGCCACAGAAACCAGCTATGCCATGGCCCATACCTATGGTACCCCAATCTTGACTTTTTGGCCAATGGAGCCATACAATTCCCACAGTGCATACCTAATGTTCCGACTCATTCCAATAGTTTAGGGATTGCCTCAAGAACATAAGAGAAGCATGCCATGTACTCATAACACACACAACATCAGTTTTCACAAAAATTGCAAAACAGTTCTCTTCGATTATCTCAAACAATCCATCAAACCTCAAAAATGCTTCCACCATTCATTCAGAAATCATCCATAGAACACAAAGCAACCATTACCATGGCCTGAAACCTCATAAACCAAAGCTTCCATTTCTGCCATATTAGAATCGAGCAACTCAAAATAGCCACTTTCAAAGCATTTTAAGAGTAAACACCCCAAATTTTCCCTCACTAATTTCACACCATGGCTTGTGATCTTTTATATTAACATAAACATAAGCATATCCTCATGTTGCATTATTGTTTCACTGCATTAGTTCAAGTTCATCTGCATCTAGGGTTTTATGATCTGAGCAATCCAAGGATCCATCTGAGCCACTCCAAAGGCCTCCAAGCATTCCAAGGGGGTCCATGTGTGTTCAATCATCATATTATGTCTCTCAAAGTTCAAGGAAGTCAAAAAAATCACAAAAACTGGGAAAGCATGGAAGCAGAGCTAGGTTTTTCACTACACAGATGACCAAAATTAGGGTTTTGGTTTCAGAGGCCTCAACTCCAATTTTTTGGGTTATTCTTGTTTCTAATGTTCTTAAGATGTTATAAGGATCATGTGTACCAAGTTTGATGAAGAAATTCATTGTGGAAGTCATTTGTTCATTAGGTAACTTCTTGAAAAAGTCAGAGCAAAATAAGGGCATCAGAGGCCCCCAACAATGGAACCAAAGGGGTATTTTCATCAAATTGAAGTTATATGGTCTTTATTTGATCACTTAAGTGCTTGGAAGTTCACAAAATTGAAAAAATTTGAGCTAAACCAAAAGTTGCCAAAAATGGAAATGACTTGTAATGGAAACTTTCAATTTTGGGAAAGTTCTTCAACCTCCTCTTTCTCAACCAAAAATGATTCAAATGAAAAATTGTTGGTCATGAAAGTTGTAGATTAGGTCTTTCCCTTTTCAAAAAGTACAAGAACATGTTCTAATTCATTATGGAACTGAAGTTATGATCTTTCAAAGTTGGCAAAAATCCTATAATTTTCAAGAATACACCAAATAGGGATTTTTGCAAAACCACTTGCCAATGTTATTGTAGACACTGGGTCCTCACTCAATGTTTTGCCTAAGAAAGATCTTGTCAAGCTCGTATATGATGGAATTTCTCTCCGACTAAGCAACCTTGTGGTCAGGGCTTTTGATGGCTCCAAAAGATCTGTTCTTGGAGAGGTGAAGCTGCCAGTGATAATCGGTCCACAGGTCTTTAAGACTACTTTCTATGTGATGGACATTCAGCCGGCATACAGCTGTTTGTTAGGTCGACCTTGGATTCACATCGCAGGCGCATTAACGTCGACCCTTCACCAGAAACTGAAATATGAGTGGGAAGGACAGATTATCACCATCTGTGGTGAAGATGACATATTTGTTAGCCATCTGGATACATACAAGTATATTGAGATGGATGGTGAAATCCATGAAACTATGAGCCATGGATTCGAGGACTTGAATGTCAATGAGGCGACGACTGAAGTATTTGCTGCATCCTAGGAAGTTAGGATGGGTACTTCAATTGTCTCCTATCAGCAAGCCCGGAAGGTTGTTGAAGATGGTAATGCCCAAGGCTGGGGCAAGTTGCTGCCATTGGAAAAGAAGGAGGACAAATTCGGTTTGGGTTACAGACCATTCCGACAAGATCAATCAGAGGCTGCAAAGGAGCCCAAGTTCATCCGTGGGGGATGCTCACCCCAGATGTTATTAACAACCTGGAAGACGAGATGGAAAGCGACCACAACCTGGAGAGCTGGATACGTCCAAGGATCCCGGGGCACCAAGTCCTTAACTGGTCTTCCTAGGAAATTATAAGGGTTACTCCTGTAGAGTAATTATTATTTCCTGTCTTTTTAGCATGCATCAAGTCCTGCATCTTGCCCAAGGTGTCAGGACTCATTTTGTAATAGGGCCATATAGTAATTTTGTGCAAATGAATTATCAATGAATATCAGACATCTTTTGCAAACGAGTCTCTTTTTTGCTCACTGTCTTTTCATTTTTTACTTTTGTACAAAACAATAAAATGGCAATGTTTTCAAAATAAACAACTTCATTTTCACTTTTTCTAAACAAGATTAAAATTGATCACTAAAATGAACAAATCTCAACCCTTGCTGAGATTATCCTCCAGATTGCACCGACAACAACACTGCTATGACCTTGTATGACTTCGACAATCCAATTAATCAAGCTGATGAAGGGGTTGAAGAAGACTATGAGTTACCTGAAGAGTTAGCCAGGTTGTTGATACAGGAAAAGAAAGTGATTACTCCTCATCAGGAGGAGGTTGAAACAGTTAATCTTGGTACCGAAGAAGATTTGAAAGAAGTAAAGATCGGGGCCGGTCTGCAGGCTTCAGTATTAGAACAACTTATTGACATGCTTCGAGAGTATGTCGACGTCTTTGCTTGGTCCTATCAGGACATGCCAGGTCTTGATACTGATATTGTTATGCACAAGCTACCATTGAAAGAAGATTGCCCTCTAGTGAAGCAAAAGTTGCGCCGTACTCGCCCAGATATGGCCATGAAGATTAAGGAAGAAGTACAAAAGCAGTGGGACGCCAGTTTCCTTGCTGTAACTAGTTACCCGCCGTGGGTTGCTAACATTGTACCAGTGCCTAAGAAGGATGGAAAAGTACGTATGTGTGTGGATTACCGGGACCTGAATAGAGCTAGCCCGAAGGATGACTTCCCATTACCTCACATTGATGTATTGGTTGACAACACGACTCATTTCTCGGTGTTTTCCTTCATGGATGGTTTTTCAGGGTACAATCAGATCAGGATGTCACCCGAAGACATGGAAAAGACTACCTTCATCACACCTTGGGCACATTTTGTTATAAGGTAATGCCTTTTGGATTGAAAAATGTCAGCGCTACTTATCAACGGGCTATGGTAACATTATTCCACGACATGATCCACAAAGAAATTGAATACTATGTGGATGACATGATTGCCAAGTCCCTCACTGAAGAAAATCATCTGGTAAATCTGTTGAAGTTGTTCAAGCGTCTGCGAAAGTATCAGCTGAAGTTAAACCCCAACAAATGCACATTCGGGGTACGTTCCGGTAAACTGCTGGGATTTATCGTGAGCGAAAACGGAATTGAAGTTGATCCTGACAAAGTCAAAGCCATTTAGGAGATGCCTGCACCTAGGACTGAAAAAGAAGTTCGGGGGTTCTTAGGTAGATTGAACTACATATCAAGGTTCATATCTCACCTCACTGCAACATGTGAGCCCCTTTTCAAATTGTTAAGAAAGGAACAAACAGTTAGGTGGAATGAAGATTGTCAAAAGGCTTTTGAAAAAATCAAGGAGTACTTACAAGAACCTCCAATTCTTATACTTCCAGTTGAAGGAAGACCTCTAATAATGTACTTGACAGTATTAGTAGGATCAATGGGGTGTGTGTTGGGCCAGCATGACGAGTCTGGTCGAAAAGAGTATGTAATATACTACCTAAGCAAAAATTTTACCGACTGTGAACAACGTTATTCACTGCTCGAGAAAACTTGTTGTGCTTTAGCGTGGGCTGCTCGCCAACTAAGACAGTATATGCTGACTCATACTACTTTATTAATCTCAAAGATAGACCCCGTCAAGTACATATTTGAGAAGCCAGCACTTACCGGAAGGGTTACAAGATGGCAAATGATTCTGACAGAGTATGACATTCAGTACACTTCTCAAAAGGCCATCAAAGGCAGTGTACTGTCTGACTATCTAGCTGAGCAACCCATTGATGATTACCATCCCATGAGATTTGACTTCCCTGATGAAGATATCATGTTCCTGAAAGCAAAAGATCATGAAGAGCCTGTTCACACTGAAGGGCCTAACCCAGAAGAAGAATGGACAATGATGTTTGATGGGGCTGTCAATATGAATGGACGTGGAGTTGGTGCAGTGCTCACTACACCTAAAGGAGTTCATATGCATTTCTCGGCAAAACTCAATTTTGCCTGCACTAACAACGAAGCTGAATACGAAGCCTGTATCATGGGTATTGAGGAAGACATTGACCTCAGGATCAAGACTTTAACTGTATTCGGAGATTTAGCTCTGGTAATCAATCAGACCAACGGCAAATGGTACACTCACCAAGAGCATCTGATTCCATACTGTGACTATACGAGGAGATTATTGACTTTCTTCACAACAGTCAAACTTGAGTATATCCCTCAAGATGAAAATCAGTTTGCAGATGCTTTAGCTACCATTTCCTCCATGATCAAGGTTCAGATTGCCAATTATGTGCCTCGGATTTCGGTATCCAGACTATACCGGCCAACATACGTATTCTTTGTGGACATTTTTAAAGATGACAAGTTGTGGTTCCATGACATCAAAAGCTTCTTACAGGATCAAACATACCCACCTGGGGCATCATCCAATGATAAAAAGACACTAAGAAGGCTGGCCGGTAGTTTTTTCCTCAATGCTGATGGTTCATTATACAAGCGGAACTTTGACATGGTGCTACTCAGATGTGTTGATAAGAAAGAAGCAGACTTGCTGATGCACGAGGTGCATGAAGGATCTTTCGGTACCCATGCTAGAGGACATGCAATGGCTAAGAATTTATTAAGATCAGGTTACTACTAGATCACAATGGATGCAGACTGTCGTGCCTATGCCAGGAAGTGTCATAAATGCCAGATTTATGCAGATAAAGTGCATGTGCCTCTGAATCCTTTGAACGTGATGTCTTCACCTTGGACCTTTGCCATGTGGGGCATTGACATGATTGGAAAGATTGAACCGACTGCTTCAAATGGCCACAGATTCATCTTGGTAGCCATTGATTACTTCACCAAATGGGTCGAAGCAACTTCATATGCGAACGTCACCAGACAAGTGGTAGCCAGATTCCTGAAAAGAGACATCATCTGTCGATATGGAGTACCCAAACGAATCATTACTAACAATGGATCCAACCTGAACAACAAAATGATGGCAAAACTGTGCCAGGACTTCAAGATCCAACATCACAACTCTTCTCCTTACTGGCCAAAGATGAATGGAGCTGTTGAGGCAGCTAACAAAAACATCAAGAAGATTGTGCAAAAGATGGTGGTTACTTACAAAGTCTGGCATGAGATGCTACCATTTGCTTTGCATGGGTACCGAACCTCAATCAGAACATCCACTAGGGAAACACCTTATCAGCTTGTGTACGGTATGGAAGTTGTCCTACCTGTTGAAGTTGAACTACCCTCCTTACGGGTACTGATGGATGTAAAGCTGAATGAAGCAGAATGGGTCTGATCTCGGTACAATCAACTGAATTTGATCGAAGAAAAGAGATTAGCTGCAATATGTCATGGGCAGTTATATCAGAAAAGGATGAAGAAAGCATTCGATCAGAAATTCAGGCTTCGGGAATACCAAGTAGGAGATCTTGTGCTGAAAAGACTCCTTCCTCCTCATACAGACCACAGGGGCAAGTGGACTCCAAATTACGACAGTCTATTCATAGTAAAGAAGGTTTTCTCTGGTGGAGCATTGATGCTCACTACTATGGATGGTGAAGATTTCTTATCCCCTGTGAATTCAGATGCAGTAAAAAAATACTTCGCATAAAAATGACCCGCTGGACATAAAAACAGAATGTAAGTCCAGGCAAAAATAGGGCATCCCGGCGAGTCAAAAACAGAATAAAAGGCTCGGGCAAAAATAAGGGAAATCAAAAATATGTGTACACCCGCTGAGTTGAAAAGCCACATTGGACAGCTCAGGCAAAACTGGGTATCCCGGTGGATTGAAAACCCGAAAAGGCGATCCACGCAAAATTAGGGGATAAGTGAACAACTGCATTCTGAATTCGTCTGCATCATCCACAACACGACAAGTTTCAAAAGAATAAATCATCAGTCAGAATCAACCTTCTTCAGAAAGCAAGATGAGAAGAACGTCAAGGTCATACAGGTCATAGCAAAGGAAGCTCACCGGAGCATCGTCAACATTGCCAGCACTTTTACTTTTTCAATTCGTAATAATCTCCTCATTCCAGGGGATCTGTTTCTTTGACTGTATTTGCCAATTCAGGGAACCCCGATTAATAAAATCAGAGTTTGCAGTCACACCTCATTTTGTATAGTTTCGTTTCGTTTGCAAAATGTCCAATATCCCTGATATAGTATTTGCATAAAACAAATGAGCCATGCTTAATAAATGCTTGCAGGAAATGAATTTATTCTCAGGAATATCTAACTCCTATGACGGAATCCGGTAAGGGATACCTCGGGATACTTGTGTGTCTTTCTTTGCCTTAACAGATTGCAGGTATTCAGTACACAGCATGGGGCATGCCAAGCATCACTTCCCCAACATACCTCCTCCCCAGATAGTATCTGGAATGCTTTTCCCCAGTGAGTTGTCAAAGCCTCCTCATCCCCTAGCACGAGTCTACTCAACAGGAGCATCCCCAGCCAATCTCCCCACAGAAGTTCTAGCCTCTCCCCAGAAGAGCAATGCCTGAGACTCTCATGCAACAAAGCGACAGAAGCTTCCTTCTCCCCAACTGGGTTTCTCCTTACATGATAGCTCTATCAATGATCTAGTTCCCCAAGAAGAGCCATATATATTATCAGATCTACCAAAAATCTCCCCCAGCTGGGATATCCCTCCGAACAGATTGACCAGAGATCACAGCAGGATCCGAGTCCCGAATCGGTTTTATTTTTACACAATCATAGCATTCGCAAAATTTTTCCCCACAGAGCGTAGCATTCCGTCTAATATGGAGCATTACGGCAAAAATCAAACATTTGCATGATCACAAGCCAGGTTCGAGCCAGTCACCTGCAAATACCCTCAGTATCTCATCAGCAATGTATGTAAAAACTCACATTCCTTGCAAGTAACAAGCCAAAGCGTCCCCTTTGCACTCTCCAACATAGATACATGTTCATACATACTCTTGCGACACTCGTCCGTGTCATATCATCCCCCGCAGATATGAGCAAAAACATCCTCTTTGCATCCAGAAACCTATACATACCCTTGTTGACACCCGTCTGTGTCACCTTTCCCCAGCACGGTTGCCCAATCATTTGTCGCAAACCAAAAACTTCTTCATAATACACTCTTGTCGACACCCGTCTGTGTCATCCTATCCCCACAGGTCGCCGAAACACCTTTTACACTCTCACATACCAATGTTTGTTCATAACTTATACACTTTCTCTTTTAACACTCGTCCGTGTCACCTTTCCCCAGCAAGTTGAACACTCATCCGTGTCTTGATCATACTTCACCAACAATACTCACGCATACTTATACAGAAGTCTTTGATACTCGTCTGTATCTTATATATTATTCCCCCACAGATTCGACACTCGTCCGTGTTCTTTGTTAACCAGTTGGTACTCGCCTGTATCATCATCTCTAAACACGCGTTAGCGTTTTTTTCTACCGATACTCGTTCGTATCATGGTCTTAAGGATGCTCGTCCGCATCTTTAATCTATACACAGCGTCAAACATTTATACCTTTTACTTTGGAAAGCGTAAACACTCGTCCTTGTTTACCATCTCCCCAACAGAACAACTTTCTTCTATCTGACATTCGTCCTATGTCGTGATACACTCGGCAGCCGTACCCTTCCAGGTGATCGTCCTTCACCTTTGGATGACCGTCCCTCATCCTTCCCCCAGTGGAGTCTCCATTATTGGAACCCTTTTATATCCGACATTCGTCCTATGTCGTGATATTGTAGCAGTTGTCCCCTGCTAGGTGATCGTCCTTCACCTCTTGATGATCGTCCTTCATCATTTTATCCGATGCCTGTCCCCATCGTTGATCTTGTTATCTGACATTCGTCCTATGTCATGATACGACCCCGAGAGCAACCGTACCCTGCTAGGTGATCGTCCTTCACCTCTTGATGATCGTCCTTCATCATGCTTATCCGATGGCCGTCCCCATCGTCGACCTTTTCTATCCGACATTCGTCCTATGTTGGGATACAGAGCAGTCGTCCCCTGCTAGGTGATCATCTTTCACCTTTGATGATCGTCCCTCATCATTATTTCATTTATTCTTTGAACCGATGGTCGTCCCCATCGCTGTTTACTTTACTTTACAAACCCTGATGGCCGTCCCCATCATTGCCTTTACTATAATTCCCAGAGAACCTTGTTACTTTGCTTGATGGTCGTCCCCATCATGATCCCTTTATTTCCCCAGCTTGTCGGCCGTCCCCATCATTGCTCTATCCCCAGCAGTCATCCTCTGCTCGATGGTCTTCCTCCATCGCCCGCATTTTAATAATTTTACTATACTTTCTTTTACAATTTATATCCCTTTTCTTCTTATCCCCAGTGAGTGCAAATTCTGGACTGTCTTTGGTATTCAACCACAAGTTATCTTGTTTGTCTGCTAAGCCAGACGCTTACATCCTGCACAGCTAACTCATGTTTGAATAGGGGCAGCTGTAAACACCCCAAATTTGCCCTCACTAATTTCACACCATGGCTTGTGATCTTTCATATTAACATAAACATAAGCATATCCTCATGTTGCATTATTGTTTCACTGCATTAGTTCAAGTTCATTTGCATCTAGGGTTTTCTGATATGAGCAATCCAAGTATCCATCTGAGCCACTCCAAAGGCCTCCAAGAATTCTAAGGGGGTCCATGTGTGTTCAATCACCATATTATGTCTCTCAAAGTTCAAGGAAGTCAAAAAATCACAAGAACTGGGAAAGCATGGAAGCAGAGCTAGGTTTTTCACTACACAGATGACCAAAATTAGGGTTTTGGTTTCAGAGGCCTCAACTCCAAATTTTTGGGTCATTATTGTTTCTAATGTTCTTAATATGTTATAAGGATTATGTGTACCAAGTTTGATGAAGAAATTCATTGTGGAAGTCATCTGTTCATTAGGTAACTTCTTGAACAAGTCAGAGCAAAATCAGGGCATCTGAGGCCCCCAACAATGGAACCAAAGGGGTATTTTCATCAAATTGAAGTTATATGATCTTTATTTTATCATTGAAGTGCTTGGAAGTTCACAAAATGAAGAAATTTGAGCTAAACCAAAACTTTGCCAAAAATGGAAATGACTTGTAATGGAAACTTTCCATTTTGGGAAGTTCTTCAACCTCCTCTTTCTCAACCAAAAATGCTTCAAATGAAAAATTGTTGGTCACGAAAGTTGTAGATTAAGTCTTTACCTTTTCAAAAAGTACAAGAACATGTTCTAATTCATTATGAAACTCAAGTTATGATCTTTCAAAGTTGGCAAAAATCCTATAATTTTCAAGAATACACCAAAGAGGGATTTTTGCAAAACCACTTGCCAAGCCATTTCATGACCTCTAATGCATATCTAAACATCATACCATCATAGTGCAACTCATTTGAACAATAATCATTCCAAGAATTGAAGCATTTCATGCCTTGCACTTCAAGATATCTTAAAAGGGCCAAAATGCATAAACCTTGCAAAATCTCTTGCAACCATGCTTCCATTTGTGCCAGCTGCATAAAATGAATCCCATGGCTCTACTTGAACCAAGTTGAGGCCAGACATGCCCTTGAACAACTCCTGCCATGTCCCATAACTCAAGTACACCAAGGTTGACATTTTTGCAAAATCACCCATACCAATCATACTATGCCACAACCACTCTCTGGACCTATTCAGGACTTCACATACATGCCTCAAGCAAGCCTTTTCATAACATCATGGAGCTCAGAACCATACAAAAGCCAAGTTTCACAAAATCACCTCAAAACTTCCCTTCTTCGATTTGCACTGCTCAAGCCTCAAACATCCAATATTTTTCCACAAACCAACTCAAAATCATCTCAAGATCATTTCCCAACCATTTCCAAGCCCTAAAACCTCAAGAATTAGAAACACGATTTCTGCCTCCACAGAACCAAAACTCACAAACCAAGCCATATAAAGTCTTGCAAAGCTTCTCAACATCATTAGGGGATCAAGTGGAGGCATTTTGCACCAAAGAGGAGGCCAGATAGCTCAGATTGAGAAAGCTCCATCTCAGGTATCATCAAGAACAAATTTTCCAGAAATCTTTTTTTAGGTTATAGAAATGATTTGCATGCTTCACTGGTCACATTTCACCTTTTATTTTTGAAAATGATTGAATATTGAGCCTGTATCATGCTTCTGAAAGTTTTGCCATTTTTGTGTTTTGATTCGTATCTTGATCATGATGCAACATAAATTTGTTTTGAGGGTAGATTCATGCTTAGGGAGGTTTGGGGAGTTGATCTGGAGCTTTAGAGCTCCTAAAACAACCTAGGGAAGAAGTTTGATTTTTGGTGTCGCCGGAGAAGACGACCGAAACCACTGTTCCGATCGTCTGAAGTTCATTAGCCCTAATTAGGGTTAGCAGCGTGTTTAGTGTAGGTTTGAATTCCAGCCCTTTAATCTCAGCTTCGCGCGCGTGTAGACGGCTAGGATGTGTTCACTTAAACCCTAATCTTAATTAGTTTAATTAATTAGGTTAATCAATTCAAAAATGCCAGAACCAATCCTGACCACTCATTAGGGCACGCAGTCAACTCCCACCAATTTTGTTTGAATCTCAGCCATAGATCTTGCATACTTCTCATTTATTTCATTTTTATTTCATTTTTTCTTATTTCTTTTGCATAATTATTTTAAAATAGCAAAAAACATCCAAAAAATTTCATATTTTTCATTTTAGTTCCAAATATTTTTCTCACCCAAAAATGATTTTTATTTTATTTTTTGCATTTAAAAAGAATTTTTAAAATTTTTAAATGTTTATTTTAATTAATTAATGGAAATTAATTATTTAAAATAGCATTTAGGTTTCTAAAAATCACCAAAAAATTCATGTTGCATCTTAACACATTTAGAAACATTGTCAAACCTTTCAAACAAATTTCTTTTTAGGTTTGATCACAACTTGACAATTTACTTTGAATTTAGGGTTCATAAAATCAATGTTTTTAACCCTAACTTTGAAAAATCTTTTCTGCCTAACCATGGAGGGTATGATGATGATTCTTTTTGCATTGTTTTCCATATAGCATGTAGTATCTATGATATTTTCTTCATGAATTTATCTTGCATTTTCAATTTGTTTGGCATTTTACATTAAAGCTCACCCCAAAAACCCTAGAAACTTAGGAAATTCATAACTCCTTTTAGGTTTAGCTTCTGACCTCCCCCTTTGGATGGTAACCTAGAATAGGTTTAGGGTTTGTTTGAGTGTGATTTCAAATTTTTATCATGTCATTTGATTCTTTCTTTTCCATATGCATCTCATGTTGCCTTAAAACCCTAATTTTGAATCTTCATTTGCATTCATCTTGCATATGCATCCATACATGAACTTGCCATGACATTTCATGCATTCATATGTCATCTTAGACATCTTAAGACATGTAAGAATCATGCTTGATCATTTCTTAATTCATTTTCCATGATTTGCATTCACTTCCATTCATTAACTTTCATGAACTTTCAAACTTCAAAGCATGCTTCCATTTGCATCCCATCTTTGTATGACCATTCATTGTACTTAGTAGGCCTTTGCATCATGTCATAGCATCATTTACATCATGTGTATGCTTCTGGTTTTGGTTATTTCCTTTGCATATGTTTCATTTCATTTCATTTCTTTCCTTATGCATATTGTGCTAACATTTTCAGGTGGTAAGTTAATTTGAGAAGTGAATTTGCCTTCAATTCTCATTTCTCTTCATCTTCTTCATATGCATATTTGCTGCATTTTTAATTGTCTTTGAGTGAGCTTGCTCATTCATGTTCATCTCTCACTTTATTTCTCTAAGTTACTTATCTTCTTCAATGAAGTAAGTAACTTATTTCTTCTCCCTCTTCCTCCTTCCATCTGCATCTTCCATTGGTGGCTTCCTTGAAGATCTTTCTCAAGCCTTAAAAACCATAGGAACATCCAAGCATGATAATAATTAGGTTTGTGATTAGTCCCCCCTTAGTTTTTAACTTTGAGTCTTCTTTGTGTCTCTCTTCTCATCTCATCATTAGAGACTAAACCTTTAAGGCTTTAGGACTTTGGAATTAAGGTTATGCCTGCATCCTTCTCTTAGGATGGAGTGTATAACTTAAATCCTAAGTGTTAAACCCTTAATTTGTTTAAACCTCTTAATTAATCCATCTAAGAATCACCAAGACATTAACTTGTAACTTGGGCCTTACATTAGGGTTCTAATTCTCCCTTTATGGTTAAGAAGGACTAACCACAGTGTTTAATGGACAAGTCCCCATCAAGTTGTCTTACCAATCATAAAACTCACTTCTTAATCTCACCCTTAATTAAAATCCACTTTAATAAAGGCTTGTCATCTAATGACTTTAATCCCTAACCATGGATTAAGTTGAAGTATCTTCCTCAGCTTAAGTGTGCTCATCTATTATCCTTCTATTAGGATGGTGTAATGAGTTCACTAATCCTTGATTATGGCTTAAACTCATTACTTAACACTAAACAAAAACCCAAAAACATCTAAATAATCACAAGTAGGTTAATGATCTTAATCCTACATCATCATGCTAATTAAGTTGAGATATTTATCTCATACTTAAAGTATTCTCATTATCCCTAATCAGGGAGGATATAATGAGTCTACAAACCCTTGGTTTAGGCTTAAGCTCATTAACTTATGACAAACACCAAAAACAATAAAAAACTGAAAACACAAAAACAAACAATAATCGTCTCCTTCGGGATTCTCTTCTCATCACACTCATTCACAAACGAGAACTCGCTTCTTTCGTCTAATGCAAGACAGTTAGCACTCGAGCCAGACGAGTCATACACTTGAGCATAGGCAAGCAAGCAGTTCACAGTCAATTTATCTTTCAGTCTCTGTGAGTCGAACTACGGTGTTCTGACTTCCTCATTGCACGAGAGGATACGTAGGCATAACTTAACTGTTATCGAACAAAAGTCTCTTTGTCTTCCCCCTCTTTCAGCATCCTTTTGAAAGCCTCAGTCCCTGAGCAATTCATTTTCTTGCACTGACACTTGTATATTCTTTTCCAGCTTTTGCACACAGATAGCACATACACCTACCCCTTTAAACACAATCTTGTAAGCGTGGATCCCGTCGAGTACGACGGACAATCTGGGTGCTAATACCTTCCCAGGTTGTAACCAACCCCCTTTCTCAGTTTCTCTGGTTCGCAACCGTCTTATCCTTCTTTTTCTAGGTTTATGCAGCATTACCTTTCCTTCGGGATAAAAATGCCTAGCTGGCGACTCTATTCATCTTCACTTCATTTTCTCCTTTCGCCGACCATTCGCGTCTGCACCGGGATGCAAATCTTCGGGAGCGACACTAAGCATCCCAATAGCTTCAGGAGGATCAAAGGGGTTCACTTGCACAAGTGGGAGGTTCTGAAAGCTCACATTTGGAGGTTTCCAGCTCATATATACTCAAGAACATTTTTTCTCAAAGCTTTGATTTCTTGTTATAAAGTGAAACTACATGCTCTAAGGATCACATTGATGCTTTTAGAATTGAAAATGGTGAAGGGATGAACATTTTATGAACTTCTGAAATTTTGCCCATATTCATGTTTTGATTCGATTCAGCTTGTTCATGAATGATAAATGTTGTTTGATGTTTGATTTGAGTTGCTAGAAGTATGAGGATCATTTCTTAGCAGGTTAGAGGTCTTGATTTTGCCTAGGGAAGATTTTAGGGTTTTTGGTCCACCGGAGAAGATGACCGGAGCTTGTCTCCGGTCACCTGAAAATGATTAGCCGTAATTAGGGTTTAGCTGCTCAGATTGAATCTTGTCCATTGGATCATGTTTTAATTAATGTATGAACGGCTCAGATTATCTCATTAACTTTAATTCTGATTAATTAATATAAAACTAAATTAACTAGCCAGATTTGATCCAAGTCGTCCAAACGCGCGCGCAGTCTTCCCCCTTTTAAATCTGGACCTTTAGATCAGTTGACTTCCCCATTTTAATTGATTTTTATTTCATTTTATCCCATTTATTTCCATATTTATTTTAAATTAGTAAAAGACTTTAAAAAATTCTCATTTTCTGCATTTTAACTTTAAATAATTTTATTTACTCAAAAACATTTTTTATTTTAATTTTTGCATTAAAATAGTATTTTTAAAATATTTAAATGTTTTATTTAATTAATTAATTGATTTTAATTAATTAAAAATACATTTATGTTTCTAAAAATCACCAAAAAATTCATGAAACATTCTCATACATTTAGAAACATCTTCAAACTCACCATACAAATGTCTTTTTAGGTTTGTTCACATTTTCTCAATTATCTTTGATTTAGGGTTCATAAAATTCCATTTTCTAACCCTAACTTGAAAAAATCACTTCTGGTCAACCATGATGAGTTTGAACTTCATTCTTTTTTCATTATTTCACATATTGCATCTAGTATCTAGGATATTTATCTCATGATTTTGCATTGCATTTTCAATTTTGATTTACATTTTCCCTTAGAAGTGTCCAAAAACCCTAGTTAACTTAGGAAATTCATACCTTTGCCTAGGTTGAGCTTCTAACCTTCTCTTTTTAGGAGTGATCTTTGGTATGTTTAGGGTTTGTTTGAGTTCAATTTCAAATTTTTATCATGATGTATGCTTCTGTTTTGGTCATATGCATCGCATGTTGTCTTAAAACCCTAATTTCTCATCTTCATTTGCATTCATCTTTGCATAGCCCAATCATATGAACTTGCCATGACATTTCAAGTATTTGTATGACACCTTATACATCTTAAGACATGCTTTAACATTGCTTTATCATTTCTTCATTCATTTTCTATGTTTTGCATTCATTACATTTCATGAACATCCATGTGTTTTCATGCTTCTAAACATGCTTCCATTGCACCTCATCCTTGTATGAACATGCATAAACATTGTTTATGACCTTGCATAATTTCATAGAACATTTTCCTTGCATATACACTTCTGTTTTTGGTCTTTGCAACTTTATTCATCTCATTTCCTTTTGTTTTATGTCTTATGCATCCATACTAACATTTCAGTGGCTTATGGTAAGTTGTTTGGGATGTGGATTTGCCTTTACATCCCACCTCTTCTCATCTTTTCATATGTATTATTTACTTGTCTTTGAAGTGAACTTGCTTCACTTATGTTCTCTCATTCTTACTTTCTTTCTTTTAGGTTACTTATCTTCTTCAGGAAGTAAGTAACCTATTCTTTCTCTCTTCTCTTTTTCATCTGCTTCTTCTTCCTTGGTGGCCTCCTAAAGATCTTCTTTTTTCCTCACAAACCATAGGATATCCAAGCATGATAATTTTTAGGGTTGTATATAGACCCCCCTAGCGTTTTACCTTTGAGTCTCCTTGAGTCTCTCTTCTCATCTCATAATCAGAGGCTAAACTCTTAAAGCTTTAGGATTTTGAATTACGATTATGCCTGCATCCTTATCTTAGGATGGACTGTATAACTTTAATCCTTAGTGTTAGACCTTTAATTTGTTTACACATCCTAATCAAAGCACTTAATAATGATCAAGACATAAGCTTGTAACTTGGGCCTTACATTAGGGTTCCGTCTATTCCTTTGTGGTTAAGAGGGACTAACCCTAGTGTTTAATGGACAAGTCCCCCTCAAGTTGTCTTACAAACTTAAAACTCATTTCTTAATCCCATCCCTTAATTAAAATCCATTTAATAAAGGCTTGTTATATAATTAATTTAGTACATAAACATGGATTAAGTTGAGGAATCTTCCTCACCTTAAGTGTTCTCATCTATCATCCTTCTCTTAGGATGGTGTAATGAGTTCACTAATCCCTTATTAGAGATTAAACTCATTACTTAACACTAAACAAAAACCTAAAAACACTTAATAATTACAAGTAGGTTAATGATCTTAATCCTATATCATCATGGTAATTAAGTTGAGATGCTTATCTCACACTTAAGTAGGCTCATTATCCCTAATCAGGGAGGATATAATGAGTTTACAAACCCTTGCTTTAGGCTTAAGCTCATTATCCTATGCCAAACACCAAAAACAATAAAAAACTGAAAACACAAAAAAAAACAATAATCTTCTCCTCCGGGATTCTCTTCTCACCACATTCACTCTATAAATGAGAACTCGCTTCTTCTGTCTAATGCAAGACAGTTAGCACTCGAGCCAGATGAGACATACACTTGAGCATATACAAGTAGGCAGTTCACAGTCAAGCATTTCAGTCTCTTTGAGTTGAACTATGGTGTTCTGACTTCCTCATTGCACGAGAGAATACGTAGGCATAACTTAACAGTTATCGAACAAAAGTCTCTTTGTCATCCCCCCCTCTTTCAGCTGTCTTTCTAAGCCTCATTTCTGAGCATTCACCTTCTCTTTTTGCACTGACACACTGTACATTCTCCCTAGCTTTTATACACAGTCAACACATACACTACCCCTTTTAAAACACAATCAAGTAAGCGTGGATCCCGTCGAGTACGACAAACAATCTGGGTGCTAATACCTTCCCAGGTTGTAACCAACCCCCTTTCTTAGTTTCTTTGGTTCGCAACCGCCTTATCCATACCCTTCCAGGTTTATGCAGCATTACCTTTCCTTCGGGATAAAAATTCCTAGCTGGAGACTTTATTCAACCTCAACCTCCAACATCGACGATAGTTCGCGCCTGCACCGGGGACGTAAAAGTATTTTCTGGAGCGACAATTGAGGATAATAATTTACATCTAGGAACCCTGCCTCAAATTGTTTCATCACTTCAGCTTCGATCTTTTCTGACATTTCAAGACACATACAACGAACTTTCTGCTTTATCGAGCGAAAACCTTCCTTCATCGGTAGACGGTGAACCACAATATCAGTATCAAGCCCTGGTATATCTTCATAAGACCAAGAAAAGATATCCATGTAATCATGTAGCATCTGAATTAACTTGTTCTTAACATTGTCTTCTAATTCAGCTCCTTTCTTGAGCTCTTTCCCGTCTTTCTCAGTTCCCAGATTCACAACTTCTATTGGTTCTTCATGCGGCTGTATAACTTTCTCTTCTTGTTGTAGCAACCTAGCAAGCTCTACAAACACTTCACAATCTTCCTCATTTCCATCCTCGGCTTGGTAGATTGGACTCTCAAAGTTATAATTGGCAATAGAAGAACTATTATCAATGGGATCCAGAGTGGATGAGGATATGCATTTTAGTGATGTGGGTATGTGTAAGAACACATAGCTTTTGATAAAGAAAGAAAAATAAAAGAGTGCGATATCTACAAAAGCAAAAAACGTCCATTAATTTTATTGAATGAAAATATGAAAATGAAATGACATCCTTAACAAGCATACCATTGTGCCCCGGGCAAGGCACAAGGTTTTTAAAAGTTTTAATTGTTCAAATTACAAAACCAAAACAAGAAAAGAAAAAATAGCATTTACTCCTGACTAAAGGAGAAAGGAATAACATTTTCAGCCTTCCAATTGTTTAGCCCACTGCCAGTGGTAGGAAATATCCAATTGTCTATGTTGCATTCTTCATCACAGTCTTCCACAATATTGACTTGATCTTTTTGAACTCCCTTGTTAGTGATACAAATAGTACGAGCACGACGAACAACCTTCTGAGCCTCTGTAGTAAAACCCAAACCAAACTTATCATACTTATAAGGAATTTCAGGAAGCTTACCCCAAATAGTACAACCACCTTCTTCAACCATAACTTTAGCATCATTCAGGGAGGCCATTGCAGGAGTTGCTCTAGGAATAGCAATAACAGTCTGAGGAACCACTTCAAATGCCAGTGGTAGGAAATATCCAATTGTCTATGTTGCAGTCTTCATCATAGTCTTCCACAATATTGACTTGATCCTTTTGAACTCCCTTGTTAGTGATACAAATAGCACGGGCACGACGAACAACCTTCTGAGCCTCTGTAGTAAAACCCAAACCAAACTTATCATACTTATAAGGAATTTCAGGAAGCTTACCCCCAAATAGTACAACCACCTTCTTCAACCACAACTTTAGCATCTTTCAGGGAGGCCATTGCAGGAGTTGCTCTACGAATAGCAATAACAGTCTGAGGAACCACTTCAAATGTCTGACAAGGAGTCTCAACAAATTCACCTTCCATTTCAACATACTTAAAAGTACTCACATGACTGACCATATACTCTTCTTCACCATAGACAATGACAATTTTGCTCTTCACTGGATATTTCAGCTTCCGGTGTAAGGTAGAGGTTACAACACCTTCCCCATGTATCCAAGGGCACCTAAGCAAGCAGGAATAGGCAGGACGAATATCCATCACATAGAAGGTAGAATCAAATACTTGAGAACCCACTTTGATCTGAAGGTCAACTTCTTCATGAACCATTCTTCTTGAACCATCAAAGTCTCTCACCGCCATGTTACTAGGTCTTAGTACAACATCTTCATAGTTGATCTTGTCAAGAACAACCTCTGGTAACACATTCAACAAGGAACCATTATCCACCAATACATGAGACAGAGTAATGCCCCTACGCTCAATAGAGACGTGCAGAGCTTTGTTGTGGTCTCTTTTAGTAGGAGTTAAATCATCATTATAAAATCCTAATCTATTGTCAATTGTCAAGTTAGCAACACAATTTTCAAACCGGTCCACAGAGATTTCGTGAGGTACGTGCATAGATTTCAGGAATTTCACCAAAGCCTTAACATGGGCCTCAAAGCATAAAAACAGAGATATCATAGAGATCTTGGAGGTAGTGTAAACACCCCAAATTTTCCCTCACTTTTTCTCACACCATGGCTTGTGATCTTTCATTTTTGCATTAGCATAAGCATACCATCTCATATTGCATATTTGTTTCACTACTTAGTTCCATTTCATCTGCATCTAGGGTTTGTGATCTGAGCAATCCAAGGAGTGATCTGAGCCATCCAAAAGATCTTGAATCTTGCAAAGAGGGTCCATGTGTGTTCCATGATCATAATATGCTCCCCAAAGTTCATGAAAGTCAAAAAATCACAAAGCATGGCAAAGGCATAGAGGCAGGGCTAGGGTTTTCCTGCACAGATGACCAAAATTAGGGTTTTGGTTTCAGAGGCCTTAATCCCAAATGTTTTGGTCATTCTTGTTTCTAATGGTCTTAATATGTTATAAGGATCATGTGTACCAAATTTGATGAAGAAATTCATTGTGGGAGTCATCTGATCACTGGGTAAATTCTTGAGCAAGTAAAGTCAAAATCAGGGCATCTGAGGCCCCCAACAAGGGTACCAAAGGGTCATCATCATCATTTTGAGTCTTTATGATCTTTATTTGATCTTAGAAGTGGTTGGAAGTTCACAAAGTTGAAGAATTTTGAGCCAAATGCAAACTTGCTATTTTTGGAAATGACTTGTAATGGAAACTTTCCATTTTGGGAAAGATTTTCAACCTATTCTTTCATGACCAAAAAAGCTTCAAATGAAAAATTCTTGGGCATGAAAGTTGCAGATTATGTCTTCCCATTTTCAAAAAGTACTAGAACATGTCTTGATTCATCCTAGAACTCAATATATGGCCTTTCAAAGTTGGCAAAAATCCTATAATTTTCAAGTTCATGTCAAAGAGGATTTTTTGCAAATTAAAGTTTCAAGCCATTTCATGACCTCTAATTGATTGCTAAATAGCATACAAACATAGTTCAATGCATTTAAACCAAAATATTGCCTTGGATTGCAAGATTCATCAAGAAATTTTCACAAAATTCTCAAAGAGGGAAAGTTGCAAAAACCTTGGAAACTTTCCATCCACTTGTGCCAACTCATGCAATCTGGTCCTATGGCCATCCTTGATGCAAGCTGAGGCCAAGACACCCCTTTGAGCAGCTCTGACCCGTGCCATACCTCCAAGTACACAAAATTGACTTTTTTGCAAAACCTCCCATACCAATCAAGCTGTGCCACACCAACTCTCTGAACCAATCACATTTGTTTATACAAACCTCAAGCACTCCAAAGCATACAACACACAAGCCTGAACCCTCCCACAAGTCAGCATTCACAAAATTTGCAAAAAACTTCAAGTCTTCGAAACTCTCAGCACAAACATCAAACCTCAAATCTTTCTCCACCAATCATCTCCATACATCATAGAACAAAAACCACCCTTTACTTTGCCCTGAAAGTCACTCAAACTCAAACACGATTTTCCACCTCTCAGAACTGAACCTTCAAAAGGAGGCCATTTAAACACTTGCAAAGCTTCTCAATAGCATCAGGGTGATCAAATGAGGTGTCTAGCACAATAAGAAGGCTTTGATGGTCCACATTTGCTCAACTCTGGCTCAGGTATAGCTCAAGAACTTTTTTCTCAGAGCTTTGATTTTAAGTTACAATGTGATAAAGCATGTTTCTCTGATCATTATGCACTTTGAATCACTAAAAATGGTTAAGTATGTGGGATGTATTCAACTTCTGAAATTTTTGCCAGTTTTTTGTTTGGCTTCGATTCTCTCTTTTGATGCAAAATAAATTGTTTTTGTTTGTGGATTCTTGTTGTTTGATGTTAGAGGATTGATTCTGGAGATTTTGGAATGTTTTCATGGCCTTGAGAGAGAGATAGGGGTGTAGTGTTGCCGGAGAAGATGATCGGAGCTTGCTCCGGTCACCTAAAAGTAGTTAGGGCTCTAATTAGGGTTTAAGTGCCAGATTTAATGTGGACCATTGGATGCGTGTTTTAATTAGCGGATGGATGGCCCATATTAGTTCGTTAGCCCTAATTCCCAATTAATTAAGTAAATCAAAATTAATTAGCCAGGACTGATCCCAACCCTTGAAACACGCGCGCGGTCAACTCCCTCCATCCCAGTTTGAATCTGGAGCCTTGGATCAGCATACCTTTCACTTAAATCAATTTTTATTTCATTTTTATTCATTTCTCTTGCACATTTTATTTAAAATACCAAAACTTATCAAACAAATCTGATCCTTTGTATTTTTATTTCAAATATTTTTCTTAACCCAAAAATAATTTTTATTCTATTTTTTGCATTTAAAAAGTATTTTTAAAATATTTAAATGTTATTTTTAATTAATTAATAGATTTTAATTAATTAAAAATGCATTTAGGTTTCTAAAAATCACCAAAAAATTCATGAACCATTCCAATACATTTAGAAACATTTTCAAACTCATCATACAAATTTCTTTTTAGGTTTGATCATAATTTCACAATTTTATTTGAATTAGGGTTCTTTAAAATCACATTTTTCTAACCCTAACTTGAAAAATCCATTTCTTCCTAACCATGATGAGTTTGAACTTGATTCTTTTTGCATTGTTTCACATATTGCATATAGTCTCTAGGTTATTTTTCTCATGAATTTATCTTGCATTTTCAATTTGATTTGCATTTTCCCTTAAGAATCACCCATAAACCCTAGCAAATTTAGAAAATTCATAACTCTCACTAGGTTAAACTTTTGACCTTCTCCTTTGGGGTTTGATCTTGTATAGGTTTAGGGTTTGTTTTAGCCCAATTTCAATTTTTTATCATTATGTATGATTCTGTTTTGGTCATTTGCATCTCATACATTCATAAAACCCTATTTTCTCATGTTCATTTGCATTCATCTTTGCATATCATCATCATGTGAGCTTGCCATGACATTTCAAGCATTTGTATGACATTTTAGACATCTTAAGACATGCTTGAACATTTCTTGATCATTTCTTCATCCATTTGCTATGTTTTGCATCCATTACACTTCATGGACATTCATGTGTTTTCATGCTTCTAAACATGCTTTCATTGCATCCCATCTTTGTATGATCATTCATATGCATCTTGTATAACTTTGCATCATCCCATATGCCTTTTGCATTGTATAGTAACTTCTGACTTTGGTCTTTGCATCTCATTTCATTTCATTTCCTTTTACTTTATGTCTTATGCATCCATACTAACATTTCAGGTACTTTTGGTAAGTTATCTGGGAGGTGGATTTTCCTTCACCTCTCACCTCTTATTTCCTTTGCATTTGCATCAATTACTTATCTTTGAAGTGTACTTACTTCAATTATGCTCCCTCCTTCATACTTTATTTCTTTTAAGTTACTTGTCTTCTTCAGGAAGTAAGTAACTTATTCTTCTTCCCCCTTAGTCTTTTACCTTTGAGTCTCCTTGAGTCTCTCTTCTCATCTCAATAATCAGAGGCTAAACTCTTAAAGCTTTAGGACTTTGAATTAGGGTTATGCCTGCATCCTTCTCTTAGGATGGAGTGTATAACTTTAATCCTAAGTGTTAAACGTTTAATTTGTTTACACGTCTTAATCAAATCACATTACTAATCACCAAGACTTTATCTTGTAACTTGGGCCTTACATTAGGGTTATATCTCTTCCTTATGGTTAAGACGGACTAACCCTAGTGTTTAATGGACAAGTCCCCCTCAAGTTGTCTTACAAACCATAAAATCCATTTTCAAATCTCATCCTTTAATTAAAATCCATTTAATAAAGGCTTGTTATATAATGAATTTAATCCCTAACCATGGATTAAGTAGAGGCATCTTCCTCAACTTAAGTGTTCTCATATTATCCTTCTATTAGGATGGTGTAATGAGTTCACTAATCTGTGATTAGAGATTAAACTCATTACTTAACACTAAACACAAAACCCAAAAACATCTAATTAATCACAAGTAGGTTAATGATCTTAATCCTACATCATCATGGTTATTAAGTTGAGATGCTTATCTCATACTTAAGTAGGCTCATTATCCCTAATCAGGGAGGATATAATGAGTTTACAAGCCCTTGATTAGGCTTAAGCTCATAATCCTATGCAAAACACCAAAAACAATAACAAAATTGAACACACAAAAAACAAACAATAATCGTCTCCTTCGGGATTCTTTTCTCATCACACTCATTCACAAACGAGAACTCGCTTCTTCCATCTAATGCAAGGTAGTTAGCACTCGAGCCAGACAAGTGATGCACTTAAGCATAGACAAGTAAGTAGTTCATAGTCAAACATTTTCAGTCTCTTTGAGTCGAACTACGGTTTTCTGACTTCCTCATTGCATGAGAGGATACGTAGGCATAACTTAACAGTTATCGAACAAAAGTCTTTGTGTCTTCCCCTTTTTTTAAGCATTCTTTTCTAAACCTCAATTCCTGAGAAATTCCCCCTTTTGCACTGACACCTGTACATTCATTCCTAGCTTTTGCACACAGACAACACATACACTTACCCCTTTAAACACAATCTTGTAAGCGCGGATCCCGTCGAGTACGACAAACAATCTGGTTGCTAATACCTTCCCAGGTTGTAAGCAACCCCCTTTCTCAGTTTCTCTGGTTCGCAACCGTCTTATCCATCTCTTTCCAGGTTTATGAAGCATTACCTTTCCTTCGGGATAAAAATGCCTAGCTGGCGACTCTATTAAATTCAACCTCTTTCTCTTTTGCCGACCGTTCGCGTTTGCACCGGGATGTAAATCTTTGGGAGCGACAGGGAGTATGCCCCTACTGTTCAACAATATTGTAATCACTCTTGCAGATGATCTTCAGTACTTCTTCCATCTGCTTAGAGAGATCTTCAGTAACCGATGTTTCAACCTAAACAGGCTCAATCACTGGTCCTTTTTTTTGAGCTTCAGTACTTGGCCCAAAGTTAGAGATACGAACTGGAGCAACAGCAGTCTTTGAAGTTTCTTCTAGAGAGAAAATCCTTCCACTTAGAGTAACCTTACTAGTCCCAATAATATTGTCGACATCAGGATTAGTATCTTTAGCAAGTATATTAGTTAAAGATTCTTGTTTGACACCATGGATATAAACATCAGCACCATAATTCCAAGGGATAGCCTTGTCAGAAGAATATGGAATTGGACCGGGAGAAGTAATAACCAGGGGAGCCACTTTTGGATCAGTAGTAATCTTCACAGGTCCTTTAGAAGTAATCCTAATAGGAGTTCTGGTAACCACAAACACGTCTTCAAGCTTCAGACCTTGGGAAAAACCTTAACATAAATTCTCTATAGAAGGGCTCTTCTCAAACAATATAGTATGGTTGTCCATCAAACGTTGAATACCTTATTTCAGCTTCCAACAACCATTGGATTGAGAGGCACAGTAAAATCAATCTTCATTGCAGCCTGGAAATAAACCGGCTTGCAACAGCTTCTTCTTAACAATGGACAGGGGAATAGTCAAATCAGTCACAGTAGAAACATAAGAACCATCATTAATAACATTAACAGTCTTCTCATGTTTGGGCATAGGAACGGTAATCACATTAGGAGTTTCAGGAGGATTAAACTCAATTTCTTCAGCATCAATCATATCCTGAATCTTATTCTTCAATGCCCAACAATTTCTCCACATTTCACACGATCATGGTAGAGAATCCACCAAACCCACCACCTGCTTCAACGCCTTGTACCAACAGTCCAAGACACAATGCACAATTCTCTCGTAATTTGACTAATAGACGACAAGAAAAATGAAGATTTGGATTTTCCAGCTCTTGTATGGTAATCCTTTTACGGGGATGGACCATGAAGATCCATTTGGGCATCTTACAAAGTTTTATGAGATAACTGGTGCGGACGGAGTGGATGATAACCAAGAAGAGCAACTATTCAAAAGATTGTTCCCACATTCTTTAATAGGAAAAGCCAACAAATGGTATCTCGATCAACCTACTACCATGATGACAGATTGGGATATGTTGGAAGAAAAGTTCCTAGAGAGATTTCTCCCATATTACCGTTACCTGGACGCTAAAACATCTATTTCCGTGTTTTCATAAGGTGCTAATGAGTCTGTTAACGAGGCTTAGAAGCTATACAAATCATTGATACAGAAGTGCAAGGACCATGGTTTCAATGAATTGACTTAAGTCCACATTTTTAGAAATGGACTCCAACTGACACACAAAACTCTTCTTCATGCTACTTCAGGAGGTTCTTTATTATCAAAGAGCTTAGAGGAAGTGGTTGAAATCACTAACCAGATGGCTCTAAATGATTTTCAAGGGAAACATAATAGAGAAATAACACCAAAGAAGGAGGGGTTAATTGAATTAGGAACTAATGATGCGATTCTTGCTCAGAACAAATTGCTCTTACAACAAGTGGAGCTTTTGATGCAAAAAATGTCAAATCTTCCACAACAAATCAAATAATTAAAAGGTATTTCGAGTAGTTCACATCAAGTTGCTAGTTTCGAGCTTTGTAAAGGTGATCACCCTACCGACTTTTATCCTCCCGTTAATGAAGAAGTGAATTTCATGGGCAACCAAAATCAACAACAAGGATATCAACAAAGACAACAACAATATCAACAAAATTCTCAACCATAACAAAATCAAGGGTATCAGGAACAAGGTAACTATAAAAATTACAATCAAGGGTGGAGGTTAGATGTTGGTTCTTCTAACCGACAAAGTCCGTATCAACTTCCACCACCTCTGGTTGCAACTTCAAAGTTGGAAGATACTCTTATCCAATTCATTTAAATATCTATGGTTAACCAAAAGAGTAGTTGTAACACCATAAATTTGCCCTCTTCTTTTTTTAAGCATCATCATCATACCATAATCATCATAATCATATCATGTCATTGGCATCTTTGTATGGAAGAATGAAGCATAACATTCTCATGACCTAGAATTAGGCATATAATCATCTGTGGGTGGATTTGAGGTATTACAAGATATAACAAGAGGCCCAGTGGACTTGTCCAAGTCCCATGAGGAATCTACATGGCATTCACAAGTTCAAGATCAGTCACAAAAACTCAAGAGGTTGGGAGAGTATCAGAGAACCCAAGCTAGGGCAGGCCCCTACACCATGATCCCAAATTATGGTTTCACATTCAAGCATGAAATCTTTGAGACTTTGGCCATTTCTTCTAGGCAAAGTCCCTTATATGACAAGAAGATCCTAGGGATGAAATTTCCTTAGGGAAGTCAATTATTTCATCAGAAGTTCAAGAGTACAACTTTTCTCCTGTGTGAGGGAAATCCTGATTAGGGTTACGGGCCAGATACTCCTAGCCTCTTAACTTTGACCATTTCTTGTGGGCAAAGGATCTAATTTGGTCTGCATGGCTTATATATGAAGTTTGAGAAAAAATTCATTGAAGAAGTCAAGATTCGGTCAAGTTACTGGAAGGTGAAGCAAGAAAGTCAACTTTGCAGTCAAAAAAGTCAACGTGAAGATTTCAGGGTTTTTAATCAGGATTATCAACTTGTGAGGTCATATCATGTCAAGGAATAATTCAGTTGAGCTTAAAAGTCAAAAATCGGGAGTATGCAAAAAAGTTGCTAAAATTGGATATCTAGAAATTTCCATTTTTTGGAAATTATTTGTCCCGAAACTTCAAGCTATTATTTCATGTGCGAAAAAGCTCCGAATGATTTTCCGGTGAACACAAAAGTTGTAAAACACGATCTTCCCTTTCCGAAAAGTCGTAGAACACCTTCATAGCATTTTTAGAACTCAAGTTATGATTTTTTGAAGTTTGGAGCATTTTTAGGGTTTTTTTGGTGGACATGTGTCATTTTGTGATTGGCTCATTTTTAAATGAAGTTATGTGTGGCGTGACATGTTTCTTTGTTCACAAATGTTTTAATAAGTCCATGTATTAGTTGTGGTAACCAAATATTTAAATAATCCAAAAATAATGACATGTGGTGATGGTGTACGAAATATATGAGGAAGAGATCAACATTTTGGGTCCAGCCAACCCTTGCTTGCCACACGTCCTTGTCAGCATCCCATATTTGCTATGAGTACATGCTTTTCCTCACTCTCATTCACGCGTATTACACCAAGGGAAGGAACAATGGTCACGTGAAGCAAGGATTTTTATGTATTACATGCACCACTCCCTCACAAAATCTCCCTCACACTTTTTTTTCCTTCTCCCCACTCATTTCACGCTTTTTCTCATTTTTCTTTCCCTCACCTCGCCAGCTCACGCGCACATCACCACCTACCTATCCTCACACTCTCACGTTTTTTTTTCTGCTCACACCTCACCACCCCACGCGCTCCTCACATATCACCCACACACCTCACGCCACTCACACTCACTATTTTCATGCACTCTCACACTCACAACTCTCATGCATAATCACTCTTGATAGCCTCTGTTTGTCCACTCCCGAAGGATTTATCACTGGTTTCCATTTCAAAAGAAAAGGAAGAGGATTCACAAGAAAAGGAGAGGAAGATATCACCCTGTATTCTTCTTCAACAGACAGAACTTTTGCTCTCATAATACTACCCGAAAAACTCAGATCCAAAGTTTCTCTTCATTCTCATTTACACAATCTCTAGATTCTCATTGGATTCGCGTTGCTCATGCTCCATCACCATCACAGATGTGTCTAAGCGCCATCTTCTAGCCAAGTCACCATTGTTGGAAGCTTGAGGAATCTTTGTTGACAGATTGAAGATCAACTACAGTTTCGGATCTTTCACCTTTCCCGAAGTTGTAGGCCTTTATTTGGCCTCCAACAAGCATCAAGGACACAAGAGAACGTTCACACCATCTCTGGTTTTCTGTAGATCTCCAGAAGAAGTTTCATCACAGGTTCGAATATCATGACTCGGTTGTCTATGTTTCGTTGTATTTTTGGTTATTTCATGCTTTAATTGATTAACTTAACTTAGTTGAAGTATCATGAGGCTTTGTGTTGCATTTTATCTTGATTTACAACTTTGATGTCTAAGCTTGTTGGCCTTGTTACTCTGTGGTTTCTGAATATTTGTAAGAACTAATGGCGTGGTGTTGTTCCCCTTGTTTCGTAGTTTGATTTTGGTTTTAGAATTTTCTAATTTCGTTGAGAATTGATGGAGTTATGAATGCTTGATGTTGATGTGTTCTTGCTGAATGTTTCGTCGCATTTACTCTGTTTCTGGTTTTGTTTCAAAATGCTTCATGTGCATGAGGAAAGAGATGATGTGGTGGCGGCTGTTGATTGGCTGCAGTTTTTTTCTTTGTTTTTTTTCATTTTTCGTTTCAGCCATTTAAATGGAGAGTGACCAATTGATTAGCAGGTTACATGTTTTCTTGTTATTCCATTTTAATAATTAAGCATAACATTTCATTAATAATTAAAACTGATTATGATAGTTTCGGGTGGGCCTTGCCCAGATCCACTAATTGCACCCCCTCTACCCTGGCCCGTTCTATTTCAGCTGTATAACCTCACTCTTCGCACCTCCATCTCATTCCTTTTAATTTCCTTTTCAAATTTATTTTTCTTTTTATTCAAGTTTCATTTTCTTTTATTAAAAATAGTTTTAATCATTTAAAAATTCCCAAATAAATCATGGATATTCCTTTGTGTCTCTAAAATTTTGTGACATTTTTATTTTATTTTTTTTATTGATTAGTGTGCCAGAATTAATTCACCAATGTGTATAGCTTCTTTTGCTTCTTTTCTTGACTAGTCTGTCTTGTCCATTTTCTATAGACTTCAATATTTAGAGTTTTGATCCCATTCTTTTTGCATTGTGTTCCTAAGATCTTCTAGTTTTCACGTGATTTTTCTCAGAAATTTTAGGAAATTATTTCTGGAGTTTTGGTCTGGTATCTTGTGATGTAAGTTTCTTGTCCTAGCTTGTGTTTGTGCCTCCATTTGACCTATTTCCTTTCTGAATTTTTGCAAATCCTTTTGGCAAGTTGATATAATGTGTTTTAAGATCATTTGGGTTCAGTTGTAGAATTTTTAGATGGCTGGTTGATTATTTGTGGATTTTTGTTCTCACCTTGTCCCATTTTGCTTCTTTTGGTTTATTAGATCTCTTGTAGGCTTAGAAGGGCACTTGTGCCAACTTCTTCTTCTTATTTGGGGTTCCTTTGGGGTATGGGTACCTTCCTGGTCCTAGGATAGGTCTTGGTTCTTCTAAATTTTTGAGTTTGCTTCATATTCAAGTCATTTGTTTCTTTAAGTGTTTAAATTCCATCTTTTGGTTCTATTGCTTCTATTTTGATATTGTTTGGTATTGTGTGACTCCTATCTTCATCTTGCTGGCCTCTTAGGCCATTCTTCATATCATTTTGATTCTGGTTTTGAACTTTGTGCTTGTATTTGGTGTGTTTTGTATTATGTTTTTCTTAAGTGTGCATTTGTTTCCATATGTATCCATGTTGCATCATTTTAAGTCATAAGTCTCTCATTTTCATTTCTTTGAGTTGAATTAGCCTTAAGCATTTGTTTACTTCATTTCACTTCTGATTGTTGGATGATGTTATGTTAATTTGTTCATTTTTGTTCACTTGTGCATGCTAACCTTGCAGGGGCTATGGTAAGTGTGAGATGTGGGAATTGAGTTCCACATCTCTAATTCTTATCTCTTCCTCTTATGTTTATGTGAACTAACCTTCTTTTGTTGGGCCTAGGCCTTTCTCATCCCTTCTTCTATCTTCTTCTTCCTTCTTCATTAGGATAGGAACCTCACTAACCCTTAGGATATCCAGGCATGTGAATACTTAGGATTATTTTAGTCCCCTTTAGAATTTTTCCTTTGAGATCCTTTTGGTTCTTCTTCTCTTCTTATCTCATAACCCTTAAAAAAACACTTTAATAAGTGTGGAGTGATGTCTTGATCCATAGCCTTATCCCATGAGGTATGCTTGTAGTCTTCCCATCTTGGGATAGTACATGTTTACCTTGTGATGCACAAGTCTGATCAAGGTATCTTCTTCATAAAGAACAGCATAAAAAACACTTCTTCATGTAAATAACCAAAAACACTTAATAATCAAACAAGTTAGTGAGCCTAAGCCCTAATCTTTGGGTTCAAGTTTTGGGGATCTTCTCCTTACTTGAGTGTGCTTGTTCTATTATTCCATCTTGGAATGTAGTGACAAGTGCACATTCCATGGAAAAGAGCTTGAGTTCACTTCCTTGTGACACACTCCTAAAAAGCTTCATAAAAAACACAAACAAACAATAAGCGTCTTTCCTTCGGGAATCCTTTTCTTACCTCATTCGCTCCGTACGCGAACTTGCTCCTACTTGTCACTTTGCAAGACGGTAACGCACTCGTTGTCCGAGTCTGCAACACCTGAGCAATGGCATAGGCAGTTCAAGATTTAATTCACAAGCAATTTCCTTGCCACCCCTAGTTAGGGGAACTACGGCGTCTCTGATCCTCATTATCCTGATGAGGTACGTAGGCAGCGGGGTAGGGCCCGTTCGAGCACAATCTTTATTTTCCCTACATTTCTCCTTTGTTTCTTATTCAGTTCTCTTCCAGTTCCAGTTTCTTTTCATTTTCTTTTCTTTGCTGCAGTTTTCATACCCTCGCCCTTTGAAACAGTTTCTTTTGCAAGCGTGGATCCCGTCGGGTACGGCGGACGATCTGGGTGCTAATACCTTCCCAGGTCGTAACCGACTCCCGAACTCAGTCTCTTTGGTTCGCAGGACCTGTGTCCTTCCTTTCTTTCTTTTGGTTTGTGCAGCATTAACATTCCCTTTCTTCGGGATAAAAATGCCTGGCTGGCGACTCTAACCTTTTCCGCGCCACTTTCGCGTTTGTACTAGGATGAAAATCCCGGGAGCGACAGCTGGCGACTCTGCTGGGGACTGCACACCAGAAATCTCTGGTTCCCCTGTGAGTCTCTCCTAGCGCTTGTGTGTTTCTGTTTCATTTGGTGATGTTTGTTTGTTGTGGCTTGTTGTATTTTATTGTTGTTTATTTACAACTTTATTTATAGCTTTATTTACAGTTTTCAGTATTTATTTTCTGCATCATGTATATATACTGGACTGTCTGGACTGGTTTTCTTTGGTGGGATGGGTGTTACTTGTTCTTGAGAGATATGAGCCAAGTACCCGGCTCGAGTGCACCATAGGACTTAGAGTGGTTCCACTTTGGCC
The DNA here is from genome assembly GCA_963966055.1 of Lathyrus aphaca. NCBI lineage: Eukaryota > Viridiplantae > Streptophyta > Magnoliopsida > Fabales > Fabaceae > Lathyrus > Lathyrus aphaca. The sequence goes on along the minus strand of OZ014523.1, from coordinate 122,601,930 downwards.
TCATGAGATCTTGTCATGCGGGTAGTAGTGAGTTCCACACCCAGGTTGCGATTGTCTTGGAAATGTCTTGATTTGGGGATCTTCCTCTCTCATTACATAACCCTGACAGTTATGTGCAGCTGGGGACCGATCATTGAGAACCTTGTGGAAACATCCCTCTTTAGTGATGACAGTGGCAGCCCACATTTTGTGGCAAACCCATTCGCATCCGAGGGCCCACCTGGGGATCACATAGGATGACCTTGTGTCCTGGACTCAGCTGAGGCCTCCCTGCGTAGTATATAATGCCAAACCGATTCCCTGATTTGGTCATGAGTCATTTCTCGGAGATGGTGACAGTATTATTGCTACGTGGCTTTGAGAGTCCGTGATGTCTGACCCGGAGCCTTTTACCCGTGAGATTGGGGGGTGTTTACAGGTGTGCAGGAACCCATGACCTCAACATACACTCATCCGTTCAGTGATTCTTGTTATTGATCTTTGGTCCTTTGATTATGATCCATGGTTCTATGATTATATGGTTCCGAAGTTATGGTTCTGGAATTCTGGATTTCTTGATACTGTGATTCTGAGATCTTCTATCAGAGAGTTGTGATTATCCGAGGGTGTGACTCAGTAACTTTTGGGTTTGCCAGTTATTCAGAGGGGCCCTTGTCAGTGTTCCAGTTCAGATGGTCCCAGTTGGTCATATGCTTGCATTGCATTACATTTGCATCATTCTTTGCATTAACTGTTTATGTTTCCCATTTTTCAGGTCATTGCTCACATCTGTTCCCAGTTCTGGTATTCTTATCTCCATGGCAGAAATCAGAAGAGATCCGAGAAAAAAGAATGTGCATTATACCTTTCTTCAGCCGGAAGTTAAAAGTGTTCAGAGGTTAGAAGGTTTGATGAACGATAAAGTCTTAGGTAACTTCAAGAAAAGATATGGCCAGATACTGAAGTTTGTGGACAAGCCTACTGCAGACCAAAAGGACAGCTTGCATACCTTGTTGCAATTTTATGATCCCCTGTTGCGTTGCTTTATTCTTCCAGGTTACATCTTAGCTCCGACATTAGAAGAGATCTCCAGCATGCTGAGTGTTCCGATCAGAGAGACATTGCCGTTCTACGGGTCATAGGTTGTGCTCAGAGATGAAGACATAGCCAAGGTTTGTAGGTTTCCAGTTGTTTCAGTCAGAAAGGCTTTGCAAGAGAGTAAAGGCAGAGGTCTACCCTGGAGTGTGCTTATCCCAGAGGCTGAGAAGTATGCTACAGAAGCTAAGTGGAACGACTTTGGAGCTTTGCTTGCATTGATGGTATATGGATCTAGCTTGTTTCCCGGAGAGAAAGAGTTTGTCAGCTTAGAAGTGATCTCAATCTTTGCAAAAGGCAATCCAGTGCCTACTCTATTGGGTGACTTTTATTTTAGTGTCCATTACAGAAACGAGAAAGGTAGAGGTGGTCCAGTGGTCTGCTGTGCTCCTTTGTTTGCTGAATGGTTTGCTAGACAGTTGCCTAAGTCAGGTGCCTTCAAGGATATACGAGACGAATGGAGATGGTCCAGAAGATTGATGGGACTGACTGAAGAAGACATTGCTTGGGGTTATGACAGAGATTTGCTAGGAAAAGAGTTGATGGTTAGTTGCGGAAGGTTTGCTGGAGTACCTTTGCTGGGAAGGAAAGGTGTCATCAGTTACTACCCAACATTAGCCAGAAGGTAGTTTGGCTACCCTTTGAAAGATCCTCCTTAGATGGAAATGTTCGCTGAATCTTTGTATTTTCCTGCCGACGGAAATAGAGAGCTAGTCCAACAAGCAGTCCAATCCTGGGCTCACAGGATAAAAAAAGGGAAGAAAGACTTTGGCCGGGTTGATCCCAAGACATATCCACCATATGCTGAATGGTTGCAAAGGCATATCGAGTCAGTTCTCATGCCTTTTTCAGTCGAGGCTCCACTTTATCCCCGAGAGGTACCAGGTCCGAGCAATACGATTTCCTTGGAGGAGTACAAGAAGCTAGAAGCCCAGCTGCATGAGGTCAGAGTAGAGAATATTGAGATGGTAAGTCTATACCACCAGGCTAATAGAGCCAAGAAGGAAGCTGAAGACAAGCTGCAGAAGCTCCAAGCCTCTTTAGAAAACAAAGAGAAGGATTTTGCTGGAAGAGAAGCCCATTTCCACAGATTGGGTATGATGGAAGCTCAAAGAGAAGCTAAGCATAAGGAGACTTTAAAGACTCTCAAGAGTGCTCGACAGTCCATTGTTTGGCTGAAAGGCCAAAAGGATGAAGAGCAAAAGAAATTCAAAGAGAAGGAAGAGTTCTTTGAAGTTCAGATGGCTTTCAAGAAGGAGGAAGTGGAACAAGCCCACGCCATCCGGAGGGAGAAGACCCAACAATTAGCCCAAAGTCAATTAGCTCTGGAGGAAGCGAGGAAAGAGATCGAAGAGCTCAAGCTGAGAGCGGGTGTCAAGAAGAGCAGGGCAGAGGTGGCAGAGCCGGGGTCCTTAGCTTAGTTTATTTTTCAGACTACCTACAGGCTTGTTGTAGGAGTTTTGCTTTTATTTATTTTGTCTTTATGTACTGATTTGTAACCCTTCGGGGAATATTCTTGGATGTATTCTGACTTTTAGCCTATAGTGGTTTGTCCATATTCAGTATTAATGTGCAAGTTATCGTTTTGAATGTGCAAGACTCGTTTGTCTGGGTACTGCTAATGTCTGAACACTTATCAAAGAGAAAGTTTGAAAGCTAAACACTGAAAGTGATTGTTGAGATAGATGCCAGAACTGGGGCATGCCAAATGCTTAAAATTGGGAACATGAACAGTTACATAGCATTGCATATAACTTGTTTGTCTGTTTTGCAGGTGTTGCATCAGTTACTAACGTGCTTTGTGATCACAGGCACTATAGCTCCTCATAAAGTCCGAGAACAACCAGCAGTGCACAGATACCCAACCAAGACTAACAGAGAGCGAGCCATGGATCAGATGCAGGCAGATTTGGCAGACCTAAGGCAGAGAATGGATAATTTCATGACGTTAATGGCCGGCATGGGGCAGAATCAAGAGCGTCTGCGAGAGATGGTTGAAAATCAGAACAGGAATGCTGCTGCTGCTGCTGCTAATGCTTATAATCATACCGGTGCGGGCGCACGCCAGGGTGGAACTCCAGTTACACAACCAGGAGTGACAATAGTCAACGACGGGTTGCATAACATTCAGATGGATAACCATGATGATCAGTTCACTTTACTTGACGAAGCTGAGGGTCAGGGGGTGGAAATGAACAAGAGGTTTGAAGAGATGGCTGAACAAATCAAGGCTATTCAGTCCCAGAGTTCTTTGGGATTCGATATAACAGACTTGGGCTTGGTTCCTGGAGTCAGGATTCCGTATAAGTTCAAAGTTCCAACTTTTGAGAAGTATAACGGCACTGCTTGCCCGAAGACCCATCTGCAGTCATTTGTTGGGAGAATTGCCGCTCATACAGACGATGAAAAACTGTGGATGTATTACTTTCAGGACAGCTTGGTGGGAGCTTCCCTTGAGTGGTACATGAAGCTCAACAGGGTCAATGTCAAGAGCTGGAAGGATCTCGCTGAAGCCTTTGTGAGGCAATACCAATATAACATGGACATGGCTCCGAATCGCACGCAGTTGCAGCATATGGCTCAGACAGCAAAAGAAGGCTTCAAAGAGTATGCCCAGAGGTGGCGCCAGCTAGCTGCCAGGGTGCAACCACCCTTGTTAGAGAATGAAATGGCCGATATGTTTATGGGTACCCTCCAGGGGGTATTCCTTGAGAGATTGGCATCGAGTTCTGCTACTAAGTTCAACGATATTGTCATTGCGGGAGAAAGGGTTGAAACGCTGTTGAAAATGGGGAAGATACAAGACCCCGGTGCTAGTAGCTCAAATGGAGCGAGGAAAACTTTTAGTGGACCTCCGAGAAGGAGAGAAGGCGAGACCAATGTTGTATTCGGCCGAAGCCAGGGTCGTGGTTTCAGAAGACCTTATGAACATATGGCTGCTGTCACCATTCCTGCAGTTCCTGTACAACAGATGCTACCTCCACCACAACAACATCAGCAACAACAACAACCTCGAACCAACTACCAGCAGAGACCATATCAACCGAGGCAGGCTCGCCCGGCTAACAGGGTGATTGAAGCTATTCCGATGACGTATGCTTCCTTGTTGCCGAGACTACTAGATTTGAACCTTATTCAATTGAGGACTTTGGCACCACCACCTCCTGGAGAGCTTCCAGCTGGTTATGATGTCAACGCGCGATACGCCTTTCACTCAGGAGCACCCGGGCACTCAACTGAGAAGTGCAGGGCGCTGCATCACAAAGTTCAAGACCTTGTAGATTCTAAGGCGATCAACTTTGCGCCGCCGCCGAACGTCAACTCGAACCCCATGCCTAATCATGGAGGGGCAAGAATCAATGTTGTTGAGAGTGATGACAAGTTGAGTTTGGTGCTGAGTATTGAGGAAGTCAAGACACCTTTGAGGGTGGTGAAAGAGAGATTGTTGAAGGGTCAAGTATTTCCTGGTTGCCATCTTGGTTGTGAAGATTGTATAAGTGCTGTGAATGGCTGCGAGAAATTGAAGATGGGTTTGCAAGGGTTGATTGATGATGGGTACTTGCAGTTCAGTAAGGTTAGTAATGAAGAGGCTGATGATGTGTCAACCATTACTATCTTCTACGATGAAGCTGACATGCCCGTCAGACAAGAGCCGATTACCATTTACGCTCCTCAGATTAGTCCCGTGACTATAACTGTACCTGGGCCAGTGCCGTACACCGATGATAGGGCCATTCCTTGGCATTACGGTTCCGATGTCTATGTGGCGGGACAGAAGATGGAGAGTAAACCTGTTGCTGACCTGACCATTGAAAATGTAGGAGGTGTTGGGGGTTTTACTCGAAGTGGCCGTTTATTTGCTCTCCCTGCACTGAGAAAGGATCCTGAGGCCGAAGCTTCATCCAAAGACAAAGGAAAGCAGACTGCGAATGACGAGTCAACTACTCCCGTGGCTGGGCAGGGGACATTTGAAAAGGAGGTAGAGGAGTTCATGAGGATCATCAAAAGGAGTGACTACAAGGTGGTTGATCAACTGAACCAGACACCTTCAAAGATTTCTATCTTGTCACTGCTGATGTGCTCTCCCGCGCACCGAGAAGCCTTACTGAAAGTACTTCAAATGGCCTACATTCCTCAGGAGATTACGGTCAATCAACTCGAGGCTGTTGTTGGAAGTGTCAATGCTAGCCATGGCTTAGGCTTCACTGACCGAGACCTCACTTCGGAGGGAAGAAATCACAATAAAGCACTGCATATCACGATGGAATGCAAGGGCGCTGTGTTGTCACATGTCCTTGTAGACACAGGCTCTTCTCTGAATGTGCTTCCGAAAAAGGCGTTGATGAAGCTTAACATTGATGGGATTGTCCTGACGCCGATTGATCTGGTGGTTAAAGCTTTCGATGGTTCAAGAAGATCAGTTTTCGGAGAGGTTGAGTTGCCTGTCAAGATAGGCTCTCAAGTCTTCAAGAGTGTCTTCTATGTCATGGACATCCAGCCTGCGTATAGTTGCTTGTTGGGAAGACCGTGGATACATGCAGCTGGAGCTGTCACTTCAACCTTGCATCAGAAGCTTAAATACGTGGTGGACGGCCAAGTCATCACAGTTTGTGGGGAAGAAGATATATTCGTCAGCCATCTGTCGACATTTAAATATGTAGAAATGGACGGGGAAATCCACGAGACTTTGTGCCAAGCTTTTGAAGCAGATGTCAGTATCTTGACTCCGGTGAAGAAAAACAACGAAGGCACGTCCATTCATTCCTACCAGGAAGCAAAAGAGGTCGTCCAATCAGGCAATGCTCAGGGCTGGGGCAAGATGTTGGAGATGGAAAAGAAGGATGATAAATTCGGCTTAGGGTATCAACCTGGGGGGTCTACTCAGAGTGGTAAAGCCATCACGTTCACAAGCGCTGGGTTGCTCGACCGCGATCAAATCTGTACGGCAAGCCAAGACGGGGATAGTGACAGAGACTGGGACAACAATTGGATCCGCCCGTGTGCACCCGGCGAGGAGCTAGGAAATTGGTCTGCTGAAGACATTGTTCAAGTCACCTAGATCTCAAAGTAATTGCTTTGTTTCCTTTTATTAGCATACTGCATTGTCAAATCCAGCATTCTGCCCAAGATGCTTGGATCCATTGTATTGGGCCACCATGTTTTGTATCGCATTGTTATTTTGCTATGAAATAAAAGGACATTTTCAGACAAACTGTGTTCCCTGTCTTTGTTTTTAAACTTTTTCACAAAATATATAAAAAATGGCAATGTGTTTTTTCATTTTTTTGTTTTGTGTTAGCGTCTCTTTTTCAAAATAAGCAGATTCTGAATAAGCACATCATTTGTGCAGTGCTGATCATCCGGATTCCACGGATAACGCTCCTGCTATGACTATGCATGACTTTGATAATCCAGTCTACCAAGATGATGAAGGGGTTGAGGAAGACTGTGACCTCCCTGAAGAGTTGGTCAGATTGTTGAAACAAGAGGAACGAGTTATTCAGCCTCATCAAGAAGAGATTGAGACCATCAACATTGGCAGTGAAGACGCAAAGAAAGAAATCAAGATAGGGGCCAATCTGCAGGCCGACGTCAAACAAGAGCTGATCAGTATGTTGAGAGAGTATGTGGATATCTTTGCTTGGTCATATCAAGATATGCCAGGTTTAGATACCGACATCGTGATGCATAAGCTACCCCTGAGAGAAGACTGTCCTCCTGTAAAGCAAAAATTGAGAAGAACTCGCCCGGATATGGCGATGAAGATTAAAGAGGAGGTTCAGAAGCAGTGGGATGTCGGGTTGCTTGCCGTGACTAGTTACCCACCTTGGGTAGCTAACATCGTACCAGTACCTAAGAAGGACGGCAAGGTCCGGATGTGCGTTGACTATCGAGATTTGAACAGAGCAAGCCCAAAGGATGATTTTCCGTTGCCACACATTGACGTGTTGGTCGACAATACTGCTCAATTCTCGGTGTTCTCCTTCATGGATGGATTCTCCGGTTATAATCAGATAAAAATGGCGCCGGAAGACATGGAGAAGACAACGTTCATTACCCCGTGGGGAACATTCTTCTATAAGGTCATGCCCTTCGGTCTGAAGAATGTCGGGGCAACTTATCAAAGGGCGATGGTCACATTGTTCCATGACATGATCCACAAGGAGATCGAATGTTATGTGGATGATATGATTGCAAAGTCCAAAGACGAAGAGGAGCATTTGGTTAATCTAAAGAAGTTATTCGATAGATTGATCAAGTACAAGCTGAGGTTGAATCCGAACAAGTGCACTTTCGGAGTGCGTTCCGGAAAATTGCTGGGTTTCATTGTAAGTCAAAGAGGAATTGAGGTAGATCCTGCTAAAGTGAAAGCTATTCAAGATATGCCTGCACCGAGGACAGAAAAGGAAGTGCGCGGGTTCTTAGGTAGATTGAACTACATTTCTCGGTTCATATCTCACCTAACTGCCATGTGCGAACCGATATTCAGGTTGCTAAGAAAAGAGCAAACAGTCAGGTGGAATGATGATTGCCAAAGAGCTTTCGACAAAATAAAGGAATATTTGCAGGAACCTCCAATTCTGATGCCTCCAGTGGAGGGGAGACCGTTAATCATGTACTTGACCGTGCTAGAAGGGTCGATGGGGTGTGTGCTCGGCCAACATGATGAGTCTGGTCGAAAAGAGTACGCCATTTATTACCTTAGCAAAAAGTTTACCGATTGTGAATCCCGATACTCACTGCTCGAGAAAACTTGCTGCGCTTTGGTATGGGCTGCTCGCCGACTGAGGCAGTACATGTTGACCCATACTACCTTTCTCATTTCCAAGATGGACCCTGTCAAGTACATCTTTGAGAAACCAGCATTGACCGGAAGGGTTGCTAGATGGCAGATGATTTTAACTGAATACGACATCCAGTACACTTCTCAGAAAGCCATCAAAGGAAGTGTATTGGCGGAATACCTTGCTCAGCAACCTCTTGAGGATGACTATCAGCCGATGAAATTTGATTTCCCTGATGAGGACATCATGTACCTCAAAACAAATGATTATGAGGAACCACTTCCGGAGGAGGGGCCTGACCCTGAGTCCAAATGGAAGTTGATGTTTGATGGGGCCGTCAATATCAATGGTCGTGGAGTTGGTGCCGTACTCATTAATCCTGAAGGTGTCCACTTACCCTTCGCTGCCAGAATTACTTTTGGCTACACCAACAATGAAGCGGAATACGAGGCGTGTATAATGGGAATAGAGGAGGCAATTGATCTTCGGATTAAGAACCTCGACATATTCGGAGATTCAGCCCTCGTCATTAACCAAATTACCGGCAAGTGGTATACGCATCAAGAGCATCTAGTGCCCTACAGGGATTATGCTAGAAAACTGTTGACATTCTTCACGACAGTTGAGCTCAAATACATACCACGTGACGAAAATCAATTTGCCGATGCTTTTGCCACTCTCTCTTCGTCGATTAAAATCCTGTGTTGGAATTTTGTGCCCAAAATTGACATCTCCAGGCTTGACTCTCCAGCTTATGCTTTCTCTGTAGACGCCGTGTCTGACGAGAAACCGTGATATTTTGATATCAAGTTATTCCTGGAGAAGCAAGAATACCCAACAGGGGCATCTTCCAAAGACAAAAAGACCTTGAGGCGACTTGCTGCTAGTTTCTTCTTGAACACAGACGGGGTTTTGTACAAGAGGAACTTCGACATGGTTTTGCTCAGATGCGTGGATAGACACGAAGCAAGCCTGTTGATGCAGGAAGTTCATGAAGGATCTTTTGGTACCCATGCAGGAGGGCATGCCATGGCAAAGAAACTGCTAAGATCAGGGTATTACTGGATGACAATGGATGCAGACTATTGTTCATTCGCTCGTAAATGCCACAAGTGCCAAATATATGCAGATAAAGTGCATGTACCTCCTAACCCGCTCAACGTCATGTCATCTCCTTGGCCTTTCTCTATGTGGGGCATTGACATGATCGGGAAGATTGAGCCAACTGCTTCGAATGGTCATCGCTTCATCTTGGTTGCGATTGATTACTTTACCAAGTGGGTAGAAGCAGCGTCTTATGCCAACGTCACTCGTCAAGTGGTGGCAAGATTTCTGAAAAGAGATATCATATGCAGATATGGAGTGCCCGAAAGGATCATTACTGACAATGGTTCTAATCTCAACAACAAAATGATGGCAGACTTATGTCGGGACTTCAAAATACAACATCACAATTCTTCTCCTTACCGACCAAAGATGAATGGTGCAGTAGAGGCAGCTAACAAGAATATCAAGAAGATTGTGTAGAAAATGGTTGTCACCTACAAAGATTGGCATGAGATGTTACCGTTTGCTTTGCATGGGTACCGAACGTCAGTCAGGACGTCAACAGGGGCAACTCCCTTCTCTCTGGTGTATGGTATGGAGGCAGTCCTGCCTGTTGAAGTAGAGATTCCTTCGCTGCGCGTGATGATGGACGTCAAACTGGATGAGGCTGAATGGGTGCGTGCTCGTTACAATCAGCTATGTCTAATTGAGGAAAAGAGATTAGCGGCTATCTGTCATGGTCAGCTGTATCAGAGGAGAATGAAGCGGGCATTCGATCAACGAGTACGTACTCGAGAGTATCAAGTGGGAGAGCTTGTATTGAAAAGAATCGTTCCTCCAGGTTCAGATAACAGGGGCAAGTGGACCCCAAACTACGAAGGACCATTCATAGTGAAGAAAGTATTCTCAGGAGGAGCGCTGATGCTCACCACTATGGATGGAGAGGACTTCCCATCCCCTGTTAACTCGGACGCAGTTAAAAAATACTTCGCATAAAGAGACCCGCTGGACACAAAAACAGAATGTAAAGCTCGGGCAAAAATTAGGGAAATAAATATAAAAAATATGTACACCCGCTGAGTTGAAAAGCCACATTGGACAGCTCAGGCAAAAAAGGGTATCCCGGTGGATTGAAAACCCGAGAGGGCGATCCACGCAAAACAAGGGAATAAGCGAACGACTGTGGTCCAAGTTATCTGAATCACGTCATCGTTTCGAACATCTTGACAATGTCATAAGGATAGGAAACAGTTCACTCGTCCTCCCAGAAAGCCAAAGCAGAATGGAGAGTCTTGAAGACATGCAGGTCATAGCAGAAACAGAACTCCTTGGGGATGTCGTATACATTGCCATTAGGATAGTTTCTTTTCTCAAGTTTATAGTGGCTACCTCTTTCCAGGTGGTTGCTTCCTGATGTAAATCTTTGCCTATTCAGAGGCCATCCAATAAAAATAATATTCAGTCAAAAAGCTGTGTGTGTTTATTTTTGTTTGCAAAATGTCCCGAATTTTTGGCAAAAATAGCATTGCATCTAAACATGGTAATAATTTTGAAAAGAAAACTGACATGCAGGGAAACTGTAACCCTCTTTGAGTGTCGGGTGATGATGGATGAACAAATCATTCCATGCAAATCCCCGGGACACACGTGTGTTTTCTGTTGTTGCAGGTTGCAGGATGGCGTCACATTCTCTCAAGCCATTCACTCTTCCCCAGTAGAGTATCTCCCCAAGCAGAGATTTATTCCCCCAGCAGGTATCTGAAAGCCTGACTTGCCTATCAGAGATTTCTTCCAACCAAGCCTAGGCAGCAGCCCAAGCAGGTTCTTCTTCCCTAGTGAAGTAGCAGTCCATTCTTCCCCAGTGGAGTATATTCAGCAGGTACCTGGAAACCTGACGTCATCAGAGATGGAATTAACAGTATTCTGTCCCCAGCAAGAGTCCTTGCCTATCAGGTACTTGAAGGCCTGATATCCCCTCAGAGTCTTGAATCATCAGATGCTCTCCCCAGCCAGAGTATTTGCCCAAGAAGCTTCCCCAGCCAGGGCTGAAGATGATTTGTCCCCAAAGAGTTCATATTTGATTTTCACCTCCGTCCGTGAAATATTTCTCAGCCAAGTTGCCATACTTTTGGGTACTTAATGATATAGCCAGGTATTCATCACCTCAGTCAGAATGGGTATCCAGACCTCTTGACTTGTCTTCCCCTGCAGGGTTGTATCTCTTGTTACCTATCAGGCATTCGTTTGTTGCTCGTCTGCAATCTTCAACACTCGTATGTGTTATCCCTAAGCAAGTTTTCCCCAGCAGGGACATATCACTGCTTTATTGCTGCTCGTCTGCATCTTTCAACACTCGGCTGTGTTAGCTTTGTGGTATTGCTCATTTGTTTTCCCAGCGTTGGTATATGGTTACTTTGATTCTACTCGTCTGCAATTTTCCAACACTCATTTGTGTTTGGTTATGATAGTTGTTATTGCTCGTCCACAACTCCTCAACACTCGTCTGTGTTCTGATATGATATTTGTTGTTGCTCGTCTGCAACCTCCCAACACTCGTCTGTGTTTGGTATTAGATCCTTCGCTGCACTCTTCTGTGCCTTGATATGGATTCTCTGTTGTTGCTCGTCTGCAACTGTCCAACACTCGTCTGTGTTTGTTTGAAGCTCGTTTGCTTTTATCCCCCAGAAGTCGTTTGTGTTCTGAAGCTCGTCTGCTTTGCTTGGATACTCGTCTGTATCATCCCCAGCACCCGTCTATGCTAGCTTACATCTGGATGTGAAAATTTGTTGTTTACCCTGGTATTTCTGTATTGCTACTTCAAATGCTCGTCTGTGTTTGAATTTCTGGTATTCGTCTATACCAGTGGCTGATACTCGTCTGTATCATTGCCTGAGACACTCGTCTGTGTTTCTCAGATCATCGTCTGATACTCGTCTGTATCATTGACTTATGGAACTCGTCTGTGTTATCTTGATGATCATCCAATACTCGTCTGTATTGAAGAGTTTTCGAATCCTGACCGTGGGAATTAAATGTCGAAATGGTTACCGGTCCTGGAGTAACAGGTAAATCCGAAGGAGGCTCGTCTGTCTCAGGCACCAATTATGGTTGCTGCACCTGGCGTAACAGGTTTACTCAGAAGACTCGTCTGTCTTATACCATATATCCGCGGATAATATATGAAGAAGGTTTGTCTACCTTGATTGCATGTCTGTCCCACAGACTTAAGTGCATTACCGGTCCTGGCGTAACAGGTAAATCCGAAGGAGACTCGTCTGTCTCATGCTATATGCAGTGTTTGAGGACTCGTCTATCCAGCTCTTGGCGTCACAGGATTTGTATGGAGACTCGTCTGTCCCAGTGTATGTTCTTGAAGTGTTTTGTGGACTCGTATGTCCGGCTTCTGGCGTCACAGGATTGTTTGAAGATTCGTCTGTCAAAATGTTCTTATTCTAGATATCAGTTCGACTTGGAAGAAGCTCGTCTGCTTTTTCTCTCCTTCAGCCACCAAAGCGTAATTTGGTTGAGTTTATTTCCCGGTGTTGCATTCTTCGTCAGAGTGCAAATTTCTGGTCTTCTTGGTATTCAACCACAGTTTATCTTGAATGGTCGATAGCCCGTACTATCGTCCCTCTCAGATTAACTGGTGATTGAATAGGGGCAGCTGTAACACCCCAAATTTGCCCTCTTCTTTTTTTAAGCATCATCATCATACCATAATCATCATAATCATATCATGTCATTGGCATCTTTGTATGGAAGAATGAAGCATAACATTCTCATGACCTTGCATTAGGCATATGATCATCTGTGGGTGGATTTGAGGTATTACAAGCTATAACAAGAGGCCCAGTGGACTTGTACAAGTCCCATGAGGAATCTACATGGCATTCACAAGTTCAAGATCAGTCACAAAAACTCAAGAGGTTGGGAGAGTATCAGAGAACCCAAGCTAGGGCAGGCCCCTACACCATGATCCCAAATTAGGGTTTCACTTTCAAGCATGAAATCTTTGAGACTTTGGCCATTTCATCTGGGCAAAGTCCCTTATATGACAAGAAGATCCTAGGGATGAAATTTCCTTAGGGAAGTCAATTATTTCATCAGAAGTTCAAGAGTACAACTTTTCTCCTGTGTGAGGGAAATCCTGATTAGGGTTACGGGCCAGATACTCCTAGCCTCTTAACTTTGACCATTTCTTGTGGGCAAAGGATCTCATTTGGTCTGCATGGCTTATATATGAAGTTTGAGAAAAAATTCATTGAAGAAGTCAAGATTCGATCAAGTTACTGGAAGGTGAAGCAAGAAAGTCAACTTTGCAGTCAAAAAAGTCAACGTGAAGATTTCAGGGTTTTTAATCAGGATTATCAACTTGTGAGGTCATATCATGTCAAGGAATAATTCAGTTGAGCTTAAAAGTCAAAAATCGGGAGTATGCAAAAAAGTTGCTAAAATTGGATATCTAGAAATTTCCATTTTTTGGAAATTATTTGTCCCGAAACTTCAAGCTATTATTTCATGTGCGAAAAAGCTCCGAATGATTTTCCGGTGAACACAAAAGTTGTAAAACACGATCTTCCCTTTCCGAAAAGTCGTAGAACACCTTCATAGCATTTTTAGAACTCAAGTTATGCTTTTTTGAAGTTTGGAGCATTTTTAGGGTTTTTTTGGTGGACATGTGTCATTTTGTGATTGGCTCATTTTTAAATGAAGTTATGTGTGGCGTGACATGTTTCTTTGTTCACAAATGTTTTAATAAGTCCATGTATTAGTTGTGGTAACCAAATATTTAAATAATCCAAAAATAATGACATGTGGTGATGGTGTACGAAATATATGAGGAAGAGATCAACATTTTGGGTCCAGCCAACCCTTGCTTGCCACACGTCCTTGTCAGCATCCCATATTTGCTATGAGTCCATGCTTTTCCTCACTCTCATTCACGCGTATTACACCAAGGGAAGGAACAATGGTCACGTGAAGCAAGGATTTTCATGTATTACATGCACCACTCCCTCACATAATCTCCCTCACACTTTTTTTTCCTTCTCCCCACTCATTTCACGCTTTTTCTCATTTTTCTTTCCCTCACCTCGCCAGCTCACGCGCACATCACCACCTACCTATCCTCACACTCTCACGTTTTTTTTTCTGCTCACACCTCACCACCCCACGCGCTCCTCACATATCACCCACACACCTCACGCCACTCACACTCACTATTTTCATGCACTCTCACACTCACAACTCTCATGCACAATCACTCTTGATAGCCTCTGTTTGCCCACTCCCGAAGGATTTATCACTGGTTTCCATTTCAAAAGAAAAGGAAGAGGATTCATAAGAAAAGGAGAGGAAGATATCACCCTGTATTCTTCTTCAACAGACAGAACTTTTGCTCTCATAATACTACCCGAAAAACTCAGATCCAAAGTTTCTCTTCATTCTCATTTACACAATCTCTAGATTCTCATTGGATTCGCGTTGCTCATGCTCCATCACCATCACAGATGTGTCTAAGCGCCATCTTCTAGCCAAGTCACCATTGTTGGAAGCTTGAGGAATCTTTGTTGACAGATTGAAGATCAACTACAGTTTCGGATCTTTCACCTTTCCCGAAGTTGTAGGCCTTTATTTGGCCTCCAACAAGCATCAAGGACACAAGAGAACATTCACACCATCTCTGGTTTTCCGTAGATCTCCAGAAGAAGTTTCATCACAGGTTCGAATATCATGACTCGGTTGTCTATGTTTCGTTGTATTTTTGGTTATTTCATGCTTTAATTTATTAACTTAACTTAGTTGAAGTATCATGAGGCTTTGTGTTGCATTTTATCTTGATTTACAACTTTGATGTCTAAGCTTGTTGGCCTTGTTACTCTGTGGTTTCTGAATATTTGTAAGAACTAATGGCGTGGTGTTGTTCCCCTTGTTTCGTAGTTTGATTTTGGTTTTAGAATTTTCTAATTTCGTTGAGAATTGATGGAGTTATGAATGCTTGATGTTGATGTGTTCTTGCTGAATGTTTCGTCGCATTTACTCTGTTTCTGGTTTTATTTCAAAATGCTTCATGCGCATGAGGAAAGAGATGATGTGGTGGCGGCTGTTGATTGGCTGCAGTTTTTTTCTTTGTTTTTTTTCATTTTTCGTTTCAGCCATTTAAATGGAGAGTGACCAATTGATTAGCAGGTTACATGTTTTCTTGTTATTCCATTTTAATAATTAAGCATAACATTTCATTAATAATTAAAACTGATTATGATAGTTTCGGGTGGGCCTTGCCCAGATCCACTAATTGCACCCCCTCTACCCTGGCCCGTTCTATTTCAGCTGTATAACCTCACTCTTCGCACCTCCATCTCATTCCTTTTAATTTCCTTTTCAAATTTATTTTTCTTTTTATTCATGTTTCATTTTCTTTTATTAAAAATAGTTTTAATCATTTAAAAATTCCCAAATAAATCATGGATATTCCTTTGTGTCTCTAAAATTTTGTGGCATTTTTATTTTATTTTTTTTATTGATTAGTGTGCCAGAATTAATTCACCAATGTGTATAGCTTCTTTTGCTTCTTTTCTTGACTAGTCTGTCTTGTCCATTTTCTATAGACTTCAATATTTGGAGTTTTGATCCAATTCTTTTTGCATTGTGTTCCTAAGATCTTCTAGTTTTCATGTGATTTTTCTCAGAATTTTTAGGAAATTATTTCTGGAGTTTTGGTCTGGTATCTTGTGATGTAAGTTTCTTGTCCTAGCTTGTGTTTGTGCCTCCATTTGACCTAGTTCCTTTCTGAATTTTTGCAAATCCTTTTGGCAAGTTTATATAATGTGTTTTAAGATAATTTGGGTTCAGTTGTAGAATTTTTAGATGGCTGGTTGATTATTTGTGGATTTTTGTTCTCACCTTGTCCCATTTTGCTTCTTTTGGTTTATTAGATCTCTTGTAGGCTTAGAAGGGCACTTGTGCCAACTTCTTCTTCTTATTTGGGGTTCCTTTGGGGTATGGGTACCTTCCTGGTCCTAGGATAGGTCTTGGTTCTTCTAAATTTTTTAGTTTGCTTCATATTCAAGTCATTTGTTTCTTTAAGTGTTTAAATTCCATCTTTTGGTTCTATTGCTTCTATTTTGATATTGTTTGGTATTGTGTGACTCCTATCTTCATCTTGCTGGCCTCTTAGGCCATTCTTTATATCATTTTGATTCTGGTTTTGAACTTTGTGCTTGTATTTGGTGTGTTTTGTATTATGTTTTTCTTAAGTGTGCATTTGTTTCCATATGTATCCATGTTGCATCATTTTAAGTCATAAGTCTCTCATTTTCATTTCTTTGAGTTGAATTAGCCTTAAGCATTTGTTTACTTCATTTCACTTCTGATTGTTGGATGATGTTATGTTAATTTGTTCATTTTTGTTCACTTGTGCATGCTAACCTTGCAGGGGCTATGGTAAGTGTGAGATGTGGGAATTGAGTTCCACATCTCTAATTCTTATCTCTTCCTCTTATGTTTATGTGAACTAACCTTCTTTTGTTGGGCCTAGGCCTTTCTCATCCCTTCTTCTATCTTCTTCTTCCTTCTTCATTAGGATAGGAACCTCACTAACCCTTAGGATATCCAGGCATGTGAATACTTAGGATTATTTTAGTCCCCTTTAGAATTTTTCCTTTGAGATCCTTTTGGTTCTTCTTCTCTTCTTATCTCATAACCCTTAAAAAAACACTTTAATAAGTGTGGAGTTATGTCTTGATCCATAGCCTTATCCCATGAGGTATGCTTGTAGTCTTCCCATCTTGGGATAGTACATGTTTACCTTGTGATGCACAAGTCTGATCAAGGTATCTTCTTCATAAAGAACAGCATAAAAAACACTTCTTCATGTAAATAACCAAAAACACTTAATAATCAAACAAGTTAGTGAGCCTAAGCCCTAATCTTTGGGTTCAAGTTTTGGGGATCTTCTCCTTACTTGAGTGTGCTTGTTCTATTATTCCATCTTGGAATGTAGTGACAAGTGCACATTCCATGGAAAAGAGCTTGAGTTCACTTCCTTGTGACACACTCCTAAAAAGCTTCATAAAAAACACAAACAAACAATAAGCGTCTTTCCTTCGGGAATCCTTTTCTTACCTCATTCGCTTCGTACGCGAACTTGCTCCTACTTGTCACTTTGCAAGACGGTAACGCACTCGTTGTCCGAGTCTGCAACACCTGAGCAATGGCATAGGCAGTTCAAGATTTAATTCACAAGCAATTTCCTTGCCACCCCTAGTTAGGGGAACTACGACGTCTCTGATCCTCATTATCCTGATGAGGTACGTAGGCAGCGCGGTAGGGCCCGTTCGAGCACAATCTTTATTTTCCCTACATTTCTCCTTTGTTTCTTATTCAGTTCTCTTCCAGTTCCAGTTTCTTTTCATTTTCTTTTCTTTTCTGCAGTTTTCATACCCTCACCCTTTGAAACAGTTTCTTTTGCAAGCGTGGATCCCGTCGGGTACGGCGGACGATCTGGGTGCTAATACCTTCCCAGGTCGTAACCGACTCCCGAACTCAGTCTCTTTGGTTCGCAGGACCTGTGTCCTTCCTTTCTTTCTTTTGGTTTGTGCAGCATTACCATTCCCTTTCTTCGGGATAAAAATGCCTGGCTGGAGACTCTAACCTTTTCCGCGCCACTTTCGCGTTTGTACTAGGATGAAAATCCCGGGAGCGACAGTAGTTATAATGCGATAAAGAATCTAGAGAATCAAGTTGGGAAACTTGCGAAATAAATAGCCGAACAACAATCGGGTCCTTTATTCTCCGTAAATACTCAACTAAACCCAAAGGAGCATTGTAAAGCAATTGTTACTAAAAGGGGGAAGGAGTTAGCTAAAGAAAATGAAAAAGTTGTGGATGAAGAAAAGATCAATGGTATTGTTGAGGAGGATATTGATGAAGAAGTAGTTGAAAAGAATGATGAAAATATTGTTGTAGTTGAAAAGAAGAATGAAATTGTTGTTGAAGTTGAAAAGGAAATTGAGGAGGAAGTGTAGAAAAAAGAGAAACATGTGAGAGTTAAGAAGGGGAAGGAAAAGATGAATTTTATTTCGGCTCAATATATGCCTTACCCTTATGTGCCGACAAAGAAAGACAATGCTCGGCAATACTCAAGATTCATGGATATCTTTAAGTAATTACAAATAAACATCCCATTTTCTGAAGCTATAGAGAAAATGACAAAGTAAACCAAATTCTTAAAGGATATTCTTACAAAGAGGCTAAAATATATGGAGCTGGAAACCGTAATTATTGCGGCGAATTGAAGCGCGATTATTCAAAGAACTCTTCCGAAGAAAGAAGCCGATCCAGGCCGAGTTACCTTACTCATTACGATTGGTAATGTCTTTGTTGGAAATGGCCTTATTGATTTGGACTCAAGAATTAATCTTATTTCTTTGTCAATTGTGAAAGGTTTTGGGAACATTTAAATTAAGGGCATCCGGATGACATTGCAATTGGTGGACAAATCTTCCACTCATCCGATTGGACTGGTGCGAGATGTGTTGGTAAAAGTTGATAATTTTTTCTTCCCCGTGGACTTCATTGTAATTGATATGGAAGAGGATGATGATGCTCCTATAATTCTTGGTCGTCCTTTTATGAAGACCGAGCGAATGATGATTGATGTGGATGATGGCCTTATGAAAGTGAGGGTTTTGAATGAAGAGGTGTATTTCAATTTATTTGAAGCAATGAAGCATTCAAAGGACAAGAATGATTGTTTCCGCATCGATGCATCAGACAAGGCAATTATTGATGTTGCAAAACAATTTCATGTTGATTCTCCCTTAGAAATAGCACTTGGTGAGTCTTTTGATATACTTACTAGTAAGGAAGAGAGGGAACTTGATGAATGTCTAAAAAAGCTCGAGTCGCTTAAAGAATTGCAACCATGTGAAGTTGAAAAGGAGGAGTTAAAGAAAGATGATATTGATGAGAAAGTGCAACTTGAATTGAAGGTGATACCTTCTAATTTGAAGTATGCATTTCTCGATGAAACTTGCAACAAACCGGTGATTATTAGCAACATGTTTTTAATTAATGAAGAAACCCATTTGATTCGAGTGCTAAAAAGAAATCAAGAAGCTTTAGGGTGGGTTCTTTCTGACTCTTTTGAAAGACGCAAATATCCATATGTGTAGTTATGATACATGCCAAAGAATGGGTGGAAATAGGAAAAGGGATGAAATGCCCCTTCAAAATTTGCAAGAAGTGGAAAATTTTGATTGTTGGGGTGTTGACTTCGTTGCACCATTCCCACCATCTTTTACAAATGAATACATCCTTGTGGCAATTGACTATGTTTCGAAGTAGGTTTAAGCGATTGCTTCACCTAAGGCCGATGGCAAGACGGTGATCAAATTTCTTAAGAAAAATACTTTCTCCCATTTTGGCACTCCGAGGGTTATTATTAGTGATGGTGGGTCACACTTTTGCAACGCACCCCTTTAAAATGTCTTAACACATTATGGTGTGACCCACAAAGTGGAGACCCCCTACCACCCACAGACAAACGGTCAAGCCGAGGTGTCTAATCATGAGATTAAAAATATTTTGGAATAAACCGTGTCGAGTTCAAGAAAGGATTGGTTACAAAAGTTGGATGAAGCTTTGTGGGCATATCGTACCGCATGCAAAGCTCCAATAGGCTTAACTCCATTCCAAATGGTTTATGGAAAAACATGTCATTTACTCATTGAGATGGAGCACAAAGCTTTGTGGGCCTTGAAGTTTTTAAACTTTGATCAAGAATAGATTGGAGAAAAAAGGAAGGTGCAATTGCTAGAATTGGAAGAGATGCGCACCGCCGCATACCATTCTAATAGGTTGTACAAAGAGCAAGTGAAAAATTATCATGACAAGAAGATCTGACAAAAGGACTTTAATGTCAGGAAAATTGTACTTTTGTTCAATTCTCGGTTGAATTTTTTTTCGGGAAAGTTGAAATCAAAGTGGTCCAGACCTTTCCTTGTCAAGGAAGTAAATAGCTATGGTGTTATAGTGATCGAAAACTTGCAAAAATAGATAGTTGCATTGTTAACGAACAATGTTTAAAAATATATCTTGGATGAAATTTTGATTGGGAAAACTGTTCAATTCTCCTAGACGTTCTTCATTGATCATCTTGGACCGTCGAGCTTATCCGACATTAAACAAGCGCTCGTTGGGAGGAACCCCAACATTGTAAGTATTTCTTGTCATTTTTCATTTTTATGTTATGTGCATTGAATTTGGTAAAATTTTGGTTTTGTTGAGTTTTGAGAATGTGAGTGAAATTGAGAAGTGCAAAAATATTGTGTCACTTTTGTTGTCTTTGTAGAATAATTTTTTCTGCTATCTGATGTAAACCGCCTGACGGTAGGATTAAGTCGCCCGACAATGAGGCTTACATAAGCCTCATTCGTGCAGGGCTGGGTTGTTTTCGAAAAATATTAAAAAAAAGGGGGGGAATTGAATTTGAATGTTGGGGGAAAAAGTGAGTGGGCATTGTTTTTCCAACTATGCCCTTGTCTTAAAGAGTGAAATTTGAGAAAAATTCATAACTTTCCCTCATTTGTTTCAATCTCACAAAACCTAAAATATCTTCTATCTTTGTCAACTCACTCTCTCAAGCTCTCAACTCCAAAGGTAATTTTCGTTTAACTCTTTATGGTACCTAGGATTAGTAACTTGCTTCATTGTATTCTTTGTGTTCTTAATGTTATCATTCAAATGTTCCATTTTTGAGTTCCCTTCTTCAATGTGCATACCAATTTTTTTGTTAAATTTTGTTTATCTGGTTTACATTGGATGCATTTTGAAGAAGAGAATGGTAGTTGATTATTGTGTGGTGGTTTGGGTTGTTTTTCTACCATGGGATTTTTCTGAAAAATCGTTGGTACCGCCCGACGGTTACATCACACCTCCCTACGGTGAGAGGAAAAGCTTTGCCTCTCTGGGGGTGGGGTGTGATCATTGTGTCATAATGTCTTTGCTTGGCTGATATGGTTATTTGTGTTGGATCTGGTTTGGTTGATTTTGTTTTGTGTAGATGACTTACCGTTTTCCTCCGCAACACCTTTCCAAGAAGAAAAGGCAAGTTACTGGGACGTCTTCAAATTTCCATTCTGAATTTGACCCGATGCATTTCTTAAGTGCATAACATGCTGCAAGAATGACCAACTTGGAAGGAAGGGTTGTACTTAATGAGAATAAGTTTGTAATCAACCCACAAGGTGATTACCGTACAATCCACAACATTTTGAAAGTAAAATGTGGGACATGTTGTTGAACCCTACTGATAGGGTTTTCTATGCTGATTAGTGAGTTTTATGTGAATGCTCTACAACCTGAGGGAGAGGTGTATCGGTTCAAAACCTTTGTTAGAGGTAGTGAGATTTCTTTTGACAAGGATGTTATTAATTAGATTTTTGAAGGACCGAGTCGCTTAGCTTCGGGTGTGAACGGTGATTTTACCAGCATGTCCATTGTTGAAAGAATGCTGCTAAGAAGGTTGGAAAAGTACTTTTGAACCCAAAAGAGAATGTTTGCTTGAATGATAGGTGGGAACCTATTGAGTACAACCCCACTAAAAGGACTATGTTGGCACAAGCTGTGCTTTTATTGATCTGTTAGAGTTGTCGCTCCAGAGATTTTCATCCTAGTATAAACACGAAAGTGGCATGGAAAAAGAAGAAGAGTCGCCAGCCAAGCATTTTTATCCCAATTAAAGGGAAATGTAATGTTGCACAAACCAGGGGAAAAGGAAAGAACGAGGACATGCGAACCAGAGAGAATGGGTAAGGGAGTCAGTTACGTGAATGGAAGGTATTAGCACCCCTTAACGTTCGTCTTACTCGACGGGATCCATGCTTGCTTGAACTGTTCAAAGGGTGTTGATATCTGCTTCATCTGTTGCTAAAATGGAACTGGAGAAACAACGAAAACGGAAGGAGAAGAGAAAAATGTAGGGAAAAGAAATAATTGTGCTCGAATGGGCCCTACCCTACTACCTACGTATCTCATCAGGTATGAGAATCATAGTGATGTAGTTCGCCTAACTAGGGATGAAACTTGTTTTTTGTGTTTTTAGGGAACATTCAATGTTCTAGCTTAGGTGTTGCAGGCTCGTTGAATCGAGTGCGTTACCGTATCGCATGAGAACATGAAGAGGCATGTTTGTTCTTTGAATTGGAATAAATTTTGGTTAAAACAAGAATATTCTTTATGATGTTGTGTCTGATGTATTAACATGCTTGTCAAGTTTTTTGTAGGTGTGATTTCTTGTTTCACAGAATGTTGTTCCTAATCTCAAACCAGATATTATGATATCTGAGGACAAAACATTATGTTCAGGTTGATTGTTTATTAATTATGCTTTGTTTTTTTTAGTATGAATGATAAGTGATTATTTGCGCATTAGTTGGAGGTATTGTTAGAGCAATATTTCACTTGATTGGAAGAATCTGATCTTTCCTGTTTTGGTTGCTATTTGCATGAAGAACCCGTGAAGATTATTCAGCATTAATGGTTGCTAAGATCTTCTATGGCAGTCCCCCTAAGTCTGGAAACAAGGATGCCACCAAGAAAAGGAAGGTTGTTGTGTCTGATTTTGGATCAGAGTACAAGGTTGAAGATGATGTTGAGGACATCACACCTGTGAAGAAAACTTTTGTTGGACGACCAAAATCCTGGAGTAAGGTGATGATCAAAAATAGGAAGACAAGGACTGAACTATCTCTGAAGATGATGTCCAAGACATCACTCCTGTTAAAAAATCTACATTAAATAAGATTGTGGTAAAGGTTCCTGATGCTCCTTTGGATAGTATATCCTTTCACTATTTTGTTAGTGTGAGCAAATGGAAATATGTCTACCAACGAAGGCTGGCTCTTGAAAGAGAACTTGGATCTAATGCTTTGGAATGCAAGGAAATTGTGGAACTTGTATCCTTTGTTGGTCTTCTAAAATCTGTTACTCGATTTTCGAAATGCTATGAGACTTTGGTAAAAGAGTTTATTGTCAACCTTACTGAAGATTGTGCTGATGAGAAGTCTAAGGACTTCATAAGAGTTTATGTTAGAGGAAATTGTGTTAACTTTTCTCCTGTTATGATCAACCACTATTTGGGTAGAAGAAATGATACTCAGCCTGAGCTAGAAGTCACTGATAATCAAGTATGTAAAGAAATAACTGGTAATCAAGCCAAAACATGGCCTATGAAGAAAAAAAAATCTGCTGAGTTGCTTAGTGTGAAGTATGCAATGCTACATAGAATTGGTGCTGCCAATTGGGTGCCTACCAACCACACCTCAACCATTGCAATTGGATTTGGTAGATTCATTTATGTTGTTGGAACCAAGGCTAAATTTGATTATAGCTCATATATCATTGATCAGACTATGAAGCATGAGAGTACTTTGGCTGTGAATTTTCCCATAGCTTTTCCCTATCTACTTTGTGGAATCATCTTAAGTCAGTATCATGGGATACTCATTAACACTAACTGTCTTTGCAAAAGAGAGATTGCTCTGTCCTTTCATTATAAGCTTTTTATAGGAACACATGTCCCAGATATTTCTATGACATCTATTGGAACATCTTCTGACAGTAAATCTGTCAACAAGGAAACTATTCTCTCTGAGCTCAAGGATGCTTGCAAATAGCTGGAAGATAGGAAACAAAGGTTTGAAATGTTGATCAGGTTGCTTGAGTAGGCTGAAGATGCAGGTGTTGAGAAAAATGAGTCTGATGGTATTCATAATGGTGAAGACAATGTTGATAGTTCTGGATCTACTGAGAGTAACTCTAGTTCTGATATTGATACTGATGTTGAAGATTCAAGTTCTGATGAAGACAAGTGATTTGACTGGTTAATTGTGTTTCTGTTGGTTGTTTTTTCCTTTGACAATGGTTATGTTTATTTTGGCTCTGTAAGAGCATGGTTTTGTAAACTTCTGACTTGGTTTCTGCACTTTTAGTTATAGTTTTCTCTATGGATGAATGTTTTATGGGTACCCTTTTATCTTCTTGTATGGTATTCTCTTTTCTCAATTTGTCTAATTATGGCTAAAAAGGGGGAGTAATGGTTCCTGGTGTCCCAATTTTCATTCTTTTTGCTCTTGGAGTTATGACTTGAGGTTGTGTTCTTTTTGCTCTTGGAGTTATGACTTGAGGTCGTGTTTTTTCTGTTGTTGGTTTCCTCTGATGGTGTGTTGTGCTTGTTTCTGTTAAAGTGTTCTCTTGGTGATTTATGCTCTAATTATGGTTTATCAGAAAGTTGCCAAATGGGGAGATTGTTAGTTCTTTGAATTGGCAGAAACATGCTTGTCAAGTTTTATGTAGGTTTGATTTCTTATTTGACAGAATGTTGTTCCTAATGTCAAACCAGATGTTATGACATATGAGGACAAAACATTATGTTCAGGTTGATTGTTTATTAATTATGCTTGAAAACCTTATATGTTTGAATGATAAGTGAATATACGCACACTAGTTGGAGGTATTATTAGAGCAATATTTCACTTGGTTGCTATTTGCATGAAGAACCTTTGAAGAATATTCAACATTTATAGAAGTATCAAATTTATATGTTTTCAACATCCAAACCTAAAAACAAGTTGTGTATTATTTATTTTGGTGTAAACTTATTTTGTATGGACGAAGAAGATTAAGAGTTATCGAGTAAGTTGCGCTTTCGGTGTTAGGGTTAATACTGTCTTGTAATTTATGAGTCATTCATACATCACCTAGATGTTTGAATTTGACTGATTTTTGAGTTGTAATTTTGTCTGCTCTGAGCTTTTAAGCATGAGTGTTTGTTCTTGATCAAAGATTTTAAGAAAGATCAAGGTGTTGTATATTGGAAGAGTGATCTTCTATTTTTATTTGAAAAAGTTAGTTTATTATCACAGTGTGTGATTGAGGGGGAGTGAGATGGTGATTTCGCATATCTAGATGTTGATTTCCAGGTAGAAGTTGCACTGGATAGGTTTAAGTGAGAAGTTGTAAATTTGAATTGTTTAGGCTTTGAATTGTTCTACTAATAATGGATTTCCTTCCTTGCTTGGTAGCCCCCAGAGTAAGTGTGTTTGCACCGAACTGGGTTAACAATCCATTGTGTTTTTACTGCTATACTTTATACTATACTTACCTTTTTAATATTCAGATAAGTAATGTCGTGACATCGCCTTCGACATCACGTATCTGATACCAGAATTTCAAGGCGTGTTCTTAAGTTTGAGAGTGAATGAGGTGAGAAAATAATTTCCGAAGGAAATACGTCTTTGTTTGTTTTGAAGTGTTTTAGAAGTTTTTAATTTGAAGTATTTTGCGTAAGAGAGTGCACTAAAGTCTCTTACAATGGAGTGTGTACTACATACATCACTCCAAGATGAAATGATAATGAATCACACTAAGTATGAGGAAGACTCTCACACTTATTTCCAATGTATAAGGCTTAAGCATCTAACCTACTTCCTTTATTAGATCTGAGCCATGGCTTTTTCACACCATGGCTTGTGATCTTTCATTTTTGCATTAACATAAGCATATCATATCCCACTGCATAGTTCATTTCATCTGCATCTAGGGTTTGTGATCTGAGCAATCCAAGAAGTGATCTGAGCCATATCAAAGGTTTTAAAGCATACCAAGAGGGTCCATGAGTGTTCCATGATCATAATATGCTCCCCAAAGTTCATAAAAGTCAAGGGATCACAAAGCATGGCAAAGGCATGGAGGCAGACTGAAGATTTCCTACACAGATGACCTAAAATTAGGGTTTTGGTTTCAGAGGCCTTAATCCCAAATTTTTTGGTCATTCTTGTTTCTAATGGTCTTAATATGTTATAAGGATCATGTGTATCAATTTTTATGAAGAAATTCACTATGGAAGTCATCTGATCATTGGGTAACTTCTTGAGCAAGTAAAGTCAAAATCAGGGCATCTGAGGCCTCCATCAAGGGTACCAAAGGGTCACATTCATCATTTTGAGGTTCTATGATCTTTATTTGATCTTAGAAGTCGTTAGAATTTCATAAAGTTGAAGAATTTTGAGCCAAATGAAAACTTGCTATTTTTTGAATGGACTTGTAATGGAAACTTTCCATTTTGGGAAAGATATTCAACTTATTCTTTCATGACCAAAAATGCTTCAAATGAAAAATTCTTGGACATGAAAGTTGTAGATTATGTCTTCCCATTTACAAAAAGTACAAGAACTTCTCTTGATTCATCCTAGAACTCAGGATATGGCCTTTCAAAGTTGGCAAGAATCCTATAATTTTCAAGTGTGCACCAAAGATGGAATTTTACAAATTCACTTGCCAAGCCATTTTGTGACCTCTAATCAACTTCTAAACATCATACCAACATAGTGCAACACATTTGGACTAGAAATGTGCCTTGGATCACAAGAAACCATGCCTCATTTTCACAAAATGTTCAAAGAGGGAAAAATGCATAAAGCTTGCAAAACCTATGATATCTCTTCATCCAAGTGATCCAGCTGCACAAATTCAATCCTAGGGGTCTCCACAACTCAGATGAGGCCAAGACACCCCTTGAAACAACTTTGAACCATACCCATACCTCAAGTATACAATGTTGACATTTTTGCAACTTGGCACATACCAATCAAACTGAGCCACAACAATTCTCTGGACCAATCAAGACCTCTTATGCAAACCCTAGGGAGCTCATTTCATAACACACACAAGCCTGAAACATCACACAACTCAGATTGCTCAAAAATCCCCAAAACCTTCAAGCTTTTGAAACTCACTCCTCAGCCACTCAAACTCAAAACTTTCACCACCAATCATCTCCACACATCATAAGGATCATTTCCCACCCCTTGCCATGGCCTGAAACAAGCCCAAACACAAACATGATTTCTGCATATTCAGAACTGAAACTCATAAACCAAACCATACAAACTTGTTTCAAGCCTTTCAGAAGCACAAGGGGGGTCATTGGAGTGGTTTTGCACCAAGGAGAGGTACAGAAAGCTCAGATTGAGAAAGCTTCATCTCAGGTATCATCAAGAACAATTTTTCCAGAACTTGTTTTTTAAGTTACAAATTGATTCTACATGATGTGCTGATCATTGTGATATATTTACTTTTGAAAATGGTTGAGTATTAAGCATGTATTGATCTTCTGAAAGTTTGCCCGTGAAACATGTTCTTGCTTGATTCTCTTGTTTGATGCAAAATAAATGTTGTTTGAGGTTGGATTCTTGCTTAGGGATGTTAGAGGATTGATTATGGAGCTTTAGACGGTTTGGGGTAGCCTAGGTGTAAACACCCTAAATTTTCCCTCACTAAGTTCACACCATGGCTTGTGATCTTTTCATTTGCATAAGTTCAATTATATCACATCATATTACATTTTTGCTTCACTGCATTGGTTCAAAGTCATTTGCATCTAGGGTTTGTGATCTGAGCAATCCATGAGCTATCTGAGCCACTCCAAAGGTCTTCAATCATCTCAAGAGGGTCCATGTATGTTCAAATGTCATATTATATCCTCCCAAGATCAAGGAAGTCAGAAAATCACAAGAACTGGCAAGGCATGGAAGCAGAGCCAGGTTTAACTACACAAATGACCTAAAATTAGGGTTTTGGTTTCAGAGGCCATAACTCCAAATTTTTTGGTCATTCTTGTTTCTATTGGTCTCAATATGATATAAGGATCATGCATACCAAGTTTGATGAAAAAATTCATTGTGGAAGTTATCTGATCACTGTGTAGCTTCTTGAGCAAGTCAGAGCCAAATCAGGGCATCTGAGGCCCCCCAACATGGAACCAAAATGGATTTTTCATCAAAATGACGTTATATGGTCTTTATTTGATCATTGAAGTGTCTAGAAGTTCACAAATTTGAAGAAAAGTGGGCTAAACCAAAAGTTTCCAAATATGGAAATGACTTGTAATGTAAACTTTCCATTTTGGGAAAGTTTTTCAACCTCCTCTTTCTTAACCAAAAATGCTTCAAATGAAAAATTATTGGTCATGAAATTTGTAGATTGGGTCATTACCTTTTCAAAAAGTACAAGAACAAGATCTAATCACCATACAAACTTTGTGCAATGCCTAAAAGTCAGAATTTCCCCAAGAATTTCCAAGTTTCATGGCTTGCACAAGAAGAACTCAAGAAAGGGCCAAACTTTGCCAAATTGCGAAACCCCCCACAACTTCCCACAAACTTGTCAAATTGCCTCAAACTGATTTCCATGATTGTCCATGAATCATGCTGCATAGGACATGCCCTTGTCCTTGGCCTGAACTTGCCCATACCCCAAAGGACACCTAACCTTGACTTTGTGCATTTTCACCCATATCAATCACACTATGCCACTACCACTTTCTGACCAATCACATTTGTTTATACAAATCAAAAGCAAGCCAAACACAACAAGAACATAGCCTGAGCTCTCCCACAAGTCAGCATACACAAAATCCTCCCTCTTTGCATTTTCATTCGAAACTCCCAACACAAACATCAAAGCTTAAAAATTCTTCCACCATTCATCTCAGCATCAACCACTGATCATTTCCCATCCTTCATTTTGCCCTAAAAGCCACCATATCAAAAACACGATTTCCTTCCCCCTTTGAACTGAACTGCATCAAACTCACAAACCAGCCACAAAAAACTCCAACCAAGCATCAAAGCTTCTTCAGGGAGATCATTGGAGGGGTTTTGAAGCAAAGAAGCAGCCTGAAAGCTCTAGGGTTGAAAGCTCCATCTCAGGTAGCTCTCTCACACCTTTTTTCCGGAAATCCTTTTTAAAGTTATAGAAATGTTCCTTGTGATCCCCTGAGTACACTGAGCTTTGTGGTTTTGAAAATGATTGATAAATGAAGTTGTATGGTTGTTCTGAAATTTCTGCCATTTTTATGTTTTGATTCGAATCTTGTTTGTGAGTAAAAATAAATCTTGTTTGAGATTAGATTTAGGTTTAGGGGAGTGAGAGGAACAAATCTGGAGCTTTAGAGCTCCAGAAATGGCCTGGAGAGTGAGATTGAAATTCTCAGGGAAGGGTGTGGCTGGAGAAGATGACCGGAGGTCATTTCCGGCCACCTGAAAGTCATTAATGCTTGATTAGGGTTTAGGGGTGAGTTTGAATCTGGAGCGTAGGATGAAGCTTCCCGCGTGTGAACCAATGGCCCAGATGCTATCATTAAGCCCTAATTATTTTAATTAACCTAATTAACTTAAATTAGCTAGGTTTGAATTGTGTCCCTTGGATTTGGCGCGCAGTCAAACGTTTTAAACCCAGAATGAATCTCAGCTCTCCATCTTGCATACTTTTCCTTTTATTATTTTTTATTTCATTTTCTTTGTTTTATTTTCTACGAATTTTTAAAAATAGAAAAAAGACTTCAAAAATTCTGAAATTTTTTATCCAAGCTTTAGTTAATTTTCAGAACCCAAAAATATTTTTATTTTTATTTTTTGCATTAAAAAGTATTTTTAAATCATTTAAATGATTATTTTTAATTAGTTAATGAGAATTAATTAATTAAAAATACATTTAGGTATTTAAAAATCCCCAAAAAAAAATCAGAGAGAATTTTTAAACATTTACAAACATTTACAAACTCACAACACAAATTTCTTTTTGGTTTTGATAACACTTTGACAATTTTCGTTTGAATTAGGGTTCTTAAACTTGAATATTTTTAACCCTAACTTCAAAAATCCATAACTTTTGAACCAAAGTGAGTTTGTGAATGGTTCTTTGTGCATTGTGTTATGCATGACTTCAAGTTCCTAAAAACATTTTTGTTTCATTTTTATAATGCATTTTCAATTTGTTTGGCATTTCCCTTTAGGATCACCCTAAAAACCCTAGAAACTTAGGAAATTCATAAGTCCCTTAGGGTTTAGCTTCTGACCTTCCCCTTTGGACAATGAACTTGTATAGGTTTATGGTCCCTTTGAGTCCATTTTCAATTTTTTTATCTCATGTTTTAATTCTGTTTTTGAATTATGCATCTCATATGTTCATATAACCCTAATCTTGCATCTCATTTGCATTCATCTTATATAAGCTTGCATACATGAACTTGCCATGACATTTTGTGCATCTACATGACATATAAGACATCTTAGAACACATTGAAATCATGTTTGATCATTGCATCATCTATTTGCCATGTTTTGCTTTCACTTCATCTCATGTGCATTCATGAACTTTCATGCCTCTTATATGTCCCATTTGCATTCTCATCTCTTGTATGAACATTCATATCACTTGACATGCTTCCATACCATCTCATAACATCATTTGCATCATGAACATGCTTCTGGCTTTAGTTTTATCTTTGCATTTCATTTCATTTTCATTTCATTTCACTTCCTTTTGCTAACTTTTCAGGTGGTAAGTGTTTGAGAAGTGAATTTGCCTTCACTTCTCACAATCTCTTCTCATCTCTTTTATGCATTCATTGCTGCATTTTACTTTTGTATTGGAGTGAGCTTGCTCATTCATGTTCTCTCCTCACTTTCTTTCTTCAAGAAACTTATCTTCTTAAGTGAAGTAAGTTGTCTTGCTTCTTTCTGCTTCTCCTCCTTCCATCTTTCTTCTTCCTAGGTGGCTTTTCCTTGAAGATCTCTTGCAAGCCTCATAAACCCTAGAAGTACCCAAGCATGATCACAATTATGTTTTGATTAGTCCCCACATTAGTTTTACCTTTGTGTCATCTTTGTGTCTTCTCTTCTCATCTCTTAATCAAGGACTAAACCCTAAAGGTTTTAAGGCTTTGTGATTAAGATTATGCATGTATCCTTCTATTAGGATGGAGTGCATAACTTTAATCCTAAGTGGTAAACCCTTAATGTGTTTAAAGCCTTTAATCAATCCATATAATAATCACTAAGACATCAAGCTTGTAACTTGGGCCTTGCATTAGGGTTCTAATTCTTCCTTAATTGGTTAAGAAAGACTAACCCTAGTGTTAATGGACAAGTCCCCCTCAAGTTGTCTTACAAACCATAAAATTCACTTCTTAATCTTACAATTAACTAAAATCCATTAATAAAGACTTTGTTTTTTCATGAGCTTAATCCCTAATCATGGATTAAGTTGAGGAGCCTTTCTCAGCTTAAATTTTCTCATCTATTATCCTTCTATTAGGATAGTGTAATGGGTCCATTAAATCCTTGATTATGGCTTAAACTCATTACTTAACGCCAAACAAAAACTCCAAAAACATTTAAATAAATGAAAGTAGGTTAATGATCTTAATCCTACATCATGGTGATTAAGTGTGAGGTGTTTACCTCATACTTAAGGTATTCTCGTTACCCCTAATCAGAGGGAAGATGTGATTAGTTTACTAACCCTTGGTTTAGGCTTAAGCTCATTTTCTTACGACAAACACAAAAAGCAATAAAAGATTGAAAACACCAAAAACAAACAATAATCGTCTCCTCCGGGATTATTTTCTCACCTCATTCACTCACAAACGAGAACTCGCTTCTTCTGTCTAATGCAAGACAGTTTGCACCTGAGCCAGACAGGTCATACACTTGAGCATAGACAAGTAAGCAGTTCACAAGTCAATTTATCTTTCAGTCTCTTTGAGTCAAACTACGGTGTTCTGACTTCCTCACTGCACGAGAGGATACGTAGGCATAACTTAACTGTTATCAAACAAAAGTCTCTGTATATTCCCCCTCCTTCCAGCATTATTCTTTGAGCCTCATAGTCTTAAGCTTTGCACTCTCTCCTTGCACTGACACTTCTTTATCTCACTTCACATTTCTTCAGCACTAACACCTGCATTCTTTTCCAGCTTTTGGACAAAAAATAGCACTGACACTACCCCTTTTAAACACAAATCTTTTAAGCGTGGATCCCGTCGAGTACGACGGACAATCTAGGTGCTAATACCTTCCCAGGTTGTAACCAACCCCCTTTCTCAGTTTCTCTGGTTCGCGACTGTCTTGTCCATCTTTTCTTAGGTTTATGCAGCATTACCTTTCCTTTGGGATAAAAATGCCTAGCTGGTGACTATTTTCAGTTCACCCTTGTGTACTCTCTTTCGCCGACCGTTCGCATCTGTACCCCTCTTGGCCCTTGTGTCATCGGGCGGGAGCGACAGCTTGGCGACTCTGCTGGGGACCCTTATACTGCAACCAGGGCTTCTTGTTCTTTTTGTGGGTTCCTCCTAGCGCTTGTTTGATTTGTGTTTACTGGGGTGTTATGTGCTATGTGTGTTTATTTATTTTGCTTTATTTATTGCTTTATGTACAGCTTTATTTATTGCTTTCTTTTACAGTTTTATGCATATTTCATACTGTCATTGCTGGATCTGGTTTTCTGTTTTGGTGGGTGGGGTTCCATTGAGAGTTTAAGGTCCTATACCTGGGACCTGAGTGACACCTAGGCTAGAGTGGTTCATGTTCTTTCCCATTCCATTTCGGTCTGGTGCGGGAATATGAAACATGGTTTAGATGTGGGTTTCTTCTTGAGAACACTGTGCTACAGATTTCCTATAGTGTTAGGGCTATCTTGGAAGCATGCTTAGTCTGGATGACCTTTATTATGACCTTCAGAATCTGGGGTGAATTAGAGGAGGATCTTTTATGGTTATTGTAAACATTGTACCTCCAGGTTAGAAGTGTTTACACTTCTCATTACTGATCCAAGTCTGAGGATCCTTGTTCTAGAACATTACATGTGAGGGGGTTGGGTTGTTTACAGGTTTGCAGGAACCCTTGGCCACATCATACCCTGTTACTGTATTGTTTAAGAGTACTCCACTTTGGACAGTTCTTGTGATTAACCCTGGACATGTGACTCTTTATTTGAGTCCTCCACCCTGGTTACTGGATTTCTGAGCCTTCATCTGGACTTTTGAACCTACATGGACTTTATATCAAGACAGATAATCAGATCCAGCTCTTGATCACAAACCCTTGCATATCATTTTCATATATCATCATTGCATCATTTGACATTTGTTTATTTGCTTTTCAGGGTATCCACCTCATTGTATCTTGGTTTTGGTTTTGACCCCTTCTTCTGCTTAGACCTCTGCTTCAGTTGTCTTCTTCAGCACCTGCATCAGTCTGTCAGAGAATTACTTCCCAGCTTCTCAGTTTGTGATCTTCATCAGCATTTATCTTCAGCTTCTTCAGCAACACTCATGGCTACTCCCAGGAAGAGCAACATATCCTATCACTTTTTTGAGCTTGTATTGACTGGTATCAGGCAGGTCCAGTCACTCATCACCCCTGACCACATCCCACTATTTAGAGAGCACTATGGGGGTATCTTGGATATGGTTATGGATCTTGATTCTTCTCAGAGGAGCATGATCCACACATGCTTGCAGTTCTATGACCCTCCACTTAGGTGTTTCACCTTTCCTGACTTCCAGATGGGGCCTCTGTTGGAAGAGTTTTCCTTGTTGAATGGAGTGCCTATCAGAGGAGGGATCCCCTTCAATCCAGAGATGACTGCTCCCAGAAGTGAGGAGATAGCAAGGGCATTGTACTTGGAGCCTGCCCTTATTGAGCAAAGCATGACAACAAAAGCTGGGATTCCTGGTTTACATTTGGACTTCTTGATTTCTCAGGCCATCTTGAAGGCTTCATTGGGAGAGTGGAGGGCAGTCTGTGCACTCTTAGCCCTCAGCATATATGGGGCTATATTGTTTGCAGATGAGCCTAAATTTGTCAGTAAGAATACCATCCATTTGTTTCTTCTGAGGAACCCAATACCTACACTGCTAGGGGATTTTTACTATTCTATTCATCAAAGGAATGAAAAACAAAGGGGGAAGTTGGTCAGATGCTGTGCTTCTTTGTTCTATTCTTGGCTACTCAGACACCTACCTAAATCAGATGCTTTCCTGAACCCACACCAGCAGAGGAATTGGGCCAAGAGGTTCATTGCCTTAACTTCAAATGATATCAGATGGTGCACCCAGAGCACCAAAGGCAAGGACATTATCACCAGCTGTGGACAATACCCAAATGTGCCTCTTATAGGAGTAAAGGGTTGCATCAACTACAATCCTTTACTGTTTAAGAGACAATTGGGCTATGCCTTAGTTCATCCTCCTAGAGGACAGGATTTAGCTGAGACCCTATATTGTGAAGTGCAACATAATTCAGCTATTGTCAGACAAGCATCCTGGGCTTGGGACAACATCCAGACAAAAGGGATAGCTATTCTTAGAAGATGTAACACTGTTGCCTCAGCTCAGTATTCAGACTGGTCCCGTACTAGAACTCAGATTACCAGGATGCCTTTCACCTTGGAAGACACACCTGGACCATCCACAGTACAGCCTGCAGCAACAGTTAGCTTGGAGGAATTTGAAAAGTTGAAGGAAAGGAATGAGCAGCTATCTCAGGCCTTGAAAAAGACTCTTTGGGAAAGAAGTGATGGTCGCCTGGATATTGAGAGATTGGAAAAGCTCAGAATTGAGCATCTGGCCAAAATTGAAAAGACAGAGGGCTGGGGAACAGATATTGAAGAATGCCTGTAAAGAGGCCAAGATTCAGAAAGCTAGGGATGAGCACTATCTGCAAGAAAGCCAGGCTAGGTGGGTCAGAATCACCGAAGCCCGTGCACAAGAAGACCAGAGGACTCAGGCCAAGATTGATCAGCTAGAGGCTAATGAGAAGAATCAGCAGGAAGCTTTGTTGACAACCCAAAAGGAGATATCAGAGTTGAAGCTTAGAGCAGGAGTGAAGAGATCAAAAGACCAGGACAGGCATAAGAAGCTGACCACTGCTATTGCTACTAGGAACCTCCTCATTAGGACCATTACGGAGCACCCAGCTGGTCCAGTGACTGAGGCACTCCTGAAGGATGTCAGGGAAGATGATTATGGATTGGATGTCTGATTCCTCTTTGCATGTTGTTCTTTCCTTTTGATGTACTTTTCCTTTTGCTGTATTTTTGACCCTCCATGGGCATGTATTGTAAAACAGATTATGTATGTTTCATCATTTGTAATATATTTTAGTTTGTTTTCATTTGGGCTTTCTCTCAACAACATCAAGCATCTTCCCCGAGGTCTGGAAAGGTCAAAACCAAGAACCAAACCGGATACCTTGGAAAACAAATAAGCATACTGCATTGCATACTGACTTTTTCTTTGTTTTGTAGGTTTTGTTTATTATTGTTTCTGACTTTGTTGTGATCTGAGGAAACATTGCTCGTCGCCGAGTGTTCCCTGTCAACCGCACACACTGGTACCCTACTCGTAACAACCTTCCCGGCATTCAGATGCAGCAGGTACAGCAGGACCTGAATGAGGTCAGAAATCAGATGGCAAACGAAAGAGTCGAGATGAGAAACCAGATGTCTCAATTCATGGCTATCATGACTGGCTTAGCCCAGAGCCAAGAAAGACTGAGAGAGCTGGTAGAAAGACAGACACCTAAAGAGCCCCATATTGGAATAGGGGGAACCAGCAATAATGAACGGGGGCAACCTCATATTGACCCTCCAGAGTATGGGCCTCATTTGAATCCAGATGTTAATATCCCAAGAAATGTTCAAGGTAATGCTGCTGGGGGCAGAATCCTGCAAGAGGATCCCCAAGAAGAACAGCTTACGGTTATTGGGGCTGGAGATGAGGTATATGATAGAAGATTGGATGAGATTGCTGAAAAGTTAAGATCTTTGGAATCTCAGAATTCTTTGGGTTTCGACGTGATGGATATGGGACTGGTAGATGGGGTGAGGATTCCCCACAAATTCAAACCCCCATGCTTTGATAAGTATAATGGTACCTCCTGACCGCGTACTCATCTGCAATCTTTCTTGGGAAGGCTCAAGGCTTATACCATGGATGAGAAGTTATGGATGTTCTATTTTGAGGACATTCTGACTGGAGCTTCAAGAGAATGGTATTCGCGTCTGACAAGGGCCACCATAAGATGTTGGAAGGACTTGGCCGAGGCTTTCATCCGGCAATATTAGTACCACCTAGACATGGCCCCCAATAGAACCCTTATAATGGGCATGTCTCAGTCTTCAAGGGAGAGCTTCCAGGATTATGCTCAGAGGTGGAGACAGCTTGTTGTTGCTGTCCAGCCACCCATGTCAGAAAGAGAAATGGCTGACATGTTCATGAACACACTGCAAGGGACTTATATTAATAGACTTGCCGCTTTCTCCTCTACCAGTTTTGCTGATGTAGTTATAGCCGGTGAAAGAATTGAGAGTCTCTTGAAGATGGGCAAAATCTCCGACAATGGTGCAAGTTCCTCCAGCAACCCCAGAAAACCTTTTGCCGGACCCCGAAGGGCAGGGGAAACAAATGTTATCCATACAAGCAGGGGCAGGCCCCAATATTCTCACAGGTCAGTAGCAGCTGTTACCATCCCAGCTCCAGTTCCACAACAACCATTATATCCTCAACAACAACAGCAACATCACCATCAGCAACAATCTCATTTTCCACAACAGAGAACCTACAACAACAACAATAGCATCCAACAGCAACGTCCCTTCTAGCAGAGGCCATCTCAGGAAAATAGGGTAATTGACCCTATCCCTATGCCTTATGCTACTTTATTGCCACAACTCCTGAAGCTTAACCTGGTTGAGTTAAGGACGTTGGCACCACCAGATCCTCTCAACCTCCCGAAGAATTACGATGTTAACGCCAGGTATGCCTTTCACTCCAATGCACCTGGTCACAATACTGAGAAATGCAGAGCCTTACAGATGAAGGTGCAAGATCTGGTTGATTCTAAGGCTCTCAACTTCGCGCCTCCTCCGAACGTTAACAAAAATCCTATGCCTAATCATGGTGGGCCTAGGATTAATGCCATTGAAGAGGACCAACCATCTACACTAATTGATAATGTTGCACAAATTCAAACACCACTGGCTGAAGTCAAAGTTCAACTTTTAAGATGCCAAGTGTTCCCAGGCTGTGGGGCCTGCTGTGAATTGTGTAAGACAACTAGTAATGGTTGTGAGAAGCTAAGGATTGGCATAGATGGCCTCATCAAAGATGGAATCTTACAAATTACTTCAACAGCTCCTTCAGCAACTCTTGTTTCAGCAACAATGGATCCTCCTACAACACCAACAATTCTTCTTTCAACAGATTCTCCTACAATAGCAGCAACAATCATTCCTACTGATTCATCAACAACACCAGCAATCACTCCGTCCATCATTTCAACAAGTCAAAGTTCAACAACTTTTTCTTCTACAACGTCAGCATCAATTTTATCAACAGAATCTTCTACAACGCCAGCGAACATTAATGAAGATGCCTCAACGGTCACAATCTACTATGACCCATCAAATGTTCACAATAGCAACAATTTCCAACAACAAACTGTGGCACCTCCTGCCAGATCTCCGGTCACTATTTACTATGATCCACATACCATTACAATACCTTCCTCTGCAGCAATCAGTCCAGTTACCATTATGGTACCTGGGCCTGTTCCTTATGAAAGCAGTAATGCCATACCTTGGCACTACGGCTCTTATCTCTACTGCAATTGGGAGAAAATCACTCTGGATTCATCAACCTCTTCACCACAAATTGATAATGTTGGGGGAGGCGGAGGCTTCACCAGAAGCGGACGCCTTTTTGCCTCACAAACACCAAGGCCTAATGCTGAAGCAGAAGCTGCTGCTAAAGGAAAGAATGTGGTATCCGAAGAGCCATCTGCCAAAGAAACTCAGAAGACATCTTTTGAATAAGATGTAGATGAGTTCATGAGAATAATAAAAAGAAGTGATTACAAGGTGGTGTACCAGCTTCACCAAACCTCTCCAAAATCTCCATATTATCATTGTTAATGTGTTTCGAAGCCCACCGGAACGCATTGTTGAAAGTCCTGCACGCAGCATATGTGCCGGAGGAGATTACTGTTAATCAGTTAGAAACTGTGGTTGCTAATGTCAACACCAGTCATGGACTGGGCTTTAAAAACGCTGATTTGACCACGGAGGGGTGCAACCATAACAAGGCTTTACATATCACCTTGGAATGCAAAGGTGTTGTTCTATCTCACGTACTGGTGGACATTGGGTCTTACTCAATGTTCTAAAAAAGAAAGCCTTGGTGAAGTTGGAGTATGATGGCTTGGCATTGCACCCGAGTAATTTGGTGGTGAGAGCATTTGATGGCTCTAAAAGATCGGTGCTTGGAGAGATCGATTTGCCTGTGTTGATTGGCACGCAGACCTTCAAAACTACCTTCTTTGTGATGGACATACAGTCGGCCTACAACTGTCTGTTGGGTAGACCCTGGATCCACGCCGCTGGCGCTGTTACGTCTACCCTTCACCAGAAGTTAAAATTCGAGTGGGAAGGCCAAATCATCACCATCTGTGGGGAAGAAGATATCTTTGTTAGCCAGCTGGCTACGTACAAGTACATAGAAATGGATGGGGAGATCCATGAGACCATGAGTCAAGGGTTTGAGGCCCTTAATATTAATGAAGCATCTGCTGTGTCTGGGACTTCCATCACCTCATATCAACAGGCCCGGAAGGTTGTTTAGGAGGGTACCGCTCAAGGCTGGGGCAAGCTGCTGCCAGTTGAAAAGAAAGAAGACCGATTCGGGTTGGGTTACAGACCAAATCGACAAGATCAACCAGAGGCTGCAATGGAGCCCAAATTTGTCAGCAGGGGGATGCTGACCCCGGATGCTGTGAACATTTTGGAAGACGAGGAAGAAGACAAACGCAACCTGGAAAACTGGATACGTCCAAGGATCCCGGGGAACCAAGTCTCAAACTGGTCTTCCCAGGAAATTATAAGAGTTACTCCTGCAGAGTAATTATTATTTCCTGTCTTTAAGCATGCATCAAGTCCTGCATCTTGCCCAAGATGTCAGGGCTCATTTTGTAATCGGGCCATCTTGTATTTTGTGCAAACGGTCAATTAATGAATATCAGGACATCTTTTGCAAATGAGTCTTTTCTTTTTCCGCTCACTGTTTTTCATTTTTTTTTGTACAAGAATAAAATGGCAATGTTTTTCAAAATAATAACTTCATTTTCACTTTTTCTAAGAAAGATAAAACTGATCACTAAAATGAACCAATCTAAACCCTTGTAGAGAGTGCCCTCCAGACTGCACCGACAACAACACTGCTATGACTTCGTATGACTTTGACAATCCGATTAATCAAGCCGAAGAAGGGGTTGAAGAAGATTATGAGC
Organism: Lathyrus aphaca; assembly: GCA_963966055.1. Classification (NCBI taxonomy): domain Eukaryota; kingdom Viridiplantae; phylum Streptophyta; class Magnoliopsida; order Fabales; family Fabaceae; genus Lathyrus; species Lathyrus aphaca. The sequence goes on along the minus strand of OZ014523.1, from coordinate 122,562,833 downwards.
TACCTGAAGAACTAGCCAGGTTGTTGAGACAAGAGGAGAAGGTTATTATTCCTCATCAGGAGGAAGTTGAGACGGTTAATCTTGGTACAGAAGAAGACTTGAAAGAAGTGAAAATCAGGACCCGTCTGCGAGATTCGGTGAAAGAGCAACTTATTGACATGCTTCGGGAGTATGTGGATGTTTTTGCTTGGTCTTATCAGGATATGCCAGGTCTGGATACCGACATTGTTATGCACAAGTTGCCACTAAAAGAAGATTGTCCGCCATTAAAACAGAAGTTGCGCCGTACTCGTCCGGATATGGCCATGAAGATAAAAGAAGAGGTACAAAAACAGTGGGACACCGGTTTCCTTGTTGTAACTAGTTACCCGCCGTGGGTTGCTAACATTGTACCTGTGCCAAAGAAGGATGGCAAAGTGAGGATGTGTATGGATTACCGAGATCTGAACAGAGTCAGCCCGAAGGATGACTTCCCATTACCTCACATTGATGTATTGGTCGACAATACGGCTCAGTTCTCGGTGTTCTCCTTCATGGATGGATTTTGAGGATATAATCAGATCAAGATGTCACCTGAAGACATGGAGAAGACAACTTTCATCACACCCTGGGGCACGTTCTGTTATAAGGTGATGCTATTCGTACTGAAGAATGTTGGTGCCACTTATCAACAGGCTATGGTAACATTATTCCATGACATGATCCACAAAGAAATTGAATGTTATGTGGATGACATGATTTCCAAGTCCCTCAAGGAAGAAGACCACCTGGTAAATCTGTTGAAGCTATTCAAGCGTCTGAGGAAGTACCAATTAAAGCTGAACCCCAACAAATGCACATTCGGGGTGCGATTCGGTAAGCTGCTGGGATTTATTGTAAGTGAGAAGGGAATTAAAGTTGACCCTGACAAAGTCAAAGCCATCCATGAAATGCCTGCACCAAAGACTGAAAAAGAAGTTTGGGGGTTTCTAGGTAGATTGAACTACATTTCACGGTTCATATCTCACCTTACAGCAACCTGTGAGCCCTTGTTCAAGTTGCTAAGGAAAGAACAAACGGTCTGGTGGAATGAAGACTGCCAAAGGGCTTTTGACAAAATCAAGGAATACTTACAAGAGCCTCCAATTCTTATGCCTCCAGTTGAAGGAAGACCTCTAATAATGTACTTGACAGTGTTAGAAGAGTCAATGGGGTGTGTGCTAGGCCAACATGACGAGTCTGGTCGAAAAGAGTACGCAATTTACTACCTAAGCAAAAAGTTTACCGACTGTGAACAACACTATTCACTGCTCGAGAAAACTTGTTGTGCTTTAGCGTGGGCTGCTCGCCGACTAAGGCAGTATATGTTGACCCACACTACCTTATTGATTTCAAAGATGGATCCAGTTAAGTATATATTCGAGAAGCCAGCACTTACCGGACGGGTTGCAATATGGCAAATGATTCTCACAGAATATGACATCCAGTACACATCTCAGAAAGCCATCAAGGGCAGTGTGTTGTCTGATTATCTAGCTGAGCAACCCATTGATGATTACCTGACTTCCCCGATGAAGACATCATGTTCATAAAAGCAAAAGATAATGAAGAGCCTGTTCACACTGAAGGGCCTGACCCAGAAGAAGAATGGACAATGATGTTCGATGGGGCTGTCAATATGAATGGTCGTGGTGTTAGTGCAATGCTCATTACACCTAAAGGAGTTCACATGCCGTTCTCGGCAAAACTCACTTTTAACTACACTAACAACGAAGCTGAATACGAAGCTTGTATTATGGGTCTTGAGGAAACCATTGGCCTCAGGATCAAGACTTTAACTGTATTCGGAGATTCAGCTCTGGTAATCAATCAAACCAACGGCAAATGGTACACACACGAGGAGCATCTGATTCCATACCAGGATTATACGATAATATTACTGACTTTCTTCACCACAGTCAAACTTGAGTATATCCTTCGAGATGAAAATCAGTTTGCAGATGCTCTGGCTACCATTTCGTCCATGATCAAAGTTCAAGCTGCCAACTTTGTGCCTCGGATTTCAGTGTCCAGACTTGACAGACCTGCGTACGTATTCTCAGCAGACCTCGCTAAAGATGATAAGCCTTGTTCTATGACATCAAATGCTTCTTGGAGGATCAAACATACCCACCTGGGGCATCTTCCAATGATAAGAAGACATTAAGAAGGCTAGCTGGTAGTTTCTTCCTGAATGTTGATGGCTCCTAGTACAAGAGAAACTTCGATATGGTACTTCTCAGATGTGTTGATAAGGCAGAGGCAGGCTTGTTGATGCACGAGATGCATGAAGGATCTTTCGGTACCCATGCTGGAGGACATGCAATGGCCAAGAAATTGATAGGATTGGGCTACTACTGGATCACAATGGATGCAGACTGTTGTGCTTATGCCACAAAGTGCCACAAATGCCAGATTTATGCAGACAAGGTGCATGTGCCTCCAAATCCTTGAGTGTGATGTCTTCACCTTGGCCCTTTGCCATGTGAGGCGTTGATATGATTGGCAAGATTGAACCGACTGCTTCAAATGGCCACAAATTCATCCTGGTAGCCATTGACTATTTTACCAAATGGGTTGAAGCAGCTTCATATGCAAATGTCACCAGGCAAGTGGTAGCCCGGTTCCTGAAGAGAGACATCATATGTCGGTATGGAGTGCCCGAGCGAATCATTACTGATAATGGTTCCAACTTGAACAATAAAATGATGGCAGAACTGTGTCGGGACTTCAAGATCCAACATCACAATTCTTCTCCTTACAGGCCAAAGATGAATGGCGCTGTTGAGGCCACTAACAAGAATATTAAGAAGATTGTGCAAAAGATGGTGGTCACCTACAAAGACTGGCATGAAATGCTACCATTTTCCTTGCATGGGTATCATACTTCAATCAGAACATCCACTGGGGCAACACCTTATCAGCTTGTGTATGGTATGGAGGCAGTCTTACCTGTTGAAGTTGAATTACCCTCCTTGCGAGTACTGATGGATGTCAAATTGAATGAAGCAGAATGGGTCTGATCCCGATACGAACAACTGAATCTGATCGAAGAAAAGAGATTGGCTGCAATTTGTCATGGACAGCTATACCAGAAGAGAATGAAGAAAGCCTTCGATCAGAAAGTCAGGCTTCGGGAATACCAAGTAGGAGATCTTGTGCTGAAAAGACTCCTCCCTCCTCATACAGACCACAGGGGCAAGTGGACTCCGAATTACGATGGTCCGTTCATAGTAAAGAAAGTTTTCTCTGGTGGAGCACTAATGCTCAGTACTATGGATGGCGAAGATTTCTTATCCCCTGTGAATTCAGATGCAATTAAAAAATACTTCGCATAAAATGACCCGCTGGACATAAAAACAGAATGTAAGTCCAGGCAAAAATAGGGCATCCCGGCGAGTCAAAAACAAAATAAGAGACTCGGGCAAAAATAAGGGAAAATAATTAAAAAATGTACACCCGCTAAGTTGAAAAGCCGCATTGAACAGCTCAGGCAAAAAATGGGTATCCCGGTGGATTGAAAACCCGAAAGGGCGATCCACACAAAATAAGGGAATAAGCGAACAACTACATTCTGAATTCGTCTGTATCACTTACAACATGGCAATCTTTGAAAGGTACAAGCATCGATCAGAATCAACCTTCTTCAAAAAGCAAGATGAGAAGAACGTCAACGTTATACGAGTCATAGCAAAGGGAAGCTCATTGAAGCGTCATCAACATTGCCAGCACCTTTTTGTTTCTCAATTTGTAACAATCTCCTCATTTTAGGGGATCTGTTTCTTTGACTGTACTTGCCAATTCAGGGCACACAAATTAATAAAATCAGATTTTCAGTCACATTTCGTCTTGTACATTTTATTTCGTTTGCAAAAATGTCTGATATCCTTGATATAATGGTTGCATAAAAATAGATGTGCCTTCTTAATCACATGCTTGCAGGAAACTTATTACTTACTCCCAGGAGTGTCTAAACTCCTATGATGGAATCCGGTAAAGGATGCCTCGGGGAACTTGTACGTTTCTTTGTCATAACAGGATTGCAGGTATTCAACACGCAACATGGGGCATAAAAGCTTCTCCCCAGCAAGCTGCCAAATCATTATTTCCTCATCACATCTTCCAAACAACACCAGAGAAGCTCTCTCTCTCCCCATCAGAACTATCAGGCATCGCTTCTCCAACACACCTGTCAGAGCAGCACCAAAAGGGGCTCATTTCCCCAGCTAAGTTCATCATCCTCAGCAGGATCCCCACAGAAATCTCTGGGAAGATCGTTCAGTGAGCATTCCTCCCCAGCCGAGTGCTAGATAGGGAACCATCTCCCCCACAGAGTTTTAGCAAGGCAATGTCTGAAGATCTCACAACAAAGTGACGGAAGCTTCCACATCCCCAGCTGGGCTCCTCATCACCAAGGATAAATCTATCAGTGACCTATCTCCCCAAGCAAAGTCATATCAGGTCTACCAATGATCTCATCCCCAGCTGGGACATCCTATCAAGCATATCAACCAGAGATCTTCACATCGGGATCCGAATCCCGGATCGGTATCTCTTACATAATCATAGCATTCGCATCATAAATCACCCCAGAGCGTAGCATTCCGTCTAATACGGAGCATTACGGCAAAAATCAAACATATTGCATAATCACAAACCATATTTTGAATCAAACACCTGTATATACCAACATTCCATCAGCAATATATACAAAGACCCACAGTCACAGCAGAAAGCCAAAGCATCCCCTTTGCACTCACTAATACATGTTAATATATACTCTTTTCGACACCCGTCCGTGTCATATCATTCCCCTGCAGATATAAACCACAAACAGATATATCTATATACACTCTTTGGACACGCGTCTGTGTCACCTTTCCCAGCATGGTTGCTTAAGTACCTGTTATAAATCAAACACTTGTTCATAATACACTTCTTTTTTACACCTGTCCGTGTCATCCAATCCCCACAGAACTTCAGAATATCTTTTACACTTATAAGTTCATAACTTATACACTTTCTCTTATGATACTCGTCTGTGTCATATTCTCCCTAGCAAATTGAACACTCGTCTGTGTCTCACTCATGCTTATTTTTCACTCATACAGATACTCGTCCGTATCTTGTATACACCATTTATTTCCCCTCAGATTCAACACTCGTCCGTGTTCTTTGTTAACTAGTTGATACTCGTCCGTATCATCATCTCTGAACATGCGTCAGCTTTTGTTTCTACTGATACTCGCCTGTATCATAGTCTTAAGGATGCTCGTCTGCATCTTTAATCTATACACAACGTCAAACACTTATATTGTTCCTTTCTTGAATGTAGATACTCGTCTGTATCTACCATTCCCCAGAAGATTCCCCAGCAAATCCCTAGTAAATTTTTTCTTTTCTATCTGACATTCGTCCTATGTCATGATGTTTTCGGCAGCCGTACCCTGCCAGGTGATCGTCCCTCACCTTTTTAGATGACCGTCCCTCATCACTCTCCCAGCGGAGTCTCCTTTTTTGGAACCCTTTCCCATCCGACATTCGTCCTATGTCGTGATGTTTAGCAGACGTCCCCTCCTAGGTGATCTTCCTTCACCTTTTGATGATCTTCCTTCATCATTTTATCTGATGGTCGTCCCCATCGTCGATCTTGTTATCTGACATTCGTCTTATGTTATGATAAACCCCGAGAGCAGTCGTACCCTGCTAGGTGATCGTCCTTCACCTCTTGATGATCGTCCTTCATCATGCTTATCCGATGGTTATCCCCATCGTCGACTCTTTCTATCCGGCATTCATCCTATGTCGTGATACTTTCGGCAGCCGTACCCTGCCAGGTGATCGTCCTTCACCTTTTTAGATGATCGTCCCTCATCTTATCCCCCAACAGAGCAACCGTTCCCTGCTAGGTGATCGTCATTCACCTTTGAAAGTCGTACTTCATCATTACTTCATGAACTTGATGGTCGTCCCCATCATTGACTTTACCTTTGATCCCTAGAGAATCTTTGTTTGATGGTCGTCCCCATCGTGATCTCTTTATTTCCCCAGCATGTCGGCTGTCCCCGTCATTGCTTTATCCCCAGCAGTCGTCCTCTGCTCGACGGTCGTCCTCCGTCGCCTGCACTTTATAATCATACTTTATTTCCTTTTACAATCTATATCCTTTTTCTTATTCTTCACCCAGTGAGTGCAAATTTTGGACTGTCTTTGGTATTCAACCACAAGTTACCTTGTTTGTATGTTAAGCCCGTCGCTTACATCCTGCACAGCTAACTCATGTTTGAATAGGGGCAGCTGTAAACACCCCAAATTTTCCCTCACTAAGTTCACACCACGGCTTGTGATCTTTTCATTTGCATAAGTTCAATCATATCACATCATATTACATTTTTGCTTCACTGCATTGGTTCAAAGTCATCTGCATCTAGGGTTTGTGATCTGAGCAATCCATGAGCTATCTGAGCCACTCCAAAGTTCTTCAATCATCTCAAGAGGGTCCATGTATGTTCAAACATCATATTATATCCTCCCAAGATCAAGGAATTCAGAAAATCACAAGAACTGGCAAGGCATGGAAGTAGAGTCAGGTTTAACTACACAGATGACCTACAATTAGGGTTTTGGTTTCAGAGGCCATAACTCCAAATGTTTTGGTCATTCTTGTTTTTATTGGTCTCAATATGATATAACGATCATGCATACCAAGTTTGATGAAAAAATTCATTGTGGAAGTCATCTGATCACTGGGTAGCTTCTTGAGCAAGTTAGAGCCAAATCAGGGCATCTGAGGGCCCCCAACATGGAACCAAAATGGATTTTTCATCAAAATGAAGTTATATGGTCTTTATTTGATCATTAAAGTGTTTAGAAGTTCACAAATTTGAAGAAAAGTGGGCTAAACCAAAAGTTGCCAAATATGGAAATGACTTGTAATGTAAACTTTCCATTTTGGGAAAGTTTTTCAACCTCCTCTTTCTTAACCAAAAATGCTTCAAATGAAAAATTATTGGTCATGAAAGTTTTAGATTGGATCATTCCCTTTTCAAAAAGTACAAGAATAAGATCTAATTCATTTTGGAACTCAAGTTATGGCTTTCCAAAGTTGGAAAAAATCACATAATTTCAAGTTTCATGCCAAAGAGGGATTTTTGCAAAACCCCATGCCAAGCAAATTTGTGACTTCAAATTGACTTCTAATCACCATACAAACTTTGTGCAATGCCTAAAAGTCAGAATTGCCCCAAGAATTTCCAAGTTTCATGGCTTGCACATGAAGAAATCAAGAAAGGGCCAAACTTTGCCAAAATTGCAAAACCCCCCACAACTTCCCACAAACTTGTCAAATTGCCTCAAACTGATTTCCATGGTTGTCCATGAATCATGCTGCGCAGGACATGCCCTTGTCCTTCGCCTGAACTTGTCCATACCCCAAAGGACACCTAACCTTGACTTTGTGCATTTTCACCCATACCAATCACACTATGCCACAACCACTTTCTGACCAATCACATTTGTTTATACAAATCAAAAGCAAGCCAAACACAACAAGAACATAGCCTGAGCTCTCCCACAAGTCAGCATACACAAAATCCTCCGTCTTTGCATTTTCATTCGAAACTCCCAACACAAACATCAAAGATTAAAAATTCTTCCACCATTCATCTCAGCATCAACCACTGATCATTTCCCACCCTTCATTTTTCCCTAAAAGCCACCATATCAAAAACACGATTTCCTTCCCCCTTTGAACTGAACTGCATAAACTCACAAATCAGCCACAAAAAACTCCAACCAAGCATCAAAACTTCTTCAGGGAGATCATTGGAGGGGTTTTGAAGCAAAGAAGCAGCCTGAAAGCTCTAGGGTTGAAAGCTCCATCTAAGGTAGCTCTCTCAAACCCTTTTTCCAGAAATCCTTTTTAAAGTTATAGAAATGTTCCTTGTGATCCCCTGAGTACACTGAGCTTTGTGGTTTTGAAAATGATTGAGAAATGAAGTTGTATGGTTGTTCTTAAATTTCTGCCATTTTTATGTTTTGATTCGAATCTTGTTTGTGAGTAAAAATAAATCTTGTTTGAGGTTAGATTTAGGTTTAGGGGAGTGAGAGGAACAAATCTGGAGCTTTAGAGCTCCAGAAATGGCCTGGAGAGTGAGATTGAAATTCTCAGGGAAGGGTGTGGCTGGAGAAGATGACCGGAGGTCATTTCCGGCCACCTGAAAGTCATTAATGCTTGATTAGGGTTTAGGGGTGAGTTTGAATCTGGAGCGTAGGATGAAGCTTCCTGTGTGTGAACCAATGGCCCAGATGCTATCATTAAGCCCTAATTATTTTAATTAACCTAATTAACTGAAATTAGCTAGGTTTGAATTGTGTCCCTTGGATTTGGCGCGCAGTCAAACGTTTTAAACCCAGAATGAATCTCAGCTCTCCATCCTGCATACTTTTCCTTTTATTATTTTTTATTTCATTTTTTTTGTTTTATTTTCTACGAATTTTTAAAAATAGAAAAAAGACTTCAAAAATTTTGAAATTTTTCATCCAAGCTTTAATTAATTTTCAGAACCCAAAAATATTTTTATTTTTATTTTTTGCATTAAAAAGTATTTTTAAATCATTTAAATGATTATTTTTAATTAGTTAATGAGAATTAATTAATTAAAAATACATTTAGGTATTTAAAAATCCCAAAAAAATTCAGAGAGCATTTTCAAACATTTATAAACATTTATAAACTCACAACACAAATTTCTTTTTGGTTTTGATCACACTTTGACAATTTTCATTTGAATTAGGGTTCTTAAACTTGAATATATTTAACCCTAACTTCAAAAATCCATAACTTTTGAACCAAAGTGAGTTTGTGAATGGTTCTTTTTTCATTATGTTATGCATGACTTCAAGTTCCTAAAAACATTTTTGTTTCATTTTTATAATGCATTTTCAATTTGTTTGGCATTTCCCTTTAGGATCACCCTAAAAACCCTAGAAACTTAGGAAATTCATAAGTCCCTTAGGGTTTAGCTTCTGACCTTCCCCTTTGGACAATGAACTTGTATAGGTTTATGGTCCCTTTGAGTCCATTTTCAATTTTTTTATCTCATGTTTTAATTCTGTTTTTGAATTATGCATCTCATATGTTCATATAACCCTAATCTTGCATCTCATTTGCATTCATCTTATATAAGCTTGCATACATGAACTTGCCATGACATTTTGTGCATCTACATGACATATAAGACATCTTAGAACAAATTGAAATCATGTTTGATCATTGCATCATCCATTTGCCATGTTTTGCTTTCACTTCATCTCATGTGCATTCATGAACTTTCATGCCTCTTATATGTCCCATTTGCATTCTCATCTCTTGTATGAGCATTCATATCACTTGACATGCTTCCATACCATCTCATAACATCATTTGCATCATGAACATGCTTCTGGCTTTAGTTTTATCTTTGAATTTCATTTCATTTTCATTTCATTTCACTTCCTTTTGCTAACTTTTCAGGTGGTAAGTGTTTGAGAAGTGAATTTGCCTTCACTTCTCACAATCTCTTCTCTTCTCTTTTATGCATTCATTGCTGCATTTTACTTTTGTATTGGAGTGAGCTTGATCATTCATGTTCTCTCCTTACTTTCTTTCTTCAAGCAACTTATCTTCTTAAGTGAAGTAAGTTGTCTTGCTTCTTTCTGCTTCTCCTCCTTCCATCTTTCTTCTTCCTTGGTGGATTTTCCTTGAAGATCTCTTGCAAGCCTCATAAACCCTAGGAGTACCCAAGCATGATCACAATTAGGTTTTGATTAGTCCCCCCGTTAGTTTTACCTTTGTGTCATCTTTGTGTCTTCTCTTCTCATCTCTTAATCAAGGACTAAACCCTAAATGTTTTAAGGCTTTGTGATTAAGATAATGCATGTATCCTTCTATTAGGATGGAGTGCATAACTTTAATCCTAAGTGTTAAACCCTTAATGTGTTTAAAGCCTTTAATCAATCCATCTAATAATCACTAAGACATCAAGCTTGTAACTTGGGCCTTGCATTAGGGTTCTAATTCTTCCTTAATTGGTTAAGAAAGACTAACCCTAGTGTTAATGGACAAGTCCCCCTCAAGTTGTCTTACAAACCATAAAATTCACTTCTTAATCTTACCATTAACTAAAATCCATTTAATAAAGACTTTGTTTTGTCATGAGCTTAATCCCTAATCATGGATTAAGTTGAGGAGCCTTTCTCAGCTTAAATGTTCTCATCTATTATCCTTCTATTAGGATAGTGTAATGGGTCCATTAAATCCTTGATTATGGCTTAAACTCATTACTTAACACCAAAAAAAACTCCAAAAACATCTAAATAAATGCAAGTAGGTTAATGATCTTAATCCTACATCATGGTGATTAAGTGTGAGGTGTTTACCTCATACTTAAGGTATTCTCATTACCCCTAATCAGAGGGAAGATGTGATGAGTTTACTAACCCTTGGTTTAGGCTTAAGCTCATTTTCTTATGACAAACACAAAAAGCAATAAAATATTGAAAACACCAAAAACAAACAATAATCGTCTCCTCCGGGATTCTTTTCTCACCTCATTCACTCACAAACGAGAACTCGCTTCTTCCGTCTAATGCAAGACAGTTTGCACCTGAGCCAGACAGGTCATACACTTGAGCATAGACAAGTAAGCAGTTCACAAGTCAATTTATCTTTCAGTCTCTTTGAGTCAAACTACGGTGTTCTGACTTCCTCACTGCACGAGAGGATACGTAGGAATAACTTAACTGTTATCGAATAAAAGTCTCTGTATATTCCCCCTCCTTCCAGCATTATTCTTTGAGCCTCATAGTCTTGAGCTTTGCACTCTCTCCTTGCACTGACACTTCTTTATCTCACTTCACATTTCTTCAGCACTGACACCTACATTCTTTTCCAGCTTTTGCACACAAAATAGCACTGACACTACCCCTTTTAAACACAAATCTTTTAAGTGTGGATCCCGTCGAGTACGACGGACAATCTGGGTGCTAATACCTTCCCAGGTTGTAACCAACCCCCTTTCTCAGTTTCTCTGGTTCGCGACCGTCTTGTCCATCTTTTCTTAGGTTTATGCAGCATTACCTTTCCTTCGGGATAAAAATGCCTAGCTGGCGACTCTTTTCAGTTCACCCTTGTGTTCTCCCTTTCGCCGACCGTTCGCGTCTGTACCCCTCTTGGCCACGTGTCATCAGGCGGGAGCGACACTAGGGAAGAAGATGGGGTAAAGTGCTTGTCGGAGAAGATGACCGGAGCTTGCTTCGGTCACCTGAAAATGATTAGGGTTCTAATTAGGGTTTATTAGTCAGTTTGAATCTTGGCCATTAGATCTTAGGGTTAGCGCGTTTTTGGATGGACCAGATTAGTTCATTAATGTTAATTCATAATTAATTAAATTAATTAAAATCAATTAGCCAGATTATATCTGGACCTTTAGATCATGCGCGCAGTCAATCCCTCCCCCCTTCAGTTTGAATCTCAACCACTGGATCATTTGACTTTCATTTATTTCATTTTAATTTCATTTTATTGCATTTTCTTTTGTTCAATTTATTTAAAATAGCAAAATTCATCAAAAAAATCTCAAACTTTGCATTTATGTTTTAAATATTTTTCTTAACCTAAAAACATTTTTTATTTTAATTTTTGCATTAAAAAATTATTTTTAAAATATTTAAATGTTTTATTTAATTAATTAATTGATTTTAATTAAGTAAATATACATTTAGGTTTCTAAAAATCACCAAAAATTTCATAAAGCATTCTAATACATTTATAAACATTTTCAAACTCACCATACAAATTTCGTTTTAGGTTTGATCACATTTTCACAATTTTCTTTGAATTAGGGTTCTTAAATTTCACATTTTTAACCCTAACTTGAAATTTTCATTTCTTCCTAACCATGATGAGTTTGAACTTGGTTCTTCTTGAATTATTTCACATATTGCATATAGTTTCTACGTTATTTATCTCACATTTTTATCTTCCATTTTCAGTTTGATTTGCATTTTTCCTTTAGAAGCAACCAAAAACCCTAGTTAACTTAGAAATTTCATAACTTTCACTAGGATTGGCTTCTCACCTTCTCCTTTGGGGTGTGATCTTGTATAGGTTTAGGGTTTGTTTGAGCTCAATTTCAATTTTTTATCATGGTTAATGCTTCTGTTTTGGTCATATGCATCTCATGTTGCATTAAAACCCTAATTTTGCATCTTCATTTGCATTCTTCTTTGCATATCATGAACTTTCCATGCCATTCCATTCTTTTTTATGTCATCTTAGACATCTTAGGACATGTTTGAAACATTGCTTGATCATTGTTGCATCATTTTGACATACTTTTCATCCTTTACATTTCATGAACATCCATGTGTTTTCATGCTTCTAAACATGCTTTCATTGCATCTGATCCTTGTATGATCATTCATATGCATCTTGTATGACTTTACATAATTTCATAACACATTTTCATTCCATAATCACTTCTGACTTTGGTCTTTGCATCCTTATTCATCTCATTTCTTTGTACTTTATGTCTTATGCATTCATACTAACATTTCAGGTACTTTATGTCTTATGCCTCCATGCTTTGAGAGATATAATGGTACCTCTTGTCCATGTACTCACCTGCAGACCTTTCTGGGGAGACTAAAAGCTTATACCATGGATGAAAAGTTGTGGATGTTTTACTTCAAAGACAGTCTGACCGGGGCATCCTGTGAATGGTATTCTCACTTGTCCAGAGCAACAGTCAGAAACTAGAAGGATTTGGCCGAAGCTTTCATACGCCAGTATCAATACAACTTGGACATGGCTCCCAACAGGACTCTCCTAATGGGTATGTCTCAGTCTTCAAGAGAAAGTTTCAGGGAGTATGCCAAAAGATGGAGATAGCTTGTTGCTGTTGTCCAGCCTCCGATGTCTGAGAGAGAAATGGCTGACATGTTTATGAACACCCTGCAAGGAACTTACATTGACAGACTTGCTGCTTTCTCGTCCACCAACTTTGTGGATGTAGTTATAGCTGGAGAGAGAATTGAGAGTCTTTTGAAGATGGGCAAAATTTCAGACAACGGTGCTAGTTCCAGCAATACAAGAAAACCTTTCTCGAGACCTTGCAGGACAGGTGAAACCAACTCAGTGCATATGGGAAGAAGTAGGCCTCAATACATGCCAAGATCAGTGGCTACTGTCACCATTCCAGCTCTAGCACCTCAATAATAGTATCCTCCACAACCACAACACTTCCCACTGCAACAACAATTTCCTCAACAGAGATCTTACAACAATAAAAATCAGCAACAACACCCATTTCAACAGAGGACTTCACAAATCAACAGGGTTATCGATCCCATTCTGATGCCCTATACTGCCTTACTTCCACAATTATTAAAGCTCAACCTGATCGAATTGAGGACTCTGGCCCCACCAGATCCCTAGAATCTTCCAAGAAACTATGATATCAACGCCCGGTGTGCCTTCCACTCCAATGAACCTGGCCATACTACAGAGAAGTGCAGAGCCTTGCATATGAAGGTTCAGGATTCTATTGATTCTAAGGCAATTAACTTTGCACCCCTTCCAAGTGTTACCAAGAATCCTATGCCTAGCCATGGTGGTCCTAGGATAAATTCCATTGAGAAGGATCAACCAGTAAGCATAATTGACAGTGTTGAAAGTATTCAAACACCTCTGGCCGAGGTTAAAGCCCAGCTTTTAAAGTGCCAGGTGTTCCTGGGTTGTGAGGCCCGCTGTGAAGCTTGTAAGGCTTCCATCAACGGTTGTGATGATTTGAAGACAAGTATCAATAATCTTATCAAAGAAGGCACTTTACATATCACTTCAACAGTTCTAGCTCCTACAACATCAACAGTCATCCCTCCTACAACTCCAACACATGTCATTCCATCAAATGTAACAGATATCACTCCTACAACTTCAACAACAATCATTCCAACAGATTCTTCTACAACATCAACAATCATCCCTCTTCAACTTCAACATACATCAGTTCAACATATCCTTCTACAACAACAACAACAACCATCAATGAAGACATTTCCATAGTTACCATTTACTATGATCCGACAACAATCCACGTTCCAGATTCTTTCAAAAACTCACATAAACATCTCCACCAACATCATCAACTTTCATCACCTGCACCATCTCCGGTCAGACCTCCTATCATAATTTATTATGAACCTCAGACAGTCTCAACTCCTTCATCCGCAGCAATCAGTCCGGTTACTATCACAGTACCTGGACCAGTTTCATATGATAGCAGCAGTGTCGTGCCTTGGCACTATGGCTCGGATTTATATTGCGACGGAAAGAAAGTCACTCTCGATACTTCTACACCACAAATTGATAATGTGGGGGGAGGTGGAGGTTTCACTCGAAGCGGACGTCTCTTTGCCTCACAATTCCAAAGAACTAATGCTGAAGTAGAAGCTCCTGCCAAGGCTAAGGGCAAGAATGTGGTGCCTGAAGAACCTATTACCAAGGAAACTCAGAAGACATCCTTTGACCAGGATGTAGACGAGTTAATAAGAATAATCAAGAAGAGTGACTACAAGGTTGTGGACTAGCTCCATCAGACACCCTCCAAAATCTCTATTCTATCACTTCTAATGTATCCTGAAGCCCACAGGAATGCACTTCTCAAAGTCCTGCACGCAGCTTACGTGCCAGAAGAGATTACAATTAATCATCTAGAAACGGTGGTTTCAAATGTCATTACTAGTCATGGACTAGGGTTCACCGATGCTGGTCTAACTATGGAGGGTCGTAACCATAATAAGGCTTTGCATATCACCTTGGAGTGTAAAGGTGTTGTTCTCTCTCATGTCTTGGTTGACACTGGGTCCTCACTCAATGTTCTTCCAAAGAAATCCTTGGTCAAGATGGAATATGATGGCCTTGCACTGCGTCCGAGTAACTTGGTGGTGAGAGCCTTTGACGGTTCTAAAAGATCAGGTCTTGGGGAAATTGAGCTGCCTATGGTGATTGGCCCACAGATCTTCAAAACTATCTTCTACGTGATGGACATTCAGCCTGCCTATAGCTGTTTGTTGGGTCGGCCATGGATTCATGTCGTTGGCGCTGTAACGTCGACCCTTCACCAGAAGTTAAAATACGAATGGGAGGGCCAAGTTATCACAATTCGTGGGGAGGAGGATATCTTCGTTAGTCATCTAGCTACTTACAAGTATATTGAGATGGACTGAGAGATCCATGAGACAATGAGCCATGGGTTTGAGGCCTTCAATGTCAATGAAGCAACAGCTGAAGTGTCTGGTGCTTCGTTCTCCTATTATAAGTAAGCTCGGAAGGTTGTTGAAGACGGGAATGCCCAGGGCAGGGGCAAGCTGCTGCAAGTTCAGGTCAAGGAAGACAAATTCGGGTTGGGTTACAAACCATCCCGACAGGTCCAAGAGGAGGCTGCTAAAGCTCCCAAGTTTATCAGTGGGGATATGTTGACCCCAGATGCAATCAACAATGTGGAAGACGAGGCTGAAAGTGACTTTAACCTGGAAAGCTGGATTCATCCAAGAGTCCCAGGCCAGCAAGTCCTCAACTGGTCTTCCCAGGAAATAATAAGGATTACTTCTGCAGAGTAATTATTATTTCCTATTTAAGCATGCATCAAGTCCTGCATCTTGCCCAAGGTGTCAGGACTCATTTTGTAATAGGGACATATTTGTATTTTGTGCAAATGAATGATTAATGAATAAATGGACATCTTTTGCAAACAATCTTTTCGCTCACTGTTTTTCATTTTTGTTATTTCTGCACAAAACAATAAATGGCAATGTTTTTCAATAATAACTCCATTCACACTTTTTCTAAATAAAATAAAATCAATCACTAAAATGAACAAATCTCAACCCTTACAGAGATAGCATTCCAGATTGCACCGACAACAACACTGCTATGACTTCGTATGACTTCAACAATCCAATTAATCAAGCAGATGAAGGGGTTGATAAAGACTTTGATTTGCCTGAAGAGTTGGCTAGGTTGTTGAGGCAATAGGAAAAAGTGATTCCTCCTCATCAGGAGGAAGTTGAAACTGTCAATATTGGTACCGAGGAAGATGTGAAAGAGGTGAAGATCGGGGCCAGTCTGCAAGCTCCAGTAAAAGAACAGCACATCAGTATGTTTCGGGAATATGTTGACGTCTTTGCTTGGTCCTACCAAGATATGCCAGGTATGGATACGGATATTGTCATGCACAAGCTACCATTGAAAGAAGATTGCCCGCCAGTTAAACAGAAGCTACGTCGTACTCGCCCAGATATGGCCATGAAAATTAAAGAAGAAGTACAAAAGAAGTGGGACGCCGATTTTCTTGTTGTAACTAGTTACCCGCCATGGGTTGCTAACATTGAACCCGTACCTAAGAAGGATGGCAAGGTGCGTATGTGTGTAGATTACCGGGATCAGAACAGAGCCATCCCGAAGGATGATTTCCCATTACCTCACATTGATGTATTGGTGGATAACACAACTCAGTTCTCGGTGTTTTCCTTCATGGAAGGATTTTCTGGATACAATCAGATTAAGATGTCACCTGAAGACATGGAGAAGATAACTTTCATCACACCCTGGGGCACGTTTTATTACAAGGTAATGTCGTTTGGTCTGAAGAATGCCGATGCAACTTATCAATGGGCCATGGTAACATTATTCCACGATATGATCCACAAAGAAATCGAGTGTTATGTGGATGATATGATTGCCAAGTCCCAAGCAGAGGAAGAGCATTTGGTAAATCTCTTGAAGCTATTCAAGTGTCTGAGAAAGTATCAGTTGAAGTTGAATCCCAACAAATGCACATTCGGGGTGCGTTCCGGTAACCTGCTGGGTTTTATTGTAAGTGAAAAAGGAATTGAGGTTGATCCCGACAAAGTCAAAGCTATTCAGGAGATGCCTGCACCAAATACTGAGAAAGAAGTTCGAGGGTTCTTAGGTAGATTGAACTACATTTCGAGGTTCATATCTCATCTCACTACAACCTGAGAACCCTTGTTCAAGCTGTTAAGAAAAGAACAAACATTCAGGTGGAACGATGATTGTCAGAGAGCTTTTGACAAGATCAAAGAATATCTGCAAGAACTTCCAATTCTCACGCCTCCAATCGAAGGAAGACCTCTAATCATGTATTTGACAGTATTAGAAGAGTCAATGGGGTGTGTGTTGGGCCAACATGAAGAGTCTGGTCGAAAAGAGTATGCAATATACTACCTAAGCAAAAAGTTTACCGACTGTGAACAAAGTTTTTCACTGCTCGAGAAAACTTGTTGTGCTTTAGCATGGGCTGCTCGCCGACTAAGACAATATATGTTGACTCATACTACCATGTTGATCTCAAAGATGGATCCAGTCAAGTACATATTTGAGAAGCCAACACTTACCGGAAGGGTTGCAAGATGGAAAATGATTCTAACAGAGTATGATATTCAGTACACCTCTCAGAAGGCCATCAAGGGCGGTGTATTGTCTGAATATTTGGCAGAGCAACCCATTGATGACTACCAACCTATGAGATTTGATTTCCCTGATAAAGACATCATGTTCTTAAAGTCAAAAGATTGTGAAGAGCATATTCACACTAAAGGGCATGATCCAGAAGAAGCATGGACTATGATGTTTGACTGGGCTGTTAATTGCAATGGTCGTGGGGTTGGTGCAGTACTTATCACACCTAAAGGAGTTCATATTCCTTTCTCAACAAAGCTCACCTTTGCTTGCACTAACAATGAAGCAGAATATGATGCTTTTATCATGGTCTTGAGGAAGCCATTGACCTCAGGATCAAAACCTTGAATGTATTCGGAGATTTAGCTTTGGTAATCAACCAGACCAATGGCAAGTGGTACACTCATCAGGAGCATCTGATTCCCTACTGTGACTATACGAGGAGGTTGTTGACCTTCTTCACAACAGTTAAGCTTGAATACATTCCTCGAGATGAGAATCAGTTTGCAGACGCTTTGGCTACCATTTCATCCATGATCAAAGTACAAGCTTCCAATTATGTACCTCAGATTTTGGTATCCAAACTGGACATACCGGCATATGTATTCTCTGTGGACACTATCACTGATAACAAGCCTTGGTACCATGACATCTAATGCTTCTTGGAAACTCAGACATACCCACCTGGGGCATCGTCGAATGATAGGAAGACATTAAGAAGGCTAGCCAGCAGTTTTTTCCTCAATACTGATGGCTCTTTGTACAAACGAAACTTCGACATGGTCTTGCTCAGATGTGTTGACAAGAAGGAAGCAGATCTACTGATGCACGAAGTTCATGAAGGTTCTTTCGGTACCCATTCCGGAGGACATGCAATGGCAAAGAAGTTATTAAGATCAGGTTACTACTGGATCACAATGGATGCAGACTGTTGTGCATATGCCAGAAAATGCCACAAATGCCAAATCTACGCAGATAAAGTGCATGTAATGTCTTCACCTTGGCCCTTTGCCATGTGGGGCATTGATATGATTGGAAAGATTGAACCGACTGCTTCAAATGGTCACAGATTCATCCTGGTAGCCATTGATTACTTCACCAAATGTGTTGAAGCAGCTTCGTATGCAAACGTCACCAGACAAGTGGTAGCTAGATTTATGAAAAGGGATATCATCTGTCGATATGGAGTTACCGAGCGAATCATTACTGATAATGGTTCCAATTTGAACAACAAGATGATGGCAGAACTTTGTCGGGACTTCAAAATTCAACATCACAACTCTTCTCCTTACATACCAAAGATGAATGGCGTTGTTGAGGCCGCTAACAAGAATATCAAGAAAATTTTGCAGAAGATGGTAGTCACCTACAAAGACTGGCATGAGATGCTACCATTTTCCTTGCATGGGTACCGAACCTCTATCAGAACATCTACTGGGGCAACACCTTATCAGCTTGTATATGGTATGGAAGTTATCCTACCTGTTGAAGTTGAACTACCCTCCTTACGGCTAATGATGGATGTGAAACTGGATGAAGCGGAATGGGTTCAGATTTGATACAATCAACTGAATCTGATTGAAGAGAAAAGATTAGTAGTTATTTGTCATGGGCAGTTGTATCAAAAACGAATGAAGAAGGCCTTCAATCAGAAAGTCAGACCTCGGGAATACCAAGTGGAAGAGCTTGTTATCAAAAGACTTCTTCCTCCTCATACAGACCACAGGGGAAAATGGACGTCAAACTATGAAGGCCCATTCATAGTAAAGAAAGTTTTCTCTGGTAGGACACTGATGCTCACTACTATGGATGGCGAGGATTTCTTATCTCCTGTGAATTCAGATGCAGTTAAAAAATACTTCGCATAAAAGACCCGCTGGACATAAAAATAGAATGTGAGTCCAGGCAAAAATAGGGCATCCCGGCGAGTCAAAAACAGAATAAAAGACTCGGGCAAAAATAAGGGAAAAATTAAAAAAAATATATATACACCCGCTGAAATGAAAAGCCACATTGGACAGCTCAGGAAAAAATGGGTATCCCGGTGGATTGAAAACCCGAAAGGGCGATCCACGCAAAATTAGGGAATAAGCGAACAACTGCATTCTGAATTCGTTTGTATCGCTCACAACATGGCAAGCTTCGAAAGGACAAAGCGTCGGTCAGAATCAACTTTCTTCAGAAAGCAAGATAAGAAGAACGTCAAGGTCATACGGGTCATAGCAAAGGAAGCTCACTGGAGCATCATCTTCAACATTGCCAACACTTTTTATTTTCTCAATTTGCAGCAATCTCCTCAATTCAGGGGATTCGCTTCTTTGACTGTACTTGCCTATTCAGGGCACATAAATCAATAAAATCAGAATATTCAGTCACACTTTCTTTTGTACATTTTTGTTTCATTTGCAAAATGTCCAAAGTTCATAATACAACACTTGCATAAAGCATATGAGCCATTTTAATAAGTGCTTGCAGGAAATATGTTACTCTCAGGTAAATCTAACTCCTATGACGAAATCTGGTTGAGGATACCTTGGGACACTTGTGTGTTTCCTTTGTCTTAACAGGTTGCAGGTACTCAAGGCAGACCATTTTACAGCATGGGACATATCAAGTATTATTCCCCAGCCAAGCCAACAATTACATCATCAGCAGCGTATTACTTCCCAGAAGTTATCTCCTCCCCAAGCAGGATCTCCCGAGCAATGTCTGACGGCTTTTTCCCCAGCAAAGTTGTCAGGAACTTTCTATTCCCCATCAGAGTTGCCAGGATTCTCTCATCCTTAGCAGAGTCGGTGGATTTGCTTCCCCACAGAGTTGCCATTCTCTCCCCAGTAGAGAAATACATGAAATACTTCCCCAGCGGAGTTGCTGAAACTTCCTCATCCCCAGCGGAGTTCTCCCTCCGGACAGATAAACCAGATATCTTTATCCCCGCAGGATCCGGATTTCGGATCGGGTTTCTCATTTGCATAATCATAGCATCCACATCATATTCACCAAAATAAGCGTAGCATTTCATCTAAAATGGAGCATTATGGCAAAAATCAAACATTTGCATGATCATAAGCCGGGTTCGAGCCAATCACCTGCAAATATCAATATCACTTCACCAGCCATATATAAAACTCATATCCCCTGCAGATAAAAGACAATACATCCCTTTTGCACTCTCAGACACAGATGCATGTTCATATTTATACATGCTCTTTTCGAAACTCGTCTGTGTCATCTTTCCCCAGTAAAGTCGCCACAATACCTTCTGCATTCTCAATACAGATATTTGTTCATACTTGTACATATTCTTTGTTGACACTCGCCCGTGTCATATTTCCCCAGCAAGTTAAAACACTCGTCCGCGTCCCTTGCTCAATCTTTCGACACTCGTCCGTGTCTTGCACATACTTCACCAGCTGATCATACTTGTACGTACTTATACAGAAGTTCTTGACACTCGTCCGTATCTTGTATATATCATCTCCTCAGCGGATTCAACACTCGTCCGTGTTATTTGCTTAACCGATTGATACTCGTCCATATCATCATCCTTAAAACACGTGTCAGCATTTGCTTCCATCGATACTCGTCTGTATCGTAGTCCTAAGGATGCTCGTCCGCATCTTTAGTCTATACACACTGTCAAAGACATATACCTTTTATTTTAAAGCGTAAGCACTCATCCATGTTTACACCCCCACAGAAACAAAACAACCTTTTCTATCCGGAATTCGTCCTATGTCGTGATATCTTTCGGCAGTCGTCCCCTGCCAAGTGATCGTGCTTCACCTTTGGATGACCGTCCCTCATCCTTTCTCCAGTGGAATCCCCATTGTTGGAACTTTCTATCTGGCATTCATCCTATGTCGAGATAAAGAGCAGTTGTCCCCTGCTAGGTGATCGTCCTTCACCTTGTGATGACCGTCCCTCATCATTTATCTGATGGTCGTCCCCATCGTTGATCTTGTTATCCGGCATTCGTCCTATGTTGCAATAATCCCCAAGAGAAGTCGTACCCTGCTAGGTGATCTTCCTTCACCTCTTGATGGTTTTCATTCATCATGCTTATTCGATGGTTGTCCCCATCGTTGATATTTTCTATCCGGAATTTGTTTTATGTCGTGATAAATAGCAGGCCTTCCCCTGCTAGGTGATCTTCCTTCACCTTTGATGACCGTCCCTCATCAAATATTTCATTTATTCTTTAAACCCGATGGTCGTCCCCGTCGTGGTCCCTTTTCCTTTTCCTGATGATTGTCCTTCATCAGTTTTACCCGATGGTCGTCCCAATCATTGTTTACTTTACCATTCAACCTGATGGCCTTCCTCATCAATGTTTCCCTCATTCCTTTGATCCCCATAGGATTTTATTCCTTTACCCGATGGCTGTCCCCGTCGCGGTTTCTTTATTTTCCAGCATGATGGTCGTCCTCGTCATTGCTTTACTTACCGTTTTACCACCAAAAGTCGTCCTCTGCTCGATGGTCGTCCTCCATCGCTTTCACTTGATACACATACTATACTATCCTTTACAATTTATATCCCTTTTCTTCTTCTCCCCAGTGAGTGCAAATTTTGGACTGTCTTTTGTATTCAACCACAAGTTATCTTGTTTGTCTGTTAAGCCAGGCGCTTACATCCTGCACAGCTAACTCATGCTTGAATAGGGGCAGCTGTAAACACCCCAAATTTGCCCTCACTTTTTCACACCATGGCTTGTGATCTTTCATTTTTGCATTAGCATAAGCATATCATATCCCATTGCAAAGTTCATTTCATCTGCATCTAGGGTTTGTGATCTGAGCAATCCAAGAAGTGATATGTGCCATCTCAAAGGTCTTGAAGCATGCCAAGAGGGTTCATGAGTGTTCCATGATCATAATATGCTCCCCAAAGTTCATAAAAGTTAAGGGATCACAAAAAATGCCAAAGGCATGGAGGCAGACTGAAGATTTCCTGCAAAGGCATAAGGATCATGTGTATCAAGTTTGATGAAGAAATTCACTGTGGAAGTCATCTGATCATTGGGTAGCTTCTTGAGCAAGTAAAGTCAAAATCAGGGCATCTGAGGCCTCCATCAAGGGTACCAAAGGGTCACATTCATCATTTTGAGGTTCTATGATCTTTATTTGATCTTATAAGTGGTTAGAAGTTCACAAAGTTGAATTATTTTGAGCCAAATGCAAACTTGCTATTTTTGGAAAGGACTTGTAATGGAAACTTTCCATTTTGGGAAAGATATTCAACTTATTCTTTCATGACCAAAAATGCTTCAAATGAAAAATTCTTGGACATGAAAGTTGTAGATTATGTCTTTCTATTTTCAAAAAGTACAAGAACATGTCTTAATTCATCCTAAGCTCAAGATATGGCCTTTCAAAGTTGGCAAAAATCCTATAATTTTCAAGTGTGCACCAAAGAGGGAATTTTGAAAATTCACTTGCCAAGCCATTTCATGACCTCTAATGAACTTCTAAACATCATACCAACATAATGCAACACATTTGGACCAGAATTGAGCCTTGGATCACAAGAAACCATGCCTCATTTTCACAAAATGTTCAAAGAGGGGAAAATGCATAAAGCTTGCAAAACCTATGATATCTCTTCGTCCAAGTGATCCAGCTGCACAAATTCAATCCTAGGGCTTTCCACAAACTCAGCTGAGGCCAAGACACCCCTTGAAACAGCTCTGAACCATGCCCATACCTCAAGTACACATTGTTGACATTTTTGCAACTTGGCCCATACCAATCTAACTGAGCCACAACAACTCTCTGGACCAATCAAGACCTCTTATGCAAACCCTAGGGAGCTCATTTCATAACACACACAAGCCTGAAACATCACACAACTCAGATTGCTCAAAAATCTCCCAAACCTTCAAGCTTTCGAAACTCACTCCTCAGCCACTCAAACTCAAAACTTTCACCACCAATCATCTCAACACATCATAAGGATCATTTCCCACCCCTTGCCATGGCCCGAAACAAGCCCAAACACAAACATGATTTCTGCTTATTCAGAACTGAAACTCATAAACCAAACCATACAAACTTGTTTCAAGCCTTTCAGAAGCACAAGGGGGAACATTGGAGTTGTTTTGCACCAAGGAGAGGTCCAGAAAGCTCAGATTGAGAAAGCTTCATCTCAGGTATCATCCAGAACAATTTTTTCAGAACTTGTTTTTTAAGTTACAAATTAATTCTACATGATGTTCTAATCATTGTGATATGTTTACTTTTGAAAATGGTTGAGTATTAAGCATGTATTGATCTTCTGAAAGTTTGCCCGTGAAACATGTTCTTGCTTGATTCTCTTGTTTGATGCAAAATAAATGTTGTTTGAGGCTGGATTCTTGCTTAGGGATGTTAGAGGATTGATTCTGGAGCTTTAGAGGGTTTGGGGTAGCCTAGGGAAGAAGATGGGGTGAAGTGCTTGTCGGAGAAGATGACCGGAGCTTGCTCCGGTCACCTGAAAATGATTAGGGTTCTAATTAGGGTTTATTAGTCAGTTTGAATCTTGGCCATTAGATCTTAGGGTTAGCGCTTTTTTGGATGGACCAGATTAGTTCATTAATGTTAATTCATAATTAATTAAATTAATTAAAATCAATTAGACAGATTAGATCTGGACCCTTAGATCACGCGCGCAGTCAACCCTTCCCCCTCAGTTTGAATCTCAACCGCTGGATCATTTGACTTTCATTTATTTAATTTTATTTTATTGCATTTTCTTTTGTTCAATTTATTTAAAATAGCAAAAATCCTCAAAAAAATCTCAAACTTTGCATTTCTGTTTCAAATATTTTTCTTAACCTAAAGAAACTTTTTATTTTAATTTTTGCGTTAAAAAAGTATTTTTAAAATATTTAAATGTTTTATTTAATTAATTAATTAAATATACATTTAGGTTTCTAAAAATCACCAAAAAATTCATGAAGCATTCCAATACATTTTCAAACTTACCATAAAAATTTCTTTTTTAGGTTTGATCACATTTTCACAATTTTCTTTGAATTAGGGTTCTTAAATTTCACATTTTTTACCCTAACTTGAAAAATCCATTTCAGCCTAACCATGATGAGTTTGAACTTGGTTCTTCTTGCATTGTTTAACATATTGCATATAGCTTCTAGGTTATTTATCTCACATTTTTATATTGCATTTTCAATTTGATTTGCATTTTTCCTTTAGAAGCACCCAAAAACCCTAGTTAACTTAGAAATTTCATAACTTTCACTAGGATTGGCTTCTCACCTTCTCCTTTGGGGTGTGATCTTGTATAGGTTTAGGGTTTATTTGAGCTCAATTTCAATTTTTTATCATGGTGAATGCTTCTGTTTTGGTCATATGCATCTCATGTTGCCTTAAAACCCTAATTTTGCATCTTCATTTGCATTCTTCTTTGCATATCATGAACTTATGAACTTGCCATGCCATTCTATTCTTTTGTATGTCATATTAGACATCTTAGTACATGTTTGAAACATTTCTTGATCATTGTTGCATCATTTTGACATACTTTGCATCCATTACATTTCATGAACATCCATGTGTTTTCATGCTTCTAAACATACTTCCATTGCATCTCATCCCGGTATGATCATTCATATGCATCTTGTATGACTTTGCATCATTTCATAACACATTTTCATTTCATAATCACTTCTGACTTTGGTCTTTGCATCCTTATTCATCTCATTTCTTTGTACTTTATGTCTTATGCATTCATACTAAAATTTCATGTACTTTTGGTAAGTTATCTGGGAGGTGGATTTGCCTTCACCTCCCACCTTTTCTTTCCTATCATTTTCATATTTATTTTTCTTTGAAGTGAACTTGTTTCACTTATGTCTGTCTTGCTCCTTTCATTTCTACTAAGTTATTCATCTTCTTCAGGAAGTAAGTAACTTATTCTTCTTTCTTCTTCTCTTCTCATCTACTTCTTCCATGGTGGCCTTCCTGAAGATCTTTTCTCTTAAGCCTCACAAACCATAGGATATCCAAGCATGATAACTTTTAGGGTTTTATATAATCCCCCCTATCTTCTTACCTTTGAGTCTCCTTGAGTCTCTTTTCTCATATCTTAATCAGAGGCTAAACTCTTAAAGCTTTAGGACTTTGGAATTAGGGTTATGCCTGCATCCTTATCTTAGGATGGAGTGTATAACTTTAATCCTTAGTATTAAACCCTTAATTTGTTTACACTTCTTAATCAAAACACATTAATAATCACTAAGACTTTATCTTGTAACTTGGGCCTTACATTAGGGTTCTATCTCTTCCTTATGGTTAAGCGGGACTAACCCTAGTGTTTAATGGACAAGTCCCCCTCAAGTTGTCTTACCAACCATAAAATCCACTTCTTAATCTCATCCTTTAATTAAAATCCATTTAATAAAGGCTTGTTATATAATGAATTTAATCCCTAACCATGGTTTAATTTGAGGTATCTTCCTCAGCTTAAGTGTTCTCATCTATCATCCTTCTATTAGGATGGTGTAATGAGTTCACTAATCTGTGATTAGAGATTAAACTCATTACTTAACACTAAACAAAAACCCAAAAACATCTAAATAATCACAAGTAGGTTAATGATCTTAATCCTACATCATCATGGTAATTAAGTTGAGATGCTTATCTCATACTTAAGTAGGCTCATTATCCCTAATCAGGGAGGATATAATGAGTTTGCAAAACCCTTGATTTAGGATTAAGCTCATAATCCTATGCAAAACACCAAAAAAAAATAAAAAATTGAAAACACAAAAACAAACAATAATCGTCTCCTCTGGGATTCTTTTCTCATCACACTCATTCACAAACGAGAACTCGCTTCTTCCGTCTAATGCAAGACAGTTAGCACTCGAGCCAGACGAGTCATACACTTGAGTATAGACAAGCAGGTAGTTCACAGTCAATTTATTTTCAGTCTCTTTGAGTCGAACTACGGTGTTCTGACTTCCTCATTGTACGAGAGGATACGTAGGCATAACTTAATAGTTATCGAACAAAAGTCTCTGTGTCTTCCCCCTCTTTCAGCCTTCTTTTCTAAGCCTCGGTTCCTGAGCAATTCACACCTTTTGCACTGACACATGTACTTTCTTTCCCTAGCTTTTGCACACAGATAGCACATAGACTTACCCCTTTTAAACACAATCTTGTAAGCGTGGATCCCGTCGAGTACGACGGACGATCTGGGTGCTAATACCTTCCCAGGTCGTAACTAACCCCCTTTCTCAATTTCTTTGGTTCACAATCGTCTTATCCATCTCTTTCCAGGTTTATACAGCATTTCCTTTCCTTCGGGATAAAAATGCCTAGTTGACGACTCTATTCAATTCAACCTCTTTCTCTTTCGCCGACCGTTCGCATCTGCACCGTGGGACTTAATGTCTTTTCCAGGGAGTGACACTAACCTACTTCCTTTATTAGATCTTTTTGTTGTTTTAGAATGAAGAAGTGTTTTGGGTTTTATTTGTGATACAACCTCATGCTAAAGACTTATTCATCATGCTAGATAACTTATAACGCATTCCAAGATGGAATGTTTACAAGCACCCCATAGCATAAGGCTTTTGGCATATGAAGATATATCAACCTTTATTAGATATTTTTGAAGTTACTTTGAGATGAGAAAAGAGGACTCAAAGAAGAGAAAGGAAAAATCTATGAGGAAACTAAGACTCACCCTAATTAATGTTCCTGGACAGAATTACATTTCCATACCTCAAAGACACTTCCACTACATCCCTCATCACGCCTGATCATAATAAAACATTTCCATGTGTACTATTCTTACGAAGTCCCAACTAACTCAAGGTTTCTGTTGACACGACATCCCAACTCATAACAAAAGTAATACCACCTAGTGAATTCCATATCACTCGTGATTTTTCACAAATCAAAACACAATTTATTCCAACCACAATTGTGAATTCCCAAACAATTCACCGATCATCATGCAACTTCATGACATCATCCTCTTCTTATCAAAAATACCTAGGTTTTCCTAGATGACACCCTTCCTTCCATAATTCCTTTTACTGGTAAATCTCCTGACGACTCCTTTTAGTATCAGGGACCGATCAATGAAGAGTTCTATTTCTCTCTATAACAACACATCCGATATATTCTTCAAAAACATATCAGTATCTAACGAACCATTGGCAGTTCATCATTGTTACCTTACTTCCAATCAACACCATCTTCGCAACTAAGACGAACATCGGCGTATTCCCCCAAAACTTCTCCCTACTTACTCAGCAGGCACAAACTTCGATCTCTCAATTCATCAAATTCAAGTTCACTCTATACTCACTAACGAGTAACCAATATTAATATCTGATCAACATACAAAACCTCAAATCCATCTAATTTCAAGATACAGGAATCCACATCAATTCTCCCTAGACAATTTAATAAACACCTGGCGTAACTCTGAACAATCCACTGAACATACTATCTCAGTTGAAAAATAAGTCTATTTCATCCAACACGATTCCGTCTACTATTAACAAGGTATTAAGGGTGATCAGTTCCTCAATTTGTCCATAGATAGTCGACAATCATGACGGGGCATAAACCATATCTCCTAACTCCGATAGCGTTCCTTGCATCTCGCGATCTAAGATGCTTCACGAACAAATCCTTAGTTAACACTAGCCTCATCAACCTTTGCACCTCTGCAATTCCAATACAAAACTAGCCAACATTTTACAACCCAACACTCCATAGAAGCAATAGCTTCTCCTCCACTTGTTTCCAACCAACACCTGCAGACAAACAGTTAGAAACAAGCAAGTACCGACAGTGTGTCACATACATATTGCATACTCAAGAATATACGACACACGACAACCTGGCTGGATGGACCGACCTTCTCTGATACCAATTGTAACACCCCACTTTTCCCAATTAAAAAAATAATAATTTAATAAATAAAATCAGAGTTTAAACAAAGTGGAATGCCACATCTACAATATTAACCAACAAAAACTCCTTCATTAAAACAACGGAAAAATATTATTTTTTTCATCTCACAACAATTTTCCAAACATCAAAAATAATCAACAACATCTCTTAATGTATAAGGTTTTCAACAAAATTATGATACGTAACAAATAATGAGGATAAGTAAACATCAAAATTCCCCGAGTCCCATGTTACGTATCAGAGCGACTACTAAGAATCAATCCATCAACTTGTACTCCAAGCATACTCAAGCACCTGAATTATCTGTACTTCCAACGAAACACATACACAATGGAACACTCCATTTCTACCCGACAATAATTTATAAAATCAGAGTAATAAAATTCAACTTAATAAAACAATTAGGATGTCACATTTCAACTTTAAAACACTTTTTCATTTAATCAAGTAATACATCGATACATAACACTTTTGATTCTGATGAAACTATAACAATAACTTTTATTCATTTTTGAAATTAAACAACCTTTACAACTATGCAACGGATTCTCAACGAGGCAACTAAACATGGTATAGCATTTTGTTCAACTTAAACAACTTAGTAACAACATATTACTAATGGAATCAACTTAAAACAACATGAACAACTTAATCAACTTGAACAACATAGAAACTTCCTCAACTTAAGCAACACAAACAACTTCATCAACTTCAATAAACATAAGCAACATAAATAATGCAACACAATATGCGACTCGACTATGCATATGCATGTGGTACCATCAGAGTAAAATTACCAACTTAAAATATACCAGGTTATCGAGGTATCTACAAGGCATAAGCCTTCAACTTAATAATTTTACCAATCCAGGCCAACATGGTGAGCATCCGCTCCAACTTAGGAAACGCAATGTATGCCATGATCACAATGACACAACATGTAACAACAACCAACTCAGAACAATATTCAACAAAACAACATAGCAACTTTAATTCAACACGATTCAACTTTGGTCATAGTCCTACAACTTATATACATCAACGTTGATCATACAACCTATAACTTTAATATCAACATTGATCATTCGACCTACAACTTAAATATTGCCCATAAACCGGGACAAAATAACATATTCAACATACACAAAATCCACATATTCAACAAAATATACCGACTAAAATCACCTACTAATTATTACGAACTACCTCGACAATTTTCGTTAATTTTTGGATAACTAATTTGACCGCTTACTTTCACCCGGTCGACTAGATCGGTACTGTTTTACACTCCTTTATCGCTACCGATAAATCCCACTGAATCTGTTAAATTCCAACTTACTAATACACTCACCTACTACTAAAATTTTCTTTCTGTTATAAATATTCCATTATGATACAATGTACTGGTAATTGCTAGTTTTGGTTTTTTTGTTAAACTCTCACTACTGCTATTACTGTATTAATTTTACTCGTCTTTTGCATCACACATAGAACAATTAATTAATTAATCTACTCATACCACACTTAATTTAATTAACTAATAACTAAGTAATATGACCACTTAATAAGTTATTCATTAATTAAGTCCTTAATTACACTCAGGAACTAAACTCATGTGGTCCCCACTTCATACAATGTGGCTTGCGCCACTTTTCACATGGCTCTCATCATATAAATGGTTGCTCTCATCATATTTCATCTAATAAAATTACTTATTTTATGTAATTTAATAAAAGTACTCCAATTGTCATACTCCCTAATAATTCATGAAAATGTTAATATAATTAAACGACAAAACATGTGGCCCCCACACCAAAAAGGTGTGGCTGGCGACACCCCTCCCCCAATAAACTCATGTCTTGCACCTTGTTAACCAACCCAGGGTTGTGGCTTGCACCACCCTTAACCCATGACGTGGCCTGCGCCACTTTATTCCATTTCCTTCAAAATTTGGGTGGCCTACGCCACCTTCTGCAACGCAGTGCAGGGGTTTCGTCCCCAAAATTCAGTTTCCAAAAATCCGATCAACCCACAACAAAATTTATGCATCCAATTACAAGAATTAAAACACAACAAACAATTATTTCACAACAATCGGAACAACACAAATCAACACCACAGTAGAAAATTACATAACCCGAATCCCACATATTAATCATCGTATTCCCGGTTATAAAATTCGAACCCCACCCTTACCGTAAATTGATTGCCACTCAAATTTACGATCGGTTTTTCCCATAATTGGCTCTGACGAAAATTCTCCCTCGTAACCACTTTCTCACACTAAGTTCCTATGTCTCAACTTCTACTGTAATCAGAACCTAGTTTCCATTTCTTTTTATTCTTTTATTATAACTATTATTATAATTATAATCTCAATTGGGCTTACTAATCAGTACCTCCACAATTACTACTACTAACACAACAACTAAGCCCACTTAAATAAAACACTCTCTTATAATTCCATAATATTATATCTAATATTAATTATCCCGA
This sequence comes from Lathyrus aphaca, assembly GCA_963966055.1. NCBI lineage: Eukaryota > Viridiplantae > Streptophyta > Magnoliopsida > Fabales > Fabaceae > Lathyrus > Lathyrus aphaca. Next base: position 122,531,864 of record OZ014523.1, on the reverse strand, counting down.
CTAAATCGACCAATTAGCGACTATCGAATAAATTGTCCAAACAACCCAGTCAACATATTCTCTCAAACAACAAATTCAACAATAAACGAAAAATACTCAATATCATTTTCCACAACTAAAATTAATTGGATTAATTAATCCAACTCAAACCAACATAGCAACATCAACATAACATTCTGATATTTCGAAGATTAACATAAATCATCATAAACGACACAAACCAATGTAAATCAACATAAATACACAAATCAACTCAAATCAACACAACATAATACAAGTATATTTAATTAAATAATTAATTAAATAAACGGGCGTTACAACTCTCCCCCACTTAGAATATTTTCGTCCTCGAAAATTTATCTGATTCAACTACTTCAACTACTTATTCCATCCGACTAATCAACTCTCATCCCCGAAAGGAAACCCCGCGTAGAATACAAACAACAATCCATAACCTCAACGGCGACAACAACATGAATACTACTCAAGTAATACACTTGACAACTAACATCACAACGCAAAGAGTAACCAACTTAAGAATTCACCGGTTTAAGAACTAGAACACAACAACATAGGAACACACAACTTAAACAAGACATGAACACAACCAACTACCAACATCGTTGTTATTCACATATGAACAACTACATTATACCACGTGTTCGCTGCGCACTCTGATTACTTGCAAAGTATCAAGTCTACCGAGTTTAACTCCAACTTCCAATCACCAAACCGACATAACAATGATTTTCGACTTAATTCTTTGGAATTTCATTCCAACGGGTATTCTACAGTCTCGTAGTTACCGAATACTTCAACTTAGATCTGTAGGACAACACTTCTGACATTCAACATAATTACAACGACGACTACTTCCAAATCTTGGATAAGATATACATATACTTCCATAAATTTCCAATTATCATCAATATAAACTATAACTTTACCATTTCCTATTAACATGTTCCTCGAAAATCATCTTAAAGACACAACATCATTACAACAACATATGGTACCTATGTATAATCAACCAGATAAATCATCTTTTCTTTCCAACTAATCCAACAAACTAAATTATCGAATTTTACTCATATTGACACAATTCTTCATAAATTCTTATCCGAATTAACACAATCAAATAACTCATCTTTACCAACCAAAAATTCCACTTTTACAATTCAACTTATAATTTCACTTCTTTTTCTACTTGCAATTCAATTCTCAAATTACCCAGAACTCAACTGCAAATATTGATAACTCAAAATCATATCGATTATTTAATGAGATTTTCGACTATTTAACATGTTTATTTATCTGTTTTGGAAGATATTATGCATAAATCATGTTTGTTTTGCATAAATTCGATCGGACACGTCAGTTGGAGGCAAGAATACAAAAAGGAAGCATTTAAGACAAGGAACAAGGGAAAACAAAAGGAAAATGACAGAAAAATGCATTTATGCAATTTTGCTGTCAAACGACCGTCTCAGCAACCAGACGATCATCTCATTACTTAGACGCCCAACTTGGAGTTGAGTTGGTCGTCTCATCTTCAAGTCACTCATTTCAATTGCAAGACGTTTGTTTCATATTAATAATTCAGTAACGCAAAATCCGTAACAACAAATAACAGAAGTCAATATTCAGAGATTTTTCCGGCCATGCAAAGAATTCTCCTTACCCTAGTTCACTTAGTCCAAGCAACCCGGTCTCAAGCCCAATCGGAGTCCAAGCCTTTTATTCCTCAACATACCCTAACACAGTGCCTATAAATAGAGCTCTATGCCATTTGAGTAGGAGAGCTTCATTTAACGTCCAATTTTTGTCGTTTTTATTCTACAAAGTTCGCCTTTATTTTACCAAACCTTAGTGATAGTTTCCGCCATTAGGAAACTATCACCATTTATATTTTTTCTAGCCACTACATTTTTGTCTTCGTTAAAGTTTAGAAGTTTGGTTGATCAAGGATATTGCAACCAGGTTTCTGATTTTAATGTTATTTTATTTATTTAATATCCCATTTATTTACATTATGTAATTTTTCTCCTTCTACCTTTCTTTATTTAATATGTCAGCTTAAACCGTTAATCGGTATGTAATTGTAGAAACCGGAATGAATTCGATAGAATTAGGCTAAAACCTTAAATTAAGTTATAATCTGGTTTCGATTTCTTGTTTTAATTAACTTTCGTTATGAGAGTAAGAGAGTCTAAAAGATTAGGATTAAGACCAAGGGAGTGTGAGATTCTAGTCAGATAGCTGAAATCGAGCATTAGTTTTATACACAGCGAGAGCGCTTTAAAACTAATTAGAACCTTTAGGTTTCCAAAAAGTATTTCTAGCTTGAATTGACACAGCGAGAACACTCAATTGAACTTAGGATGATAGTATTAGGCAAGACCACGAGAGTGTGAGTCGAGGACTTTTAAACCGAGAGTTTCTACAGAGAGATAACTTAATAAAACTTAACAAGCCAACACTTTATTGAATTCGCGAAGGCGAAATCAATTACATACCGATAATTTATATCATTAATTTAATTAATTCTTAATCCTTTAAAACCAAAAACATCGCTCGCCTTAGCTAAACATAGCAACACCCAACAACACTAGGTTGATTATTGAGTCTCTGTGGGATCAATATATTTTATTACTACACGATATATTGTGCACTTGCAGTTAGTAACCGTTAGACTCAAGAAGGTGCGAACAAATATCCATATTACTCATAAATCAAATCGCGATCTCATGATATCATCCTTAAATTCAACTAATATGCTCATATATGAATCTACATTGACAGAAATAAACAATCCACAAGCACTTGGCTTGACTTCAACCAATTAATCGTACATAATACACTAGTTGGCACAACACATATATCCATTAATTATGATTATGTCTACTATCAATAAGAGATTAAGGGTGATCAGTTCCTCAATTTATCAATAGACAACCGACAACTACAACAGTGGCATAAATCATAATTACCCAACACAATAACGTACTTCAAATTGTGGCCAAAGTTCGTAAGCATAATGCTCCGCCAACTCTCTAAGGCTTACTGTAACACGGTAGGAGAACTGACTTGGTCATTTTTGTTTACAAAAACTATGTTGTGGATAGCAAGAGTCGCCACCGACTTTTATTTTATCCAATAAAGAAAGGCATAAAAGAATAGGAAAGACCTTTGAAAAATATTTGAGTTCGGGGGGTAGGTTATACAAAGGGAAGGTGTTAGCACCCTTTGTATCCATGGTTATCCATGGGCTCTTAACAACTTAGCTCACTTTACTTTGTTTAAAAAATAGTGGTGGTGTATTTAGAAAAATATTTTAAAAGTTTAACTTTGTAATGTTTCTCGTACGAATGTATACAAAGTGTTTACTATTTGAAAATATTTGAAAATGTGAGATGTGGAAAGTATTTTGAAAATTTGTGAGCAAGCACTTAAGAACTACTTACCCTAAATTGTAAGGTCTTTCTTGTTATTTAGTTTCTTTAGGGGTATGATTGTCCTTATTATTAGTTAGTAAGTAGTTTCATCATTGGATTTTAAAGGGACAAGCGTAGGGTCATCGTATGGTCATAGAAGGCAACAGATAAGGGTACCTTACCAATTCGAAGGGACTATCATCATTTTTCCTTAGGGTCATCGAGGGACGAGATCATTTATTCAAAGGCAACTCGAAGGGACAATGATGGACAATGATCTTTATATCATAGGGACTTGATGATTTTATTCGTAGGCAACTTTACTAAGATATCCCTATATTCGATGGACTTGACCATATTGTAAGGCAACAAAGAGGAGAAACCCTAGGGGTGCTGATGGCGATCGTATAACGACCGACTTATGTGTGTGAATGAAGTGTGTTAATTACAGTTATTTATCTTAGATATTAGTGGGATAAGTCCAATTTTATTCGCATACAAGTCTTTTCACACCCTACGTTTACTAACCACGCAGTTTAATATTTGACGGAATTTAAATGCAGGAAATAAACCTAGGCTATTACATTATGGGAGGGGGATACATATTGAAATTGGGGGAGTGCGAAAAATAAAAAAAAAAGTCCTACTTTATTACATCCCGTGAGCAGTTACATAATTGAAAAAGGCGACATAATAAATTTACATAAATCGTGTATCCTATACAATTTTCTAAAATATAATAATAGAATTAAAGAAAAGATTATGACAATAAAATCTGAATTAATAAAGAGATTAACTAATTAATTAAAATTTTATTTAAAATAAATAAATTTAAGTAAAAAATATTAATCATTTTAGGGTTATGTTAAAATGTTAGACAAACTAGGATTAGAAAACAAAAATTAAAAATTAATATTAAGTAAACCCTAATTATTAAGTTAATAACAAATTAATTGCAAAATTAATTGATGAAATAACCTAAAAACTAATTTTTTTATGAAAAATAAATTTATTATTAAAAAAAATGATTGAGTTAATAGGAAAATTTTATGAATTTGTTTAAGAAATTAAAATAGTTAATTGGTTAATTAGTTAGAAAAAAAGAAATAATATTAATAATAATAATAATAATAATAAAACCAAATAAGAAACAAAGAAGAAAAAGATAAAAAAAAAAAACATAAGGGTTAGAGGCCTGGGTCGAACCCAGGACCTCCCCCTCCCAACACACTACTGCTTCCATTGGGCCAAGTGTGCCTGCGTGTAAATAATCAGACAAGAAAAATTATATAATAAAACAAAAATCTGAAAATATTTGAAAATGAAAACTCGCACCCTAAGCTCCTTCTTCTTCCTCATCCGTCCAAGGTTATACCTATGGTTGCTTCGTCCGTAGCAAGAACTTATAGTGACGATTTTTTCGTCACTAAAACATCTGCGTTTTTTTGAAAAACATTCAATACACAGCATAAATTAGTTCCAGGAATATAGATCGATCGTAAATGGTCTCATGATTTCAATAGACTCATCAATTTGTCCTAAAATCTCCTCTAAGTGAAGTTCCAAAATTTGGAGCTTCAAACCCTAGCAATGGCATATCATCGAACTTGCACTAAAGCTCAAATCAAACACTCTAGAAAGCATCTACACATTAATATAAACAATATTAAACAATCAAATCAAGTTCATAATGCATAAATCATGTGAATTGGAAAATCAAGAAATAAGTTAAAAGATGGATTCGATTTGTGCAATTCAGCATGCCTTTGATGATGATAATGATTGGTATGCGTTCTAAAAGTCCTCATGGAAGCTAATGAAACCTTCAAAACCTCTTGATAGTGGTTGAAAGTGGCAAACCAAATTTGGAGTTTTCTTGATTTTTTTGCAATGTGACAAGGGTTCTTTGGCTCAGACTTTTCGTCCCCTAGGCATTTGGATTTGTTCTATGTTTATAGGAGAGTGAATTAGGTCAAAATGTTTGGGCTTTTTTGATGGATTTGAGGTTGCTTGAGGATGAAGTTTCTTCCTTTCTATTTTGGCCAAAATTTGATTTTAAGTCTTTCTCCTTTGACTTGCACGAAATTTGGATCCTTATATTGATCATAAACATTCAAATCTCATCCCAAAATAGTTCAAAAATCAAATATTTGATTTTCTAATATTTATTTTAATTAAAATTGATTTTAAATAAATTAAATCAAATATAATATAAAATAAATATAAAAAATCATATATTATGACTTATGGGTCGTGAATGGTCTTATAATTGAGTTTGGGTTAGAAAAATATGGGCCCATTTGGAAGAAATTTGAGTTTTGGTCATTATTTGCTTCATACACCTCCTCAAAATTGCCCAACTTCAACAACGCATAACTCTCTCAATTTTTATACCATGTATGTGTTATAGGAATTTTTAGAAAGCTTAGAGTGTCCTTTAACTATTACTTTTGGTCCCATGTCCAATTGATCTTTGGTCTTCCATTTTACAAGTTATGAGCTTTTGAAAAAGTTGACATTTTGTTGACTTTTAAAAAGACATGTAATGTCTTGGGTCATATCTCTCAAATGAAGAATTTGTTGCCTTGGCTTGTGAGACACAAAGTTGTAGGGAATTGAATTTCCTTCAAAATTAGCTTTGGATGGGGAAAAAATTATGAAGCATGTGAAAGTTATGGCTGGTCAAAGTACAGTAGACTTTTCCTGCACAAATCCTAATTTAGTAACTCCTGATTCTTGATGATTCTAAGGTTTCCTTGATGAATCCTGATCAACCCTTGATCAAATGATGAATTTCACCTTATAATCTTGATGTTGACCAAAAATATTGAAGTTTGACTGTATGTTGACCAAAATTGACTTATTGACCAAGTTAACTGATTTTTGACTATTTGAGCATCTGATTGTCCAAACTTGTAGGTAAGCCTTTAAAATTGACATGAAGATTCTATGAAGTATATGGGACACCGTGAAGTCAACTTGAGGATTTAGAAGTCCAATTTACCTTGGGAAACTCAAAACCCTGATTTAAGATCCATTGCTTAGGAGGAGGCTTTGAGAATCTTGTGACTATTAGGAGATTTCTTGAGGCATATTGTCTTGAAGATATGAGGGCAAATTTTGGGGTACAATAGCTGCCCCTATTCAATTTTCTGAAACCTAAGGAGTTAGATTGGCATGTACACCATTTGTGACCTAAAGGTGGAAAATGATTGAACACTTAAGCCCAAAAATTTGCACTCTCCGGCACATAAAGTAATATTAGATCTTCGTCTCAACCGTCTCTGAACTGCCTCTATAACATATCCCGAACTAAGTATCAGAACTAGATCTTCATTTCGATCGTCTCTATATTGTATCTGGATGATACCCTGAACTAAGTATCAGAACTAGATTTTTGTTTCGATCATCTCTAAACTGTCTCTGGGAGAATGTCTTGAACTGAGCGTCAGAACTAAATCTTCGTTCTGATCGTCTCTGAACTGCTTCTGGAAAGTATCCTGAACTAAGTATCATAATTAGATCTTCGTTTAGATCGTCTTTGTACTGTCTCTAGGAGTTAATAATGTTTATCTGACCATGAACTATCCTGAAAAGGAAAGGTTAGTTTTATTCAAGATTATTTGATGTATGCATGCATGGCATGATGTTCTTAATGTAAATGAGAATGTCGTATGCATTATGGATGCGTATTCCATGATATGATGTAAATGATGTATGAATTATGTAGTCGAAGCCTATTAGTAGCTTTGTATATCCATTTCTAGCTGGGGAAAATAAATCCCGATTTGTTGTTGAGGAATATGAAGACATCATTCCCATCTCGTTTCGGAATATTGTACTTAAGATCTTCCGTTTTCCATTCGTTGCACTCCTTATTGAAAGATTAAATTCCTAAATAACCTGACTGGGGATAAAAAAGACGGACATTCCCCTGAGAGACTTATCCGGCAAGTGTCAGTTCTTCGAAGGATATCAGGCTTTGAGAGAAATCTACTTGGGATTTTGTAAAGTTGGAAGTACAAGAGGCGACTTGGAATACTTCGCTGAAATAAATTCGTAAAGATTACTCTGTGGGGATGAACCTGCAAAGATCTGTTGGATGTGAACTTTGCTGGGGATTCCTACCTCCGAGAGTCCTTAGTAAATTCTATTATTGTAATTTTATATTATTTTATATGCATTTTTGGTAATCATCAATCATATTCAAAAGCATATATACATTCAAAACATAATCAATGGACGTTTATGCTTAAGTAAAACGGGAAAAGTAAGCCTGAATTCGAAAATAGAATTGTATTAATCTTGAAGCGTGGCCTATAAACAGGCAAGTTTGAACAAAGAGTCGGAAATCCTAGTAAGAGGAATTCGTCATAGAAAATTTAAGAGAGTACAAAAACAAGGAAACACAACTATGTGTAAGTGATCCCATCAAGTTTCAACTCTGATATTGCTATTATCTTCAAGTATCTCATCTTTTTCTGCAGGAAGAAAAAATAATGGACTGATATGCACCTGTTTGAACTTGATATTGGTAGCACAACTAGTTGAGGTTACATGGATGATCTAACGAGACATAGTTGTACGCTTTAATCCCTAACTTTTTCCTGGACTTCCTTTTCAGGTTTTTCAGTCCACCGGGATACCCTTTTTTGCCCAAGCCGCCTTTTCAGGTTTTTGACTTGCCGGGTGTACAATTTTTATATATATATATATCCTTAATTTTTGCCCGAACCCTTTTGGTTCGCTGGGATGCCCTTATTTTTTCCTAGGCCAGTCAACCTAGCGGGTCTCTTTTTATAAAGACAAAACAACAAACAATAAGCGACTTTCCTGCGGGAACTCTCTTCTTTCCTCATTAAATCACACCACGAACTTGCGACGACTTGTCTCACATTCAAGACGGTAAACGCACTCATACCAGACGAGTCGGCAACACCTGAGCATAGACATAAGTAGTTCCAGCGATAAAAAACACAAACAAATAGTTCCCGCCTTAGTTAGGAGAACTATGTCGACTCTGATCCTGATTTTCCCGATGAGGTACGTAGGCAACGGGGTAGGGCCCGTGCGAGCACATTCTTTATTTTCCCTACATTTTCCTCTTCCTTTTCTTTTCCAGTTCCATTTCTCATTTCCAGTTCCAGTTAGCGGTTTTATTCAGCAGCAATTTCATTCTTATTTCTCACCCTTTGAAATAGACAAGCAAGCATGGATCCCGTCGGGTACGGCGGACGATCTGGGTGCTAATACCTTCCCAGGTCGTAACTAACTCCCGAACCCAGATCTTTGGTTCGCAAGGCCTCGTCCTTTCCTTCTTCCTCAGGTTTGTGCAGCATTACGTTTCCCATTCATTCAGGATAAAAATGAATGGCTGGCGACTTTACCTTTTCCACGCCACTTTCGCGTTTGTACTAGGATGAAAATCCCGGTAGCGACAGCTGGCGACTCAGCTGGGGACGATTTCCAAAATCTCTGGTTTCCCTAGTAGAGTCAATCCTATTACATGTTTGCTTTTGTTTCATTGGGTGTTTACGCACATGTTGTTATATGTTTACTTACTGCTTTCATTTACAGCTTTCATTTACAGCATTTATTTACCGCTTTCAGTATTTATTTTCACATGCATCATATTATACTGGACTATCTGGCTGTGCTGGTTTCATTTTTTTTGTGGGATGGGGTTACTGTGAGATGATCTCGTAACCGGGGCTTGAGTGCACCCTAGAACTTAGAGTGGTTCCACTTTGGCTTCATGGCATCTTGCTATGTTGGTATTAGTGAGTTCCACACCCAGACTTGCGACCGTCTTGGGAATATATTGATACCAGAATCTTTTTGGGGCAATATACGACCTTGATAGTTATGTGCATCTGGGGACCGATCATTAAGAACCTTTGTGGAAACATCCCTCTCCAGTGATGACAGTGGCAGACTACATTTGTTGGCAAACCCACTCGCATCTGAGGGCCCACTGGGAGCTCGCATAGGATGGCCTGGTTCTTTCATAGGAATCCAGTTAAAGAAAAATTGTTCGTATGACGATAGTACTGTATCCCAAGGGCTAAATGTACTATTGTTTCTTGATTCAGTGCTTGAAGCTGGGGACTTATAAGGGATGCTTGTTTCCTTGGACTCAACTAAGAGCTCCAAGAGTAGTACATAATGCCAAACCGATTCCCTGATTTGGTCATGAGCCATTTCTCGGAGATGGTGAACATATTATTGCTATTCGGCTTTGAGAGTCCATGATGTTGACCCGAGTAGCACACCCGTGAGATTGGGAGGGGTTTACAGGTTTGCAGGAACCCTAAACTTAAACATACTTTATTTGCCAATATTGTTCAGTATTATGATCTAGTTCTATGTTACAATAATTTTGAGTTCTAAAGTATCTATATGGAGATAAAGTTATTATGACTATCCACAGTTGGTTCACCGCCCAACACTAGCATCAGACCCTTGATCACATGCTTGTTGCATACATAACATCATAACATTTTTGCACACATGTTCAGTTATTTCCGGGGATCGCATATCTGAATTCCGCTATTGGATTTCTTTTGTATTAAAACATGAATTAAAGCAGATAGATTCCCCTGAAATAACCGAACATGACATTTGCATACATATTTGCATACATAATAGGTGTCCGGGGACAGATTCTCATCCTGATTTGGTTTCTCTCCAGAATGGCCAACTTGCATCACGATTGTCAGGGTATGGGCATGGAACAACTCCGAGCGGAGGTGACTAAGATGAAGGCCCAGTTAGGGCATTTTATGGTGGAAATTCGAGCATTGTCTCAGGATCAAAAACCTGCTGAAAGAAGAATTCAACTTGATGAAGACTCAGATGAGACTGCTTACAGGGATCATGAATGCCTTGTTGAAGAAGGAAAACGGTCAGGCATCTGTTTCTTCACCAGAAGGTCTCATTTCTCCCATCTCTTTGGGATTTCCACTGAACCAAGAGTTGTCTAGTGGATTTCCTCTACAGTTTGAGTCTTTTAACCACCAACCACCTCTTGACAGTCAGGAAGAGCCTAAGACGGAAATCATTTACACATAGCCTGATGCAAGTGAGATGAACGATCCTACACCTATCGTTACCAAGGAAGTGGGCACTTTCTTTCCTTATCAAGGATCTCCCTTAGATGTTACGCCTTGGTTCCCAGGAGAAGGATTTCAGCAGATGTCAGGTGTAACTCCTCTAGTGGCAGCAATTCGTCCTCGACAGAAACAAGAAAGGGTTATTGATCCTGTACCCATGTCTTATACTGAGTTGTACCCACAATTGCTTGAAATGGGAGTGATTAAGTGTCGCGAGCTATCCCATCCTCCTGGTGAACACCCCCAAAGTTGGAATCCATATGCCTACTGTGTTTTTCACTTTGGAGCTCAAGGACATGACATCGATGATTGCAAAGCATTCATGCATCAGGTGTAAGATTTGGCGGATGAAGGGGTAATTAGTTTTGGGCTGAATGGTCTGAAGGTGTCACAAGTTAAGGCACGTACGAAACTGAAGGGGTTTTCAAAGTCCATTCTTCTAGAGTTATTACTCAGGTTGAGTCTTCAAAGAGATTACATCAATAACCTTAAGTCGATCCTCGGTCGAGTATGAGTAAGAAAATCCAGGGACATGTTAGGAACTCAAAGCAATATCAACAAAAAAAATGCTTAACCACAACATCAGGGTCAGGAACAATAGGCACATAGACCATTCCAACAAAGAACAAGAGGGAGGGACCACAAATTTGATCCCATTATGTTTCTATATGTTGTGTTGCTTCCAAAGTTGCTTAAGTTGAACATGGTCGAGCTTCACACCATGAGAGCTCCTTCTCCTAACAATCCACCACCCAATTTTGATGCAAACACCAAGTACAAATTCCATTTAGGTGCCTAGGGGCACAATATTGAGAAATGTTGGGCTTTTCAGAATGAGGTGCAAGACCTAATTGACTCCAAGGTGATCAATTTCTACCCTCATCCAAATGTGCTCCAAAATCCAATGCCTAATCTTAGTGGAGTCGGAATGAACCTGGTGAATGAAGGTACCAGGGTTGTTATACCAGATGATCTATTATTCAACTGAAATCTTTGAATTAATCACCCTACTTGCAAGGATATCTGCGAAAGTAAATAGAGCCAGAAGTATTCAAATACTTTCAGTGATGGAAATTGTGTGTTAGGGTCTTTTCAGTTCATTTTCATCTCTATTGAGGGGAACTACGTCGCTCTGATTCTTCATTGGTCGTGGGTTAATGGAGATACGTAGGCAGAAGATTGTCAGGTCTTTCCGAGCAACCTTATGGGGCAACCTTATTCCCCAACTTTACTCCTTCTTTCATATGTCTCGTATCAAAGTCAGAATAACTAGAAGAAGATGTATGATTGTCATGTCGGACATGCGACCATTTACTTGAAGACTACAAGTCCATGAAGAGCTACTGGTCATAGGAAGCGCTCAAGACTAATCAGTCTAGACAGAAACAAGTCTCCTCAATGATGGCAATGTTTAGCTTCTTTACTGTGTTTCATTTGTAGTTTTTCTTGTTTGCTTCAACATTTGTATGCATGCATGAAACTTATTTGTTTTTGAATGATTAACATAATAAAATGCACATGTTTTTCTTGAAGTAATACATTTGTATTCACTCATGATTTTGTATACGTGCATTGCAATACCAACTGTTGTGCTTAAACTCTGTGAGGGAGGATGACGAAATGAAAACGCAAAAATATCTAATTGCGTGCTTTTGAGAAAGACCTTGTTGACGATGTACATGCATTATTTCAAATCCTAAACACTGGAGATATAAAGGAGATAGACCCTCGTCAACCCATTTGAGCCTTGAAGTAGGAGTTTCATTTCGTACGAAAAACCCTTACATTTAACCCAGGGGCAGGGTAGACGTTAGTTAGTTTGACCGAGCGTTCAAATTTCAAAAAGGAGTGTACATCTGAGGATCCATTACCTTTCGTTGTACCAAATCAAAAGGTTCAAAGACCCGAATATCACAATGGTTACCCAAATCAAGAGGGCCAAAGACCGGAAACCACAATGGTTATCCCTCATCAAATGAGAAGTGAGATAGTCACAACCCTTACAAAATTATCAAGACAAACAGTGTCACACAATTTGTTCAAAGGAGAAAAAAAGAGAAATAGAAAGCCCGCTAAGTCGAAACTTGAAAACAAGCGACTTAGGCAAAAATTAGGGCATCCCGCTGGACTTCACAATCAAAGATTCACAAGAATCAGTCTAGGAAAAAGTTAGGGATAAGAAAAAGAATGAAAGGAAAAAGACAAAGAGGATTACACAAGAAAGATGCTTAAACAAGAACAAAGTCGTGTGGCACAGACACGAAGGACAATAGGGGTGACTGACTCCAAACAACAACCTGATTGGTGCTTAAACCGTTAGTGTAATTGGTTCCTTAACCATTACAAAACCCTTTTTGAGAGGTGAGCGCTTGTGAAAGCTAGCTGAACATAGGATCAAAGAACATCACGAAGAGGGTGGGTACAAATAAACTTCGAGCCTATATCCTTTGTTTCTATAACCCTGGACCAAGCCATAATACAACCCTCAAAAGTCCTAATTGAAACAGGGTTATTTCGAGAGCATACTACCACGAGACCGTGTTCCTGACTCCTATGAGTTGTGCTAAAAGATCTGGGCTGGTGTTGCATATGCATGCTTTCTTCTATCCAAAATTAATGTCGAATTTTAACCAGTGATTCACTCACAAAGGTTGACGACATCTTTTTACAATAAAACTTCAAGATTAACATTTTTTTTGCTTTAGAATTTCATTCTCAAAATAAACATTTTATGCTTGCATACGTTTGTTTGGCATCATAAAAGTTCACGTATGCAATCCCTGTCCAGAAGCTTAATCTTGCCAAGTTGAGAAGTCTGAAACTTCCGAAGGTCAATCTGTTGAGATGCACTTTTTCAAGAAACTCCATTGAGTAGGGACTTTCCCAACCGTCGTGGTAAGAGCCAACTAATCTGGGGCAATCACATCGAGCAATCTCTTCAAAATTCAGCCAAGCTGGGGCAATCACTTCGAGATCAAATCTCTCAAAGAGCCATCATTCGGAGGCATTCATTCAAATTTCAACCAAACTGGGGCCATCACTTCGAGATTCAAATCTCTCCAGGAGTATGTAGTATGGGCGTTTTCTTCAAAGCACAGTCAGTCATAGGTGATTACTTCAAGGCTCGTACTAGGGCAGACCTCCCTAAGAGCATGAGAAGTACTATCTCCCAAAGACGGTCAATCAGAAACACCTACCCAAGGTTCAAAATACTGGGGCATAATATCTCACAGTGATATGAGTTTTTTCATGAATCCTCGTGAGGCAAAATTCTTGCATAGACCATACAAACTGGGGAAGTTATTTCGAGATCCGACGAATCTCTCCAAGAGTTTGAAAACGCCAAGGCATCTCGGATGCTAGGTTTTCTGTAAAATCCTCTTTAGACATTTTCTTCTGATGGACCTTAGTCAGAGGAGAATTGCAATGGATCATTGTTCCCTCATGACCAGTAGACAGTTGATCAGCCCAGAGGTTGGAAGCAAAGCCATTTCCAGCATGAGACATCAGGAGCTTTTTTATCAGCAGGCTTCATTGATTCCTCAGCAGGCCTCATCAGATTGTCTTTTCTCCAGCAGAGCAACAAGTAGAGGGTTGATACTCCCCAAGCAAAGGGTATTATTATCTTTCATCCCTGGCATGAGATGCTTCATACCTCTTATTCCCAGCATGAGATGCTCTATATTTCTCGTCCCTAGCATGAGACAATTCATATCTCTTATCCTCAGTAAGAGGCAACTCAAACTCTTATATTCAGCAGGAAGCTTTATCATTGACATCTTCCATTATCCCCAGTAGAGTCAGAATTAGGAGGAGGCGAGCATTCTCCCCAAGAAGAGAGCCACTTCACCAAAGGAATATTCCCCAATCAGAGTCTTATTATCCCTAGTAGCATGGGATAATTCATCATTACCTAGCAGAGGTGAAGATGTAGAAGAGCTCGAGAGTTCCCTTTCTTATCCGGTAGTGGTCTCCATTTTCCCCCAGCGGACTTGCCAAATAAAGTCCAATCCTCATTGGCATTTCTTCCCCAAGCAAAAGTTTGTTTATTTGAGGGATTCCCCAGTAGGTTACTTCCTCGGCAGAATATCAACACATTTGTTTCCCCAGCCGAGTTAGAGGGATGTCATTTCTCCAACGGAGTTCGATTGGTAGCGTACATCCCAGAACAAGATCATCCCCAGCAGGGTCTTGGCTCTTCAATATCAAAGTCCAATTTATTTTTGGAAATAACAGCAGTTCATAGCCGATGTGTCATTAACAATATCCCCGCAGAGTTTCTCTTCCTCACAAGGATTCACAACAATCAATCCAATAATTATTTCTTCCCCAGTGAAGCCGCATGGGATATATGTTCTCTCCTTATCTGGAGACCCCTTTCATTTTCATGTAGTAATCATCATTACATTGGCATCCTCAAAACGTGTAGCATTTCCATTATTATGGAGCATTACGCCATGAAAAATTCAAACATATGCATACGAAGCATAAACCAGTTCTGGTACCTTGCACAGAAGATCGAAACATCAGTCCTTCGATCAGACCAAAGTATCCCCACATAATGCCGAGTTCATTTCCCGTGTGGTTGTTTCCATCAAGTCTTGTTTGACATCCCCAGTTGAGTCTCGTTTAAGTACAACTGTCTCATTTTTTCCTGCGTCTCTGTTTAAATACAACGGTCGCGTCACGGGCTCTCGTTTAAGTACAATGATCCCTCTCCTTTCGGGTGTTCCGTTTAAGTACAATGGTTCCCCGGTTGAGTCTTGTTGAAGTACAACGATCTCATTTGTTTCCACGTCTCCGTTTAAGTACAATGGCCGTGTCTCGGGCTCTCGTTTAAGTACAACGATCTCGTTTCTCTCGAGTCTCCATTTAAGTACAATGGTCTTATCTCCTAGATTTTGTCTCAGCATAATGGTCTCATTTCCTGGTTATGGATCGGTTGATACCATCTCCATGATAGATCGTTTGACCTTATTTGAGTTGTGAATCGGTTGATATCACTCTCTTCGAGCTGTAAATCAAATGATATTACATTCTCGCTTTCCTGATTATGGATCGGTTGATACCATCTCCATGATAGATTGGTTGAACTTATTTGAGTTGTGAATTGGTTGATATCACTTCTCTTCGAGCTGTAAATCGAATGATATTACATTCTCACTTTCCTGGTAATGGATCGGTTGATACCATCTCCATGATAGATCGGTTGATCTTATTTGAGTTGTGAATCGGTTGATATCACTTCGCTTCGAGCTGTAAATCGGATGATATTACATTCTCGCTTTCCTGGGTTATGGATCGGTTGATACCATCTCCATGATAGATCGGTTGATCTTATCTGAGTTGTGAATTGGTTGATATCACTTATCTTCGAGCTGTAAATCGGATGATATTACATTCTCGTTGTCCTGGTTATGGATTGGTTGATACCATCTCCATGATAGATCAGTTGATCTTAATTGAGTCGTAAATCGGTTGATGTTGCTTCTCTCTTTTTGCTCTTACAAGTCAAAGCTTGTTTTCCCCATTCGAGTCGTCATCCAAGTTATGATGGTCTCTTTTTTCAAGTTTTATCTCCACAAGGAGGGCCAAGTTCATTTTCGAACCCCAAGTTTGTCTTTCTTGTTGAACCCCAAGTTCAACCTTGAACCCCAAGTTCATTTTCGAACCCCAAGTTCGTCTTTCTTATTGAACCCAAAGTTCAACCTTGAACCCCAAGTTCATTTTTGAACCCCAAGTTTTCCTTTCTTGTTGAGCCCCAAGTTCAACCTTGAAACCCAAGTTCATTATCGAACCCCAAGTTCGTCTTTCTTGTTGAACCCTAAGTTCATTATCGAACCCCAAGTTCGTCTTTCTTGTTGAACCCCAAGTTCAACCTTGAACCCCAAGTTCAGACTCGAACCCCAAGTTCGACCCTCAGGTTATCATCCAAGTTATGATGGTTTATCTCCACGAGTGGGGATAAATACGTTATGATTCCGTCAAGTTCGATTTTGTGGCCTCATGCCGTCATCCAAGTTATGTTGGTTTCTGGTTCACCCTGGACATTTTTATCATCCATAAATGGCATATCCTATATCAATCACCTTTCACTCCCCCACAAAGTTCAAATTTTTAGGTTTATTCGAGTATTCAATCACTCCATACCTTGAAATTCTGAAATCCATTGCTATCACTCATTCAGGTCCATAGATGATTGAATAGGGGCAGTTGTAATACCCTAAAAGTTTCCCTCTTAATTTATTGCCAACCTCAAGTGGTTTTTTGCTTCGTCATTTCACATGATCATCCAAGCATTCATCGCATTCAAAAAAAAATAAAAGAGCATAAATCATTTGCATGTGATTGGGCTAGGTTGTCACCATTTGGAGCTCAGAAGTAAAAATCACTACAAAAATATATTCAAGGGCAATGCCATGAGAAGCCCTCCAAGAAAAGCAAAAATTGAAGTTATGGGGCTGTTAACCGGTCAACGGATTGGTTAACCGGTTAACGGGGGGCAAAATTTTGAAAAATGGTTGAAAGCTAGTTGGTTCTTTCTTTCCCTCCACGCTTTCCTTCCTTTTCTTCCTTTTTCATTTTTCCATTTCATGCCACCTCATCACCTTGGATTGTTCTACCATGTTCTACCATATTCTAGAGTGTTCCACGGAATATTCCAAGGAATATTCCCTCTCCAACCCTAACCCTAACTAACTACAACCCTAGTTCCATTCCTAAACCTAACACCATTCCCAAACTTAGCCCCAAGTCTATGCATTATATAAACTTGTCTCCTTCCAAAGCTAAGGGGTTCACTCTCATAATTTCACAATTCTCATTTCAAAAGTCACTTTTCTCTCACTTTTTCCTTCCATTCACCAAAATCACCAAAGCTTCTTCCTAGAAGTTATTCAAATTCTTCATTGGAATTTGAAGAGCTTGAAGCTAAAACCTTCATCAATCATCTCATTGTGAAGCTTATTTGAAGAATCAATTCTGATTTTGGAGGAGTTTTGAGCTCATATGAGGTTCTTGATCAAGTATTCATCGGCATCAAATCACATTTATTTTGCGTATTTGCGGATTCTTCGATTTTCTCTTCGATCAAGCTCTGATTCTTGCAATATTCACCGAAGTAAACCTCCACTTCATAGGTTGGTGATCTAAAACCATTTATGCTTTAAGTTATTCTCTTCATCTCGCCGATTCAGCATTCTTTTAGTGCTTATCGTTATGATTACGTTTTGATCGTTGTTCTTACATTTTGATTGCGATTCGTTGATTTTGATTGTTAGAAGCTAGGTTGTAGCTTGGTGTAGGTGTTACTGTGTGTTAAATAAACCATAATTGAGTAGAAATTTGTGTTAATATGTTCATGTATGTGTTAGGGATGTTTAGAAGTGAGTTTGTGGCAAAAAGCACTTATTTCAAAGAAAATTTTCACATTTTGTTCAGTGTTAACCGGTTAACGCTTTGGTTAACCGGTTAACACGTGCGTTTTTTGGCCAAATTGTTGTTGTCTGGGGTTCGTTAACCGGTTAACGGTTAACGGTTTGGTTAATCGGTTAACGCTGTGTGATTTTTCATTTTCAGCTTGCTTAGTTGCTTATTCTTGGTTCCTTGTAACTTTAACTTCCATTTATGTTTAGGTATTTATTTTAGGGAATTTTTTAGGTTAGTTTCAGTGGTTGATTTCATCGTTTCGAGTCGTTTCGACAAGTTTCCACTATGTTCGCATATTGTGCATTTATTTTTCATTTGTGTATAAAGTGTTTAGTGCTTAATTTTTGTCATGTTCAATACATCATTTAGCATGTAAATAATCATGTTGCATTCTGTTTTTGCATCCCTTGCATGTTTCATTAACTCATGCGCATTGCATTGCTTGTATGTTGCATATGGTATGTTGCATTTCACATGAATATGTATGTGCATGTCATAGCATTTCATTACATGTTTGCTGGCTCATAATTTTCATTAATCCAATTCTGATTTTTTGCATCAAGATACATGTCATGCTTGTTGATCCATGTTGATGCATGTTCATGTTTATGTGCCCTACTTTGCATACTTGTTGCATAATTGATAATTTGGTACATTCTTTCCATGATCCTTCATTGTTTATAATCATGTTTCAATAAATGATCATATCCATTAGTCCATGTTCACATTACATCTTTTGTGTTAATTGTGCATTTAATTGTTGTTTTGTGCATAAGAAATGAAAAGCAATCAAATCTGAATTTTACTTTTCATAGTTATTCCTTCATGCAGTAGCTATTAAATGTATGTTGCTTGTTATATAATTCATGTTGTTTGTGATCTTTTACACCTATTGTTGCATTTTGTATGCTGGCTATAAAATGCTGACTGTGCTTTGCCTTGTGTTTTCATAGTTGTTTGTGTAATGAGAGTTGTAGTAGGTGCTGAATTTTTGTTTAGCATGCTTGTTAGTTCTTGTAGACTTAGGATTGAGTCTAGTTTTATGTCCTAGAGCATTAGGATTGAATTGTGGTGTGAGTTTGCTTTATTATTTTCAATAAAATGCAATACTAACCCTTGTTTTGTAGGGAAGTTGAGGTATGTTTCCTTACACCTTATCCTTTTATTTTTATGCATTTAGTATGCATTTTATTTTCGTTACCTTCCATATGTGTGTTTGGTAGGTTTCCCCTTTCTTTAGAATCAACTTAACTTCCTTAGGAAGTAAGTTGTATTCTATTTCCTTTTCTTTTCCTTTGTTCCATTAGGATTAGAAAGCCTCATTAACCATAGAATATCCTTTTGCATACAATAAATAATTTAGGGTTAGTCCTAGTCCCCCTTAGTTTTTCCTTTTTCAACTTGAGTCCTTATTTCTCATCTCACAAAGAAAATAATAAAATACCTAATAAAGGTTGAATGTTCTCATACGACACGAGACTTTGTTGCGGAGTACATTTACACGTCCTGTTTCGGGGCGAGGTGTAAGTTATCTACCGCGATGGATAAGTCTTAGTATGAGAATGTTCACAAACAAATTCAAAATACTTCTCATAAAAGACAAAACAACTAACAATAAGCGACTTTCCTGCGAGAACTCTCTTCTCACCTCATTCAATCACAATGCGAACTTGCGACGACTTGTCTCGCATGCAAGACGTAAATGCACTTGTACCAGACGAACCTGCAACACCTGAGCATAGACATAAGCATTTCCATCGATAAAAAACACAAACAAATAGTTCCTGCCTTAGTTAGGAGAACCACGTCGACTCTGATCCTCATTTTCCTGATGAGGTACGTAGGCAGCGGGGTAGGGCCCGTGCAAGCATATTCTTTATTTTCCCTACATTTTCTCCTTCCTTTTCTTTTCCAGTTCCCTTTCTCATTTCCATTTCCAGTTAGTGGTTTTATTTAGCAGCAATTTCATTCTTATTTCTCACCATTTGAAACAGACAAGCAAGCGTGGATCCCATCGAGTACGACGGACGATCTGGGTGCTAATACCTTCTAAGGTCGTAACCGACTCCCGAACCCAGATCTTTGGTTTGCAAGGCCTCGTCCTTTCCTTCTTCCTCGGGTTTGTACAGCATTACCTTTCCCATTCATTCGGGATAAAAACACATGACCGACGACTCTACCGTTTCCGTGCCACTTTCGTGTTTGTACTAGGATGAAAATCCCGGGAGCGACACTCTCCAAACACAAAAATATTAAAAATTAATTCTTCTCTCATCCCACCACTCTCATTTTTGCAAACCTTTTTCAATCCAAAAGTAATAAATTTTTCAAAGGACTCCCATGGAGTACCACAGACATTTTGGGTGCGTAAAACCTTTCCATTTTGTAACTTATCCCCTTACCCGGTTCTTTGCTTGTTTCTTTAGCTTTTTGATTTTAGATTCATTAGGATTTATTCGCTCTTTTTTCCTTTTCCTCTTGGAATAAAATAAAAGCGCGGTGGTGACTCTGTTTAGTTTGAGTTAAGTTAACCAATAGCTTACACTCATGTTTTCACCGCTACAGTGGTACCACATGCATCACATTTGTCTAAGTCGCATATCAAGTTGCATATTAAGTTGTCATGTTGTATCCTACGTTTGTTTTACGTTGTTTGTGAAGTTGTGAAGTGGTGATTCTTGTAATCTAATTCAATATGTTATTTTATCATATGACTGATTATATTTTTAGATATCTTACCTCTTTTGTTTGAATGTTGCCCTTTGTTGGTAACGTGCAGGTAATTCAGAGTAGGACGGAGTATCTTAGTAGATTCGAGTCGGTGTTGTCACTCTGATACGTAGCACTCAAAGGGATAACGCGTGTTTTATGTTGATGTTGTCTTTAGTTATAGTTGCTGAATTTTAAGTTGTTTAATTAAAGAATTGTTGCATTTGGAGTGGTTTTGAAGTTGAATACAATTAAGTTGTTTTAAGTTGAATTATTTATGAATCCGCTGCGTAGTAATAAAGTAGTTGTTTAAAGACTTATCAAGTACTGAATGATGTGTTAAAAGTTGAAATGTATCATCTCAATTTGTTTAGTTGAAGTATAGTTTGATTTCGTTAATAATTATCGAGTAGAATTGGGGTGTTACATGTTGCGTTCTCTGCAAGCGTTGTTACTCCTTCCTTCACGAGATTCCATAAATCTTGATAACAGAAAACAACCTTTATCTTCTTGCAACAATTCTCATAATTATCTTTCTTGAGAATTAGAAGACTCATCGGAAAATGCTCATTCATATGATCCATCGCCATTGCGATTTGCGATTTCTTGCCCTTGAATCTCTCAACTAGAGCTCTATATACCATATGTTGGAATTAACCCAAACTTTGTGCAGGGGAATTCCGAATCTTTCATGATGAGGAAGAAGGGTTCTTGTGCAGCAACAATAACAAAGAAGAAATTTTGAAAGAGGAAATTTGGGAGAGATGGAGTTTGTTTCTCCAGCTGTGGGATTTTTCTTTCTATTACTACTCACTCTAACACTGCAGATTCGTGAGTATAATAATGTTGTGATATTATTTGATTACAAGAGGGATACTCCTTATTTATAGAATTAGGCTTGCTTGCACCCCAAGTCAAAAGTCCAAAATACATATTTTGGAACTAAATCAAATCTATCAATTTTAGATCTAAATCAAATCTATCTATTTTAGATTTAAATCAAATATAAATTAAATCTGAAACAAGGAATTACACTTTCAACAAAAATGTCGGATATATATTAAAAAAAATAGACTTTAAATTAATTATTTTTGACTTTATGAAACAAACGAGTTGAATCTAACAAATTAAATCACATGAATCACATTACTGCCTTAATCATATAAAGAGAATTCATGTGGAATATTGAATTAGAATATAAGTCACCAATATGTTTATCTCTAGAGGAATATTAATTTGAATATATCTTGGTCAGAAAGAAATCATAAAAATACTATTTTAATTTGTAATTCATTAGACTCAATTAATAAAGATGATTCTCCTTATGTTTTATTTCTTATATAATATATTTTTCCTATTTTGAGGTTTCTTTTTGTAGGAAACAGTCATCAGTATATTTATCTAATAAAAAATGCCATTTTTTAATTTATTCTTAAAATAAGTTATATTATAATATTTATTATTGTAAAATTTTACTTTTCTTATCTATATAAGTACAAAATTTGTCAAAATCTTAATTAGGATATGTTTGGAAAAAATAATGATTAACTGATAAATTAGCTAATAATTTATAGTTAATGAATAATGACTGATAGTTGATAGTTGAGATTGATAGGTGATAAATTGATTGAAGTATTTGGTAATATTAGTGGTTCAACTAATTTATAAATATGTAAAATGATATAAAAGATATTTAAACATAATTATTTTATTTTAAATTAAATTAAGATATAAAGGATAAAATGAAATTTTGTTAAAATAATAAGGATATAAAGGAAATAAAAAATTATAAGCTATAAGTTAAAAGCTAAAACAAAATATTATCTAGAAAATAAGATATAAACTAACAAAATAAACTATAAGTTTGTGATAAAAGAATTTTTATCAATCAGATCTAAATTGTCATATAAACTTATAAACTATAATTCTGCCTTATATTTTTTTTTTCTCTCAAATACTTTGATGGTGAAATGTCATTTCTTAATTTTGTTTGAATTTATAAAATTCGATAAAATAAAATAAAATAAAATTTATCATATTTTAAAATAAGATTAATTATTATACATTGCCGGTGTTAAAAAATTTATACCAGTCAATTTATTGTCGATCATCCGTTTTTATTATTTTATAGGTGGTTGAAATAAAAATCAAACTCTTTTAAACATTCAATATGATTAATGACTGTAAAATCTTTTTATATTATCAATATATTTCAATTAAATTCTTTTAAAATAATAAAATATAAAATAATGAAAAAATTATATGTTCAAGCCAACACCCCAACACATTTGAAAAAGGAAAAAAAAAAGTAATATATTAACTATCTTTTAAATTTTAAATTTATATAATAGTTTATGTTTCATTGAAATTTCCTATAAAAAAAACAAAATTCCATATTAAAAAAAAAACAAATTACAGTTTTAGTCTTCTGTATTGCTTTCCTCACAATTTTTTTCCGTCTATTTTGATTTTAAACAATCGTGGTTCCCCATCTCAATTTTGATTCAATTGTTCATATTCGTATCATGCACTAAATCATATATATTGGACATGTTTCTTAACTTTAAAGTAAATAGATGTTTTGTACCATCTTATTATAGAAAAGAAAAAGTAAATAGATGTTTTATTCTAAAAAATGATTTTTATAATTTTTTTTTAAATTATTAAAAAAAATCAATTTATGTTTTTCAAATTGAAAAACTAATTTTAACATTTATAACATAAAGATTGAAAATCAAAGCATAATCGAAATTATAATTTTTGCTTAAAAATTATAATATGTTAAAAATGATTATTTTATGAAAAACTATTTAAAATAATGTCAAAGTTAAGTGATATTTTAAAATTTTAATGTTAGAAAAAATTAGGATAAAATAATAAAATATTTAAAATAACATTTTAAAAATAACTAATCAAAACAAATTTTCAATAAAAAGTTTATTAATTTTTTGATAAATTTTTAAAACAAAAATATATTATATTATAAAAATCATTAAAAAAAATTAAACAAACATGTCCATTAACAAATCCAAAAATAAATCAAACATATACTCTTTTGATTTGCTCATTAAATTAAACACTAATAAGATAAGGTAAATACGCTTTTTACGTCCATTTATGCAACTAAATCCAAATTCGTTAATGATTTCCTCAATTTCTCTCTTCCACTTTAAAAACAAATAAAATATTCATTAATACTTTTGAATATCAAAAACCCATCCCTATATCATTCCTTTAATAAAATCTTCTACTAAACTCTAATTTTTATTTTTATTTTTATTTTTATTTTTCTTTATTTCCTCACACTCTCAATCTCCAAAGTTATAAGGACAAAAACATATATTTTTAATTGGAAGAAGAAGAGATGGACATGCAAATGTTAAGGAAGAACTCAATTCAACTCCGGTTTGTGTTTCTTACAACATCAATTATTATTTGTGTCTCACTACTTTTTCTAGATCAATATTATTTGAATGCAAATGATAGTAAAATCAAATTCTCTCTTCCTAACTTGCATAATGCAAACCATGAAAACATAGCCACTACATCTTCAAATTCTTCTTCCATTCTTACTACTACTAGTAACCAAAAAAAAGTAACCAAGGGAGCCACAAAAGTTTCTACATCCAATGATGAAGGTTATAAGAGAAGAAATATTGTTAGTTCTCCTCCTTTGATTAAAAAAGTTTCTACATCCAATGATGAAGGTTATAAGAGAAGAAATATTGTTAGTTCTCCTCCTTTGATTAAAGAAAAGGGTGAAGTGTTTGCATCAAAAAGGTTGGATCCTTGTTTAGGGAAATATATCTATATGTATCATCTTCCTAGTAGATTCAATGAGGATTTGTTGAAAAAATGTCACACTCTTAATATGTGGGAAAATATGTGTCCTTACTTATCAAACTTAGGTTTAGGGCTTGAAATTATTGAGGATTCAGATAAAAGTGTTTTGTCGAATGCAAATTGGTTTGCGACCTATCAATTTTCACTTGAAGTAATCTTCCACAACATCATGAAACATTATAAGTGTTTAACCAATGATTCGTCGTTAGCTTCCGCCGTTTATGTACCCTATTATGGTGGTTTTGATATAGGTAGATATCTCTGGGGAGGATTTAATGTTTCCGTAAGAGATGAATCTCCGAAAAAATTAATGCAATGGTTAGTACAACGGCCTGAATGGAAGAAACTCAATGGTAATGATCATTTTGTGGTTGGTGGAAGAATTAGTTATGATTTTAGAAGAAGTGATGAAAATGAAGATTGGGGAACAAAGTTTATGTTTTTGCCCGAAACAAGTAATATGTCGATGTTGTTGATAGAATCATGTGGTATTTATGATAATGAATTCGCGATTCCATATCCGACTTATTTTCATCCAAGAAGTGATGATGAGATTCTTGATTGGCAGAAGAAAGTGAGAAAAATAAAGAGGGATTATTTGTTTACATTCGCGGGTGCTCCAAGGCCTAATTTAACATCGTCTATAAGAAATGAGCTTATCGAGCAATGTGAATCGTCTCCATATTGCAAACTAGGGGATTGTAATAAACATCGAAATTGTGGTGATCCAGTTTATGTTATGGATGTTCTTATGAATTCGGTTTTTTGCTTACAACCTCCCGGAGATTCATATACTAGAAGGTCGATTTTTGATTCGATTTTAGCAGGTTGCATTCCAGTTTTCTTTCATCCTCAATCAGCATACAATCAATATCTATGGCATTTTCCTAAGAACACTTCTAGTTATTCTATCTTCATACCTGAAATTGATGTTAAGGAGAAGAGAGTGAAGATTGATATGAAGTTGTTGAATGTTTCAACGAATGAAGTTTTTGCTATGAGAGATGAGGTTATAAAATTGATTCCAAAAATTATTTATCGTTATCCAAGTTCTAGATTAAAGACACATGAAGATGCTTTTGATATAGCTATTAAGGAAGTTCTGGGAAGAGTTGAAGCAAAGAGAAGAGAGATTATAAATTCTTCTAAGGCGAAAATTGTTTATGGTTAAGGATTATATTTTGCTGTTGTAATTTAATTCTTTTTGAGATTATAAACCTTCTTTTTGTATTTCAATTAATAATAGTTATAAAATTCTTAGGATCAGTTGGGAGTAAATGGGGGGAAGGAAGGGAAAAGAAGTGAATATTTAATAGTTTTTGTGTTTGGTTCAAATTTTAAGAGGGAGAGAGGATGTAGATGGAGGGAACCAAAACCTCTCCTGATCTATTTTTTGTTTCCCCCAATTTTGGGGGATTTGGAGGAGAGGAGAGATATTTTCTTTTAATCATAATTATATTTACATATTACCCATATTTATTTACTTAAATATAAATTTAACTTATTAAAATATTAAAATTTATATTTTGAACAAAGTTTATCTTTCTTTTATATTTTTCGTATTTTTATATCTTCATATTATTATTATTATTATTATTATTATTATACGATGTATTTAAATTTTTTATTTTATTTTTTATATTATAATGTTACTTTTTAATTATTGTAATATTTTTTTTATAATAATTTATGTTAGATTTTATTGTATTCGATAATTTTTTCAAAATTATATATTATAATCGTTACGTTTTTATAAAATCTTATGATAAAATTATAAAACGTAAATATATCGTTAATGAATTTCTATTTAAATTATAAACGGTAAATATAATGAGTCTTATTATGAAATTAGTTTAAAAATATCTCTCCTCCCCTTGTGAACCAAACATATTTGTAAATAAAATGTTTCTCATCCCCTTTCGTATTTTGAATCAAACATATATATAATTAAAATCCCTCGCCTCCCCTCCCCTTGATAAAAATTATCCTCCCCCAAAGATTGAACCAAACAGACTCTTAGAGTTCCAATCGTAATATATATATATATATATATATATATATATATATATATATATATATATATATATATATATATATATATATATATATATATATATATATATATATATATATATATATATATATATATATATATATATATATATAATCCTTGATTCATTTGTAAATAATGGTTATATTAATTAGTAATTATTTGACATGTAATTAACCTGTTTCTCTCTCTACGTTTAATTATACTGATTAATTATTATAAGCATTGATTAAAAATGAATCGATGGTTATATAATCAGAATTACATAAAATTTCAATAAAATTATATAATCGGAAATACATAAATTAAGAATTCATATTTAATATCATATCTTAAATATTGATTAAGAAAATATGTAAGTTGAAAACAATTATTTAAAATAGGAAACAGGAACTTTAGAATACTTGACTAAATAATCCCATTAATATAAATATTATATATTTTGATTATGATTTGTTTCTCTGTTTTTATTTGTATTTTAATTTTTTTATTAATGAATGGTTTGCTGGAATTTAAGTGTAAAGATTTTATACCAATAATGAATAGATAAAACAAATATTATTTAGTTTAATTATTTGTCATTATTGGTCATCCTAACGAATGCGTCCGGGACACCGGTTAAGAATCCATATAAACTAATATATTATATATGTTCACTTCATTAAATATATATAATATTTAATCAATACCGGAGTACTGGTTAAGAATTCTAAATAAAATAATATGTTATGTTTCCTTCATTGAATATATATAATATTCTTTCAAAAAATTTAATTATTTTTATTTTATACTCATTGAATACATATGTATTTAGAAAAAAACATATCTTTTTAATTTCTTAAATAATATTTAACTTTAAATTTTAATCTCTTGATACTCGTTAATATTTCTCTTTACTTATTCATCTTTAAAAGTGAAATTTTAATTTTCATATATATATATATATATAAGATGGTTATTTTTTAAAAAGCAAATGATATAAATAGAATATTAGGAGTATTTAAATTCTTAAAAAAAAAAGAAGAGAAAAAGAGAAATACAAAGTATTTTTTAAAAAGCAAATGATATAAATAGAATATTAGGAGTATTTAAAGTCTTACAAAAAAGAGAAAAAGAGAAATACAAAGAAAAAGTCCGTTAAGTCAAAAACCAGAAAAGACGACTTAGGCGAAAATTAATAAAGTCAAGGAAAAGAAGTCAACAAAGCAAAGATAAAGCAAGGTGGCTGCCATCACTTTTAAATCTTGATCCTTATCACGCACCGTCAAAAGACTTTTGAGATATGAATGCGTATGTCAATTTAACTGAACGTAGCATTGGAGTTCATCACGAAGGATGGGTGGGTACAAGTAAATTTTGAGCCTTTTATCCTTTGTTTCAAAAACCGTGAACCAGACCGCGTTACAACCCTTAAAAGACCTAATTGAGGCAGACTTTATTTTAAGAGCATACTACAGCAAGGTTGTGTTAACCTGACTCCTAACGATCTTTGTTAATCATTTGTATTGATCATTTCATCTGTCATTCCATAAATGGTTGGATCCACTTCGTGTGTTGATCATTGATTTTTCCACTGTATCACTATCATACCAATAAATTGTGATTTCAAAACTTGCATAAATGTTGCATTAAAATTGCCCCAAGTCAATGTTTTCATTTGTATTCTTGACCCCCGAGTCAATGTTATTATCATTTCCTCAACCCCCGAGTTGATGTCTTTTCTTGACCCCCGAGTCATTGTTTTTATCTTTATATTTTCGACCCCCGAGTCAATGTTAATATCATTTCCTCAACCCCCGAGTTGATGTTTTTCTTAACCCCCGAGTTAGTGTTTTTATCTTTATATTCTCGACCCCAAAATCAATAATGTCATCTTTATTCTTGATCCCTGAGTCAATGTTGTTGTATTATGTTTGACCCCCGAGTCAATGATATTTGTCTTTATTTTCTCAACCCTGAGTTGATATTTATTTTAGTTGGACCCCCGAGTCAATGTTATTATCATTTCCTCGATCCCCGAGTTGATGTTTTTTCTTGACCCCCGAGTCAGTGTTTTTATCTTTATATTCTCGACCCCCGAGTCAATAATGTCATCTTTATCCTTGACCCCTGAGTCAATGTTGTTGTATTATAAATTATTATTCATAGCCAACACAATCCAATTTATGCAACACAAACAAGAATCTTTGTTGTATAACCATTCATAACACGATCCTCCTGATCTTTACAAATCATTAACCATACCATCAATATAGTTTATGCAACACAAACAAGAATCATTATTCATAGCCAACACAATCCAATTTGGTCTTTTTAACAAAACCACACGATTCAGAATAATCACATAGAACGTAACTATTAATTACAGGTCATCAGGTCCTATACTACTCATAGGTGATATCCTCGATGTCTTAGACTAATGATACGAATGATAACCAAGAAAACGAGACGAAAACGGCTTAGGATATCTAAAATTTTCCAAAAACAGAGATCTGACACAGCCCATGTCACATAGCCTGACGCACCCTCTCAAAAATCAAAATTTCACCCAATACAGAAGGCTGACACGGCACCCGTGTCACCTAACACGGCCCGTGTCAGGCCCTCTGTAGCCAACTTCCCCTTAATCCATAAAAATCATTTTTCTAGAAGCCTGACACGGCCCCTGTGTCATCTGACATGGCCCCCATGTCATCTGACACGGCCCGTGTCAGGAGCCCTGCGACCCAAAATTCAGCTTTTCCAAAAAATCACTTTTTCTTCCTCCTTCTATACCAGTCCGAATCCAGTTCGTTTTGCTTCATTTTTAACACCCAAAATAGTTCAATTCTCATTCTTATTACCATTCTATGCCTCTAACATTAACCGATTTCTTTGCCTAACATTTACTAATCAAATTAGGAAATTCTTAGGTTTTCTTCATCTTCCCTATTGGTTTTATCATCCACAACATCCATAGACAGATTTCTCATAATTCCCATACAACATACAATTCAACATCAAAACTTCAAACATATACAATCACAATCACAATATACATATTCATATCACAATTTCATCACAATCAATCAAATTCACATAGTCCCTAAGAGAGTAAGGAACTCCTAATTACCCTTTTCATGTTAAGTCACCAATATAAAATCCCTTTCTCCCCCTTACCTCAAATTCCAGTGATCCTTTTCAAATTCTTGATCTTGGAACTCTACGATTCTTGATCTCCCTTCTTTTCTCCCTTTTCTCCAGAGCCAACTGCTTCTTCGTCAGAAAACACGATATGAGGAAAAAGAATCGTTCAACCTTTTTCAGAACATAACACAATTACCATCTTGCCCCTTAGACCTCCAATTTGTTCTTTTTATTTATTTAATAATAATATTCTAATAATACCACCTCATTATCATATTATTATTTAAATAAAATAATTCCCTTACTTATTATTCCAAATATACCACCATATTCACAATAATTTTTTATTAATTAATTTATGAAATCGGGGTGTTACATATCACATTGAGCCACGTGTTTTTGTTGATTGTGACACTCAGAATTTATTTACTCTGATTTTTAATTATAAATTCGTGGGGATATTTTGGGTGTTACATCCCCCATGTGCTCTACTCAGTCAAATTCCCCCATTATTTTCTCTTAATATTACAGGGCAGTTAAACCAAGGGCAAAACCACATGCTAGGTCTTATCTGCCCCTACGATATCCTTGGTAGTTCTTCATTGGGCCTAGCTAATCCATCCCATGAGAAGAATATTGGCCCGACGATGGGGGTACACTATAAATACCCTCTTTCAATAGAGGGTCGGGTATTCCAATTCTATTATTAACTATTTTATACTTGCACTCATTTGCTCTCTCTAACTTTGGCATTGGAGTACCTGGCAGGTACACCCCCCCCCCCCTTCGCTTCTCCACCGTAGTTGTTCATCACTGGAAGGTTTCTCCTGATCAAGTCATATCAAAGAGTATATAGAGTTTCTTGAAGAAAGTAATAAACACTTAAGCTAGAAATTGTTAATATTAAAAACTCAGTAGAAACATGTGAGACTTGTGTCTGTTTAAAAATGAAGTGATAGATTTGCATGAAACCCTAAGTATATTTACTAACAAGAAATAAAACTTTGACATGAGCTTATCAAGTCAAATTCCTTCCTTAAATAAGAATGGACTAGGATTTAAAATTGATAAAGCATCTAGAAAAGGTTTAAAAGGGAAGAAAATAAATTGATCTATTTATAAGTTCTCTCATTGTAATAGACTGGGCCACTAATGCACCTGGAGCCAATAAAATTTGGGTACCAAAGGTGAAACCCTAGTATGTTTTCCAGGAGTGATTTGCAGCTTCTATGAAACCTAAGAGAGTATTTAATATATTTAAAGCTAACTTCATAATAGGTTGAGTAGATACTTATGTGGTGGACATATCTATCTTGTTGTCTAACCAAATATCATTAATTGGCAATCCATAGAGAAAGACATTTCACAATGTGTTGGTGTACCCTTAAAGAAGGAGTATTATCAAGGTCTCTCGAAAATTTAGGTAGAAACAATCGAAAAACTCTGATTAATCTTTTAAAATAGTTTATTTAATTTTTGAACATCTATTGAAACTATTTTGCTAACCCAATAGATGATCTTCTTAGTCTTTTATATAAAGGGGGTACAAATAAACTTTGGCAGGGGTGTGGAAACTTGAAAAATCCAAAGGAACTCCAGCATAAAGACCAAAAATCACCAAAGAATTTGATTCACACAAGCCCAATCGATTGGAACCTTGAGTGAATCGATAGGAAGAACTTTGTGCGCTTATTTTTAAATCCAATATGATTGAAACTTAGCCCCCATGTCAATCAGATCACTGCATTGATTAAAATTAATCAAAATTTATGGAAAGTTAATTAGCCAATCGATTGTAGCCATAACCCAATAAATTGGGAAACCACTTTTGGAATGATTTCATTATGATTTTGTTTATTCATAATCTCCATTAATTACTTGCAACATTTACATGCTCAAATTCATTAGATGACATGTTATAAATAGCTAACCATTCCTAACTCTTTTACATTGCATATTTTAAACTTCTCTCTAGTTGTGTGGGTAATATTATTCCATCAAAATCATCATGGCTCCTAGGAGGTTGAGATTTTCCTATATTCCTATCTCTGGTGCTTTCACCTTTCAACAAGTGGTATAACTTCAACCGCATGAGTGTTGCATACTCACTTTTGAAAGCCTCGTCGCCCTTGATACCAAATCTATTCACTACAAGTTACATTCGCTCTAAAAGTCGTATGATCCATTATGTGACTAATTGTCGCTCCCCGGATTTCCATCCTGGTACAAACGCGAAAGTGGCGCGGAAAAGAATAGAGTCGCCAGCCAGGCATTTTTATCCCGAAGGAACGGGAATGGTAATGTTGCACAAACCAGAAGAAAAGAAAGGAAGGACACGGGTCCTGCGAACCAAAGAGACTGAGTTCAGGAGTCGGTTACAACCTGGGAAGGTATTAGCACCCAGATCGTCCGCCGTACCCGACGGGATCCACGCTTACAAAAGAAACTGTTTCAAAGGGTGAAGGGATGAAAGCTGCTGCAAAGAAAAGAAAAGAAACTGGAACTAAAAACTGAGAAAGGAACTGAATAAGAAACAAAGAGAAAAAATGTAGGGAAAATAAAGATTGTGCTCGAACGGGCCCTACCCCGCTGCCTACGTACCTCATCAGGATAATGAGGATCAGAGACGCCATAGTTCCCCTAACTAGGGGTGGAAAAGATTGCTTGTAAATTAAGGCTTGAACTGCCTATGCCAATGCTCAGGTGTTGCAGACTCGAACGACGAATGCGTAACCATCTTGCAAAGTGACAAGTAGGAGCAAGTTCGCGGACGGAGCGAAGGAGGTGAGAAAATAATTCCCGAAGGAAAGACGCTTATTGTTTGTTTGTGTTTTTTAGAAGCTTTTTATGAGTGAAATTTTCATAGGTAAGTGTACCTAAGTCTTACTCACCGGGATGTGTACGTCTCACATCATCCTGAAATGGAATGCGCAAGAGGCACACCTATCTAAGGAGGAAATCCCCAAAGCTAGTCCCACAAGTGAAGGCTCAGACACACTGACCTATTTACATTTATTAAGTGTTTTTGTGATTTTTTTGTGTTAAGAAGTGTTTTTTAGCTTTTCTTTGTAAGGTAATCTCATGCTAAGACCTATCCACCACGAGGGATAACTTACACCTCGCCCCGAAACGGAATGCGTGCAAGTATCTCATAGCAAAGTCCCATGTCACATGAAAGTACTCAACATTTATTAAATGAATTAGAATTAAGTTTGAAGATGAGAAGAGAAAGCACCAAAAGGATCTAAAGGTAAAACATCTAATGGGGGACTAAAGAATCCTAAGTGTTGTCATGCATGGAGATCCTAAGGTTAGTGTGGTTTTCTATCCTAAAGAAGAAGGAAAGAAGAAGAGAAGAAGAAGAAAGAAGAATAGGAGAGGAGGGAAGTAAGGCCTAAGCCCAACAATCAAAGGTTAGCACAAGTAAGAATAAGAAGAGAAGAGATAAGATTTGGAGATGTGGGAATCACATCCACACCTCTCACTTACCATAGCCCCTGAAAAGGTTAGCAACATAAGCATACAAGAAAAACCAAATGAACTTAATGACATGCCAACATCATACAAACAGGAGTGAAGTCATACATACATAAAATCAATGCAAATGCAAGCCACAAGAATGAGAGAAGAAGCATACAAGTCAATTAAGAGGCAACATGAATCATATGGCAAAGCAAGGTGAACTTAAGAAGATGCGAAGCAAAAAATACACCAAGCATGAACTCAAGGCACAAGACCAGAACCAAATCAAGTTAAAGAAGTGCTTAAGAAGCAAGAGAGATGAAGAGAAGAGAGGCATAAGACCAAACAATCACATTATGAGAGGAAAGGATCAAAGAAGTGAGGTGAATGTACATAAGAAAGAACTTAAAAGGCAAACAATACACAAAATTTCCAAGACACAAACCCTAAACCAAGATCAGAAAGGCACCCATACCCCAAAGAAACCCCAAATGAGAGGAAGAAGTTGGCACAAGTGCCCTTCTAAGCTAATAAGAGAGCTTATGATCAAAAGGAAGCAAAATGGGACAAGTTACAAGACAAAATTCAAATCAAATCAACAATGCAACTAAAAATTCCACCACTTAGGACAAATGATCTTCAAATATGATATAACAATGTGCCAAAAGGATAGGAAGAAATTCAGAAGCTAGACAAGTCACAAGGAGGCTCAAACATGATTTCTAAAACCCAATGAACAAATTTCTAAAACCCAATGAACAAATTTCTCTTACAAGTCAAGGACCAAAACCCAATGAACAAATTTCTAAAAATCAGGGAAAAAATCACACATGAACTACATCCTCTTATGAATCCAGAGCAAAAGGAACCAACACAAAACTCAAAATGATGAACACTATGGAAATTGGACAAGGCAGGATGCTTGAAAAGGAATTAAAAAGAATTAATTAAATGGAAGAATTAATTGACACGTGGATAATGAAAATAAATGGAAAAGAAAATTAGAGAAAATTAGAGAAAACTCAATTGATCATCCATGAATTATTTTGGAATTTTTTGATGATTGGAAGTATTTTTAATAATTGAAAAGCAAAATGGATTAAAAGAAATAAAAGAAGAAAAAGAAATAAAATAAAGAAAGGCTGGGGGTGTGGAAAGCAGGGAAGTATAGCTGAAATGGTTTAGGCTTAAGAGTCAGGGGGTGCGAATATCAGTTCTAGCCCACTGGGTTGTGCTGGTGTACAACATATTGGTGGAAAATCAGAGAAATAATAAGGAAAAACAATGAGCCATTGGATGGAATGGACGCATCTTATGGCTGACTTCATTAAATGACGTGGCATTATGGCTGGACCAGAGGTGAGGGAGCATGCCAATTACTGTGTGGTGCGCAACATGTTGAATTAAAATAGAAAACAGATTACACGTGAGAGAGAGGTTGTGTCACTTAATGAGGTGTCATGATCTTGTGCATTGGGAGGAAATATCCAAGGGTGAGAGATTCGTCATCAACCTTGAGAAACCCTAGCAACATTTTCCAGATTCCGGTGACCGGAGCTAGGGCTCCGCACCGGAAAACTCACACCAAGAACAAAACTCCATAAAAATGAAAAAGAAACTCCAGATTGACTAATTGGACTATGCTGAGTTCAAATATGAGCATGAAAAAATCAATAGATCAATGAATCTCCTGGATCGAGCACAAACAGTTTGAACCATAAAAATTCAAATATCCAGCTCATTAGTGCACCAATTTTGAAACTAAGACTAGCAGAATGATCAGTGAAGCAAGAGGATTATAATGCACACGATCAATTTCATTTTCAGATCTGAAGATTTGGAAATTACCTGAACTTGCAGATCTTGAGAAAGCTTGCTAGAAGTCCAGATGATGAAGCCAATCCACTCCAAATGCACTATAGTTGCAAAATAAATGCAACTAGAGCCTTGAATCTTGTTGGATCTGAGGATTTGCAACCAACTGCCCTGAAATGGCAAGGTGATGAAACTTGAGAATTAGCTTGCACAAGGGTGTGATTTGTGATCCTGAGCTTTCAAGGATGAAGGATCTGTGGTTTGTTTTTGGAGAGAGCAAGTGTGTGAGGAGATTTTAGAGAAAATGCAAGTTGTGCAAGAACTTGGAAACTGAGCAATGAGAGAGAACTGAACCCTAACAAAACCCTAATTTCATTTATATGATGTCATGACTCAATGCTGAAAGAATGGGACGATTTGCACGTGAGAATGAAAAGTTTGAGTGATTTTGCAATTTTGGCCAATTTGGTGTGATCTCATGAAATCCTCATGCACTCTCTTGCCTTCAGCCCATGTGCACTCTAAATCTGACCCTTAATCATAATCCAAACAAATCTTGGCCCTTAGATAAAGTTGTCACACTCTTTTCATGTTCATACACAAATTGCACTTTTTGAATAACATTCTCACTTGGCACAAATTTGATGTATTCCTTTGAGAAAAGTATGTCAAATACATTGTATTTTAACATTGGAACCTCACTTGATCCATACCAACACTTAAAATCAAGTTTCATGACATTTGGCTCTTGGTGCATAAATGAAAATCAACTTTTACCCTAATATTGGCCAAATTTTCGAGGGGCATAACTCTTCAACCAAGAATGCTATGAAAAAGTACTTGTACTTTTTGAAAATGGGAGGCCTTAATCTCCAACTTTCATGTTTGACTTTGGTCCATTTGAAGAATTTTTCACCAAGTTATGATCATTTGAATTTTAGGGCAAAACTTGCCAAAAATGGCATTTTCTCAAAACCAACTTTGCACCAATTTTGCAAAACCCCTCAAAACTTCATGATTCTTGATCTTTGAACTTGCCAAACCTCTTCTAACATTTTAATAACATCCCTTGGCTAGAAAAAATGGATTGGACCCCTTGAAATCACACAGTTGACTTTTTTAAGACACAGTTGACCAATTACTTCATCTGCAAGCAACTGAAGAAATACTTGACTTCCTCAAGGAATTTTCTCACCAAAATTGGTACCTAGGATCCTCTTAACATGTAAAAGACTTTGCCCAAATGAAATGGCCAAAGTTTTGAGGTTTTCATGCTTGAATCTCAAACCCTAGTTTAGGACCATTGTGTAGGAGCTTTGCCCTAACCTGGAATCCCTGATGATCTTCCAACCTTCTGAGCTTTTGCAAATGAACTTGAACTTGTAAATTCAATATAGACCCATCATAGTACTTGGACAAATACATTGGGCCCCTTGTCATGGCTTGAAATGCTTCAAGAACCTCCACAAATGATTATATGCCTAATGTTAGGTCATGAGAAATGTTATGCCTCATCTTTCCATGCTAGGATGCTAAGAATATGATATGTTCATGATGAATATGATGTGATATGATGCTTAAAATGAAGAGGGAAAATTTGGGGTGTTACACTAATCACATACTTTTTCCAAGAAAAAGAAATTTTAGTCTCATAACTAGTTTTATGTTTAAGTTGTATCTATAATGAAAAACAAAATCATGTTTAAGTTGTATTCTTATACATGATGGGAAACAAGAAAAAAGAAGTATACCTACCATATGGTAATCTAATCACAAAAGTTCTGGAACACACCATATTCAACTTTAGAGAAGCAAAAGTTTCTATAAGATGTAACAAAGATAGGAGAATAAGTTGTATCTATAATGAAAAACAAAATCAAGACAAATTGGGCAAATCAAGTATTCTTATACATGATAGGAAGCAATAAAAAAGAAGTATACCTACCATATGGTAATCTAATCACAAAAGTTCTGGAACACGCCATATTCAACTTTAGAGAAGCAAAAGTTTCTATAAGATGTAACAAAGATAGGAGAAGAAGTTTTAACAACAATAAGATATGAGATCATTGATGAAAAGGTAATTGAAAAGCCATCCAATGAAAAAGAATAGAAAATTAGATGATTAAGAAGCACCTGTAGATCTAGAAGACTTTGACTACGTTATACTTTAAGTGATCTCAAATGAGGACCTACTCAAGATAATAATCAAGTATCTAGATAAAAACTGATAAAATCGACTTCATAACTCGACACTTTATCCCAGAACCGACACAACTACCTTGACACTTACTAATATATAATGATTTTGATGAATAATAGTCTCACTTATGTGTCTTAGTTTCAAAGTTTGTGTGCTTTATTGTTTTTCATAGTATTTTTAATTCCTGAAATTTCATGCTTTTGGTACTTCAATTCTAGCATGATTTGAATTAATAAAGTGCAATGTTTTCTCCTTTCCAAATTGCTATTGTGCCAATATGTTTGCATATTTAAATTCTCGCAATGCATCCTTTACCCATTTTTTAATTTTATATAAAGGGGGAGAAGTATACTCTATGTGGAGTAGAGTATACTCTATACTTAATTGTGGGGGAGGTTTACTACTCCAAATATATATTTGTCTATTTCTTTTAACATCTCCCTGAGAGATGTGTTGTCATCGTCAAAAAGAGGGAGAATGTGGAACCATGTTTTGTGTGGTATTTAAATAAGTGATCAAAGAGAAAGATTACTATTGTGGGTTGACTTTAATAATGTATTTTTAATGATGATAACTTAAAGGAAAAATTGTGTGACAACTTAAAGGAGATTTTGAGTCAAGTATGACAACAATTATAGATACAAGAAGACAAATTATGGTTTAGTGATCACTACAAACATCATTTAATGATGTCATTCAACCTGAACAAATGTTAAGCCTCATCTCCAAGAATATTAAAGCAAGTGTCTACATGATTTTCTTATTTAGGAAGTCTTGAAGTTTCAAAGTGTGAAAGTGAAAGATCGCCCAGCCGCGTCTGAGTGAGCTATTTTTTGTAAAAACACAAGGTTTTTTGTGTAAAGTTATAAAGCTTATTCACATACACACACTAAAACAATTTTTAAGCCTGTATTTCTTATATAAAACATCATTAAAGTGTGTTAGAGTTGTTTCAGCTAAATCAAGAACCGTTAGAATAATTGTCGTCATGTTTTTAAATTGTCCAATCGATTGGCACTTATACACAAATGGTTGGGTTAGTGCAAAAGATGTTCATAAATGATTATGACAATGTATTAATGAAGGGAAACATCTTTTTATATTTTATTTCCTTTTTATATTTGGTAATCGATTAATTTTAGGGCTTCAAATCAATTGGGGCAAGAAGCAAATCGGTTGACACATTAATTTTGGCCCATGTATCTTTCCTTTTTATACCAACCTCAAACCTATTAATAAAGGTATCTCCATTATCATTTTCACAACCAAAAATGTGATCTTCCTATCTCACTCCTCACACTCTCTAAAATATTTTCCATTTTCTCTCACTTGAATTTTGTTACAGCGCTTTGAGAAAGTTGTGTTTGGTGAGGAATTTTTTACCTTAGTTGAATAAACTATCCTTAAGGGACTGTTTGTTTGGGTTCATAAACTAAACCTATTAATATCTTTATTTGGAGATTTTGTTTCTTAAGTCTTTGTTTGGTTCGTAAGATCAACTTGGTTAAAAACTTACTTTGCTTCAATATCAACCCAATTTAAAATCTAAAATTGGTTCGTTGGGATCCTGGTCAAAACCTCAATTCAGCTTATAATCTCATCTTGGTTAAAAGCTTGATTTGGTTTAAGATAGCTTGGTTTAAAATATCATTAGAACATGGTCAGTCTGTTCGAAAACTCGATTTGGTTCATGAGTTTATCCTGGTTAAAAGCTCATCTTGGTTTGAGATAGGTTTGTAGAAAATATCGCTTTAACTTGGGAACTAACCACTTTAAGTTGTTGTTTGGTTAGAAGACTAAACACTTCAATCCTCCATTTGAAAGGAAGACTAACCACTTCTCTCTACAAGTTTGTGTTTGAAGGAATACTAGCACCTTCTCTATGTTGTTCATTGTTTGGTCGGAAGTTAGCCTAATTTTTTTTTGTATATGGGGGTTTGAAAGTTTAAGCTACTAAAAGCTCTTAAGCATTACTGGAAACTCTCACGATTAAATCTCGAGGATAAGATTAGATTTTTTCAAATTGACTGACCCTCTATAATTACTGGTGTCATTTCTCTTTCTATTAACTCTTTATTTACT
The DNA here is from genome assembly GCA_963966055.1 of Lathyrus aphaca. Lineage (NCBI taxonomy): Eukaryota > Viridiplantae > Streptophyta > Magnoliopsida > Fabales > Fabaceae > Lathyrus > Lathyrus aphaca. Next base: position 122,492,600 of record OZ014523.1, on the reverse strand, counting down.
GTATATTTACTTTTCGTTGCTATTTCTTAAAATACTTTTAAAAAATATAAAAGAAATTTTTTCAAAGTATGTTTTTTTAACCCACAATTCACCATTTTCTTGTGTGTCGAGTCACATGTCCAACACTATCATTCAAGATCTTAAATGATCTTGATCTAACAAACCTAATTGACCTAATGACTAGTTCCAAGATTCAATTTTGCATCCTCTTTTACTCGGATCTGACGAATACTTATCTGAGAGATTTTTTTTTATCGTCGAATGATAACAAGTCTCAATTTTGTTTTGTGGAAACCTTTACTCAAATCCACCAAAGTATTCCTTGGAGTATTAAGAAAATTATTTTATTTCTTCATTAGCACTAGCCAAAAATGTGAATAAAAAAGTCTTTTATCCTGATACAAACAATAAAACTTCACACGAAAAATATTAGATTCTCTAATATACTTTAGTCTACCTCTCACACTCAATCTTTAGAGTTGAGATCCACAACGATAGTTTCTTGGTATAAGGTTGTAGATAATGAATAATATCTCAAGGATATCACACAACACCACTAGAAAATTCTCGCACTCTCAATATTATAGGAAGTTTTTCACAAGGTTGAATCATGGAGATGGTGTGTTTGTGAGTGAAGAAATATTTTCATGGTTTTTCTCAAGACTCTTTACAAAGAAAGTTTGAGTTCTTGATGAATTTTATGGATAAACAAAACATAAAGACTCAACAACTTATCAAAGAGTATCTTTTTTCTTGGGACAATAAAAATTGAATCACAAGAATAATTTTCATTATTTTAACATCTTCCTTTCATCAATTGTATAATAAATCAAAAAGAGTCAATCACAAAGGTTTAAATATGTGCTAGAGATAAGACCCAAAAAGATGAAAAGGGGAAAATGAGATTTGTGTCAAATCAAGGGTTATTGTGATTTGAATCAAAGAAAGAAATAAACTAATTAAAGGTAGTAAAGTAAAAAATTTGTTACTTATGATTGAATCAAGTCTTGATATGTGATTCAAGTCAAGCAAAGTTTGATTTGAATCACACTTAGTTTTAAAGAAACTTTGATGATTTTGATTCAAATCAACATCCCTTTGATTCGAGTTGGGAAGCATTGTTATTCGAATCACAAATGTAACACCCCAAATTCGATTATGAGTAATTGTTGCTTATTTGAGGATATATGATGATTTTGGAAAATAGGTGGTTATGTGGCCCGATGCATTGTGGTGATATTATTTTAATAATATTAATAATAAGAATAATCATGTAGTATTATTCGAAATTATTGTTTATTATTTGATAATAATAAAAGTGGGGGTATGGAGGTTATGTTGGTCAATTGGGAATATGAAGAGTACTTTTATATAATATGAATAATTAGTGTATTATTATATTAGTATTATTTAATAAAAATATTGAGGAAAAGGGCAAGATGGTCTTTATGAGGAAAGAGTAAGGTTAAGTTGGGAAAAGCATAAACTAGGATAGCTTTTGTAAAAGTGAGAATACGATCAAAAATTGGATCTATCGTGTTTTTGGAAAAGAGCTCTGAAGAAAGGAAGGAGAAGAAGCTCAGAGTCAGGAGGTTGTGGAGAACCTCAGAGAAGAGTGTAAAGCAGCGAAATTCTCTAAGGTATGGGGAGTTTTCATAATCTATTATAATTATATAAGAATTGGATTATGATTAGATTAGATTTGTATGAGTTTTGTGAGTTTAGGGGTTTTTGATTTAGGTTGAGTTTATGAGTAAAATCTTGATGAATTAGAGTGATAAAAAAATGTGTTGAATCATATAATTGATTGTATAATTTGTTGTCTCGATGTTATTGTGTTTCGATCGATGTATTGGAATGGTTTTGGGGTGGATTGATATGAAACCCGTAGTGAAATTGGAGTTTTGATGGTTGGAGGGCAGTCTGCATTGAGCAGCAGAGAACTGCTGTAAACCGTGTGTTAACCGGTTAACGCTATGGGTTAACCGGTTAACCATTACAATTTTGGTGTTTTAATGAAGTTTCGCAGGCGTTAACCGGTTAACGCTATGGGTTAACCGGTTAACACTGTTTGAAATGCAAATTTCAATTCTTTAAAAATCCATAACTTTCAAACCGTAAGTCCGATTCGTATTCCGTTTGAAGCGTCGGAAAGAGCATGAATTAAACTTTATTTTGATGGATGAAAATGAGAGAAGTGAGATAATTTTCTGAACTGAGTTTTTATAAAGACGGATAGAATTACCTTATAGTTTTACCGGGTTTGGGTCGAGTCTTGATGAGTTGAAATGGTTAATGAACCGGAGTTTTGGTGTATTATCTCGGGTTGTTTATGAACAGGGATATAGGTATACTATCATGATGATAAATATTATAAACACGATTTTATTATAAATCTATGATTAGTTAATATGGATTAAAAGGAATGGGTTCTTGTGTTGTTAAGAAAATTGATGTTTATGATTATAAGCATAATATTATTGTGAATTGGTGTTTTGTTGTTAATGTGTTGTCATGACGAAAGATATTATTTTACGAGGATTATTTGATGAACATGAAATGAATGGTGATGTGTTGATGTTTTGAGATAGTTAATGAGATGGGGTTTCGGTGTATTTTCACGATGAAATTATATGATTATTTGATGTTTGAACTGTTAGATATGAAATGAATGATGCGTATTTGACTTCTCGATGAATATTTACGGTGTAATGCATCATTGCATTTCATGACATTCACGGTGGGGCTTCGGCCTATTTATATTGCTTCAATCCCATTGTGTGGATTGAAGTGTCTCGATGATTATGGTGTGCTCCCTTGTGGAGGGTTGATGGTCATGTATCCATCTTATGGTGTGCTCCCTTGTGGAGGGTTGATGGTCATGTATCCATCTTATGGTGAAATTGGTACCACATGCATATTGCATATAAGGATGGTTAGCATTGCATATTCTGGATGAACTCTTGACGGTGTTGTTGTTGTTGTTGAATTTCATGATTGTGTTGTTGTTGCTGAGTTTAATTGTTAATGATGTTATGATATGTTAATATAATTATTTATATTTCATATTCTTATATGTTTATGATATATTATGATTACTCACCCTGCCTGCTTGGAAATGTTGCCTCTTTCGTGGGTAACTTGCAGATGTCGAAGAATAGTCCTGCAGTGCAATAGGAGTAATTCATGAGTCTCGGAGCGTGCTTTAGTGCTCCTTAGGAGTGGTTCTGGTTTATGTGTCCTGCTCTGTGTCATGTAACACTGGGATGGGTTTTATTCTGTTAACTGTTCAGTTATGTTGTTATCTGGATAATGTTTTTCCCTATTTATATGATGTTAAATTCAGGATGGTGAAAATTAATATTATGAAGTTTTTGAATTATGAAGTAAAATTCCGCTGTGAAATGTTTATGATTATTTTGATGTTGATTAACCCGTGTTACGGGACATGACACTGTTGTGTTGATTTTGATGATATGTAATACCCTTTTTGATGATTACTCTGATGTTATTTTAATTATTATGTTTTGGGGTAGAAGGGTGTTACAACAAACTTCTTTAATTTGAATTTTAATGGTAGAGGCAAACATTTCACTTCCAAGAAAGTTCATGATTCATATCACAACTTGTCTGATTCATATCAAGACTTTCATAAAACCTTGATTTAAGATTTCTAACTTGAGATTCAAGTAACACTTAAAATTTTACCTTTCATCAAATTGCAAAAGGCTAAAACCATATTTATATGGGTCCCAATTCTAATGTATTAAACGAAAAGGTATCTCAAAGGTACATGTACATAGAATGAAACATAAATTTACACAAATTACAAATGAACTATAAAAATACGATAAATGAAATTACATACACACCGAGATCAAATAGTTGACAGAACATCAAAATTAAAATAGTTGACAGAACTAAAATGAAATTTGATTTAGAAAATTGAGATATTATTGATATTTGATTTGATCAATCATTGGTGAAATTTTCCGTTTGTATTCCACGATGAAATTGATTCCGGATTTATTAAATAATTCTCAACAAATGATACACATTGAGCTCTCATGCTCCCCCATCATTAAACACTTAATACACATAAATATCATGATACTATTCCAACACTTCTCCTCTGACAAATATTAAAAAGAGATAAGGGTAGAATCAGATACAACACATAGAGATGACCCCAAAATAACTTATAAGCCTAACAAAATGTTATACAATAACCAACAAATTTAAGTCTAGAAAATATGCACTCGAGCATATAAACACACAATCAACGCAACTTTTAGCAAATGGACAAGATAAGAGATAAACTAGTAGACAACATTAGAGATTAACCATTCAATTACACTAGCAAATTTTTTACATTCCTCTAAAAGTCCGGTAAATGCACTAGATTTTAAAAATAAAATAAAAAATTGATACTTTAACACTACCAAATTTTCAAGCTTTTACAAAATAATAATAATAATAATAATAAAATCCAGTACAACATTCTGTTTTAAAAAAAACGATAAGTTTTTCCTCTCACCAATTTCAAAAAAAAAAATACTCGATATAAATGCATATCGGATTTTTGACTTACAATACCCAATTTTTTTATTTGTACTAAATATTTCATTTGTTCAATCGAATTTTTCGTTGTATACTTTTAGATAAAATTTTAGCAATGATAATATTGGTATTAACAAAAATTGAGGAGTGTGAAGTGAAATTTAGAGGATGACATGATAAATTATCATCAAATAAAATGAAGTAGCTGACCCAACAATAATTTTATAAAATGCTTAATAATGGGCCTATAACTAACCCTGGAAAAGTCCAAACCACTTTTTACACAAACAAAATTGAATTTCATATCTTCTTTTCGATCAATACCTCCTGAAATTATGATGACCCCAAAATATCACTCTTTTTTTCCTCTAAAATCAACTCTCATATCTTTTCTAAATATCCTTTCTGGTCTAAAACTTCAAGAAAATGCATGTTTAATTAAATTTCTGAATATTCAAACTGGAAGTTGTGAAAACCAAAAATCTGGTTTGAATATTCAATCTTCAAGTTTCAAAGTAATAACCTATTATGCTTATTTTTACTAAAACTATTGAAAAATTATAATATCTAGTTTGAATGATGAAATTGAAACAAAACAATGGATTTTGTATTTTTTTTTCTTCTCAAAATCATTTCATATGATACGCAGTAATGTCTATTAATATGGACTACAAAGCTGGGTATAATGTTCACAATGTCAATTTATGTAAATTAAAAAATAAAATAAAAAATCTAAGTAAATTAATATTGTGAATACATGCTTAAAAGATTAATATCTAAAATACTTACTAATGAGATTATGTAAAATATATGAGAGTAAGTAAGACTTAATATTGTGAATACATGCTTAATGAGAGTATGCAAAATCAAATCCATCCAAAAAAATTAGCAAAAACAATAGTTAAAAACTTTCAAAAACAAAAATAAAAAGTATATCTTAATAAGTGTCATAATTAATGATAAAAAAAAATCACATTGTCTAATTTAACTGCACATATATTTTTTTCTAAGAAAATGTGAGATATCTTAAATATAACGGACAATATAGTGTGTAAAATATTATTTTATTTAATTAAAATATGTCAAAGAATAATATTCGAATTAGAAAATAGACAAATGATCAACATTAAATTAGTTTCAGATCAAAGATTTCTTCCATTATTCTTGTTAATTAGCATATTCAATAGTAAGCATGATTCTATGCAACTTGCTAAGTGATGTGCAAACTCCAATATTAGCTGAGAAACCTCCAAAATTGTTCCTAAATTATCCATAAATATCTCATCACAAGTTAATATTTTAGAATTTCCTTCGAAACTCCATATATGTTGCACTTAATTTAATTATGACTAAGAAAATATTATTCAATTTATATGATTCTAGGTGCAGGATGAGGTCGACGTTTGATGTCAAAGTATTTAATAACTATAAACTCGTTAATTAAAAAATGCATTTGTCCCTATAAATAAGTAGATGTAATATAGACTAATTGTTTAACATGAATAATGTCTTTATAAATAAAAAATTATAATTTTGAAACCTGATATCATTTCTTGTGTGTCAAGTTTTTCGAAGAATTATTATGAGAAGAGTCATGATCAAATTTTGAATTTAAGGACTCCAACTTCTACCAACAAATTTGAATAAACTTTTATAACTAAATTTATCAATGTTTGTATCAATAATCACTTCGCCGAATGCCAAAAAAGTAAAGTGTAACTAAATCTAAGAAATAAGTGGTATGCATTTTCTCCATCATAATTGGAGAGAAAACACCTTGAAACCATATGCATTCTCATTCGAATTAGGTTGTCTTCTGTTGCAAAAATATTATACATTACTTTTCAAATCACTAATAACTTAACAAGTGATACGTAGGAATGCCAAATAAATTTATTCAACAAGGTTCAATATGATATTTCCTTATACAATATTATATATATATATATATATATATATATATATATATATATATATATATATATATATATATATATATATATATATATATATATATATATATATATATATATATATATATATATATATATATATATATATATATATATATATATCTTTGAAAAATAGATTATTATTTGTAAATATTGTCCAAATAAATTTATCATTAATAATATTATCAAATTACAAGTTAATTTTGAAAATGTCCTTCAATAATTTAAGAAAGTTAAATAGATAAACCATGAAAAATGTTCTAATAAAACTCTCATCTATATAAGAAAAAGTGTGGAATTTTAGAGTTATACATTAACAGAATTTAGTTTATATGAATAGAATAGAATTGTACACAACAAAAGATATAAAATAATATATTTTTTATACAATATACAATAATTCTTTTCGTAAAATACTACATTAATATTAGTATGTTTCTCGTATCATAAAAATGGAATAAGTTGTTTTTCCCAAAAAAAAAATGAATATTAGAAAAATAATAAAATTGTAACTAATAGTGTTATTTATTAAAATATTATGAATTGAAGTTAATTTAGTTCAACAATTAAATAAAACCAATAATCTATTTTATCTAAGAGGTTGAGATAGTTTAAGTGATATGTATTAGCTGAGTTAAATAGATTTAAGTTGTTGTTTTAAGGTTTAATCTCTAGGAGTAGTTTTTTTTTTATTGATGCATTAATGTAGACAAGTTATTGATATTTATAAATCAATAATTTGTAAAAAAAACGATTATACTTAAAATATAATAAAAATATCCTTATTAGAAAAATGTGTGATAACCCCTTTGTTGTGAGGTTGAGAGCTTACTCACGTATGGATGAGAAGTTCTATCGGCGTATATTTTTATATTGGAGTTAGGATGTCTCTCCTCAGTCTTAGGACTAAGGTATTTATAGAGATTTTCTTGGGTTTGGGTTATAGAATGTGTGGAGTGGTTTTGCCCTAACTCCATTACCAATGAAGGGTCAAGGGAAGTGAAGGAGCAAAAAACACAAGGAAGGGGGTTGGAATTGGGTTTTCTAAAACAATGAAAGTAAATAATACTTTTATTTATTCTGATTCGTTTGAACACAAACTACATCCAGTCCACCCGCCAAGGTGATTTGCCTCTCTCAACGAGGTCTTAATCCACTATTCAAAAATTGAATACAAACACTAAGACCTATAGTCAAAGTCTTCTTGAGTCTACTGACTACACTAGTCACTCAAGGAATGTACAAAAAAATTTACAAGGGTTGTAACAAAAATTGCTTCAAAAAGTTGTTATCACATAGTGATAGTTTTTACAAAGATAAGAATAGAATAATAAGAAATTGATCAATTGATATTTCGCGCAAAAAAAACAGCTTCAATTTCTTCAAATGATCTCTTTATATAGACGCTTGATGAAGAGATTCGTTGGGAACATCTGGTGTCCTTTTTGGATGATTGTTAGTTGTCATAAAGTCCTTCCAAAAATAAAGATCTTGTTCATGGCCGTTATTCTTGATTTCCTCATAATTTTCCTTGATTTGGAGAATCATGACATACTTAATTCACATCATAGTATATTTGAATTTCGCAGCTTTACTTTGTACTTGATTAGAATTTCTTATAAGCTTACTATCAAATCTTCTTTAAGTGATGCGCTTAGCTTATTTTGCGTTACAAGATGTTGAGCACTTTGGAGTTTATCTTATCATAAGAACTTCTATCCTGCACATAGAAGATAATTTTTAGTACTATATTTTGTTCTTATAAAAATTGTTATCATCAAAACTATAATAGAGAGTAGAATCAAAATCTTGTTCTAACAATCTCCCTCTTTTTGATGATGACAAAACATTATATTTTGATTGAAATTAGAAGAACAAAAGATATAGAAACTCCCTTTATAATGAGAAGATGTTTCTTCATAAATTTCCATGAGAAGTTCTTGCAGCTTACGCTCCCCCTGAGTTAATTACTTATCATGTTCTTTGAAGAATAATTAAGACACTTTTATTAGACTTTTAGGATATTTTAGGCTTAGCCTTGGTAAGCTGTTATAGGATCAAAATAGTTTACTTTCTCCCCCTTTTTGTCATAATTCAAAAAGACAGATAATCAGAAAAAGATTATCAGAACCAAAGTCTTCAGAAACAAAGATGTTGGGGGAAAATCTTCTGCAGTTGCAGCAGCTTGAGTAGAGGTTTCGACATAAGGTTCTTCAGCAGCAGATTCTTCAGCAACTTCTTTTCCTTTATCTTCAGCAGAAGGAACGATAACCAACTGAAATTCAGAAGATGACTCCTTTGGTTCTGGCTCTTTCCAAGGTTTATCATCCAGAATATGGGTTTTCTTCTTCTCCATGGTTGTGACAATTTCTTTCAGGCTATCACAGAAGTTCTGCTAAGCAATATCATAGCAGATATCTTCCAGCGTCTTGGTTTTAGAATTAAACCATTTTCTGAATTTTGTCCAGAGAAAGTCAGAAGCAGCATGATCAAGATTTTCTGCACAAGCAGTCTTCAGATCTTCTAGCCTGCATTTCATTTCTGTTTCGAAAGCCAGCAACAATGTACCAACATCTGATTTGGTTGGTTTTGGTTTTGGTTTGGGTATATCAGTTTTGTTCGAGACAGATGAGAGTTTATTAAGACTTTCTACATAAGTGAGAGTTTTAGGAGGTGTTGAAGCATAAGAAGATAAGGATTCTTAACGTATGGGGGATAGGTCAAAAACAAGTCTTGGATATTTAGAGTTAAGGGGATAGTTGATTCCGGGAATTTGTTCAGTAGAAGGTGGTGGAGGTGGATTAGAAGATTGAGCTTGAGAGGCAGCAACATATGTGGGAAAAACATCAATGTCAGACAGAACTTGTTGAAGTTCTGAGTGAGTTTCAACAAAGGTTGAAGTGTTTAGGTCAAAAGGTGGTGTTGGGTCAAATGGAATGTCAAAGTCGTCTATATTTTGTGGTGAGTGGTGTTCAGATTGTTTTGGGGGTGAGAGAGGATTTTCATATTGTATGATAGTTTCTGGTTGAGTGACTCGTGGTTGTAGAATGTTTTCAGAATTTTGAGGGAGTTCTTGTTGAGGAATATTTTCATAAGGTTGGTTAATGTTTGGAGTGATAGAAGATGGGACTTCAGAGGGTATGGTATCAGAAGGGTTTTCAGATGTAGTAATTGTTACAGTTTCTATAACATAAATAAAACCAAACGAGGAAGAAGAAGTACATTTCTTTTTGGGATGCTTAGGAACCTTCTGAGAGGTTCCTTCAGAAGCTTTTCTCTTCTTGTTCTTCTTTGTTGCAACGTCTGGAGCCATTCTTCTGAGTTCTTCAGGATTGAAGCCAAGGTTAGTTCCATCAAGCTTACAAGATTCCAAGTATCTCACAACAACTTTTGGTGGCGTATCAGCAAGAATAGAGGCAAATCATTTAGAGGAATCTTCCTTGTTGTAATGACTTCTCTAGAGTACATAACTTGATCCTTCTTGATAGACTCTATGAACTTCATATTCTTCATATTCTTTGCATTCAGGGGCTTTCCAACATCTGTTTCCAGAATATTAATTTGTTGAGCTTCATCCAGATGATCTACAAGCTTATTTTCAGTCAGAATGACTGAAATAAGCCTACCTAGTGGAATCCAATCTCTCTTAGTCTTTTCTCCTTCTCTAGTTTCCTTCACACTATTGTTCAGATGGTTGAACAAAGAGTGTGCAAGATTGACCTTCTTTTTGGTGGAGACGAAGTATATAAAAAATTGTTGATCCAAGTTAATATAATCTGGGGAGTTTGTGGCTTTCCTGTGACTGATGCAACCCAGAATGATTTTGGCCCAAATTCTCAGATGACCCTTCAAATCTTTTATTTTGTTAGAGGTTTGTCCAGCTGTGAAAATTTCTTGAGAGATGATGGAAGTATCAGAAAGTTTATCCATTTCACTGCACTTGATCCCAGTTCCATCAGATTGTATCAGTTTGGCAATATGATCTTCCGTGATGACAATCTTCTTACCCAGAACGTAAGAAGTTACTTGAGAGTGGGTAGCAGTAGCAAAAATCAAAAATTCCTTTACTAACTTAGGAAAAGTTGGACCCATCAGATGGTCAAAGTACTTTTCCCAGCCTTGAGCTATGACTTCTGGAATTAAATCAAACCCATTATCCTTCAAACTATCAAAATCAACAAATAACTCACAAAGAACTTCAAGTTTCTCTACAGGAGTGAGAAGTGTTCTGACTGGTGAGATGTGGTGTTCTTCTGAGGTTTGACTAACTGGAGCTTGTTGAGAGGGAGCTTGTTTCACGTTTTGAGAGGAGGAAGCCACTGATTACCAAGATTAGGGTTTTAGGAGCTAGAATGCACTGAAAATAGAAACAAGAGAGTGAAAGTGAAAGTGAAACTGTGAAGGGTGTTTGTGAGGTGAAAAAAATCATTTATATAGAAGTTTGAAACGGTTAAAAAAACTCAATTAGTGGAAAACATTAATGCACAAAATATCATGATTAACTGCATTAAATGAATTCTGACAAAAGGAAGTGGCGTAAAGAATTTTGAACAGTTACCAATGTAGCACGCGCCTCAATGTTGTCTTTTAAGCTGTTTCAGTTTCCCAGAAGTTGAACACATATTCCTCTTCAGAGGACGGTTGTCCAAAAGCTGGAATGCATATTTTGTCCTTCCTCAGAGTTTGGACACGCATTCTAATTCTGATGACACCTCAGAGCTTTATTGACAGATGTTGATATAATGATATGCATGTTATTTTCTTAACACAAAGGTCTAAGAAGTAGACAGTCAGATCGAAAAGAAAAACTTTTGAAACAATTTTCCTTCTAACACAAGAAGTTATGTTGATTAGAAGATAATGAGTTACTGAAATTCTGAGAGTTAAATATATGAATTTAAACATTGTTATTCTGGACATAACTCCATACTGAGATTAGTCAGAATGAAATTAAATTTATCTTCAGCAAGGGGTTTTGTAAGGATGTCAGCCTATTGATGGTTTGTATCTATAAATTTTAAAAATAATATCCCCTTTTGAGTATAGTCCTTAATGAGGTGATGTTTAACTTCTATATGTTTAGCTCTAGAATGTAAAATAGGATTTTTAGAAAGACAGATAGCAGAAGAATTATCACAGAGGATAGGAATGTTACTCTTGTAAATGTTGAAGTCCTCAAGTCGGTTTTTCATCCAAAGCATCTGAGTACTGCAACCGGCTGTTGCTATGTATTCAGCTTCAGTAGTTGAGAGTGTGATGGTTGATTGTCTTTTTTTGGACCAAGATATTAGGTTGTCTCCCAGAAATTGACAACTTCCAGAAGTACTTTTTCTTTATGTTCTGTTGTCGTACCTCGAAAAATACGATCCTCGCGAATGCGGTCGCGGCTGGGCTGACTTGAGAGTCGCCACCTAATTTTGATTTATTCCCAAAGAGGGAAAGAGAAAATATAGATAAAACCCGGGAAGAAAGGATAAAGACAAGGTCATCGTAACCATTGTCGGGGTTCGGAAGTCGGTTATGCAGGGGGAAGGTATTAGCACCCCCTACATCCATCGTACTCGATAGGAACCTTCTAAGTTGTCACGCGCGAAAGTATGTCTATGCCTAATGAATTACTTGCTAAAAGAGGAAAAGGATTTAAATTTTATTATCTTTCTTTAGGAGTCGAATTGCACTAAAGACTATGGATAATTTATTCTGAACCAACAAGCCAAGTGTCTTGCGACGGAATAATCGGAGCGAATAACGAGAGCTCGTAATCCTCCTTTCTACCACTTAAGGCTCGTGGCGTACAATTTCCCTCATATTATTAAAGTATTTTAATACCTAAGACCACTTGACGTTGGATCAAGGGTTTGGATTTAAAGAAACATTTTGGTAAGTCGATTGCGAGACATAAAGCGATCGCTAAGGGTGAGTGTAAAATGGAGGTTAATGGTTAATGGTTATGCGAGATCGATTCATAATACTAAGCTAAGGTGGAGCCATTGGAGCTCGAATTAAACCGAAAGCGTCGAAATTTAGCTCTTTAACTATCTTAGAATCGATTCAAAGTTAGAATCATTCTATAAGAAGTCGAGCATTACTTTGTAATCAAATGATTATTTAAATAAAAGAAATGCGATAAAAATAATAATTAGTCTCATATTGATTTAAATAACATTGATTTGTTGAAATCGAATATTTAAATCGTTTGTTATATCATCGACCATAAAAATAAAATAAAGTCGAAATAATAATAAAATAATAGTTTGGCCTCATATTTAATTTAAATAACGTCGATTTATTTGAAATCGAATATTTAAATATTTATTCATCGGCCGGAATAAAATAAATTGAGATAATGAGAAATAATAAGAAAAATAAAAGTGTGGCCTCAAATTAGGGGATAACGTCGATTTATTAGAAATTGAATATCACCACTTATCATTGGCCGAATTAAATAGTAAAGTCGATAAATAATAATGGATCTAAAATTAATTAGAAACCATAAAATAATGGAAAGAGTCTCATATCAATTTGGACAACGTCGCAAAGTGGAATGTCACAAATTGGATAATATTATCATAGACCAAATAATAAATATAAATAAATTGATAAATTGATAAAATAATAAATGGATAAAAGTCGGCCTCAAATTGATTTAGACAACGTCGCGAAATGGAATGTCGATAAATCATATTTTTTTATCATAGGCCCAAATAATAAAATGAAATAACGGATAAACATGGAATCGGTCTCAATTTAATGGATAACGTCGATTAAATAATCGAATATCTCATTTTATCATCAACCAAATAAATCGCATAATCGATTAAATAATAACGGAAAAATAAAAGTTGGCCTCATAACAACTTTGATAATGTCGATTTAAAATCGAATATCGAAAAGTTATAATTATTTCATGGGCCCCCAAAATACACAATAATTTATATAAAAAAAGAAAATAAATAAATTAAAACTTGGTAAACCTCAAAATCTATTACTATCCAAAAATCCAACTAATATAAAATAAAATAAAAATAAATAAATAAATAAAGGAAAAAAAAGAAGTTGAACGAGTGTGTTAGTTTTTTTTTGAACCATAAATCAAATGGGTTGAGTAAAACAAGGCAAATATCTTGCATCTAGAAATAAAGAAATATAATTATACAAATTAAAGTCATTAAATTTATTAAATAATTAAACAAATTAATCTCTCAAAGGGAATTAATATAGAAACTCTGAAAACTCTCTCTATCTCTCACGTCTTCAACGCAAAAAAGAAGAGAAAAAGAAACCAAATTCAATCTCATCAACCGTGAAACAAAATCAAAAAATTGGAGAATCCAAGCACATAAACACCAGAAAACGAATCAAAATCACTCACCCTCTTCTAAATACTCGCGGATCTCTCACCCTCTCAATCGTGATTTTTGACTCTGCTCTTTCGGTCCGTGTTTGGTGGCTATGGATCTCGGAGGCCGGCGGTGGTTTTTTCGATTTCAAGATCTATTTCGGCTCTCTCTGTGTCTCACTCGGATTTTCGCACGGTTTTGTTAGCTTCAGTTTGTGTGAAGGTTGTTTGTTTATGACTTCTACTTCATCACTTTCTCTTTTCTGTTTCCTGTAAAAAAAAGAAGGTTTGTGTGGAGAGATATGTGAGGGTATAGGTTCTGTGACTTTGGTTATCAGTTTCTGCTTTTTATTGAGTGATGAAGGAATGCTTTTTTTCAAAGCATTTTCGTGCGTTATTTTTTCAGAACGTTCTTAGTTTTCTTCCCCTTTCTGCAGAAAAGAAAAGAATTTATAAAGTAAATGAAAGGGTAAAAAGAGAAAAACGCCACAGTGTTGAGCTGTGATTGAGAGGAATAAAAAAAACGTCTTGCTGCTGAGGATGGGTGAAGGACGCGGAACGCGTCTTGAGTGGAAAGAAAGCGTTTGCGGTATGAGGATCACGTGTTCAGGAGGAAACATCCAATAAAATATCTCATAATGCTAATTTCTTTTTTAACCACCTTAAATTAATGTATGGTTATTAGTTTATTTTTTTATGATAAAATAAGAAGTGTATTCATGCTGCAACTTATCCTAATTCCTGCTAAATGTACCCTTTTATTTTGCTTTGGCGATGCACAGTTTTTTTTTTTAAAATAAAATAAAATAAACTTTACTTTAAAAAAGAATGTAATAACTTTACCTTAATAAAATAGTAAGTATTATAAGGAGAGTGATGTAATTGATTAGTAAAGATGAAATTAATTATAAAATATATTTTATAAAAATTATGACTATTAATAATAATAATAAAAACGCAAACATTTATTGAAGGAAATTAAAAATGAAATTTTACTAGAGTGGAAATGGAATAATTATGAAAATTAAATGACTTTAATTGAAAAAAGAAAATATAATTGGGCTTGTGACAATGAGTGTTAAATGCAATATGAATCCTGAGATATCACTATGGAATTATGAGTCTAAACCTATAAAAACAAAGACCTATTTATATGATGACCAATGCAGATGACAAGATGAAAAATATCTTAAAAAGTTAAACTCATACGGATGAAAAATGTATTATTGAAAAAAAATGACCATGCAACTAAAGGTAGGACAAATTTGGGGTATGACATCTGTCTCCAGCAAAATCAGCATCACAGTACCCTACAAGCTTATATTATCTGGACTTTCTATAGCATAAGCCAAGGTTAATAGTGCCTTTCAGATACCTGAAGATTCTCTTAACAGCTGTTAAGTGAGTCTCTCTAGGATCTGATTGGAATCTAGCACATAAACAAACGCTATACATAATATTTGGTCTTGAGGCAGTTAAGTAAAGAAGAGAGCCAATCATACCTCTGTAGATCTTCTGATCTACTTTCTTAATTACCTCTTCCTTCTCCAGAATACACGTGGGATGCATTGGAGTTTTGGAAATCTTACTTTATGACATGTCAAATTTCTTCAGAAGTTCTTTGACATATTTGCTTTGATGAATATATGTTCCTTCTAATGTTTGGTTTATTTGAATTCCCAGAAAGAACTTTAATTCTCCTATCAGGCTCGTCTCAAATTCTTCCTGCATAGATTTAGAAAATTCCTTTCCCAAGGCACTTTTAGTAGAACCAAAAATAATATCATCTACATAAATTTGACAAATCAGAATATCCTTTTTAAAGGTTTTACAGAATAAGGTTGTGTCCACTTTCCCTCTGGTAAAATTATTTTCCATAAGAAAATTGCTTAGTCTTTCATACCAAGCTCTGGGAGCTTGTTTCAGACCATATAAATATTTTTTCAATTTGTAAAGATGTTCTGGAAATTTAGAGTTTTCAAACCAGGAGGTTGGTGCACATAAACTTCTTCATCAATATAACCATTTAGAAAGGCACTTTTGACATCCAACTGATAACGAGTGATGTCATGATTTACAGCAAAATAAATTAAAAGTTTGATAGATTCTAACCTTGCGACTGGTGCAAAGGTTTCTGTATAGTTTATTCCTTCTTGTTGACTATAACTTTGTGCAACCAGTCGTGCTTTGTTTCTGAAAATTTCACCTTGTTCATTGAGCTTGTTTCTGAATACCCATTTGGTTCAAATGATGTTGAATCCCTTTGGTCTAGGAACTAAATCCCATACGTCGTTTCTGGTGAATTGATTTAGTTCTTCCTGCATAGCAAGTATCCAATCATTTTCTGAAAGAGCTTTGTCAACAGTAGTTGGTTTGATCAGTGATACAAGTCCCATTAAGGACTCTTCAGAGTTTCTGAATGAGGATCTTGTTCTGATTGGATCATCTTTCTTTCCTAAGATTTTATCTTTTGGGTGATTCAACGTGCTTCTTGATTGTTTCTTCTGACTGGGTTCTCCAGAGGTTGTTGGTGTAGTTTTCGTGTCTTGTTCTGTGGAAGGTTGTTCTTCAGATGTTCTTTCTTCAGTGATTTGAACTTCTATATCTGCAAGAGATTCATTCTGCTTTGCTTTTTCAGGACCAAGCTTATCATCAAATATGACACAGATGGATTCTATCATAATTCGTGTTTATATATTATATACTTTATAACCTTTCGAACATTTAGAGTATCCTAACATATCATTTTTGTGCCTTAGAATCAAACTTGTTCAGAGGATCTTTAGTGTTCAGAATAAAGCAAGTACATCTAAAAGGATGAAAATAAGAAATGTTGGGCTTTCTGTTCTTCCATAATTCATAAGGAGTCTTCTCCAGAATAGGTCTTATAGAGATTCTATTATGAATGTAGCATGATGTATTTACTACTTCTTCCCAAAAGTGTTTAGCCATGTTAGTCTCATTGATCATGGTTTTGGCCATCTCTTGCAATGTTCTGTTCTTACGTTCTACAACTCCATTTTGTTGTGGATTCTAGGGCAAGAGAAATTGTGAGATATGCCATTTTCATTAAAAAATAATTCCAATTTTTTGTTTTCAAACTCTCCACCATGATCACTTCTGACTTTGACAATTCTAAACTCTTTTTCGTTTTGGACTTGTTTACAGAAGTTAGAGAATACAACAATTGACTCATCCTTGTGTCTAAGAAACTTTACCCATGCCTGTCTGCTATAGTCATCTACGATCACTAATCCATACTTCTTACCACTGATTGAGGAAATTTTCACTGGTCCAAACAGATCAATGTGAAGAAGTTCTAATGGTCTAGAGGAAGAAACAACATTTTTGGATTTAAAAGCATGTTTATAAACTTTGCCTTTCTGACACGCTTCACACAAAGCTTCTGAGTTGAATTTCAAATTTGGAAGTCCTCTGACCAGATTGAGTTTGTTAATCTGAGACAATCTTCTCATATTAACATGTCCCAATCTTCTGTGCCAGACCCATTGCTCGTTATCCACATACATCAAGCATTTTACATTTTGACTTTTCAGTCCAGAGAGTTTTATTTTATAGATGTTGTTTTTTCTCTTTCTACTAAACAGGATAGTTCCATCTTTCTGACTAACAGCTTTACAGGAATTTTGATTGAAGATAATATCATAATCGTTATCACTTAATTGACTTATGGATAACAAGTTATGCATTAATCATTCTACTAACAGAACATTAGGGATAGAGGGAACTATACAGTTACCAATAGTTCCAGAGCCAATGGCTTTTCCTTTTTGATTGCCTCTGAAGCCTACGTAGACTCCAACTTTTAGCTCGAGACTTTGGAACATATGCTTTCTTCCCGTCATGTGTCACGAGCATCCAGAGTCCAAGTACCAAGATTGGTGTTTCAATCTGGTTGTTAAAGACATCTACAACATACACAATTTTATCTTTGGGTACCCATATTTTTCTGGTCCTTGTTTGTTAGACTTTACAAACTTATGATTGAGTTTGAGTTTCTCATCAGAACTTGTAGAACAGGATGACTCACTAGTATATTTCAGATCATGATTATGACCATAGGTGTAGTGAAAACTTAAAGGAGTCTTGACTTTTATAATCATATCATCAACCTGTTTAAACTTTAGTGGTTCTTCTCCTTTGGTTTTCACATAACCTATACCTCTTCTACCGTTTCTGCTAACTCCATAAATCATTGAGGCAATTTTTCTTCTATCTATGTTTTTAGCTATAAAAAATTGAAAGCTGTAATCATATTGTTTTATGATACTATCAGAACTCAGTAGAACTTCTGATTCAGATTCCTTCTGAGCTTTAAGTTTTTCAAAGGAAACTTTGCATTCTAAAATATTTTCTTTTAGCTCAGAGTTTTCTGACCTCATTTTTCTGATCTCCTCCGATTCAGATACTAGAATTTGTTTCAGGTCTTTGTATTTAAACTGGAGTTTCTGATACTTTTCAAGAATTTCTGAGAGGCTATCTTCTAATTGAAATCTAGAAACTTTAAAGAATACCTCTTCTATTTCAGAATCCTATTCTGATTCAGATAAGTTGACATCTTGTGGTATCTTTTCCATTAATGCAATGTTGGCATGTTCATCTTCTGACTCTGACTCGGCTTTAGATGATTCTGAGTCGTCCCATGTGGCCATGAGACTTTTCTTCTTCTCTCTATTGAACTTCTTTCTGAAGTTTTGGATAGTCACTCTTGTAGTGTCCAGGTTCCTTGCATTCATAACAAACTATGTCTTTGCTTCTAAACATCTTGTGGCCAAAGGATGATTCAGAGTGATTGCTTAATCTTTTGGGATTCCTGAACTTCTTCTGACGAAGCTTCCAGAGTTGTTGAACTCTTCTAGAAAGAAATGATAGTTCGTCTTCTTCTGATGAGCCTCCAGAACTTTCTTCTTCTATCTGTAAAGCTTTAGATTCAGATTTGTTAGATTTAAGAGCTACAAACTTACCTTTCTTCTGGGGTTCATCTTCTTCTAGTTCTATCTCATGACTCCTCATTGAGCTGATCAGTTCTTCAAGAGATATCTCATTCAGATTCTTTGACAGCTTCAGAGCAGTGACCATGGGTTTCCAAGCCTTTGGCAAGCTTCTAATGATTTTCTTCACATGATCTATTGTTGAGTAGCCTTTGTCCAAAACTTTCAGTCCAGCAACCAGAATTTGAAACCTTGAGAACATCTTCTCAATTGTTTCATCTTCTTCCATCTTGAAAGCTTCATACTTCTGGATAAGAACTAGATCTTTTGTTTCCTTAACTTGAGTGTTGCCTTCATGTGTCATCCTCGGAGAGTCAAACATGTGTTTGGTTGATTCTTTGTTTGTGATCTTTTCATACTCTATATATGAGATGGCACTCAGAAGTATGGTTCTAGCCTTGTGATGGTTTTTGAATTCTTTCTTCTATTGAGTTGTCATATTTCTTCTTTCGATCTTCTGACCATCTGCTCCAATAGGATGAGTATAACCATATGTCACCATATCCTAGAGATCTCCATCCAGAGTGAGAAAGAAACTCTCCATAACATTCTTCCAGTAGTCAAAGTTGTCACCGTTGAACACAAGAGGTTTTCCATTGATCTTGTCATTTTGATAATCACTGTTGTTGTTGACTGGTTCTGCCATTGAGTTTTTCTTCTGGATCTTTTTCTAACACGGTTAAGTGTATTTCTCAGAACCTAGAGCTCTGATTCCAATTTAAGGAGCGAAAAACACAAGGAAGGGGGTTGGAATTGGGTTTTCTAAAACAATGAAAGTAAATGACACTTTGATTTATCCTGGTTCGTTTGAACACAAACTACATCCAGTCCACCCACCAAGGTAATTTGCCTCTCTCAACGAGGTCTTAATCCACTATTCAAAAATTGAATACAAACATTAAGACCTATAGTCAAAGTCTTCTTGAGTCTACTGACTACACTAGTCACTCAAGGAATGTACAAAAAGTTTTACAAAGGTTGTAACAAAAATTGCTTCAAAAAGTTATTATCACACAGTGATAGTTTTTACAAAGATAAGAATAGAAGAATAAGAAATTGATCAATTGATATTTCGTGCGAGAAGAGCATCTTCAATTTCTTCAAATGATATCTTTATATATATGCTTGATGAAGAGATCTGTTGGGAACAGCTGGTGCCATTTTTGGATGATTGTTAATTGTCATAAAGTCCTTCCAAAAATAAAGATCTTGTTCCTGGCCGTTATTCTTGATTTCCTCATAATTTTCCTTGATTTGGAGAATCAGAACATACTTAATTCACATCAGAGTATATTTGAATTTTGCAGCTTTACTTCGTACTTGATTAGAACTTCTTATAAGCTTATTATCAGATCTTCTTTGAGTGATATGATTAGCTTATTTTGCGTTACAAGATGCTGAGCACTTTGGAGTTTATCTTATCATAAGAACTTATATCCTGCATATAGAAGATAACTTTTAGTACTATATTTTGTTCTTATAAAAATTGTTATCATAAAAACTATAATAGAGAGTAGAATCAAAATCTTGTTCTAACAAGAAGACTTATTCTCCCTAAACTCCTGGAAGAAGTGATTGTTTCCCTTTGATTGATCTTAGCTCAGGTGTTATTTGAGACATGTTATCACATATGTTTAATGAGTGGATCAAGAATCTATTTAGCTGCTCCCATTTCTTTCATGGAAAATGACTCGCACAACTGCTTCTTTAACCTATCAATGTTAGAAATATTTTTCCCCACAATAAGAATATCATCAACATATAACAATAGGATAATGAATTCAGTGTTAGAAAATTTTCTAACAAAGACATGTTGGACATGTGACTTCACACACAATAGGGGGTGAATTGTGTGTGTTAGAAAAAAATGGTTTTGAAAAACCTTTGGAGTTAGAATCAGAGGTAGAAAATATATTAGAAAACATTTAGAGTTATGCAGCGGAAAATAAAATTACAGAAGATAAAATGCGGAAATATGAGAAATTAAAGGAAGAGAGAAGACATCAGGAGTTATAGAGGTTCGGTCGAAAAAGAAATATGCATATTACTTTCCCCAATAATTGATCTTGAGAGTATCCAATAAGCTTAAAAGTCTTAGTAGGTTGAACTCTCGAACTCCCTTATATAAGGAAAAATGAAAGTTGTGGCTAACTTCCAACCAAACAGCAAACACATGAGAGAAGTGGTGAGTCTTTCTTCCAAACGGTGGATTAAAGTGGTTAGTCTCATTTATACAAGAAACTTTGAGTGGTTAATATTCAATATTAAAACAAACATTGAGAGCTTTTAATACTGATATGAGCTCTCGAACCGAAACTTGGTTTTACAACGGGGTACCCAAAAACATGTTAGATTTTACCACCAAGCTGATATCCAATCGAAACAAGTTTACACCAATGGGATGAGCTTTAACTGAAACTTATTTTTATTGTGAGCTAACCAATAACCTATGAGATTTTACCATCTAGATGATCTCGAACCTTGAAAGATTTTGAACGGATTGACCTTTTCGAACCTAAACGGAGACTTTATCACACAATCTCCAAAATAAAGATTTTCATGGGTTTAGTTCGACCCCAAACAAATGATCCCTAAATGGATAAAATATTCAACCAATGTAAAAAAAATACTTATTAGGTGAACTTAAAAAAACTACCCTTCCAGAATTATAGTTTCCTCACTCGCAAAATAACTTTCACGAAAAGCATTATGGCTAAACATTTAGTGAGAGAAAGTAAAAATAATAATTTTTAAGAGAGAAAGTGTGAAGTGATAAATGAGAGCACGTTTTAAAATATGTGGGAAAGGACATTTGTTTATATTCTAGAGGTTGGCACGAAAAAAGGAAAAAGTTATATGGCTAATATTGATGAGCCAATTGATTGGCACAAAGCTTCAATCAATTAGTTAGGCCCATGTTAATTGAATACCAAGTTAAATACAGAAATTAGAGATATATAGACGATGTATGTCATTAAGATGATGTCCTAATTGTTTTGGCGCATTTTTGAACTGACACAGTCGATTGGGTTAAGGTGTCAATGATTGGCAAAGACAAAAAATTTCCCCGTAGCTTTTCTGAAAACTCTTAACTCATGTGGCATGATTTCAAGGCCTTTTAAAAAATATTATATTGATAAAATTAGTTAGAAAAAGTGTTTGTGTGTGTGTGTGCGTGTGTGTGCGTGTTTGTGTGTGTGTGTGTGTGTGTGTGTGTGTGTGTGTGTGTATTTGTGTGTGATTAGCCATACACTTTTACATGAAAGCCCTTATGCTTTTACAATATATATATATATATATATATATATATATATATATATATATATATATATATATATATATATATATATATATATATATATACATTCATATGTGTCAAGGCAGACTTTCATATACTTTAATATTTTTCAGATATTTTATCCATATAAATACTTTCTTGAGTTTACTTTGAGTTGAGATCTGAGTTATATTCCATTTGGTTGTCATCACTAGAAGATTCAATTCCATCAAACCTTGATAATCTGGTTTGCATATTTAATCGCTTTAACCTATTTATGCTTGACTTTAGTTGTTGTCATCAAAGACTGATTATCATCATTAAACAATAAATATCATCATCAAAAGTAGTTGTCCTCATTAACGGTATATTTTTCTAGAAGTAACCTGCAAAATAAGGTTCTACAGTATTCCTTTTTTTATGAAGACAATGCATCTCTCATGGAGGTGGCAAAATAAATATGAAATATTTTCTTGGAGTAATTAAACTCCCCCTGAGTTAAATAGAGAGTATACTCTACTCCCCCTAAAAATATACTTCTCCATCTTTTTCAAAATGAAAAAGGTGGAAAAAAATTAATTGTGATAAACTTAATTAAGCAAACATGGGAAATGAAACATTTAGGAAAATAGAAACATTATTTTATTCATTAATAAAAATTACTAGGAATTGGAAGAGCATAAGGGAAATTGTGAAATTGAAATAGTGCGGAAAACAGGAACCAGATTGATAAACTAAACATTTTAAAACACATAGGTAGGATCATTTAATTCCATAAGCATCACAATCCCTTGCCATGATTTTATTTATATCGTCGTCTAGACCTTGACAAATTTTCAACACCTTGTCGATCTTTTTGTCTTTTTCCTCTACTGGTTCTTCTTCTCCTTCCTCCTTGATTGACAAGTTATCTTGAATTTCTCCATGCTTGACAAGAAATTTAATTTCCCTAAGAGCGGTATAGGTGATATTATGGTTGGTTGATTCTTCAACTTCATATATGGTGTCAATGTTGAAGGTATCTAGGAGCCTTGTGATAAATTTTTCGTAGAGGAGTCCTGCTGATGGGATCTCTTTGCACTGAATCATGTGACTAAAAAATATCTCTAACCAAATAGTTGGAATTTCTTAGGTCAAGATCCACAAAGGTACTACATCTTCCCCAATGACAAAGTTATGGTTTAAATTCCTTGGAAAGAGGATACTAGTTAGAAGGTAGTGAAGGATCATAACCATTGGTTTCAAGTGTATGGATTTGAAATGGACTTTCTTCTTTTTCATAGGATTGTTGGCAAGGTTATTAAGGGCAGTAGAGTGTTTGAAATTTCTAAAACCTAGAGGTCTATCAAACGTGTAGGTTATTCCTATAAAAGGTAGATCAAAGATTCTCCCAAAGTGGTCTTTGTGAAGGTCAATTTCCACTTCCGTTATAAATGATCTCAATAAGGCTCCTACAAGTCTTGGGTTTAGAGAGAATTATCTTTAAAAAATTGGAAAGGATGTATTTGGTATTTGGGTGAAGAAATCTTTTAGGTAGGCTTGACATATTTGATGATAAGGTTTGTGACACTTAAAGAGGCTTGGTTCCATGTACCAGGGTTGAATTACCTTCTTCGCTAGAAATTTTCATCTTCTCTTATTGCTTTCGATTTATCAATCTTGCAGTAAGCACATTCCTTATTGGTGTTTCTTTGGGTTTTTAGCTTGAGGATCGTGTGGTGATGCTTACAGTAAAAGAATACACACAATAAAGAGACTAGAAGAGATGAATTTTAGATGCAAGGAATAATGAAGGGAGCATACTTATTTATAGTGTGTATTCAAACGTTTTGCTTGTGTACTTCTGGAAAGTAATCAATGGAGTTATGATTTTCAATAATCAAGGAAAATTCATTCTAAATTGGGAGTGCCAATCGATTAGCCAATGGCCCTAATTGATTGTTAATCAAATCTTTCAAGATTTGGAGCGATCATCGTTAATGTTGAGATTTGATTAACTTGGAATGCAAGGTTTGCTTGGATTTGATATGAAAATAAGTGCACCAAGATTCTCCATTTGATTGTCACAATGTGCCAATCGATTGGGCTTTCATTGTTCAGACTCCTTAGTGCATTTTGGGTCTTGTCCTGGATTTTCTTGCTTTTTTGCACTCATATTCAGTCTTATTGCACCTCCTTTCTATAAAAACGGTTAGAAACTCGTCTTTTTTGTTAGTGGAAGGGAAGTCGTTTTCACATCCATTTGCTCAACCTCTAAATCAAGCGTGACATTTAAACTCAACACATTTTTGATTGATGACATCATTACAACAGGTGATAAAATCTGATTAAAATCAACACCTTTTCTTTAACGTAATCCTTTTACCATTAATTTGGCTTTATAACTCGAAGACTTAGAGTAGCTATCATGTTTAAATATATACCATTTTTTCCAAAGCCCTTTTGCCTTTAAGCAACTTCTCTAAATCATAAGTGTGATTATCATGCAATGATTTCATCTCATCATGTATTGTATCCAACCACTTTTGATTTGCATCCCCCCTTCATCATCATTAGTTGGAATATTTATCTCATCTCCAAATTATTGATCATCAACATAATCATATGGCTCGCCATTATGATCATCACTACCAATAGTATCCAAATTTTAACATATAACCAAACTAAATCAATATTAGACAAACCGATATATTTCTTGGGTGTAGTCTTCTCCACCTTATCAATGTCTTCAATAGTTTGGTCTTCCATGAACACTACATTGTGGCTTCTGATGAGCTTATTCCCTATAGGATCATATAACTTGTAACTAAACTCATTTTTCACATTGCCAATGAAGATACATTAGTTTGACTTTGCATACAACATGGATCTCTCATCCTTTGGAATATTCCCAAAATCCTTACAACCAAATACTCTTAAATGATAATACTTGACATTTTTTCCAAACAAAAATTGTGTCTGGAACTTCACTGTTGAAAGCAATAGTAGGAGTGAGAATAAGAACATGCACCGCTATGTAAAGTGCCTAACCTAATAATGATTGAGTAATTTAGCTTCAGAGAGCATTCATCTTACTCTCTCAATTAGTGTTCAATTCATCTCCTCTGTTAAACCATTCAATTATGAAGTTTTATGAGGATTCTTTTCATGTGTAATACCATACTACTTGTAATAGGCATCAAATGGTCTGGAATACTCACCACCATTGTCAGAACGAATACATTTCAGCTTCTCACTTGTCTGCCTCTCAATCAAAGTATTTAATTCTTTAAACTTCTCCAACATTAGGCATAAACTTGTAGTTTCATGGAACATTCATGAATAAAGGTAACAAAATAAATGGTACAACTAAAGTATTTTATCTTTAATGGACCACAAACATCAGAATGTGCCAATTAAAGCAAATTTGACTTCCTTGAGGGGGGATATATCTTTAAAATTACTCTAGTTTGTTTAACAGTCATGCAATGATAACACTTCTCCAAATTTGCATTCTTTAATCCTGGAAGAACATCCTTTTTAGCCAAAACATTTCTTCGGTGCCACAAAGATGCTTCCATGTCAATAGCATTCGCATTGTCCCTAACAACCAAAGTTTTTGTCTGGTACAGTTTAGAAAGCTCATCGCCTATTGCCACAACCAAGTTATCTTTGTTGATTTTCCACTTTCTAGAACCAAAGTGATTGTCATAACCATAATCATCAAACATATGCACATAGATCAAATTAAAGTGGATATTTGGAGCATGTTTGACACCTCTAAGCAACAATTTCATTCTCATTTGGTTTGCAAGAAAACATCGCCAACATCGATTACCTTAGATACACCATCGTTACCCATCACCAACATTCCAAAGTCACCATAAGTATAAGATGTGAAGAACATCTTACTTGGTGTAACATGTAATGTAGCACCACTTCCAGCCATCCACATGATCTCGTCTGATACAAGATTAACATACTCATGATCACGAAAAATAACAAGATCATCACTAGTAGCAGTAGTAACACGATCATTATTGTGTTCTTCATAATTTCTTTGTTTAGACTTATCATTATTGCATTTGTTATCGTTTTTCCATTGACAATAATACTTTTGTATGTAACCTATTTTGTGACAATAATGACACTAAATTATTTTATGGTGGCTTGGACTTGCTTATGTTATTCTCTCTACCACCCTTTCGTTCCTTTTTCTGACTTCTCCCCCTATTTTCAGTGACATGTACCCCAGATTGAGATAAAGAACCATGTGTCTTCCTTCTCATCTCCTCATTAAGAATACCAATCTTATTTGTTTCCAAAGAAACAAAACCTCTAGGAGCAGAACTTGTTATAGAAATCTGAAACTTCTTCCAATATTTTAGTAAAGATCGCAATAGAAATAGTCTCAAAAGATCATCATCAAATTTAATACACTCATTTCTGACATCTAATCAACGAGCCCTTGAAATTCACTCAAGTGGTCTTAAATCGAAGTCTCATCCTTATACTTCAAACTTATGAAGTTATTCAACAAAAACAATTCATTATTTTGTGATTTAAAGGCAAACAAGGACTCTATATTCACGCACAAAGTTTTTGCATTTGTCTCATTAGCAATATAATTATAAAAATTGTCTTTTACATATTGTTGAATAAAATCACATGCTTGTAGATTTTCAAATTCTCATCTTCAAATTGTCTTTCATATTAAGTCGGTAAATATAATTTCTTCACAAATAATAAATCTTTCGTATTGTCTTTCCATAAATAGTAATTAACATTCAATAATATCATCTTCGTATTCGTATTTGTATTTGACTCCATTATTCAAACAATAAAATGATCTTGCCTTAAAAAAATGAGCTTGATATATATTAATCTCTTTTAATCAAGTAATAGCATTAAGTATATTTCATTTTCATATATGACCACCACACACAAGTGTGTAAACAATACAATAGGTCATGTATTTCCACTAGTGGCCAACAAACTAAATATAAAAATAAGTAGAGAAAGCGATATAGATGAAGAATCAGAGTACAAGAATGTGATAAGTGACGACTACTTGATTTTTGTTGCTAAATAAATGTTTTCTTTCGTCATCTTTGATAGAGAATTTTATTTGATTCTTTTAAGTATTATATACTTGCAAATGTCTTCATTATGTAACATTTGCAGCACGCCATATCTTCTTAGAAAATTGAGATTGTTGAGCTATATGCCTATTATAATTTAGACATACCATGTCTTGCAAAGGACTTCTTGTTTTATCCATGGAAAATGGAAGGAAAAAAATTACATTTTCTTTTTGTAAAATTTTTAATATTTTGTTACTGTGTATGGATTTTGAGTTTTAATATATATATATATATATATACCTTCAAAGATACTCGAAACAATAAAAAGTGATATTAATATTTCAGTTTTATTAAGTCAAATTACACTTATAAAAAATCAGAAATACTATAATGTGTATAATTTAAATGAGTTATGTCAAATTCAAAACTTTACTAGAATATTGTAGAAGGTTAGTGAGAGAGTTTCATTTCTTAAGAAAATTATTAGGAATCTATAGTTTGTCGGATTTTTAGAAGGAGTCAAATCTGAGGGGTTGTTGAGTAGAATTTCTCAATATATTTATGAATAATGGTTCAAATGAAATTTTAAACGTTTATCTTACAAAAATTAAAAATAAACAAAATAAATATTTAACGAGAATATATGATGCAGAAACCGGGCCGTATACTGTGGATTCCGGTCATGAAAAATAACTACTGGATCTTCTTTGATGAAGTCACAACTCACGATCATGAATCAATGCTAACCAAAGATATAAATATAATTTTTTTTGTCTTTATCATTTATTATTTTTAAAATTGAACTCATTAAATTATATTTTTCTATAAAACAAATTCTTATACATATTCAAAAATTAAGTAACTAATAAGTATTTTATCAATCACAAACTAAAATGGAAAAGTCCAATAGTGTAATATCTCTCCACCAAGATAAGAAATTGATGTTACAATGTAATCCGGCTCAAAATTCCACATTGAATTCACATCATAGCAATATCATAGATCGTGGTTAGATGTGACAAACGAACATGTTCGTCTAGTTTACATCCTTCCTACAAAAACATGTAAAAAATGTGAGGATGTGGTTAGATGTGACAAACGAACATATTCGTCTAAGATGTGACAAATGAATATATTCGTCTAGTTTATATTCATCCTACAAAAACATGTAAAAAACGTGAGGATGGTATAGATCTCCGCCAGTAAAAAAGTGAGGGTAGGGAGACTCCACGCACACTACATATAAAGCCTTAAAATTACAAAAAGGTTATGTTAATATTTGCGTATGCAAAATTACATATTAAAAAAAGTGGATCTAAAATTTTGATTTGTTCTATTAAAAATATGGACAAAACAAACTCTTTTTCCCATCTCTAACTATTATCACCGATAGATATCATCATATAACATGTCGGACGCTCATAATCGTCTTGTAGTATTAACCTTACAAATCATCAATCAATTAAGACTCTATTTCATCTTATCAAGATTTTCTAATACTCAAGCTGGACAAGTATTTGTCTACTTCTAATATTTTCATAGATTTAAATGATTAGTATTAGAAACTAAAAAATCAGTACTCAGATGGGAACAAAAATGTTGAATCAAAAACTTGAAATATTTTAATATGTATTGCATATATGTGAACTAAAATTCAGTTGACCAAATATAAATTCTAAACATGCGCATACCATACTAACAAACAAGTAACAAGCTTCTGATCAAACCATGGCATGCTTCCCTTTCCCATGCACTGTACAAAAAATCTTAATTGAGTTTCAATTCATGAAACCACTGTTCAAGATTCTTTCTTTTATTTGATACCTACACCATGACTATTGACTACTCACCACAACCACGCCCATTCTTTTCTCTCTCTCTCTCTCTCTACACAAATGTCATATGTATGTGTTCCACACTAATAATTCAACGTTGTGGTCCCTTTATGTCTTTATCATCACACCATCTAGCACAAGATACAACTTTTCACCACATCATCTAAAGTAACTAAATTATAAAATATGAAACAAAAAAATATTTAACCAAACCAATACTAGTACATCACATTTTCTGATATAATAAATGCGTGCATGCGATATAAATACATTAGCAAAAAGACAATAGTAACACCAACCACATTAAATTACATTCAACCAAGATATCATAAGTACTAGTAGCAGTAGCACCAATTACAATACACACACTAAACAAAAAACATGCAAAAGTAAAAAAATTCAGTGTTTCTAGTTTTTACATAACTACTCCAATTTCTCTATCCATCAAGTGAATGAAAAGGGTCCCCCTCATCATCAACACAAACTTGTCTGTCTCAGTCTTCTTCTCACAAAAGGGTAGTGGTGGTGCTTAATAGCCTTAGGTAGTGATAATAAATTGTACACATGAGGGGAAAAAGTAAACCCACAAAAGGATTTGAACATGACAATGATACAAAAAGAGGTTGTGAAGTTGGGTCCCATAACAGCCAAGAGGCGTGCACTCTTGTTTTTTTGAGGTTTTCTCTTTCAAAACAGCTCATATCCCATGCTACTGCGTTAGTGCTGCTTTCTCTAACCCCTAAGATATGGACTTGATCATTCTTTTTTTCCTTTATTGTGCCATAACTTGATGAGTAATAGTGAGTACTCCCCTTTTTCTTCACACGTAATAACACACAAGTTGGATAAAAAACAGCTGAATTTTATGTTCCAGATTAACAACTGAGGAAATTCTCAAAAGGGTTATGTGTGGAACTCACAGTCTCAGGCTTGATGCTAATCGGATTTCATTCGCCACACTTCATAACTTTTGCTGAAAAATTCTTCTGATGAAAGATGAACATATCTTGTTTATTCTGCTAAAACATGACATATAAGTAATAAGTAGTAACGTAGATGGCTTGATATTCTTTAAGCCATGGCGTTGAGACCAAGAGCTCTAGCCTTAAGTTTCAAAGAATTCAAGCAGCGTATGGCATCATCCAGAAGCTGGATTGGGTCCTTGTCTTTCCCATTAGGTACTATACACTGCAAAATGCTTAGAACATTTTGAATCTTTTCTTTTCTCATCTTCTTAGTGTCTGCTAAGGTACCCATTTCACCAGACCCTCGACCATAATTGCTACCAGAGCATCTGGATTCTGCATCATCATCATCACCATCATTCTGATTTAGGTCGCTGGGTCGGTTTCGTTTTAGCGAATTTGCAGTGTCCAAAAACTGCACATTGTCATAAGCCACATCTAATAGCTTACGTTTCTTTGTTTTACCAGGGGAGGAGCTAGCAACTTCTTCAGCAATTCCTCCAGTTCCGTACGGTTCCTGGTTGTCGTGAGTGGTCATTGTACTGGGTGAATGCCCTGTGCTGGTAACTTCATCATCCTCAGTAGAATAACCGTCGCTGTCAGAATAAAGCAATGCATTGATCTCCTCCGTGTCTTCGTGCATCTCGCTTTCAATCTCAGTTCCTTGATTCTCATTTTCATTAACTTTATTATCAAAAGTTGGTTCAACTCCAATGACATGATTCACATCTCTTCTTAAAGAAGGTTCATTATTTGCATTCAAATTGTTACAGCCATGAAACTTGGAATCCCATGAACCAAGGCACTCAACAGGCCTCCCGAATCTTGAGCTATAAATGAGAGTTGTCTGATCACCGGTTTGATCAATGACAAGAAACTGTTTTTGAGGAAAGCCCAAATCCCCATTCTTTGTAGTTTCCTCCTTAAAACCCTTCAAATGACTAGCATTAGGGAGTTTATCCTCAGAAATGAGGTTTGGAGGACTCGTAAAACCCTGTCGAAAGCGAGGCAAACAATAAAACCAACCATGAGGTTCATTTAAATGTCCTGACTGCATATAAGGTAGTGCAGAGGATGCATAAGCTGGTGGTGGTACTGCTTCATTCCTCGAAATCATATTCATATCGACACCCGGGTTCATCTCTGCAGCAGCAGCATTTTGCTTCCCCATATCAAAGGGAGCACAGAAAGAATTCAAATTGGGTGATTGACTAAATTGCACCTGATTCGTCCAGGTTTCGCAATTCTCTCCCATTCAACCACAACAATCACCTGCACAAATTTTAAACGAAATTATAATATACATGAAGAGAAAAAAAAAAAAGCCTTATAGATTAACACATTTCAATGAAAGAACATGAAATTAACAATATACCTTTAGAAAAACTGATTCAAACACCAAGAGCTATCTTTTACTATTGGTTTCTCTTATACCAACAATGATTAAAACAACTAAAACCACCGGATTAACCCAAAAAGAGCAAAGGAAAACTAAACAATTACGTTACAGGTTTGAGTAACTGACGGAAATATTCAGCCTGCAAAACATTCAAAAACAATCATTTAGCTGAGAACAATTGAAAACATTACATAAAACCAAAATAAGACCAATTTCCATCAATGAATTGAGTCACAAACCTGGCATTCTCTGAGAGGTTGAAAGCATGCTATAACTCTAACTATGATGGTTGCGCACCCTGCCGTTCCATTTTCATGTTTCAAAGCCCGGAATTTGGTTTGACCAGCTGCTTGGCACACCATAACTACTTTCCAACCCTTCAAATACAGAATAACCAAAATGTTCCAAATACAACAAATTGATGATTCACTAAAATCTCAACACTCCCTTAACCAGTTCAAACAGATCTTAACACAAAAAGGGGTTAAAACAAAGTGATGTAGCTAATTTTTCAGCTGATCTGGCGAACATAACAAGGAACAACAACAAAGAAATTGGATCCCATTGAGGTGAGTTTAAAGGTATAAAAATATGAGAAGATTGAAACACTTCAAAAAAGGTTGAAAAGTTTAGAAGTTAGAGAATAACTTTGCAATAGAGATTCAAAGAAATGACTTTGCGATAAACATCAATAGATAGACTGAACCACCACCGCATGCTGTTTTATCCTTATCCACAAAGATTTATCCACCACAACTACTCCTTTTAGCCACAAAATACCTACAATAATCCTGCAATCAAACTTTCATATCAGAGATCTAGCAATTTCCAAAGATTAACAACTTCTAATTCAGTTCATAGATACCAAGTGAAGAAAAAAAATATATAAAAAAAAAACTCATTTTTTTCCACTTAACAAGAAAGTTTCTAAACAAGGAAAAAACTAGGGTTCATTTCAAATCTAAGCTATACATTCAAATTTAGGCAGAAAAAATTAGAGGAAAGATTTGAACACTATTTGGTGAAAAATTATTTGATTTTTTTTTTCAGAAAATCATTACAAGAAAAATTAAGAGCTAAGAACACGGAAATTGTGTAAAAGAACCTAAAAATTACAAATCATTGAAAATTTCAAAGGAAACAAATTTCGAATCCAGATCTTGCAATAAACTAGATTCAGATGCAAAAAATTTAAAATTTCCAAATGATAAAGAAGTTTTATCGAAAATTGAGAAGCGGAAAATTTAGAAAACCAAAAACAACACATGTAAAGAGATTTGATAGAAAGAAGGGAAGAAGATGAAGCAAGGGGAAGGAAGAACTTACAAGGGAAGGGTTTGAAGAGAGAGATGATGAGAGTGAGTGGGAGAAAAGGAGGTAGTTGAGGAGAGGGAGCAAGCGTGATTTGAGTACAGTCAAAGTGGAAAGTGTTTGTAAACAAGAAGAGAGTAGATGAGTTGAATTATATAGGGAAATGTATGTATTGACATGTATACCCTTGATTGAAGTGGATGAAAATGATAATTTATTGAATTGATTGAAAGATAAAAAAGTGTGATAAATAAATGAATAAATTACATGCTTTTTATTTAATTGTTTTTTTTTAAATTAATTATAGTTTTATTTTGGTCAGATCAAAGTTCTAAAAAGGTTAGGGTGTAATATGTTCTAGATGATATAATATATTTAAAGTTTTTATAACTAATATTTAAGATACACAATTTTGATATTTATTTTAATTATATTCATCTTAAATTTTAAACAGTTAAAGTATTAATCTTGCAGATTCATTATATGTCGCCATATCAAAGATTAGTATCATTATTTTATGATTCTTCACCACAACATACACCTCATTCTGGTTCTAGAAAGGATCAATGATGTCATTTATGGGAATTCACTCCTAATTCCCACAAAATTTCACAAGGAAATCATCATTGATATGAAGTTAGATCTCTACCGAAAATGGAGATGGATACAGTAACTATGTTCATCGCATTAGAGGATCTTGTTAAGGCATTTGGTTTGGTCATGCATCAATTGTCAACAATTAATGAAATCCACAATGTAGCCACATCCATCGTAAATTCGCCATCGGATTGCCTCCTTCGAACAACAATTGACGCCAAACAACAAAGTGAATATCGACTGGAGATATGATTTCTAGATCGGGATAAGATCGACGAAACTCTGAACGTTGAATTACCGTTAATCTTAGCCATCACCATCATTGATTGTACTTTGACATGATTCATGGTTGATGACAGAAGCTCTTGCAACATCCTATACGCCGACGCTTTGGAGCAATTAGGCCTCCAACAACTAGATCTGAATCCATATTGAAGCGAAGATTTGTTGGCCTTCAACGATTCGATAATTATCCATTGTTAAATGATAGATCTGGTGTTGTAATTGGAAGAAGGAACATGGTAGAGAAAGGTAACCCTTTTCTTCCTCATAAAGAGATCCTAATATTAATTTGTTAAGACATATGTTTCGCCTTTCATGTAATTGGTTTTTTAGGATCAAGTGTCTTTTGGCTACCTTTAGGGATTTGCAACAGAAGATACATCTCGACAACCACAATGCTAAAAAGGCAATGTGTTATACATCAAACACTTTTTCAGTGGTAAGGTCATGATAGTCTACGATGTATGTGTCAAAGTTGGCACGGTTAGTGTTGAAATTGATGGTATCCACATCTATTTCATTGGGCTCGAAGTTTTCACCAGTCAGATGAAGGCCGGTAATGGAAACTACGTCGAAGAGGGTAGGTGTCACCATTCCACAGGGAAGTTAGAAAGTATTTGTGCTACTTTCCAAAAAAAATACAAGGTTGCGACAAGCATGTTTTGACAATAAATAGGACCAACCCTCGACAGCTAAATTAAATCATAAATTCCTCTAAATTTCTAGGTTTCACCCATTTTTATTTTGATTTAATTCAACCTAATGATATAATCCTCATTTCTTTTGAGGGAAAGGGCAATAACAAAATACACGAAAAGTGTCAGTCATGTATTCTAACTCTATGGGTTGCTTAATGCTCACTATAGGTTTTGTTTGGCGGTAAGAAGGAAAAAATTCTCTAAGTTTAATAGTGTCCACTGAAGGGTCGGTCATTGGACCCATAAGTGCATGGACTTTTACCTAAAATTAAATAAGGAATCAGTACCTGATATTTGAATATATGGAGTTTTTCCTCTTGATTTGGTGGCTCTGGGACATATTCTTGATTTCTAGCAAGAATGGATGATTGTAGTCTTGTAGCTAGAGGTAGAGAATCCTTGGAGTCTTTTGAGATTTGTTGAAGGTGATGAACTTGAGGTTTGAAAAAGAAAAGTTTAAAAGAAGAGTTTATCAGTAGAAATGAGCGGAAAAGAGAAGAAGAAATAAAGAAGAAGTATTTATAGTGGGAGAGAAGAAAAACTCTTCAATTTTGTTGTTAACAGATGGCGCCGATTTTTGTGACACGTGTCATAATGTTAGAGGCGAAGTTGAAATGATTTCGTGTGCATAGTCATATCATCCTAAAAGAACGGAGCCATGATTGAAAGTTATGGGATTATGGGAAAACGCACCTTTTCGGAGTGACGGTTGATAGAAAGGCCATGATGTCCATGACGTCAGTTGAAATAGTATCAGGGAAAGTAAAAAACGACATTTATCTTCTTTCATTCAAAAGAGGCATTTTTTGGGGGGAATTTGTTAACTGGGATTTTTGACAGGACCACATCTCATGACAGTGAGGAAACTTAGAGAAATTGAAAGTTTGAATGGACATTTCGACTTGGTTTGGTGATTAAGTTAAAGTTTTGGTTGTTAAGATGGAGATTGGGACTTAGTAATATTTTTGAAGAGATATTTCTTCCAACATTTCAATGGCATCATTGTTCAAGTTTACGACATCAGCAATCAACAAGAAACGTCAATACAAAGTGTTTAACGCGAAGAAATATTTTCAAATGAGTAACTATTTCTCAGTCTTATCCAAAGGGACTTGTGGAAGGTGAAAAGCATGCAGAAATTATGTGTTAATTGATGAAGAGGAGAATGTTACAAACATATATTTCTACATTAGTATAAATAGGATTTCTAGTGGTAGGATTCAAGGTGTTATGTTGAATTTACTACCGAAAACTCACAAAGTCAAAGTACCCAGCAAAGTGAGAAACGAGTTTACTTGAGCGAAATGTATGATTCAAACATCATTTCATTTGAATGCAAAGTATTTTACTTTAATTAATGTTCTTTGCAATCCTGCTGTCATTTCTTTATTATTCTCTTGTCACTTTACATTTTTTTATCAAATTGTCACTTAGTCATAGTTGAACGTTTCTATCATTCCAAACAACTTAGTTTTTTTTGTATTATTTTACTAAAATATTTCGACCAAGTTAAAGTCCTTCAATTTCAAATACAAAATTCAAATAGGTTTAAAGCACTATGTCTTAGGATTATCTGGTCAATCTTGCAAGTAACATTTTAAAATAGACTAGCGTTTATTTACCAAATTTCACAGTAAACACATTATTAAAAAACAAAACTTTGAATTATAATATCAATACTACTAAAATGATTTGTACATATTCCACTACTCAAGATGAGTCAAACCAATTATATCATTCAACATGTATTAAAAAAATAGATCTGGCGGGAAGGATGATATCTTGGGCCGTGGAATTCTCAAAACATGATATCCAGTATATCCCGAGAGAAATCATCAAGTCCCAAGATCTGGATGATTATGTTGCATAATTTAGCTCGCATGTAGACAAGGATGAGACCATGGAATGGACACTATCAGTTGACGGCACCTAAAATATAAAAGATAGTAGCACATGAATATTTTGGAGTAGGTGTTGAAGTTTAAGTTCAAGGAAAACAACAACCAAACAGAATAAGAAGCTCTCATCATCGGCGATGGTTCTCGCTCTAGAAATTGGACCATCTCAATTAAAAGCCAAGAATGATTCCCAGTTGGTCAATAACTAAGTTTCTGGACAATATCAGACCAAAGAACCTCAACTGATAAGATATTTTCTAAAGGTTTGAAGTTTACTCTTTTGCTT
Organism: Lathyrus aphaca; assembly: GCA_963966055.1. NCBI lineage: Eukaryota > Viridiplantae > Streptophyta > Magnoliopsida > Fabales > Fabaceae > Lathyrus > Lathyrus aphaca. The sequence continues at coordinate 122,456,126 of OZ014523.1, read as the reverse complement.
TAATTCTTTTGAAATAGAACATGTTCCTTGCGAATAGGATTTTAGAGCAAACCTTATGTCCAAACTGGCCACCTCGAAGACAACAAGGTTTAACAAAATAGTGATCTAAGAGAGTATAAAGGTTTTCCTTGAGTCTAGGTGGATGTCGTCCATGTTATATTACGTTCAAGAGTACAAATAGACGGAAGGGAAACAAGGAGAATTTGAAAGTAGACTGCTAAGTACACCCTTCTATCGAGAAAACTTTACAAAATGGGGAGATAAACTCCAATGTTAAGATGTCTGGGAGAACATCAAATCACCCTGGTACTTTTCGAAATCCACAAAGGAGCATGTGACAGCCATATTGGCGCAAAGGCTTTTGCCTACAAGTTTCTTAGGGAGGGATACTATTGGTCTACCCTAATGAAGGATAATAACGCTTTTGTCAAGAAATGTAACCAGATCCAAAGGCACATTGACCTCCATTACACCCAACTGAGCTCCTTCAGTCAATGACTTCACCCTATCCTTTTTAAAAGTGAGGCATGGACATATAGGGTCTTTTCCCCCTGGCGTCATACTAATTTAAATTCTCGATAGTGGGAGTTGATTATTTCACCAAGTGGATAAAACTGGAAATCACATCTGAAAGATTTCGTCATTTCTATTGGTATAACATTATGTTCAATTTTGGGTTTCCTAGAGCTATCGTCTCCGAAAATGAAACCTACTTCTCTAGTGTTATGGTCATTGACTCTTGCCAAGATTTAGGACAACAGAAAAAGTTTGTATCCATTGTATATCCACATGTCAATAGGCAAGTAGAACCAGGAGACAAGGTAATCCTGAAGGGACTAAAAATAGCTCGATGATAGTTAAGGCTTATGGTGGAACTGCTCCACAAAATATTGTTGTCATATCACACTTCCCCTCACTTTACTATAAAGAAAACCCCCACTACTACAAAATTCACAAACAACAACGTCATGTTTACAATGGATTCATATACACCGTTGTGACATATCTTTATTAAGACGCTACCATTTTTATTTTGTTTTTTGATTAAAAATTATTAGTATATAACAGCGGTTACACGACCAACCGTTTGTGATACAATCAAACTTTCATCGGTTTGAACCTCAGCACCATAAAATATTTTATTCATTTAATATTAAGGAGCACCTTTTCTTTTTTATTTATTTTAAAATTCATAAATAAGAGGGATATCACTACGGTTCTACTGTTTAACCGTTGTGATATATTTATTATAAATTAATACTTATCACTACGGTTCTTCTGGTTTACTGTTATGATATATTTATTATAAATTAATACTTATCATTATAGTCTTTTTCAATCATTGTGAATTTGTTTACCCATATATAAGTGAATTAACTTTCACATATTGACAGTAGCGTCGTTTCCTTCATAGTGAAACCCTAGAACCCATTTTTTTTCTTCTTCTTCACCATTAGTTGTGAATCCTTTGCTTCATACATTAAGTTAATCTTCTTCTTCCATCTATTGTTAGATATTTCCCATACTTTAGCTATCGTACATAATGTTTGTGTAGCTATGAAAAACAAGTACAATAAGAATGAAGCAATAATGAAAACTTCAATGAGGTTTATGGAAAACAAGCAATCTATATAGAATGTAATAAACTCAAGGTATTTTCAACGATGGTTATCTATTGCAACTGAGGTTAAAGGTAATTTCTGTTTTTGGCTAAATTGTTGCTGATGGGTTTCGAACCCAGTAGTTAAGTGTATAAATCACAACAATTTATAAGCATAATTGTTGTGATATATGGCGCGCGTCTTGGCTTTCAATAATGGTTTTCAGACTATTGTAGAAACAACGAACTTACAACGACACTCTACTTAACAATGGTATGACCGGTATGATGGTACCCATTTTCTAATCATTGTGAAAGGGGTTTTCCGTAGTAGTGTTCATTCCCTATGGTGTATGGAGTTGATGTCATGCTTCCCGTAGAAATAAACATTCTCTCGTGGAGACGTGCTCAATTTAATGAAGAGGAAAATAAGGTGCAACTGGAGTTTGTAGTGGATTTGATTGAAGATTTGAGAGAAGTCTCCCATGTCTGAGAACTCGTCGCCAAACATAGAGCCGCTTGAAGATACAATTCTAGTGTCAAACCGAGAGAGATGCAAAAAAGCAACCTGGTCTTAAAATAGATGGTTCTCCCTCCCATCAGGGAAAACTGCAACCCAACTAGAAAAGTACATAACCCATATTTAAAAAACTTCCCCATGAGGCGTACAAGATGCAAGAATTAGACGAACAACTCTTACACAAACCTTGGAACTGCCTCCATCTTAAATATTATTACAATTAGATTGTTTGTAATTTCATTAGACATCATAATTTTGTATTTATGAACAGTTTTATGACGTTTATGACCAACATGAACATTTTCTCAATATTTTGTATGCAGAAATTTATAGTGAAGGTCCTTGTCACCTCTTAAGACAATGATTATGTATGATATACTTCATAGAAGGTATTTCCTACCTCTTAAGGTAATGATTTTGTATGTTGAACTTCATATCGAAGGTCCTTGTTACTTCTTAAGGAAATGATTTTGTACATTGGACTTCATAGCATAGGTCATTATTGTAGAACCTTGGTTGGCAGGTGATGTTTTTAACAAGGGCACCAACTTTTGAATGATGAAAACTAACAATGACAACCAATTTATGATGTCAACTAATGTTTTCTAACAAGTCAAATATAAATGATTAAGAGGATAAAGATGCAAACGTAAGTATTAAGGTTTGATAGACTTGACTACCTGATAATGGCAACCTAAATGGAATATAAGCTTAAGCCTCAACTCAAATGAACTCAAGCAAGTGCTTACAAAAGAATGCATATGAAAACTTCTTGAAGTACAAGTAAGCCATATCTTAATCTGAGTCAATGTTATGTAAAACAAAAGGGAATTCTCATAAAAATGCATGGATAAAACACACACACACATACAAAAACATCTTCTCAAAATGATTTTTGATATGAAAATATTTTCTAAAATGTCTTGAAGTTGTGCCAAATGAGTCGGAAGCAGACAAACTTGTTGTGGGAAAAGTTTTGTCTTTTATGAATAATTAGGAAAATTATCTAATCGACTAGATCAATTCAAAATTAAGCTCTAAATGATTACGACAACATCTTAATGATGTGTAACAGCTATATATCTTTTATTTTCATTTTTTAATTGGTAATCAATTACCTTTAAAGTTTTTAATTGATTAGCATTAGACTCTAGTCAATTAATTTTCCTTAAAAAAAATTAAAATAAATTTCCTTTTTGGGCCAACCTCTAGCTTATAAATAGAGGTCCCTTCTGTGATTTCATTTCATCCATAATCAAGTTTACAACTCTCTCTCTCTCTCTCTCTCTCTCTCTCTCTCTCTCTCTCTCTCTATATATATATATATATATATATATATATATATATATATATATATATATATATATATATATATATATATATATATATATATATATAGTAATTTTACCTTTTTTCATTAATAATGTAGTCGAAGTGCTTTTGCGAGAAACTTCTTTTGTGAGTGAGGATAAGTTATAATTGTAAAATTCATAAAGGGAATCATTTGTATACCCCTTAGTTGAATAATATATATTTAAGATTTGTTTAGGTTATAGACTAAACCCGTAAATGCTTTATGTTTGGGGATTAATAGGTTTTTTATTATCCCGTGGTAAAACCAGAGTTAGGTTAAAGCTTAGCCCGTGACAAAAGCTTGGGTAAGGTTCGAGATTAGCCTAATATTAAAATCTCCCAGGTTATTGGTTAGCCTGTGTAAAACTATGGTTTAAAGATTCATGTGCTCAGTCTGTGGTAAAAGCTTATTAAGCCTGTTTAGAATCTTGAAGACTAACTGCTCCAAGATTCTCGTGGAAAGAAGATAAACTACTTCATTATATTATTTGTGGAAAGATAACTAACCGCTTCAATCCACCATTTGAAAGAGAAAACTCAACTGATAAACTCCAAGTTTCAAATGTCACACGACAAGTGGTTACGATATTCATCAAGAAAGAGATAATTTGTTGTTATGGTGTTCCTAGAAACACTATCACCGACAATGCCAGTAACCTGAACAATAAGATAATGAAGGAGTTATGTCAAGAATTCAAGATCTAAAACCATAATTCTTCACCATACAAGCCCAAGATGAATGGAACCGTCAAAACAACAAACAAAAATATCAAGAAAATTGTCAAAAAAATGGTCAAGACTTATAAGATTTGCATGGGATGCTTCCCTTTACTCTACATGTCTACAGAACCTCGGTTCGCACTTCCACTAGGAGCAACTCCATATTCTCTCGTGTATGGTATGAAGGTTTTTTACCTATCGAGGTTGAAATATCGTCACTGAGGTTCATCATGGAAGTTGATCTTGATGAAGCTAAATGGTTCAAATCCAGGTATAATCAGCTGAACCTTATCAAAGAGAAGCACTTGACGGTCTTCTACCATGGTCGGTTATATCAAAGACGTCTCAAAAGAGATTTTGACAAGGAATTTCTCCCTCGTGCATTCCAAGAGGGTAAACTTATGCTCAAGAAATACTCTCATATACACACGAATCCACGAGGCAAGTGGACTCCCAACTATGAATGACCCTTTGTTGTCAAGAAGGCATTTTCAAGCGCCCTGATCCTCACCACCATGGATGGGGAGGAGTTACCACTACCTGTGAACTCCAATGCAGTAAAAAATATTATGCCTAAAAGAAACAAAGAGCCCGCTAGGTTGACATCCGCAAAGACAACCTAGGCAAAAAGGGTATCCCGTTGGACTAAAAAAAGAGATGTTCATGCAAAAGTTAGGGATGAAAGAAAAAAATATATAATCCCGCTAAGTCGAAAACCCGAAAGGGCAACTTAGGCAACAATGGGTATCCCGATGGACGAAAAAATAATAAAACAATGTCCAAGCAAAATTAAGGATAAAGGCATTTGACTGCAAGCACTTGAGCCTATCCTCATCACAGCTAGACCTCAGATGGTACAAGATCAATCTAGTCATCATCAACCAAAGTAAAGTGTTTGAACCTAGACCTTACAGTGGATGGTAGCCAATGTTGGAACAGTGGAAAACACGCAAATTTCCCATTGCCATTTACTTTTATTTTTCATTTTTTCTAAATTTCCTCATCAAGGATTTTTGTATCCTTGTACACACCTTCTGTACAAATTTTTCTCATATTCAATAAAATTCATTTTTTTTCTCTATCAGTCTTCTCAATATATATTTTTTTCAAATAAACAATTATTTTGATCACATAATACGACAAAGCATTGAGAATAACAAAGCGCTAAATCGAAAGAAAAGCATTATGCATTGTAGGTTGAAATGAAAACTACTAATGGAATAACAGTAGTCTATAGTGAAAACTTGGCATCTGAAAAATACCATGTTACTTCCATAGTAGAGTTATATTTTATATTCCTCAACAAAGTTATGTTTTTCCCCATCAGAGTTACTTTGATCCTTGCAAAGATAGTTTTGTATTTGTCCCATACGGAGCCTAGATTCCTTCTCTCGACAGATTTGTAGTCTCTCATGGCATCCCTATCAATAATGCCGGCTATAAGCATTTCCTTCTCCCCATGCTCTCAAGCAGGTGTTGATGATTCAAAGTTCTCATGCACCACGAGAAGACCTCGCCAACCATCCTAGTCTACATAACATAATTTCATGTAACATGAAACATACATTATGCACATGCCATGCATCTTGAACATTCATCCAAGATTGAACCTTATCCCCAACAGATATTCAGTCAATTTCCCAGCAAACAAACTTCGCAAAATAATCTTATCATTCCATATCCTTAACATACCTCCACTACCACCGACCAAATTTTCGAGCTACTCATATATTTAATCCCCTTCCACCTCAAATTCCTGAATTGTTGTCGTAATTCCTACATTCAGGTCCAAGAGGATTAAATAGGGAAAGTTGTCGTACCCCAAAATTTGACTTATCCATATGACATTTTTCTTTTTACATGTGCACGAGCATTCATATTTATAGCATACGTCTTTACTTCATTTGATAATGTTGCAGGAATATTTAATCCATAAAGCAAGTACTAACAAATCATCCTCAACCGAGAAATTTCACACCCAGAGCAGTCAAATCAAATGTTTACATGTCCATTTGCCCCAAAACAAGGTTCGAAAACCAAGCCATGACCAAAACAATACAAAATAGGCCAGAAGAGAAAATTTCTTCATGTGTAAATCGATTATGGTTAATCAATTAACACCCTTGCGCCTAGCCTAGGAAGTGCATTTTTAGGCTGTAATCGATTAACACCTTTTGGTTAATTGATTACACATGTTGCATTTTGCCAAAATACTGCAATTTTCAGTTCTATATCCACACTCTCCCACATCATTCCAATGTTTCAACCTTGCATCATGTGGAATATTCTAGAATGTACCATCGTAAATATTCTAATACATCAAACGAATTACATCCCACCATACAGCCACATTTTACTTTTATTTTAATCCAATTAATTTCCCAAGTTGCAGTTGAGTCCCTCTAACTAACTGAGTTAGGACCCAGCTCAGTCAGTTGAGCCCAACTAACTATATGCATATGTCAAACCCTCTTTTTAAACCTAACTCAAAGCCACATTTGCTCCCAAACTTAAGTTCTATTTAAGCAACTTTGCTCACAAGCATAAGGAAAACGAACCATTTTGAAATTCTGGTATGACAGACTCAGATGTCGAATATGATGTCGAGACATCTTATTTGTTACTTGTAAACATGGTAAGGCATACACATCAGTACTTATAAATTCTGATAAATCAAATTCAAACATGCTTCAGGATGTTGTGACATCTGATAGGACATTCAGTCTAGGTACTGCATAAAACATAAAACAAAAAAGCTATAAAGAACACAACAAAATTGTTAACCCAGTTCGATCAAACCAATCTACTCTGGGGGCTGCCAAGCCAGGAAGGAAATCCACTATGTAGTATCAATTCAAAGACTTCTCAGTAAACACCTATAATTTACAGTCTTCTCACTTAATCACTACCAATGCAACTTCTACTTAGGAACTCCTAAATATGAGAAACTCATCCTCACTTCCAATCACCTCAATAATGTCTCACAGTGCTCAATAGTCAGTTGTTAATATTAACGGCTTCAAACCTATACAACAATCCAAAACAGAATTTACACTTCCATTATAAAACATTAACTTTGCTTAGCAGCTTCAGTTAAGTACACCACTTCTCTTGCTTAGCAGCTTCGAGAATCACAAGTGAAACATCCACAATAGGGTTCCTTGTTGCGTACGACTGTCACAAGAACACAACCCTAATAATGTTTACATTTTTGGTTTGGTTGGTTGTTTCTCAACTAGGTTACAAGGTTTCTTTTATAACTTATTCCCAACTAGATTTGGGCCTAAAAAATCACAACAATATGTAGAAAAAATCTGCTTACAAATTTACAAAAAGATCTTCAAATCTAAAAACTCCTAAAATATCTCTAAATATAGAAACTCTATATTTTTCAATCTTTGACTTCAATTCAAATTTGGGTCTTCAAGATCTTTTGCATCAGCGTCATTGGATTGATTTAATCTTCACAATATTCTATTTCTGTTGAAACCAAAACAGAAACTTCAATCCATCTTCAGCAATTCATGATGTCGAATGAACTGTCTTGATATCTTCTTCGACATGTTGTTTCAGATGTTGAAACACTTCAACACAACATGTTTGGGTGCACACAAAGGGCTCATTGCTTTATATTTTCTGTGTTTTGCAAAGATCTTGTACATACACACTGCTGTTATATTATTTTACAAAACTAATGCCAATTTTACAGAACTTACACATTTTTTCCAATTTTCAAACTTCTCACTCTTGATTCTCTCTCACTTTTGTAGAGTTTTCTCCATTTCACTCTCACTCCCCAACTTCATCTTCTTCCCAAACCACACAAAAGCTTATCCACCATTGAAGTTTAGCAAACTTTTCATTAGAGCTTGTTAAATCTTTGAGCTAAGCCACCATCAAATCATGTTTTCATCATTACATTTTGCATTAACCTTGGAATTCTCCATTAATTCAAGCTTTAGAAACTACTTCTTGAAGATTATCGGTGTTAATTCGTATTCATATTGATTATTGAATTTTCTTCGATTTTCTTGCAAGAATCTATGGGTTTCTAGTTTTCTAAGCTTTTATTCATCACATTTTGATTACAACAAACACCAATACAAACCTCCGCCTTGTAGGTTCGTGATTCTTGCTTTATTTATCATTTTCGATCATTTTTTCACTTTCGCAATGTAGTCTTAAATGCTTATTTTGCTACTTGAAATGTGGATTTTACATGATTGATTCTGCTTTATCTTGATTGCTCATGATTAATGTGAATTTGGCATCCATTTTAATGTTCTGATACACTATGATTGCATGCAATAAGTGATTTTGAAAAGTACTTTTTTAAATTGTTGTTGTTGTTTTTTTAGGTCTCATTGATTAACAACATTAGGTTAATCGATTACAACCCCTACTGCGCCCCTGAATTTTTTGTTTTTCCGGTGTTAATCAATTAACACCTTTTGATTAATCGATTAACACCTGCTTGTTTTACCATTTTCATGTTTTTTTGGGATAATTTTGCTTCCTTTTTTTCCATTATATCCTTTTGTATGCATATATTGATGTTTTAACCTTCATTTTAGGTCAGTACCTTCTTGTATTGATTTTTGCTTAATTAATTGCATGATTTTCCATGTTTTTGCTTATGATTTTTGCCCCATTTTAGCACCAAATGTATGTTAATTCTTGATTTACCTTATTTTGATACCCTAGATTTACTCTATTGGATAAATTCAATCATGTTCAACATTACTTCAACCATGTTTTAATAATATTTTAATCCATTAAATAGATTATTGGCATTTTGTTGGAAAAGTATTAGTGGGGGGTTTTTGTTATCGTCTCCACATGGATTGTGCCGATATCATGTGTCTTTCTATAGTTTATATGTTCTAAGTGAAGGTTTTCAAATAGTTTTTGTTTGAAAACATGAGTTGTCATTTGTTTGGGTAGAACAAATTAAATTAAAGTAAGATGTTTGTTTAAGAAAAGTATGCCAAGATTAGGGTTTGCTAACCCTTTTCATATATATTCAATTAATCAAGCATGTGAACTTAGTTACGATCAATACAATCACGTACCCTCTCAATAAATCTCATTCCTAAGCCGAAATCATGAGTGTTATTGTATTGATCGTTAAGTGATTCCTTTAAATAACAACCAATACAATAATCGTGAAGATCAATACAAAACGAATATTTATTCACAAGTCTATTCATAGTACTTGGTTTTTAATAGATGAATAAACTGCATTAAGGTTTTTAAAATCCATTCCTAACTTAATCTAAACCATACAAACTCAAGAAAAGCAAATGTTTTCATCATGTATTGATCATAACATTGTTCACAAACAAAGGATCAAAGAAATACATACTAGTAAGGTTAACTACCTCTAATCTTCACACAAAAGAGAGCTTCACCACCCATTTCCATGGCGACTTTCTTTGCAAGAAAGGTAGAAAGCTTTACGAGCATCAAAATTGAAAGATCAAAGATTGATGCGGTAGAACTTTTATCCTTGCTCCTTGAAGTTTCTCTAAGCTCGAACTTGGCCTAAAACTTAGAAAACGTGAAATAAAAGTGCAATACAACAAAGTATTTAAAAATTCGCCTTTATACAAGTTCCAATTAGTGTCTATAAGTGGCACCGCACTAAGCGGTTTCAGAGCGTGCATAGCGCGATCGGTTCAAATGCGAAAAATATCACACTAGCACGCAGAGCACGGTCCAACCGTGAAATTCCCAATTTGCAAGTGCCTCTGGTCCATGTAGCTCATTGCGGTCTCGCTAAAGGAGCGCTTAACGCGCTAGTACTTTCCAAAGGCTCACTGAAGTCGCGCTTAACGCGTTAGTACTTTGAAGCATGCCTTCTTCATCCCTTGCCTCCAAGCATCCAAGGAAGCATAAAAACCTATAAAAAAGCAATAAAAAGATGATAATATGAGAAATGAAAAGCAAAGGTGATTAATTACATATTTACACAAAAACATACGGTTTTGTAACCAAATTTAACACGAAACAATTGTAAAGTGTCATAAAATACTATCAAATATATCAACAATTTGGCACTTAACAACTCTCCCCAACTTCACTATTTTATTTTTCCTCAAACAAAAGTTTCTAACAAGAATGAACCCGAATTTATGTACAAGAGATCAGAACCAACAAGAAACACAACAACAATTTTATGGTTCAAACAAGAGAAGTACAAGAAAAGCAACACTTACCATAACTCTACAACAAAACATGAGTATGAAACTTTTGCTAAGTGAAAAATACATCAAGAATTCTAAAACAAAACTAATTCAACATGAATCATACCTAATCACACAATCATCACAAGATGAAAAACTTATGAGGTTTTTTTCACTCACTACACAAACATGTAAGCATCCAGAACAAATTATGCGTTCAACAAATAAAATGCAATAACAAGTATGAAAAAATGAATCTTAAGGGCTTAAGAGGTTATAATTTGGCTTGAGCTACAATAAGGGTCATATCTCAAGTTATAGAAACAAAAATGCCTAATCCTATTAGAGCATTACATCCTCACATTCATACACACTATAAAACTTTCACCTTCTTGTTTACATTTCTTTGATGCATCATTACAACCTTGAGTTTCTTTTTGTTGGCAATTCATGCAACATTTTCTTTTTTTCCATGTTTTTATTTTCTTTGTTTATTTTTTCTCAACTTTTCCTATTTACAACCACTTTATTTTCAGTGACACGTTAATCTACCTTTTCCTCCCCAACTTTAGATTCAACCACCATATAACTTTTCGAATACTCTCACACATTTAAGGCAAGGAACAAAACAAGCAACCATACATAGGTTGAGGTTCACAATTTTTATCTCAAAAATCAAGATCTAATTCCAATTTTTTCTTATTATGCAAAGATTCCTGATCAGTCACCATTTCTACTAGTTTTCCGTCAATTATTCGGTATGAATTCGCGAAATCGGTAACACTTTGTTTTGTATTTTCATTATTTTTCAAGTCAATTTTACTTGTCGTATTTATTCTCATATTTTATGATTTATTATTTTATTTCAGTTATGTTGCATTTTATTCTTTAGTTTGGTAGTTTTCTATGGTTTCAGGTCTGAGTGGAAAAGCCCAAAGAACTTGTGTGAAAAAAAATGGAAGTTCTGAAAATTCAGAAGAGTTTTTGGAAGGAAGTAAAAGATGCCTGAACCTAAAATTCAAGAAGCATGGAAAAATATTGGGCAACCAAGTATCTTATCTGTATTATGTTATAGTTCTCTTCATTAGCTTTTCGATGCTTCGAACGGGGACCAAAACAGACTTACGGATCAAAAGTAATGATCAAAACAATTTCGATTATGAAAATCCAGCAAGCCAACACGGCCAGCAGTGTTGCCTGACACGACCAGTGTTGGCCTGGGCGTGTTTTTTTGTTGATTTTCTTAATTTTTAGGTTTGGGTATTCCTAAGGCTATTATGGGTATTTCCTGGGGCTGTTAAGTGAATTAGGGTATTTAAACTTGTTGGAAAGAGAAAAGGAAGGACTTTATTTTGGCTTTACAATAGAATTTTCACTTAGGAGTTTATGCAATCAAGAGATTTAGAGAAAGGATATTTTTCATGAGCCACCGTGATTGAAGATCAAAATTCTTTTGATAATCTTGTAATGTTTACTTTTACTTTTATTATTGTTTTTAGAACTATGAGGCTAACCCCCCCAATGTTAGGGGGTGTCCTGAATTGACTTTATAAAGACATTATTTCCTTTGAATCAGTAATTTCACTTCTTTCTCATAATCATTGTTATCATATAATATTCTTAATACTTTTCCTGTCAGACAAATAAGGATTTGATTTACGATTGATCTTAGGTCGGACAAACCACTGTTAACGCATAGGAATAGGGATACCCTATAGTAACCGTAACGTTTTTGATAAAACTAATTGCTTGGTATTCTTTCTATATCACAAAGGAATTGGGGTATAGGGAGAATACCAAAGGTTTTTCTTTCTAAGGCATTAGAGAAAAATATTCTTGAAAATCGATAATGATTGAATTAAGTTGTGATTTTGCAAATATGATGTTATTACAAGGAAATTCACACACCTTTTCCTAGCATGTTTCTCATCATTGTTAAAAAGTAGATTTTATTCTGTAGCATTTTATTATAACTCTTTTATTATTTTGCACCACAAAAGCCAAACCCCCAAGGAAACCATTTTGTTTAATTAAATTAGCATTTGCACTTGTAATAACACGCGGTCCTCAAGATCGATTCTGGGGATAAAATCCCTATTATTACTACATATGTTAAAATAGTACACTTGTTATTTTTCCGATCAAGTTTTTGGCACCGTTGTCAGGGACTGCCAAAGTATAAGTTTTTATGTTAATTTAGATGGAATTTTATTGCTCTGCAACCAATGTTTTTTTTGTTTTTTGTTTTTAATTTTTATTATAACAGACGTGTCTAACTTGTGTATGTGAGGCAAGCCCTTAGTTGAATTTTCCTTTGACACAGAACCAGAAAGATCGTTACACGCGAGACACCTTCAAGATAGACAAGAAGGACTGGCAGCGTCAGGTTCAAGTCCGATTATCCCCTATCAGGAAAAAGAAGAAGAAGTTTCGGTTCATTCCGAGCATATTGATTCAGGAACAAATACAGAGCCATAAATAGTTATCATGACTTAATATCTCCCTCTAGCAGAGAGAACTTTAGGGGACTATGGAAGAGAAAATGCTCCAACAAGTCGGTTGACCATTGTAAATCAAGCAGATAATGTTGACCACTTTCAGTTGCACCCATCCACCATCCGACAGCTCGAAAGGAGACCTTTTTTTTGGAAAAATTAATGAAGATGCGAATAAGCACCTACAAAGGTTTCTAACTATGAGTACGTCATTAAAAACTGAGGGTCATTCTGAAGAAGCTAAGAAATTTCCCATGTTTCCTTTTACATTGTCAAAAGATGTGGAAGAATGGTTTTACTCTTTACCTGTCGGGAGTATTACCACATGGAAAGAGATGGAGACAACATTTTTGAATGAATATTTTCATGCTTCTGTGTATATCCGTAAAAGGTATGACGTTGTTAATTTTAAACAGAAGGAGGGAGAGTCACTTGGAGATGCTTATAAGAGATTTTAGAGGTTGTTGGTTGCATGTCCTACTCACAACATGGATGCAACTGAACAGATGCAAAACTTTGTAAATGGCCTGAAGATGAAGACTAAGCAACTAATTGATATAACTGTCGGTGGCTTATCTAATTTTACAACAACCACTGGTATTAAAAATATCATTGAAGTCATAGCCGCAAACGAGCATTTGGAGTTGTATGATCGCAATATGAGCCAACAAGAAAGGATGATCGATTTGAAGCTGACTAAGCAAGTTGTAAAGAGGGAAGACCAGATTGTAGTTGAGGTGGAAAGAAAACTCAAGAAGATGAATCTTGGTACTTAGGTTGTGGCACAGGTTCAACCGGTTCAAGCGGTAAATCGTGAAATTTGTGAGGGACCTTATTTCGCCATGCATAGTGTTACAATCGCCCAACAGGTTGAAGAAATTAAATTTTTGAAGCAGAATAATTTCGACTCCAACACTTATAATCCATGATGGAAAAATCATCCAAATTTCTCCATGAAAGTTCAGCAAGGGAATGTTTCGAAGCAAGGACTCATCCAATATCAAAACTAACCACAACAACAACAACAATATCAACCACCACAAAAACCATATTAGCAACAATATCAACATCCTCAACAACAATTTCAGCAACATGTACCAAGAAAGGCGGATTAGGAAATTGTCATTGAAAACATGGTAGCTCAAAGTTCTCAATTCCAAGAAGAGACTATAAGCAACCTTAGGAAAACATGTGCTTCTATAAAAGTCTTGAAGTATAGATAAGTCAGATAGCACAACAAATAACAGTTTCTCAAGCACAAAGTACTCTAACGAGTGCAACAATAACACACCAGAGAGATCATTAGAATGTGAATTCCATCATGACTGGAAGTGACGAGTCAAGTGAGAATTCTAAAGAAGAAACAAAATAAGATGAAGGTTTGATGGACTTGAAAATCAGAAATCAACAGAAACCACGAGAAAAAGTCGTATCATATGTAATTGCACCTGAAAAGAAGAATAAAAAGGAAGATAAACCGACGATTAAGTTACCTTACCCTCAAAAAGTACGACAAATGCATTAAAAAGATAAGGACTTTGAGAAATTTGTCACAATGTTCAAAAAGTTAGAGGTTAATATGTCATTATTTGAGGCGCTAGAGCAAATGTCGTTGTACCAAAAATTCATGAAAGGAGTGATCACTAAATAAAGACCTATTGGGGAAGAGCTGAAAATTGTAAATGAGAAGTGCAATAAAGTACCACAAAGAAGGATAATCCCCACCAATCAGAAGGATCTTGGATCTATGGCAATATCATGCACTATAAAAGGCGGAAATTTCAAAAAGGGTTTGATTGTCTCAGGTTCTAGTGTTAGTCTCATGCCATTATCCATTTATAAAAAGTTGGAAATTTGAAGGGTGAGTGATGTAGGTACAAACTTAAAGTTTGCAAACCACACCACTAAGAGATCATATAGGCTAGCTGAAGATGTGTTGGTGACAATCGGTGAATTTATCTTTCTAGTTGCTTTTGAGATCATGGGTATTCCTGAAGATGAAAAGACTTCTATCATCCTCGGTCGACCTTTATTGCTCACTAGTCGATGCAATGTTGATATTGAACAAGGCACTGTGACTTTAAAATCTATTAATGAGGAAATCACTATAAAAGTGTTGGATATCAAGAAGCGAAGTGAGGATAAAAGTAGTCAAGCTTTAGTAGGAATGATCGAAATGGTGGGAGAAAGCAGAAGTGCAAAACCATCTCCTGAAAAAGTGTCGGGCATTATCTCTAAAGTTGAAGTCTCTCGGTCATCTAGTGCACGTGTCAACATTCTAAAATCCACTTGTGAAAGCAAGAAAATAAAGAAAAAGCATCGAAGAAAGGATAAGGATGTTGGAGTTAAATTCATGCAATAAGTAGCTTGTATCTCTGAAACAGGTCAGTTCTTTGTTGCGGAAAGGTCACACAACAAGATATGGAAGCTGAAGTATCCCCCATAACTATAGGAAATGAATTGTCGAGCTAGACGACATTAAATAAAATGCTTCGTGGGAGGCAACCCATGAGTTTTATTTCTAATATTTTCTTTTGTTTTTTTATGTTTCAGGTTTAATTAGGTACATTGACAGTCTTTCACAAGAGTCCGAAGGAAAAAAAAATAGTAGACTAACACGCCCCCCCGTGTCAACTCTATTGTAGGGCAAAAAAATCAACAGTTGGCTGACACTGCTTGGTCAGCTCTACGGTAGGGCGAAAAAAAAGTAGGTTGACTCGGCCCCCGTGTCAGCTGACACTGCCCGTGTCAGCTCTATTGTAAAATAAACAAATTTTTTGGTGGATTGAGGACATAATCTTGACACGGTTCGTGTCTAGCATGCGTGATTTTCATGTTTTATAACTTTTCCCCATCAGTGATGTTTTGTGAGTTACCCTCTCACGTTTGTTCTAAAACATTGGTCAATATTTGGTTCAAGTGTGGTGGGGGGATTTTATTGCTTTCAATATTTTTATTCTCAGTTATTACATTTTGTTCTGTATATTTCTATTTTGGTTGGTGCGTTTTGTTGTCGTGTGTTACAGATTGAAGGTATTCATTTCGGATGAATGAGGAGACTTGTAGTTAGTGGATGAAAAGGCACAACCCATACTTTCTCTCCAGGAAACCCCTCAAAATTGGTATTAATGAAGTGGATGATTGGATGCGACTTTCCAACACGAGACTGATACGGGAGTACTATGCACCTGAGACAGAAATGAAGCGATATTACATTAGAGGTACCTTGGAATTTGTCAGTATGTTAAATATGGTGATGATCATAAAAAGCCAAACACTTTATCATCATGAGAGTTCTTCGGGTATGTCTCTGTCACTCTTAGTTTGCGTACTCGTCTGTTGGAATTTCAATGCACACATATACACACTAAGGCACTTGTTTGTTTTTAACCCCGAGCCTTTCCAGCCTACCCTTTTATGTTATCCTTCGTTGACCCCCTAAAACATTCTTCCATTTGTTTATTTATTAACTGCATAATTAAACCATGAGCCCAAACACTCTCTCACCGTGCTCAGATATGTGTTTTTGATTTTTGATTTGTGAAAAATTCTAAGTTTGGGGTTGGAATACCTTTAAGAACTAGGTAAGTGCAAAAATAAAAAATAAATAAAAAAGAAAGAAAGAAAGAAAAGTTTTGAAAAAAGAAAGAAAAGAAAGAAGAAAAAAAAGAGAAGTAGAATAAAGCACTTACCTATATGAGGATTTAGTTTGAAGAAGTAAAAAAATAAGCCCAAAGAAACAACTGAGTAGAAACTAAAGAATCCTAATAAAATGGTTCCCAATACCCTTGATTGTGAAATAGAACAAATAACACAGTGATAAGAATGAAGACACTGAGTCTGGGCCAAAAACCACTCGTTTTCCCCTTTTGTTTGTTTATCCCACCTTGTTCCTAAGCCCCGTTACAACCATAAAAGTCCTCGAAAAGTGTGTATTATGTGTGTTTGAGATGAAAATAGTGTGTATTATATGTGTTTGCATGATATGATTATTGAGTGTAAACACTTTAACCTGATAGATTTGAAGAGAGTGTGAAAAGCTGACAGGTAAGAGGTACTTTGATGTGGAAGTGTATCGGACCCTCAAAACTCAAGTAAGAAGGAAATCTTGAAAGAAAAGTGGAAAGATAGTCGCGAAAGATCTCAACGGTGTTGTGGTAAGAAAATTTTGATTAATTCGGGGGTGACCTTTCTATTGTCTCGAGCATTACTTGAGGACAAGCAATGAGATACGTTTAGGGTTGTGATCGGTCACCATTTCTACTAGTTTTCTGTCAATTATTCGGTATGAATCCATAAAATTGGTAACACTTTGTTTTGTATTTTCATTGTTTTTTCAAGCCAATTTTACTTGTCGTATTTTTTTCTCGTATTTTATGATTTGTTGTTTTATTTCAATTATGTTTCATTTTATGCTTTGGTTTGGTAGTTTTCTATGGTTCCAGGTCTGAGTGGAAAAGCCCAAAGAACTTAGGCAAAGAAAATGGAAGTTTCAGGAATTCAGAAGAGTTTTTGGAAGGAAGTAAAAGA
This sequence comes from Lathyrus aphaca, assembly GCA_963966055.1. NCBI lineage: Eukaryota > Viridiplantae > Streptophyta > Magnoliopsida > Fabales > Fabaceae > Lathyrus > Lathyrus aphaca. Next base: position 122,438,723 of record OZ014523.1, on the reverse strand, counting down.
CGTCTGGACCTAAAATTCAACAAGCATGGAAAAATATTGGGAAACCAAGTCTCTTATTTGTATTATGTTATAATTCTCTTCATTAGTTTTCTGACACTTCGAACAGGGACCAAAACAGACTTACGGATCAAAAGTTACGATCAAAACAATTTCGGTTATAAAAATTCAGCAAGCAAACATGGCCAGCAGTGTTGCTTGACACCGCCAGTGTTGGCCTGGGCGAGTGTTTTTGCTGATTTTTCTTAATTTTTAGGTTTGGGTATTCCTAAGGGTATTATGGGTATTTCTTGGAGCAGTTAAGTGAATTATGGTATTTAGACTTGTTGGAAAGAGAAAAGGAAGGACTTTTTTTTGGCTTTACGATAGAATTTTCACTTGAGAGTTTATGCAATCAAGAGATTTGGAGAAAGGAGATTTTTCATGAGCCACCGCGGTTGAAGATCAAAATTCTTCTGATAATTTCACTGCTTTCTCATAATCATTGTCATCGTATAATGTTCTTAATGTTTTTCTTGTCGGACAAATATGATTTGATTTACAGTTGACCTTAGGTCGGACAAACCCCTGTTAACGCTTTAATACAATAATATTATAGTTGATATCGCCTAGAAATAGGGATACCCTATAGTAACCGTAACGTTTTTGATAAAAATAATTGCTTTGTATTCTTTATATACCACTAAGAAATTTGGGCATAGGTATAATACCAAAGGGTTTTCTTGCTAAGGAATTAGAGAAAATATCCGTGAAAATCGGTAATGATTGAATTAAGTTGTGATTTTGCAAATAAGGATTGATGTTTTTACAAGGAAATTCACACACTTTTCCCTAGCATGTTTCTCATTATTGTTAAAAAGTAGATTTTATTATGTAGCATTTTATTATAACTCTTTTATTATTTTGCACCACAAAAACCAAGCCCCAAGGAAACCCTTTTGTTTAATAGAATTAGCATTTGCACTTTTAATAACACGCAGTCCTCGAGATCGATTTTGGGGATAAAAACTCTATTATTACTACATCAGTTAAAATAGTACACTTGATATTTTTCTGATCAATTACACAATTCAATCATTAATCATGGATCTTGATATAAATGTTCAAAGGGGCTATCAAATACTCTTTCACTCATAAGGTAGATTGGTCATTCAAATTTGGTCAAGTGGTTTTTCTCGAAGTGCATAAAAAAGGCCTTAGTCATTTTCTTCCATTCATACAAATTAACACAAATTCAATATTTAAACATAAAATGAACAAGCTAAACACAAATATTGATTTACCACATATCTACACAATAGAAGCAACCACACAATGGCTATGTTTTACATGATTCATAATTGAAAAAATATTAAGAAAGAGTTCATGATATCAAACTTTTCACATATCACAAGTTTCAATGATCATGCTAAGTCTAGAAAGCGATAAAAATGTACCTTGCCAAGGTATCTCAACTCACGCATATCATTACCACTCAATTGCATGTTGATTCGTCATTCTCGACATTCATTCGAGGTTCCTTCAAAGTTTTAAACTAAGAACCAAACAATAAAAATTTAAAAAAATTCTACTATACTACACAATAATTCAAAGCATAAATATTATAAAAGAAAGTGTAACGCCTAAACATGGTGCACACAATGTTCCACAAACCTCATCCTAAAAAGGATAGCACAAAATATAAGCATAATAATATCCCAACATCCTTAAAAGGATGGTAAAAAATCCAAATAAACAGCAAATACAAATCCAATCATAAACATAAAACATCAAAAACTACAACACAAAATCAAACCCATCAACATCAGTCGCCGCTAGGGTCATCGTAATCAACTTCCCAAGTGGTCTCTCCACTACCATTATCATTTGATCTGGCATCACCATCTTTCTCCATATGAATATGAACAACCTGAGGTACCAGAGTCTGCTGTTGAGGCACCTACTCCCTTTCAAAATAAACTGGCATGTCCCCAAGCCAAGCAACAAAAGTTTGTAACTCCTCATCAGTAGGGAGAGATGATGCACCTGTAGTTCACAGATCTAAAAATGTAACAAACACATGGATGAATGAATAAAAGTTTATGCCCTCTGATGATCCATATGCATCTCCTATGAATGCATCCAAGTTGTGCGCTCATCAAATACCTGACCCTGTGGAGGAATGTCTGCATGCTGTTGTGGTGGCTGCTCTGGCTGTGTTGGGGGTACCTGTGCATCAATCTGGGGCATGTAATAGGTCAAAATCCAATAATCGTTCACAACACCCTTAATAGTCTTGTGGAACGCGTCAGGTATTGGAACCTTAACTTCGGCACAAAGTCCCATAACCAGTCCCGGAAAAACTAGCATAGAAAGAATCTTGGTCCCAAATGGATGTCCACTGGAAGTTGTAGCCCATATATCATTGGAGATGATCCTTGCCACGTCAATCTGCCTCTCTTGCAAAATATAATTGATCATGCATGTAATCTCAAAGGTGATGTCAGAAGTATGACTCCTAGGACTGATGTTAGATAGGAGTAGGGTCATTATGATTTGAGTTGTGGTGTTCATATCCCCCCTTTTCATGATCCTAGGCCTTCCAGTAGCATTCAACTCAAAATCTCTTCTTGGGTACGCCAAAGCATTCCTTACATTTTCCAAATTCCAATTCCTACTCACAACCCTCTTAGCATATGCACACTGCTCTCCATCAGTTGAATCCAAATGATTATATAAATAGGCATTGATTGCATCCCTTGTAAATGAAATATGTTTACCTCTCACAAACGTCCTAAAGGAGTATACCTCCCCCTTAATAGGAATAACATTCGCGTAGAATTCACGAATAATTTCATAGTTCAACTTTCAGGGAGGATACATCAGTTTCTCCCAATTGTGGTTCTCGATGATGCTCAAACATCCTCGATAATCACCTTGGTGATTGATGTTAAATGTTTTTTCAGCCCATATTCCTCTTTTGGTAAGATCATGGTATCTGGCCTCTTGTGCAGACCCAAGAAACTGATGGGCATCAAACGCATCTTTCTCACGTCTTTGAGCAGAAGTTTAGCGGGAGTCATACGGGCATGCTTCGGTGGAGCCATATGCAAAAATAACAAGCCAAACAACACCCAATATGTCAAACAACCATTTAATTAATTATATTACATGCATGCATAACCATACATTAACTCACAATAGCAAGCAACCAAACATTGGAATTAAAACACAAATTTTGTCATAGGGAAGCGCGCTAAGTGGCCTAAAAGGTGCGCTAAGAACAGTTGTGCAGACATGAACATATGCCTCTGTAACAACCTGCTCCCTCTCAATCTAATACATGCACAAATAGTCAACAACAAATATGTACGCACATAAAACAACTTTAGGCCAAAAGCAACATAAAAACAACAAAATAGAGGAGCATGACCGTGCTTAGGCGAGTACAGAGCGCGCTAAGTGCAGTCATGATTTTTGGGACAAATTCCCTTTTTGCAACCCTCTAATCCATCATTAACAATGGCAACATCTATAGGAAAAGAACCCATAACAAATAAAGCATTTCATAGAATGGGATTCACATTGAAGAGCATACATGCAATGACCCAAAGTTAAACATAATCAAGAAAATTTTAACAGAATCAAAACCTAAACCTAAAAACTACTGTAACAGTTTCTAAATCAATCTCACACACACATCACAATTAAACCCTAATAGCATTTGGTTTATAATTCACTCAATCAAACCCTAACTCCATGGGTACTTCATTGCAAAGAATAGAAATTAAAATAGAGCAAACTAGGAATGAGATAAGAGAGTGAAGAATCTAAGCTTGATTTTTCTTGAGAAAGTGCAAGTGATTGTGAGAATAGGGAGAATGAGAGAGAGGCGGGGATTTATAAAGTAAAAGGTGGGAAAGTGTAATGTTTCATATTTTCCTTTCAAAATTCCCACCTTTTGACCTTTCCATAATTCCACTTAAAAGCACAATTTCTGCCCCAGACTTGAGAGTTCATGTCCACATGAGTACATTAAGCGGCCTTAGAGGCACGCTAAGCGAGCATAATTGAACAAGGGCACTCAAGGATGGTTCAGAATATGTTCCAGCCGACTGTAAACTCCCAATTAAATACAGTAAGATAAAAAAATAGTAAATATTACAATGTCGGGGTGCCTACCAACAAGCGCTTTGTTTAACGTCGTTTAAGCTCGACGGTCCAATACGACCTCAAGGATCATACTAAGCAATGGAAACCACAATTTGCTTGGGATCACCGCCAAGATACATTTACTCTTCAACCATTATCTCGGCCTGGTTTTGGTCCATTTTTACGCCAAAATGAGAAGTCCCAACGAGACTTCATCATTGCTTCTTTGGATTCCACACTCTTTCTTTGAAATTCTGCTTTACTCTTTTCATCTTCATCTTTCTTTTTCTCACGAAGGTCCTCTTCGACTTGATTTGTGTATAACACTCTTTTGAAAAGCGTAAAACACACTTCCTTTTCATTGATCCTTACCTTCATGATACCCTCATCGACATAAATTAACATCCAAGCGGTCTTCATGAAGGGTCTTCCAAGTATTATTGGTGTGCATCTTCATCCATCTCCATGACCACAAAAATCGACGAGAAACAAGAATTTGTCAACATTTATCAACAACACCATGAGGATGAGCCCTTGACTTGTCCGCCAATAATAATGTCATAGTGGTTTCTTTCACATCCATATTCTCAAGCCTTTTTATTAACGACAACAAAATCAAATTTATACTAGCACCCATGTCAATCAAAGAAATTCACTTGAAATCACTACCTATGGTAATAGGTAAATCCACCCTTCCCTGATCTCCTTCCTTCCGTGAAAATATGCTTTGAACCATGGCGCCAAAATTCACATTTAGCACAATGTTGTTTTATCTGTGTGTCTCTTCTTCTATGAAAGGATGTCCTTCGTGAACTTTACATATTTCAGCATTTGTTCTAATGTGTCGGCAAATGGAATAGTCACTTGCAAGCGGCTAAAGATATCCAAGAACCAAGCATAGTGCCGATCATTTTCCTTCTTTGTAGGAGCATTGTGGTATGGTATTTTTCTCATTGGTACATCTTTTACTTGCTCATTTCCTTTCAATTTTTTCATCTCTTTCCACCTTCTTTCAAATTCTTATTTTTCAACTAAATCATCATTTTTTTCAACTTCTTCCTCCACTATTTCACCTTCCTTTTCGACTTCCACCTATTCATTCATAATATTTTTTTCAACATCCACTATAATAGTCCTTCCACTCCAAGTAAAAATAGCCTCGCAAGTCGCATTTAGATTCACTTGATTGTTAGCGGGAAAAGTTTCCTTGTTTTTATCGGCTAATTGTTTGGATAATTGCCCTACTTGCATCTCAAGAATTCTTATAACCAATTTCGTACTCTTTTGAGTATAAATGGACATATGCATGAATTGAGTGAATGTTTCTTCCATGTTTGAACTTCCACTAGGAACTTGTGGAGCATGGGTGTAGTTTTGATATTGGCTTTGGCGATTTGAAGGTTTAACATCTTGTCTCCACCCTTGGTTACCACCTCGTGGTTGGTAACCTTGGTTGTTTCTTTGATAGGGTGGACGAGGTTGATAACCTTGATTTTTATTATCCGTATAATTCACTTCTTCTTCAAGTACCGGTGGACAATAACCGGTAAGATGATCGCCTTGACAAAATTCACAACCTACAACTCGTTTCTTGTTTTTGGGAACCTCTTGCATTTCCTTGAGTTATCGTGGAAGATTTGACATTTGTTTTCTCAAGAGTTCCACTTGTTGCGAAAGCAACTTATTTTGTGCAAGTAAAGCATCTTTTGTTCCTAACTCTAACACACTCAGATTTTTTTAAATAATTCTTTTAGTTTCACCCAGTTGAGGTTGGAAGTAACTTTGGTAAAACAACCTGTATTGGACATGTTTGATAAGGTGTTGTAACATGTTGAAGAATATGTTATGTTTTGAGGAAAGATAGGTTCTTGCAAGATGTCGAAGAAGATGTCACAACTTAGGTTACTCGACATCTTTGTTAGTTAAAATTTTAGTAATTGTTATCATTCAAGAAAATAAAAAAATATTCAAGAGAATATTTGTGATCACAAATCAAGGAGGACTTGTTTTAGAATCTAAAGATTGAAAAAGGTTCTATTTTCTTAGAGAATATTTAGCAGATTTTGTGGGATCAAAATGCTGCGAGTTTAAAGCCCAAACTCAGGATGGTTCCTTGTTATAAATAGGTGGGTTTAGACCTAGGTAGATAACAAGAAGAAAAATACTTGAGTAAAAAGTATTAGGGTTTGTGTTTTTGTGAGCCACTCTTAGATCAAGTTAGATGCTAAAGGTATGTGAACTTTATTGAGTTGTAAAGTGTGTACTCTAAAGCTTTTAAGCATATAGTGTGTTGTTGATCACATTGTGAGTGTTAAGGAATTGAGAAGAGCCTCGACCTAGGAAGAGTCTTAGCTAGAAATATAACACGGGTAGAGATTAAGTGACAAGTTGGAAATCGGTAGTTGTTTCACTTCGAATTAATATTATTTAGTAGATTTCATTCCTATATTGGTATCCCCATAGTAGGTGTGTTAGGCTGAACTGGGTAAGCAAATGATTGCATGTTCTTTATTTTCTGCAACTTTAATTATTCTTATTGTTCATTGTGTGAGAAAGAAGATATTAGTTGTTCTGACATTTGTGATCTGCTATACTAGAATTTCAATTGGCATTAAGAGCTTGCACACTACTGTGTTTTTAGGTGAGATTTAAGGACGATATGTTTTGGTACAATGCACGAGGATATAATAATGGTAGGAAGACCACCTGTTCTATACGGAACAAACTATGATTATTGGAAATATCACATGGTTGCCTTTCTTAAGTCCATAGATGGAAAGGCCTGGAAAGCTGTGGTGAAAGGATGGGATACTCCAATGGTCAAATACAAAGACGATGTTATCATAGATGTGGTAAAACCTGAAGAAAATTGGGATGATGAATATGATAAGAAAGCTCAAGGGAACTCCAAATCTTTGAATGCTCGATTCAATGGATTGGATAAAAACATATTCAAACTAATCAGCAAGTGTATTGTTGCAAAACATGCGTGGGAAATTTTGAAGACTACTCATAAAGGGACATCTAAAGTCAAGATGTCAAGACTTCAACTTCTTACAACTAAGTTCGAGAACTTGAAGATGAAGGAGGACAAGAGTATTCAGGATTATCATGTGACAGTGGGGGATTTAGCAAATCAGTCTTATGCTTTAGGAGAAAGGTTCTCAAAAGTCAAACTGGTTCGAAACATTATAAGGTCTCTTCCAAAGTGATTCGAGATGAAGGTGACCACTATTGAAGAAGCTAAGGATATCAACACCCTAAAGTTGATAAGCTTATTGGGTCACTTCAAACCTTTGAAGTTGGGATCATATGTTATAGGCTTGAGAAGAAAAGGGACTTAGCCTTTTCATCCAATGAAGATGAAGGAAATCAACAGACAAATGGAAGTATACCTAATGTTTTTGGGCTACTTGGGAAATAATACAATCAAGTAGCAAATACCTGGAGTCTAAGACAAGATGTCAAGAACAAGCCTTACGACATCAACAGAAGACATAACTCCGGGAGAAGAACCAGAACCGAAGACAAGAAAGGCAAGGGAATTAAATTCTTTGAATGTGAAGGATTTGGGCATGTGAGTTCTGAATGTCCCATTTTTCTCAAAAAGGAGAGAAAATGTCTAGTTGCGTCCTGGCCAGAAGATGACTCTGGAAGTGAAGGAGAATCTGCTAAAGAAGTTTCTACCTTTACCGGAGTCTATCGGTTTGAAGGAGGACCTTATATAGAAGAGTATGCCTTTGACGAACTTGTCAACCTATACAAAGAATTGACGATAAAAAGTGAAGAAATAATTCAAATATGAGTTGAGCAACATATTCTGATTAATAAACTCCATACGAAAGGACTGGAATGGATGTCCGTCATCTTTGATCTCGTAGAAGAAGTTTCTATCATCAAATCAAGGCTTGCAGAGATGACAAAATCTATTAGAATGCTTAAAAATGGTTATGGAGCTCTATATGAGATTATTCAAACCGGAGATGGTGCAGGATCTAATGATACAATGAACCAAAACATGTCAAAGCAGATGTTGTGACATCCTAAGAGAGATCAGAAAAGGAAGAAGCACTCAAAAGTCAAGAAACAAAGTTGGAGATGTAATCATTGTGGAAAGTTAGGTCACTTAAGACCCCACTACTACAAATTACATGGTTATCCTGAATCAAATGCTCAGCTCAGAAGAAAACAAGAAAGCAGAAGAGCCAATGAGGCATGGATCCCAAAAAGACATCTTGTTGAATTCATTACTCACACATCTCTAAGAGCTTCTGCTAAAGAGGACTGGTACTTTGACACTAGTTGCTCTAGACACATGACTGGTGTGAAGAAGTTCTTAATTGATGTTAAATCTCGATCATCTAACTACGCCACCTTTGGATATGGATCAAAAGCAGAGATAAAAGGTATTGTAAGGCTTGATTTTTCTGGTCTACCTAGTATGGAAAATACAATTCCTTTTAAAGGGATAACTACCAAATTAATAAGCACAAGTTAATTATGTGATCAAGGCCTCAAAGTCAAATTCTCTCAGTCTGAATGCGTGGTGACTAATGAGAAAAATGAAGTTATCATGAAGGGACTTAGGTATAAAGATAATTGTTACTTGTAGTCTTCTCTAGAAACAATCACCACATGTCTTATGTCAAGAGAGGATGAAGTTAGACTATGGCACCAAAAGTTTGGTCACTTACATCTTAAAGGGATGAAGAAATCCTATCTAGTGGAGCTGTTAAAGGGGTTCCTAGCTTAATTATTGATGAAGGGAGAATCTGTAGGGAATGTCAGATTGGAAAACAAACCAGAACGTCACACTAAGAGCTTCAACATCTTACCACTCAAAAATTCTGGAGTTACTTCACATGGACTTAATGGGGCCTATGCAAGTTGAACGTCTAGGAGGAAAGATATATGCTTATGCTGTCATAGATAATTTCTCAAGATTCACTTAGATAAACTTCATCAAAGAAAAGTATTAAGTATTTGAAGTGTTCAAAGACTTATGCCAGTGAATTCAAAGAGAGAAGGAGTGCAACATTATCAGAATCAGAAGCGATCATGGGAAGGAATTCAAAAACAACAGGTTTTATGAATTTTATTCCTCTGAAGGAATAAGTCATGAATTCTCATATTTGATCACCCCTCAACAAAATGGTGTTGTTGAGAGAAATAACATGACTATACAAGAGTGTGTAAGGGTCATGCTTAATGCTAAAAAATTTCCCTACTATTTTTAGGTTGAAGCCAAGAACACTGCTTGTTATATTCTCAATCGAGTGACTATTAGAACATGTACTTTTACCACCTTGTACGAACTATGGAAAGGAAGGAAACTTACGGTTAAGTACTTTCATGTATTCAGAAGCAAATGCTACATCATATCAGATAGAGAGCAAAGAGGAAAAATGGTTCTAAGAGTGAATAAGGTTTTTTTTTGGATACTCCATAAATAGTAAAGCATATAGAGTGTTTAACTCTAGAACAAAAGTGGTAATGGAATCTATAAATGTAGTCGTTGATGACTCATTTAAAGAAACATACGTCATAGAGAATGTTGGGACATTCTTCCTAATGAGCAATGTTCCTGAAGAAGATGAAGATGCAGGTGAAAATTCTGAACCTGGGAATGATCCTAAAGATGTTAAAGAACTAGAACTAGAAATAGTAGAGAGTGAGCCAACATACAAAGGAACTTCCATCAGTATCCAAAAATATCATAATATGAGAAATGAAAAGCAACAACAATTAATTACGTATTTACACTAAAACATACAGTTTTAAAACCGAATTAAACACAAAACAATTGTAAAGTACCACAACATACAATCAAATATAATAACAATTTTACACTTAACACATTTCCCATCCCTTGATTAATTGATAGAACCTAATATCGATTAACTGATCACTTGGCATCTTGCCTTTCCCTTCGTTCTTTTATGATCAACTTTCTCGGCCACCTAGTCCTTAAGTCTTTTCCCAAGTGGAGTAACCTTTTTCAAGTCAAACTTTGAGACGTCGCAAGACTGGAGCACTGTACAAAGCACAACATCAAAATAAATCTTCTCAAAGCTTGTCAATCCCAGTTCAAAATGTACTCCACGAGCCTTAAGTGATAGGGAATGAGTGGGTTGGAGAAATCCTATCCAATTCTGATTACTTTGGGTATAGACCGAACGACCCAGTGCTTGAGTATTCGACCTTATCCATATACTTTAGTACACTTTGAGCGACGATCGACAAGGATGGTCAACATCAACATGACTCAGACACAAACTTAAGCCTCAAGTCAAGCAAGGTTGTAACACTATTCAACAATCCTCATCACCTTAGTTGAAGCAACCTATTTGGCTCCCTCTTTCTTCTGATAGTCATTCTTACTTTCACCCTTTGAAGTCCATACTCTGGAAATACTATCTTCTTTTATTTGGTTTAAACACCATTTTCTTCTCTTCTTTGGTTTAAACACCATTTTTTCAATTTAAACACCGATTCTTTGGTTTAAACACCGCTTTTCTGGTTTAGACACCGATTCTTTGGTTTAAACACCACTTTTCAGGTTTAAACACCGAATCTTTGGTTTAAACACCATTTTACCTCCTTTTCGGTTTAAACACCACTTTTATCTCTCATTTGGTTTAAACACTAATCATATTGTTTCTCTTTGGTTTAAACACCACTTCTATCCTCTCTTGGTTTAAACACCACTTTTATCTCTCATTTAGTTTAAACACCACTACTTTTGTTTCTCTTTGGTTTAAACACCACTTTTATTACTTTTTCGGTTTAAACACCATTTCTATCTCTCATTTGGTTTAAACACCATTACTCTTGTTTCTCTTTGTTTAAACACCACTTTTACCTCTTTTCCGGTTTAAACACCACATTTACATCTCCTTTTGTTTAAACCCCACTATCATTGTTTTTCTTTGGTTTAAACTCCACTTTTACCTCTTTTTTAGTTTAAACACCACTTCTATCTCTCATTTGGTTTAAACACCACTACTCTTGTTTTTCTTTGGTTTAAACACCACTTTCAACTCTTCTTCGGTTTAAACAACACTTCTATCTCTCATTTGGTTTAAACACTACTACTTTTGTTTCTCTTTGGTTTAAACACAACTTATACTTCTTGTTTGTTTAAACACCACTTCTATAACCTTTTCTCCTTTGTTGTCTAAACACCAAAATGTTTCTCATCCTTAGTTCCAAGAACTACAAAGTTATGATTTTCTCATTTCATTATGAGGATACGTAGGCACAAGATTGCGAGATCTTGGTGAGCACCCTTCCTTCACAACTTTCTTTCACCCTTCCTTCACACCTTTCTCTCACCCTTTATTTCTTTTCATCCTTAGTTCCAAGAACTACAAAGCTCTAATTTCCTCATTGCACTATGAGGATACATAGGCACGAGGGACCCAATTCTCCATGAGCACTTTCTTTGTTTCCCTTTCTTTTCTCTTTCGCGAGTAAACTTTAGATAGAACGCCCATCTAAGCCTAGAACAAGCAAAACGGTTCCCGTCGAGTAGGACAAATGCGAGGGGGTGCTAACACCTTCCTCTCGTATAACTGACTCCATTACATGTTTCTCTCCCCCCTGGGGTTTATCGATATTTTCCCTTTTCTTTTGGAATAAATAAAGTTCAGTGGCAACTCTGTTGTCCATCGAGCGTCCGTTGTACTTGGGTATATTCCTGCTAGTTCCACCTAGTAACATTGATCCACCATCTTGATTACATAATTCCTCAATCACGTCTTTGTTTCGATTAACTGATCACTTGGCATCTAGCCTTTCCTTTCATTCTTTTATGATCAACTTTCTCGACCACCTAGTCCTTAAGTCTTTTCCCAAGTGGAGTAACCTTTTTCAAGTCAAACTTTGAGACGTTGCAAGACCGGAGCACTGTATAAAGCGCAACATCAAAATAAATCTTCTCAAAGTTTGTCAATCCCAGTTCAAAATGTACTCCACGAGCCTTAAGTGATAAGGAATGAGTGGGTTGGAGAAATCCTATCCAATTCTGATTACTTTGGGTATAGACCAAATGGTCCGGTGCTTGAGTATTCGACCTTATCCATATACTTTAGTACACTTTGAGCGACGATCGACAAGGATGGTCAACGTCAACATGACTCAGAAATGAACTTAAGCCTCAAGTCAAGCAAGGTTGTAACACTATTCAACAATCCTCAACACCTTAGTTGAAGCAACCTCTTTGGCTCTCTCTTTCTTCTAACAGTCATTCTTATGACAATCATTCTTACATTCTCCCTTAGAAGTCCATACTCTGAAAATTCTATCTTATTTTCTTTGGTTTAAACACCATTTTCTTGTCTTCTTTGGTTTAAACACCATTTTTCCAATTTAAACACCAATTCTTTGGTTTAAACACCGCTTTTCTGGTTTAAACACTGATTCTTTGGTTTAAACACCGCTTTTCCGGTTTAAACACCAATTCTTTGGTTTAAACACCATTTTACCTCTTTTTCGGTTTAAACACCACTTTTATCTCTCATTTGGTTTAAACACTACTAATATTGTTTCTCTTTGGTTTAAACACCACTTCTATCCTCTCTTGGTTTAAACACCACTTTTATCTCTCATTTAGTTTAAACACCACTACTCTTGTTTCTCTTTGGTTTAAACACCACTTTTATCACTTTTTCGGTTTAAACACCACTTCTATCTCTCATTTGGTTTAAACACCATTACTCTTGTTTCTCTTTTTTTAAACACCACTTTCACCTCTTTTCCGGTTTAAACACCACATTTACATCTCCTTTGGTTTAAACCCCACTATCATTGTTTCTCTTTGTATTAAACACCACTTTTACCTCTTTTTCGGTTTAAACACCACTTTTATCTCTCATTTGGTTTAAACACCACTACTCTTGTTTCTCTTTAGTTTAAACACCACTTTCAACTCTTTTTCGGTTTAAACAACACTTCTATCTCTCATTTGGTTTAAACACTACTACTTTTGTTTCTCTTTGGTTTAAACACCACTTCTACTTCTTGTTTGGTTTAAACACCACTTCTATAACCTTTTCTCCTTTGTTGTCTAAACACCAAAACTTTTCTCATCCTTAGTTCCAAGAACTACAGAGCTCTGATTTCCTCATTTCATTATGAGGATACGTAGGCATAAGATTGCGAGATCTTGGTGAGCACCCTTCCTTCACAATTTTCTTTCACACTTCCTTCACACCTTTCTCTCACCATTTATTTCTTTTCATCCTTAGTTCCAAAAACTACAAAGCTCTAATTTCCTCATTGCACTATGAGGATACATAGGCACGAGGGCCCCAATCCTCCATGAGCACTTTCTTTGTTTCCCTTTGTTTTCTCTTTCGCGAGTAGCCTTTAGATAGAACGCCCATCTAAGCCTAGAACAAGCAAAATGGTTCCCGTCGAGTAGGATAAATGCGAGGGGGTACTAACACTTTCCTCTTGCATAACCGACTCCATTACCCGTTTCTCTTCCCCCTGGGTTTTATCGATATTTTCCCTTTTCTTTTGGAATAAATAAAGTTCAGTGGCAACTCTGTTGTCCATCGAGCGTGCGATGCACTTGGGTATATTCCCGCTAGTTCCACCTAGTAACATTGATCCACCATCTTGATTACATAATTCCTCAATCACGTCTTTGTTTCGAGTCATATGCCAAGTACAATTTGAATCCGTAATCCTCTCCTTGCTACAATTGCTGCTAGAAACTACCAGGATATCATATGATTCATAATCATTTTGCACAATGGTTGCATTACCATTATCCTTACCTCTATGATTATTCATATGTTCAGGACACACATTTCTTGTGTGACCCTCCTTCTTACAATGGTTCCACCTAATAGCCGGAGCAATACCACCATAAGAATTTTGTAGTACTTTACCATTCTTTTTCTCAAATATACAATCTCTCTTCATGAATTTTCCTTTTACAAACAATCTTTCACCAACAGATGATGACTTGTGCTCATTTCTTTCGTTGAAATCCTTTGAGTACCAGGTTCATTGAACTTATTCAAAGGTCAAATACTCTTTTCTATACAAAAGGGTTTATTTGAAGTGAGCATGAGATCTTGGTAAAAAACTTAACAACCACAACACTTGATCTTCATCACTAATGGTAACCTCAATATTCTTCAGATAAAAAATAAGCTTATTGAACATATCCAATTATTCCATCAAGACTCTGTCTTCACTCATCTTGAATGAATACAGAGCTTGCTTCTGGTTGAGGCGATTGACCATAGATTTTTTCATATAAAAACTTACGAGTTTCGTCCATACATCGGCTATCGTCTTCTCCTTCGAAATTTGCTGAAGAACCATATCACCAAGGCTCAATACGATGGTGATGCGAGCTTTCTCTATCATTATCGTCTTCTTCTTCGCCGTTAGGGCATTATCTATCTTCTTTTATCCTTTCAACGTTTCTAACAAACAATATTGAACAAGAAAGACTTGCATCTTCAAGCGCCATAGACTGAAATCATTCACTTAAGTGAATTTCTCAATCTCATACTTTGTTGATGTCATCTTCTCGTCCACGCTCACCGCACCAGTTTATTGTGAAATCGATGCTTGAGTAACAGAGTATGGTCGATTTCCTTATCATCAAGAAAGCCACAAAATAAAGAAAAAATAGAACAAAGAGAGAGACAATTCAAAGTGATATAAAACCTTGTATTATTGATTCAATTTACACATTAAATAGAATGTTTACAATTGAATCTCAACCACACAATTTTCTCTCTTAATCAGGATTACCAGGGATTATTGGAGAAGTGATGACTATTACATTATTTATAAGAAAACTAAATCCTAGTTTTCAACTAACATACTAAACAATTGACCCAACATACTGGCCAAATTTAACATGCTAACTTAACAACAAGCTAACTTAGACATCTACATGTTAGAACAGATTTCGGGTACGCCCTGCACATCTTCGACTACCGTCAAACTATAAAGATATCCCTATCGAGGTTAGAGTTCGATTCAAATATCACAAAATTAAATTATCCAACTCACATTTATTTTTAAAAAAATCATAAACTATAACTAATTTTCTTAACTTATAACCAAAATATGCTTACTATTAAAACTATTATTTATAAAACAGAAAAAATATAAATAATAATAAAATAGTAATTTTACTAATTAAATCAATATTACCTTAAACATATTTTTAAAATAGAACAAAAATAGTTAAACTTTAGTAGTAGATTTAAAACCACACCACTTTTATAAAAGAAAGAAACACAAGACCAAGAATTGTGGTTGAGTGAGTTGTTGTGGAAGGCTGATTCATGATTCATACGTGCCCGTGCGTGAGTGCAGGAGTGCACGCAAGCTCTTATAAGTATACAATCATGAATTACAGTAACCTAAACCTCAAAGGTTAACTTAATGGAAATGAATAATTTTCTCTTTCTTTTTCTCATGTGGCCCCATGGGTGGTTGTATCATCATCCTGTGAATGTTTTTGTTTTTTTGCTTTGGGGTCAATGAACATGAACACGCACACTCTCTGTATTTTTTTGACCTAACCATGTTCTTTGGTTCAAAACAAACCATATGGTATGGTTTAGTTTCGGTTTGCCTTGTCTCGGTTCCCATGGACGAATCTACATCTTACCCAAACCTGAAATGAAATCTCATCATCATGTGCATGGTTGATTACAAGTTATAATAAAGTGTGAGTACATTTCTTGTGAAATTCCAATCTTGTCCCTCTCAAGCACTAACCTATAGGATCCCGATATGAAGTCCTTTATGTGTACAAAACAAAGTTTGTTTGGTCAATTTAAGAATATAATCTTCTATCATATGTTGAAATGAAAACTAGCATACATGTATAAAATTTAAATAAGAAAACAACCATTCGTAATATTAAATTTGAAGAGGTCCGATTTTGGTTAATGTGTTATTATATTATATATTGCCATTGTTATTTTTCATCGATCAATAGAAAACATTTTTTATATAGGTATGCTATACTTACACCCAATTTTTATATTAATATTTACGTCATATATACTGTTCATCGTATTTATATGTGAATAATATATTTTTAAATATTTTTTATGAACAATACCGATGAACAATAAACAATACATAAACAATATCATATGAATAATATCATACATATAAATAATACGCGTGAACAATATCGTGAATAATAATTTTAAAGTAGTAAAACAAAATTGATTAATTCAATGTAAAAAGTTGGTTAATGAAGTAACGAAGTTGATTAATAAACGTCCAAGTATTAAAATTAATTTTTAGCAATCACCAAAGTTGGTTAATATATTATAAAAAATTGATTAATGAAGTAATTGAGTTGATTAATAAACGTCTAAATATTAAAAATAATTTTTAGCAGTCAGTAAAATTGGTTAATACAGTATAAAAATTTGGTTAATAAAGTTATGAAGTTGATTAATCACGTCCAAATATTAAAAATAATTTTTGAACAGTCACCAAAGTTTGTTAATATTATGTAAAAAATTGGTTAATTAAACCATAAAGTTGGTTAATGATACAATTTTATATCGGTATCCCTTAATAAAAAGTTAAATAAATTAAAATTATAATATTTTACCGTTCATCGTATTAGTGAACAGTAAAATACGGTGTAAGTGTAAAAAAAATGGTGTAAGAATATCATTTTTGTTTTTTAATATCACAATATTCTATTTGTAACATATATATGAAGAGATCGAGAGGAGGTTTTGGTGACTTCATGAAACAAAGCTCTCTCCTCTCTCTCACACACATATCTTAATACTATTAGTTTTTCACTTATTTATTTTATAAAACACTCAAAAAATCACTATGACTTTTTATCTTTAAAGTCATTGAATTCATTCTTGAAGAGACACTTGTGTATCCTCCAAATTTTAAACAAACAATTAATTAAAGGAAAATTAAAAAATTAGTTGAAGAAGGGACTAATAACTCTTAAGTTGGATTTTCTTTTATTTTTTAAAAGATTATGTTAAGTAAAATAATTTATTCATCCCTTGTAAGTTGGTACATCATTAAAGTTAATAATCTGTCTTTCAAGACTTTCTATATATGCTTTAAGAGACCACTCTCTTTTTAGATATAGATAATTGGATTTTGAAGCATTCTTGTGATGATACTTTTTAGTGCCCCCACATACCTTGTATAGAGGGCTAGTTCAATCACTTCCTTGACTCTGGTTTCAGAAGAGAGTGAGGTCATACTATTATTTGGATTAGTCGAGCTCTATATAAGATCTTGGTCTTCTTCTGACAACTTTTGCAAGATAGACTTTTGTCTAGAGAAAACTTGTCCAAAAGAAAGGTGGTTTATGCTCTTAGTAGGATTTCTTGTCCCTTGTGTGGGTTATGGTAGAGTCAGTTTCTAATCTTTATTTTTACTTGTGAGATATCCTTGCCAGTGTGGTATATAGTCTTTGAGTGGTTTGGGTGACAGATAGTTATTCCAAAATTTTCTTTCTTTAAGGGGTAGAGCTAAGTATAAAGGTGATTATCTTTTGATTTGTTACGTTGTAGTCTAGTTCATTTGGAAATTCTAAAATGATATCATCTTTAAGGGAGTCACAAAATCAATGGGAGTCACAAAATCACTGAAAGAGATGGAGGAGAAAAGTATTTATTTGGCCTAGAAATGGTTTCTGGGTAAATCTAGGGTGAACTCTTGTGCTTTCACTAATTGCCTTCAAAACCATATCCTCTACTTTCACTTATAGAAGATCGAGTGCTTGCCATGGTTCAGAGGTAGGTTATGGCTAGTCAGTTTCCCTTTTGATGAGATTTAATATGTTGAAGGTGGATAGATCTAACATGTGATCATTAAGGTATATTTTTAGGAGTTTGTGTTTGTTTCGGGGGCACCTCTTGAAGATAATGTTGGTTGGTTGGTTATGTTTTTTGGTGTTCTTGCATTGTGTTGGAACAAAATTGGTTTGTATCATATCTCTAAGGTTTTGATGATAAACAAATATTTAAAGAATAATAGGGTATACTAACAAATGTTCAAGTGTGCAGGATCATGGACTAAAATTTGTGAAGAGAACCTAGTATTAACACTGAGAATGGACATTTAAAGATAAGCTAACGATCCAGAATCTGAAAGACCAAAAGCTGAAGACAAGACTCTAAAGACTCAAACTCTGAATAAAGCCAACCAATAAAGATCCAGACTCTGGAGAGTCAGCCTCTGGAGACTCAGAATCTTAAGATCCAGTGAATGTAAGGATCGATGAGATTCTTATAGGTAACTATCAGAATCTGAGGACATTTTGTCTTCTTCTGATCCCGTGAAGACTTAAGCAAAAACCTGTAGAAGACAGTTGGGATGCAACATATAAATCCTTTTATTGCAAAGGGATTTCAAATGAGCTTTCAACAGTATTAACCATATCAATAAAAATCTCAACGTCTCTTAATCAAGTTTTTCAATGAATTTCTTATGCAAACTCTTCAACAACTATTTTCTTTATCTCTATATAAGGAGATGAAGACTTGAATAAAAACAACGAACCATTGACAATAAAAGAATTGTTACTGTGTCAATCAAAGAGTAAAATTTTAACTTATAATTTCTTAACACTTGCATATTCTTAGAAATTCTTAAGTCTTAAAGAGTCTTTTAGTGTTGTATTTTGTCTGCACATCTGATTGTATATCAAGTGTATTTTTCATAATATCTTAAATATAACTTAGAGTTTAATAAGTCTCTTGCTTGTTTGCTTGAGCATTTGAAGTCTCTTGCTAAGTGTTTGAGCATCCGAAGTATCTTGTTTGTAAGCTTAAGCATTATAAGTATCTTACTTGTGTGTTTGAGCATTAGAAGTCACTTGCTTGTGTGCTTGAGCATTAGAAGTATATTACTTATGTGTTTGAGCATTGTAAGACTCTTGATTTATCCTTGAGAAATTGTAATAAGTTTTGACTATAGTGAAATCCTTTGTAAGTGCAAGGGGACTGAACTATTATTGATTTTTAGGAGGAACAAAGATAACTGCTTGTGTTTCTCTTTCTTTCATCTCTACCTCTGAACTAATTTAATCGGTTGCTAAACACTTAACTCTGATTCATATTCTAGACCTTGTGTTTAGAATCTGATAAGAGATTTTCAGAAAAGAATGGGAAACATAACACAATTCAACTCCTTCTTGCGTTTTTCTCATCTTCTGTATGCATCAGAGCACGATATGTGCTTTTAACACTTAACTGTGGTACATAAAATATTCTAAGAGAAAAACATGACTGATATGTCTGAAACCTCTGGTCCTAAAAACACTACTGTTGTAAACTATACTTATAGTAATTTTGAAAAGAATAACTATACAGCTAGACCTCTCACTTTCAATGGAGACTCTACATAGTTTGAATGGTGGAAGATCAAGATGTACAATCACATCATACGTATTCATTATGAAGTAGGAACAATTACTGCTAGAAAAAGTCACACACCTGCTCAGAAGAAGACTTATAGGAAACATTTATAGAGTTAGAGGAATTTTGGTAGATGCTCTACCTTACTCTAAGTACATCAAGATATTAACAAATATACTGCTAAAACCATCTTTGAATCCTTATGTGCTACATATGAAGGAAACTAAGAAGTAAAATAGGTAAATGCTAACCTCTTTGTCCAACAATATGAGTTGTTCAAAATACAAGAAGTTGAAGATATTGAAACCATGTTTTCAAGATTTCAAGTACTAGTATCTGCTTTTCAAGTTCTAAACAAGACCTATACAACTTCTGATCATGTCAAGAATATGCTTAGGAGTCTTTCTGTCAGATACGTACCAAAGGTGACATCTATTTAAGTAGGCAAAAACTTAAACAATATAAGTCTTGAAAGCCTAATAATAAATCTCCAAAGTCATGAGATGAAGCTTAATAGAAAGTATCACCTTCATTTATAGATGGCTGTTAGCAGTGAAAATGAGACTTTCTCTAACTTATAGTACTTTGTTTCTAGTGCAAGTAGCACCTTGGTGACAAAGTAAACTAACATATGTGACTTCTCATCTTCTTGCACAAAGGCAACTTTGATTGTGTTTGATGAGAGGGATATGTAAACAAAAAGTTTTTGTCTGGAAGAAGCCTATTAAACATAAGAGTTTGGGATAATACTTATCTGATTTAAGTTAATATGAAATCACATTCGTGTGTCTAACAAACGGTTTTTTCTTTAACAGTCTGTAGAATGATAATGCTTGGAAATTAACCTCGAAGAGGTAATCAAGATTCCATTTAAATGTTATATCCCGTATGTTGTCTTAGGGGACACTATATCTATAATAATATTACATTTGTCGAGGTTGAATTGAATCCCCCTTTCGATGAGGTATTCACGACTACGAAAAACCTCTTTCACAACGGTTGGAAAGGGGTACCATCACGTCGGTCATACCATTGTTTAGTAGAGTGTCGTTGTAAGTTTTTTGTTTCTACAATGGTCTGGGAACCATTATTGAAAACCAGGACACACGCCACATATCACAACAATTATGCTTATAAATCATTGTGATATATACACTTAGCTACTGGGTTTGAAACCCATAAGCAACAAATTATGTAAAACATAAATTGCCTTTGATGTCGGTTACAATAAATAACCGTTGTTAAAAGTACCCTGAGTGTATTATAATATATAGATTACTTATTAAACAAACCATTATTGTTTTCTGATTGCATCTGTCTCTTCGTTCATCACATGTTCTTTTACATATACTATGGTATATTTACCTGGCTTTTTATATGCATCGCTATCTTCTATTATAGTTAAATTTCCATAAAAAAAATTTATTGGCTAATCTACCTCATCATCAACACTTATAATCGTAATATTTATAATCATAAGTTTTACGATTATAAGTGTTGGTGGACAGGAAGATTATCCAATAAGAAGTCTTTAATGAAATTTAACTATAATCGAATACAACGATGCATCTAAGGAGCCATATCATTATACCATAATATATATAAAATAACATCAGATAAATGATGATATGAATGCAATTCGAAAACAATAATGGTTTGTTTAAGTGTGTTTTCAAATACAACTTAATTTATAGATTATAAGTATCTATGTCAATTTTAAATGAATGTATTTTAAGTGAGGATTAATGAAACAAACAATCTACATAGAATATTATAAACTCAAACAACATCATACATCAGAACCAGATATTATAAATTTATCAATAAAACCCCAACCACATACAATATCACAAACTATGTTAATTAAAATGTTTCAAGAGCGCACCTTTTATTGAAAATTATCACCGCTTGAGTTTGAGTTTCATATAATGTTCGCCACCGTTGTAGTGTGAGTTGTACCATATGAGGATATATTAAGTTTATCTAATTTATGTAACCATGATTAAGAAATACAAGGTGAATGAAGTTTCTACAATGACTTCATACTTCTTGTATTCTTCTTCATTGCTACACAAATCATATGAACCTTATCAACTCATATCATACGCTTGATACAACTGCTTTCTATCACCATGTATCATACCCTTAATATGCAAAGAAACACAACAAACTTAAATAATGAGCATCTTTAGTTGAAACCAAACCCTAAAACCATAATCTATTGAAGAGTAAAGAGAGATCAAAAGAGAGAGCATAAGAACATACCATCTTCACCACCGGCATAGTGTGGGCCGCACTATATGAGGATATATTAAGTTCATCTAATTTGTGTAACCATGATGAAGAAATACAAGGTGGATGAAGTTTCCACAATGACTTCATACTTCTTGTATTATTCTTCATTTATACACAAACCGTATGAGCCTTATCAACTCATACCAATCGTGGAACAAAAATCAACTATAATGTTGATCTAGTTTGGGAAGCAATGAAAAAGAAATATAAGAAGGAATAAGCTTAGATAAAAGCTTCATACTTCTTATATTTATTTTCATTGTTTCTAAAACTAGATGAAGCTTGTTGCCATCGTTGTTTCTTCATTTACTAACATTTTTTTTGTGAAGCAATGGAGAAGAAGTAAAAGGTGGATGAAGTTTCCATTAAAGCTCCATGCTTCTTGTACTTTCTTTTCATAGCTACACAAACATTATGTAAGTTAGTGAAGACGAATCTGAAAAAATGAAACAATCAACAAAAACAACACGCAACAAACGAGATAATGAGAAATATCTAACAATAGATGGAAAAATAAGAATACATTAATGTATGAAGCACAAGATTCACGGCTAATGGTGAAGAAGAAGATAAAAAATGGATTCTAGGGTTTCGCCTTGAAGGAAACGACACTACTATCAATAAGTTAAAGTTAATTCGCTTATATATGGATAAACAATTTTACAACGGTTAACAATAAGGACCGTAATGATAAGTATTTATTTATAATAAATATATCATAATGATTAACCAGAAGAACCATAGTGATATCTCTCATATCACAACAGTTAACCAGAATAACCGTAGTGATATCCCTCATATTTGTGAACATTAAAATAAATAAAAAAGAAAAGGTGCACCTTAATGTTAAAAGAATAAAATATTTATGGCGTTGAGGTTCGAACCGATGAAAGTTTGATTGTATCACAATGGTTGGTTGTGTAACCGCTGTTATATACTAATAACTTTTAATCAAAAAACAAAATAAATATGGTAGCGTCTTAGTAAAGATATGTCACAACAGTATATATGAATACGTTGTAAACCTGACGTTGTTGTTTGTATGTTTTGTAGTAGTGATTTCCCTAAAAAATTCCATGTTCGAATGCCAAAGATACATTTTGGGGCTTAGCCGCATATTATATCTTAGGGCCTCTTGAAGCGCAACCACCAATTAGGTGACACGAGCCACCTCTTGTTCTAACTTGAATATGATGTCCTCCATGTACACTTCCAAATGTCTAAAAAATGATAATTGAACACGATGTTCAAATAATCTGGTTCTCTAACTTAAATCATGCTTCTTGCTTATGATTCAAATCATACACCATTTTCAATCATTTTTGTGCTAGATCTCAAACACATATAAATACCATTTTCTTTCAAAACCATCAGCAATGTTATAACATATACAATTCCAATATTGATTTGAAAAATCACAACTCACTTATTCTGTCATTTTAAAAAACGTTTTGAACATTTCTACAGTGATTCCAAACTATTTTTTTCATCTTCTACCTCGTTCTAATTCCATTTTCACGTGGATAATCTCATATTTGGTGATTTATGATTGTTGAGGAGATTTTGTTATTAGATTTAATGTTTCTTTTAATTTTTTTAATAAGATTTTGAGGTTCACAAGGTCTGTGGTGTTGTTGTTGGTTTTGGAAATTCCATTGGAAAAAAGGATGTCCTTCGCTCTAGGTTCACTTTGGTAGTGTTGCGTGGAAGATTTAGGAAGACCAACACTCAAGATACCAGTAAAATCAAGAAAATATTGTCGTAGGATAGTTTCTTTGGAGCAAGATTGTTGGGGCTAGAAGATTCAAGGCAATTTCGAGTAAAGATCTCATAAGAATTCAGTTCGGATACTATGTACAAGTCAAGGGATCAAGATAGAAGTTTTTTATATTTTCTTCTTTATTTGGATATTGTGATTATACTAAAACCCGTGCAATTTTTTCACACATCATAGTGGAAAACCATAAAATTTTTAATGGGAAATCATTGGAGAATGAATTAAACTCAACGAGGGTGATAACTGAACCACTATAAATCCTACGCACACTTTTCCATCCCTTATTTAAATTTCATAGATATTGCATGTTAGGTTGTTTTTTAAATCGTTTTCCATGAATTTCATGCCATTAGTTTTTGCCTTGGTAGCAATTTATATTGTCTAATAACAAAATGGTATACTTGGATTTGGTAAAAAAATAACCTTTTAAGAAGTTTTCTACTGCCCTTCTAGTGGCTTCTTCTTTTTCAAGAGTTTTCTTATTATAGGGTTGATCTACATAAGGGACGTTTATTTGAATGGATAAATAGTGACAAGTGACTTCAGGGTTGAAGCCCGATATTTCAGTTGTTGTCCAAGATAGCATATATTTACTTTCCTCTAGACATTGTGTGAGTCGATCCTTTACCTCTTTGGGTAAATCGACCACAATGTTCACTGTTTTTTTTTATGGAATTAACCTCATATGAACTCTAAAAATCTCCATTGAATATGGCCATTCCACCTTCCTCTTTAACTCTAATGGAAATATTTCTTTATCTTCGTAATTGTCACTTATGGGTCATGGCTCTAGGAATGAGTTGAAGTTGGTCAGATTCAATCTACGGCCTCCTCAAACTTGTCTTATTGGACTATTTCAAGAGTCTTAGCTCCTCATACCTTTCGTAATTCTTTAGTGATGTAATAAAACATTAACTACATGCCTCCAAGTTGACGTTGATTATTGCCACCCCCTTGTTTTAATTGTGATAATTTAGTTTCAAATGAGTTTTTGATGATACCGTGCCAAATTTTGCTAACGTGGTTCACTCAGTTTTGCAATTATAGAAAAACATACAATTGGTTACCATATCATGCGCTTTGAAAAAAAATTATCCCTTGTTTTTTAGAATATTGGCAACAACTTCGTGTAGCCCTAATGCTTAGCAATAGATTCGTTGAACCCTTAGAATCAAGGCGTTGTTAGGGAAAAATATTTTAATTGAGTTTCATTGCATGGAATATCTTGATGTACATGATGTCACAAGAGCTCCCTTGATATACTAATACCCGAAGGACATCGATATCCTCCATGACAACCCTGGCCAATGCGAAATACAATAGGTTGATACTCCATGAACTATTTCTTCTACATAAAAGGATAATAGGGGTCTTATTTTGTGTATGTACCCCAACTATGTTCTGCCAGTTGGTGGAATTATATCTCTTAGTTTTCTCTTTACGAGGTGACACACTAGTTGTCTGGATGACATGAGCGACCCCTAGGTAAATCCATTTTGTTAATGTTTCTTCCTTGGAGGTGTTGATAGAAATGTTTTCACAATACATGTAGATTTTTCCTAGGGTATTCATGACGGTGAAAATATCAACCCACTGATTAAACAAGTCTCTAGACATGGTAAGCTCATCAGATGCTTCTTGTCTTCCCTTTTCTGTCTCATTTTCTCCCATAACAAAAACAAACCCTAAAGTTTTCCCTCAGATGAAGGGATTCTAGATTTGGAATAGCCACACCTACTAGTTATAAGCCTTGAAAACATCAAATGTCGAGGATGTTGTTGTCTAGTCTTATTGAGCCATAAGAACACTTCAAACTCGTTTAGTCTTCTCTCTCTCTCTCTCTCTCTCTCTCTCTCTCTCCCCTCTCTCTCTCAGGTTATTCATGTTAGGATGTCATTCAACATTTGGATGGTTTTTGAATGCATTTGAATGATCATAAGGTAACATCTAAGAAGGTCATTGACTTATTGTTTGATAGGCGAATTTGTTCCTTATGTTCATCAACAAATCAGAGGTAAATTGGAAACATTGAGGACATTTTCCAAAGACGACACATATAATATAGAAAAACTTTTATCTTCGAATGATTATGATGATATTGACGATGATGAACCCCTCAACAACTATCTTTGTTTGTTGATCTTGATGGTGAGTAGCGTACCTGCAAACACTTCAACGATCAAATGAGTAAAGATTGTGATTATAAAGTTTAGAGTTATATATTGATGAACTCATATCTGCTTTTAGGGTATGTCCATTTCCTACTTTGTCCCTTCTCTTGAAATTTGGGTTACCTGCTCCTAACCACATTAAATCTGGACTCGTCCAAAACAATCAAGTTCAGCGTGCATTTGACACCCAAACATCTTCATAAACTTATTGAATTTGAGAAAAACACACATAATTCACATTTGACTAACCTCATTTGGCTACCTAGTGTGAAACTAAACCTAATTAGGATGGTTGTTGTATTTAACTTACATTTTATAATATTCTAAAGTGTAAACATAACTAGTGTAATGGTATTTTTTTCTTAACCATATGGTCAAAGAGCAAACAGCTCTAATAATTTATAGTTTGATCAAGAATAAAATATAGTTTTACCTAAAACTATTGAACCTAAAACTTACTGCTTCTGATTAATTTGACATTATGTGAACTTCATCAATCACATGTGCTTAAGTGCTTGATTATCAAAATGATGGTATAATAATGAATACTTCAAGCAAAGTAATAACTTAAATACACATGAATTTATTTTCTATAGCGTTCGGTTACTTAATTTATCCATTAACAGTTGTAGACTATTTTCTTTAGTTTTTTCATAGATATAAACTCGATTCTATTAAGCTAATCCAAACTAAGCGTGCCCTAAAATTATTCAATCCAATATGTTAACATTCTTCAAAATCAATGCAAACTCTTTTTTATTTAACTTTAGAATTTCTGTAGAAAAAGAAAACTTGTGCACTATTTTTAATAATTGTACCATTAATTATTCATCTCCCTTCATACCACCACTCTTTAAATCAAATCAACATCAATCCCAAATGCACTTAGTCATAATTTACAATAAAACTTCAAAATAATGTCAAAATAGATTGTATAATTGTTGAACCCCAAGAGAAATTTGGACCGTTTTGAGTTGGAAAGAAGTAGAAGAATAGAACGAAAGAAAAAAAATGCAAAAACATGATTATGCAAAGAGAGAAAGAAGTGGAGAAGGCGATGATGGGACTAGAAGATGGAAAAGGAGTATCTAATGTTTCATATGAACATTAATGATTTGTAGCTTGACCATTCAACCATAGAGTTATAAAGACTTAAATTTGGGACCCACATATGAGCAATTTTGTATCATATCCAAAGCTCACTCCAAGCGATGGTCTATCTCTCCTTGTTAACTATTGATGGCCTAACTTTAGGGTAAGGAGCTTTTGTGGTGAAAAGCTTGGTAGGAGTTGGTCCCACCTAAGATTACCATTATACTTTCTATTGATGTGATATATATTGATGCACCTAAACCACCAAAATAACCTTATATTGCTAAAAGAATAAAACATGGTTTAGAATAAGGGTGACGCAGTAAGCCGACTCACGTATCCGTAAAAAAAAAATAGCGAATTGATTTAGGATATTGGGTCCGATGTTCACTAAAGTCCGTCTTGTTAAAAATCGTTATCTGTAAAAATTCGTCCTGTCAAAATCCGTCATCCGCAAAAGTCTATCACATCTATTTGTTTAATTTGTCTTACCTTAAACCCGTCTTTTTTTAATTAATTTTAATCATTGAAATTCATGATGGTTTTATTTTATATATGCACTTGAGAATATAAACAATATTTTTTGAAGTACAATTTGTTAAAAAAATGCTTTATAAAAATTGTTCTAAAAAATATATAAAAAATCTAATTGATATGTAAAAACTAGTCTATTAATCTATTAAAAAATTAAAAAAAAAACTAGACAGACAAATCCGCCAACCTGTCAATTTGGCGGAACAAGTTAGATTTTTATCTCCATTTCCACATGGCAGACTTGTTCGCCCCGTCTTTTTTTTGCTGGCTTAAGATGGGGTGGGACGGGCTACCCGTTTTGTCACCCCCAATTTATAAGCATGCTTATTAGGCTATATTTCATATATTTTGTATAACTATTCAAATTAAATTAAAATAGTAATTGATTTAACAAGTGACATGAGAGTTTAAATCCTGATAAGGACTAATTATCTTATGAAGAAAAAATGTATTAAGTTTTTTATTAAAAAAACAATCATTCAATAGAGAAGGGTATAGTTTGTAAAAAAATTCATATAAGAGATGAATTACGGTATTTGGAAGATTGTGAAATCATTTGTCCCTACAGACGATGTCGATGGTGTTGTAGTAGACAACCTTGAAAAGGATTGGACAAAATATGATAAACAAAATGTGCAAAGTGGATTGAAAGCAAAAACTGTCATCACTACCGCTCTCGGTCTGGATGGAGTTTTTTTATGAGTTTTTCACTGCGAATCTTAAGAAAAGGTGGAATATCCTCCCAATTACCCTTGAAGGAACTACTGAAATAAAAAGGGGAAATGTTTGACAAATTAATCCATGAGTATGAACTCTTCAAAAACAAACCTGAAGAGAGTATAAGTTAAATGCAAACATGATTCACCCATATCACGAGTCATATAAAAACTCTAGGAAAAATGTTATCAAATAAGGAATTCGTCATAAAAATTCTTATATGTATAGACCATAGTTAGGAACCCAAAGTCACTATGATTTGTGAGTCTAAGTTTTTAGCGACTATGGAGATACACACACACACACAAACATTTTGGAAAATTGTAGGAACACAAAATGGAACTAAAAAAGATTGACCTAGATGAATAAGGAGAAAAGAAAAACAAAATTCTAGCACTTACAACTGAGAAATTTGATTCTGATGGTGGCATGTCTCTCATAGTAAATGTAACACACCATTCATTCCAACATGTTACAATTGTGGAAAGAAATGACACATCAAACCATATTTTCCCCTATTCAAGAAAGAAAATAATTTTTTTATCAAATCTCAGAAAAAGAAGAAAGTTGATGTCGCATCTGAAGACAATAATATGGAATCTTTAGATGATGAAGAAGAAGAAAAACCAACATCTATCTTATGGTAAATCACAAAGATAATCAAGTAACCTCTCACTTGACTTATTATGATCTTTTTATAATCAGAAAGAAGCCACCAAAAGAAACAAATAAACTAGAACAAATTATTTCCGCATCTAAGGAAACCATCTCCTCTCTTGAACTTAAAAATAAAACCCTGTAAAGGGAGATATAACGCCTTAGAGAAAAAAAAATGATACAATCCAAAGTTATTCCACTTCAAGTGAATATGATGAACCTTACAAGTGCGACAATTTAACAAAATGAAATGTGCGATCTTTAAAAAAGACAATTGTCAAGTTCACCAAAGGAATAAATAACTCAAACTCTTTGTCAGGAAACCAAAGAGCATTTTACAACAAAGTCGGCCTTGGCTATGAACCAAATAATAATAGTAGAAAATTTGATAATATTTGTTAGGCCAAAACTATATCTCATTCTAAAACCTTAAAATGCAACTATTGTAATAAATAAGGACACATTTCCATCTTCTTCTTCACTAAGAAAAGTCATGAGAGTAAATAAGGACATCATCCTTCATAAAAATGTGAACACAAAGCAAATATTTGTGTCTTGTAAATATCTATATATGTAATAATAACAAGAATGATGTATGTGAAACTATCAAGAAAGGACTCAAGATGATATGAATGCCTAAAGTTAATACATAACCCTTTATTTAAAAGAAAACTTTACAGTTTAAAACACCAAATGATATTTTGATAGCAAATGTTCAAAGCATATGACAAGTGACAAAACCTTATTCTCCACCTTCCTGTCTAAAGAATGAGGATTCCTCTCTCATGGAAATAATAATAATAATAATAATAATAATAATAATAATAATAATAATAATAATAATAATAATAAAGGAAAAACTATAGGGTTTGACATTGTTGGTAAGTCCCCTAAACAAAAATTAGGGAAGTTCTCTTGGCTAAAGGACTGAAGCATAATTTACTCAATATAAGTCAATTATGTGAAAAAGGTAATAGTGTAACATTTTACTCTTTTGGTTGCAGGGTCAAAAAATCTAAATCTATGAAGTAAAATTACCTATAAAATAAATTTAAATAAAATTCCTTCAAGCTCAAAAAGTGAAAATACCAACAAAATAAATTTAAATTAATTTTTTTTCAAATGGTGTATGTCTCCTTAGCAATGAGGATGAATCTTTGTTATGACATATGAGAATAGCTCATATCCACATGGATTACTTGAACATGTTGGTATGCAAAGATATCAAAGACGGTATGCTATACTTACACTTTTAAAAGAATAAACTATGTGATTGAAGCCAAGAGGAAAACAAGTAAGGGTCTCCATTAAATTTAAATATATTATTTCTACTGATCGACCATCCCAACAACTTTTGATGGAACTTTTTGGACCATCCAGATTCGTAAGTCTATGTGAAAACGTCTATGCTATGTTTAATTTTGGATGAATACTTTCGCTATGGAGAAGTCCAAGGTAATATAAGCTCCAATGTGAACCTTGTGAAACCATGACAAGGAAGAAGATGGAAAACCAGTTGAAGAAAGCAAATGATGATGTATGATAGGCTCTCTTCTCTATCTAAATGCATCTTATTTTGATATAATGTTTGTTGCATGTATTTGTGTATGATTTTAAGCATACTAAAGAAATCATATCTCAACGCATTCAAATGAATTATGAGATATCTATAGGGCACACAACAAATGGGTTTATGGTACCTTAAGGGTGATGATTGTGATATAGTTAAGTACACCTTCTCCAATTTTGGTGGGTACATATTGGATCAGAAAATACCCAGTGGTATGTATCACTTACTTGGAAACTTTCTTGTGTCTTAACATAGCAAGTAACAAACAAGTGCAACATTATCCACATCTGAGGTAGAATATGTTGGGTAGTTGTTGTGTTCAAATCATTTGGATGAAATAACTACTAATTTATTACGGTGTTAATCTTGGAGCCTTCATAATAATATGTGTAAACACTAGTGCCATAAACCTCACAAAAACACGATTCTTCACTCTCGAGATAAACACATTGAAGTTAGGCACCACTTTATCATATATCATGTTGAAAAGGGGGAATGCGTACTTAAATTCGTAACATCCTCTAATCAACATTTAGATATTTTTACTACATCACTTCCATCAAAAAACTTCATTTTCATAAGAACTAAGCAAGGAATATTAAATAAATCATGAATGGATTAATTTTCATATATGTTTTCCTCTCAATGACATGTGATATATGTGCTTATGTTTGCATATCTTACTTCTTGCAATGCATCATTTTATTGATGGGTGAAATCTGCAAGTGCATAAACCTATTGAAGTAATATAAAATATTGTTGAATCCACATAGACATATGTCAATCTATTGATTACTATTGTTACGATGTTTATCTAAGGCTAATAGAAATAAAATGTAATGTGCACAAAAAATAGAGAATAATGAGTAAAAACGAATTTAGATAAATGGTACTGGTATGTGATTCACATCGATCAAACAATACTTCTATTGTTTAAGTAGGGACACTTACAAGGAAAATTTATTCCTTGAAAAAGAGTTAACTAAAAAGGAACCGCCACGTTAGTGTAATCGGAACTAGACCTAATCTCTAATCTATATCAGCCACTCATGTTGCACCGGTCGCGTATTGCGTTAAAGTGAAAAATCCTTTTTTTATATAATTACCTCTAAGACTAAGTTAAAAAGTACTTTTGATACGAAACTATTAACAACAAAGGGTTTCTGGCATATACTCGGCCAACATAATTCTAAATCTATAAATGGCACGCTTTTGTAAATAGTTTTAAAACCACTTTCTAATATATTAAATTTCCCTAATTTATTAAAAAAGAACCTTCGTTGTTTTTTTTTCAATTAATAACTAATCAATGGTTTAAGTGTGGGGGAGGTTGATTACATTTTTCATGTTATCAAACTCCCCCACATTTAAATCGTTGATTTTCCTCAAGTAATCAACCAACACAGTAAAAAAGAAATAAACATAGTTTGAAACAAAGGAACAACAAGAATCTAATCATATGTGGTTTCTAGGCTAATGTTAGATGGATAGGTACTAAATATCAATACCAAGGATATCATAATGACACAAATCCATATTTCACAATCACAGACTCCTCCATATGCAAACCAATCTAAATTATGCCATTATAACTCAACCTTGGTCTCTTGTTCCTTTTCACTCTGTTTCATTCAAGCATAATCACATTAAGCTCGTTATCCTTGCACGTACATGGTAAGTAAACCTATTTGTGACTATGATCTCATTGTTATTTCATTTTTCTCTTTTCTTTGGCAGATATGCTTAAGCATCAATTGAACTTAAAGAGACTGCACCGTTGGGCTAAGTGATCGGGTGAGGACAACCTAACTTAGATGGAACATATCTTATCATTCATTTTCCTCTTAATTTTTCATTTTAGATCTGAGATCACACACTTATTTGCATCGGCTTCTTACTTAGCGTGTGCACAGGATGGCGCTGACTGCTTAAATAAACTACTTAGGGGTTATTTTAAAATTGAACTTAAGGTTTCAGCATAATGGGTACTCAAAATGATTTTGAATACTTAGGGAGTTTAGGGTGTCGGGACAATATTGATTTTATCAAAACTTTCCTAAGTCTCTCTAACACAGCCTAAAGTGTGACAAACTATATACCACTAGAGTGTGTACCATGAATCAAAAAGATTTTTTTTGTTGGGGGTCCAAATTTTGAGAAATTTAATAAACAACTGAAAACCATACATAAATACTCAACAACACATGCAACGACTCGACTAAACAGTGAAAACAGATAAAAAGTCCTAAAAATATGAAATGAACTAAAAAAAAATGATAAACCTAACTAGAAAGCAGTAAAATGAAAGTGGCACATGCAACGACTCGACTAAACACTGAAAACAAATAAAAATTACTAAAAACATGAAATAAACTAGAAAATGATAAACCTAACTAGAAAACGGTAAAATGAAAGTGTTAAAGTTCCTCCCCCAGAGTTAAATAAAACATTTTCCTCAATGTTTGATAAAAGGTGGAAAAGGGAAGATAGAACCTGCATGAATGCTACAATGTGCCACCACGACCAAATCCTCTTTGATCATACTCTTGTTATTGCTGATACTTAGCATAAAATTGGCTATCAAATTCATCATATCTTGTCGCTATTGATATGTGGTGTAAAATAGGCTATTGCTCTTATCATAATGAGATCTTCGACTGCACAATTCTTGAAATAACTCATCATATCGCCCACTTTCGGAGGAAGTACCTACAAAAGTATTAGGAAAATATGGTGCAATGTATGTAGGTGGACCCTGACTATGTAAATAATGAGGAAGAGGTGAGTTACAGATGAGAGAGACATGATCTCTCATATCATACTCATCACCGGTGTCAACACCAGAAGTGACATTCACAGGAATGTCCGTGGGCACCAGTTCATCTTCGGGATTGTCATTTAGATATTTTTTGCCTAGATGTGGCTGAGACGTGGCAAGCAATCCATCTCTTTATTTTATGCAAATTCAAATAGTAAGAGGAAAACATTAAATTAAAAGCTTGTGGGTTTCCTCCCATACAATGCTCTTTTTACATCGTTAGCTCGACTATTTAGGAGTGTAAACACTCAAGGTGGTTCTTTCGAGAATGATTCCTCGATCAAACTTTTAATAATATTCGGTTTCCATGTCCACTTATCAAGCCATCTCACATATCCATCACCTTTTCTTTTCTTCCTTCTGTGGGGGTGGCTCATTCTTATAAACTTGTTTTCGCTCCCAAGATTTTCATCCTAGTACAAACGCGAAAGTGGCGCGGAAAAGGTAGAGTCGCCAGCCATTCATTTTTATCTTGAAGGAACGGGAAAGGTAATGCTGCACAAACCTAAGGAAGAAGGAAAGGACAAGGTCCTGCAAACCAAAGATCTGGGTTCGGGAGTCGGTTACGACCTGGTAAGGTATTAGCACCCCAGACCGTCTGCCGTACCTGACGGGATCCACGCTTGCTTGTCTGTTTCAAAGGGTGAGAAGTAAAGCTGGTGAATAAAGTACTGCTAACTGGAATGGAAGTGAAATGAGAAAGTTAATTGGAAAAGAGAACAAAAAGAAAGAGGGAAATGTAGGGAAAAGAAAGAATGTGCTCGAACGGGACCTACCCTGCTGCCTACGTACCTCATCGGGAAAATAAGGATCAAAGTCGACGTAGTTCGCCTAACTAAGGCGGGAACTATTTGTTTGTGTTTTTTATAGCTGGAACTGAATATGTCTATGCTCAGGTGTTGCAGGCTCGACTTGTGTGAGTGCGTTTACCGTCTTGAAAATGAGACAAGTTGTCGCAAGTTCGTGTTGAGAATGAATGAGATGAGAAGAGAGTTCCCGCAGAAAAGTCGCTTATTGTTTGTTGTTTGCTTTTTAAGAGTTTTTGTATGAATTTGGCACAAGGAAATGAGTTCAAACTCTTTTCCATGGAATGTGTACTTGCTACTACATTCCAAGATGGAATAATAGAACAAGCACACCAAGTAAGGAGAATTTATCCAAGACTTGTTTCCAAGGATTAGGGTCTAAGTTCACTAGCTTGTTGAACTTATTAGATGTTTTGTAGCTTTGTGAAGAACTGTCTTTTAGGTTTTCTTTGTAAAATAACCTCTTGATCAGACTTGTACATCATGCTAGACAAGCTTACACTATTCCAAGATGGAATGAATGTAAGTGCCCCATGGAATAAGGTTATACACAAGAGATTCTTTCATACATTTATTAAGTCTTTTTGATTTTGTTTGAAGATGAGAGAAGAAAACTCAAGAGGAAAAATGTCAAAGCTAAAGGGGACTAAGACACAATCCTAAGTTATCTTATTATATACAAGAGGTGATCCTATGGTTTGTGAGGTAATCTAAACCTAAGGAAAAGAAAAGCAAGTTAGAGTTCAACTTACTTCCTAAGGAAGTTAAGTTGAATCTAAAGAACAAAAGGGGAACCTATGAACAAAGCACCAAGTGCTAAGGCAAACAAAATTAAAATTTATAAGAGATAGGAATGAAGTAATTCTAACCTCAATCTTCCCCCCTATAAAACAAATGTTAACATGATGAACCAACTTGAACAATTATAACATGGCAAAAATCAATTAAGAACTCACACTAGCTAATAAGAGCACTAATGAACTTCTAAGCCTAAAAACTAAGCTCTAAAGCAATCTACATGTTATCTAACTTCTAAGGTCAGGATGTAAATCATATTAAAAGTATCTAAAGGGATGAAGTGAATCAAATTCAAACTATGCCCTAAAGTTTTAATAATCCCTAATGAAACCTAAGGAAAAGTTAAAAGGGACACCTAAGTGTTTTATCATGTTAAAATCTCCTAAAATCAAAGGTGAGTGCAAAGTCCAGAACCTAACACTAAATGAAAGTTAAGGATGAGATTAGATCATATGAGAAAGAAGATATTCAAGTTAAGGAGATTCAAACATGAGATTGAAAGATGAAAGAATGAACATGGAAACATGGTTTTAAAAGTGAAATAAATGACTTAGAAAGAAAAATAAAAAATGACCAAGGAAGCTTGAACTCCCCATACAAAAACCAGAGGCTTGATGAAAAGTTAGAATGAAAATTAGATTCACAAAATACTCACAAATGAAGTGGTAAGAATTATCTTAAGGCTAAGTGTCACAAATTAGGGTTTTAAGGACCTTTAGGTGTCAAATGAAGTTCAAAGAATACAAAAGGGTCTAAACTTTAGGTAAACATATGGAGATGATCACAATACACTTATGAGACACAAAACAATGATATTACAAGGTTAGCTTATGTCCACATGGAATTTGATATGGCTAATGTAGAAGAAGAAGTGAAATTAGGTCAAAGTAAGGCAAGTATGACTTATGACTCAAGAAACCCTAAAACATCAAAGGTAAAGACCTAAGGAGGGTACCCAACACTTGAAGACATCCCATAGGACCTATTAGGCTCAACATAAAGACCTTAAGGTAATGGCAGAAATACCTTATTCAATTTGGATCAAAGGAAATGAAGGAAAATACCAAAAATGTTACTTATGACCTAAGCAACTTAGAAAAATATCAAATGGCTTAGAAAAATTATGAAACTTGACAATTGGGATCAAAATCTAGAAGGTGACTTATGTCCAAAAAATATCACAGAAATTCCTATTTTTGAATGATCAAATGAAGTGTAGAAGGGAATTAGGGTTTATGTGCACACATGTGAAAGAATGGGATCAAAATATGACTTATCATGACCTAAAAATCAAAACAAAAATATTTTGGAGAATTTTAATGAGTTATCTGGATAATGCCAAAAGAATAGATCATTTATCATTTATGGTTTAAAAGAAATAAAATGGACAAGTTGATTGGTCAGAAATGAAGAAAATGGGAATAAAATTAATTGGGAAATTAATTATGACTCCAAAATAAAATAAAAAAGAAAAAAAATATTATGTAAAATTCAAGAAAAAGATGAATATCATGTATGAATTTTTGGGGAATTTTTAAAGGTGTTTTGGTATTTTAAAAAATAGAAAACGAAAACTGAATAAAATTGATAAAAGAAAATAAAAGCAATGAATTTGACTGAATTATGTTGGGCCTGGGGGGTGAGAATAGAAAGAAAATGAACTAGAATGGGCTTGAGGCATATGCGTGGGGGGGGTGGTGCAAATATGAGGCTGGGGATTTCTTTCACAAATGAAAGGCACGCGAGTTGCAGGTGTTTTTTAATGTGTTGGCAAGGGATAGACCATTGGATGAGATGAAATCAACGGATACGACTTAATTTCAAAGATAATTAGGGCACACTGTTTAGGTCATCGGAGAAGGATTCCAGTCACCTTCTCCGGTGAGACTCTGGTTAGGGCTTACATCAACTTCCATGAAAATGCTATCTAAAACCACTAATGGAACCGCCTCACTCTCTTGATCAACAATCTATCCTCACATTCCATTTATCACTCATAGAATCACCAAATTGAAAGCAAACAAATCTCAACCTAAAACTGGATCTAAGCTTCTATGAAGCCTATCAACTAGCCAGGGGTTGCAATGCTCCTATTGAGCTTCAAACAACATGAAAACAACAAAAATTGATGAAATCAAGCAAGTAGAATTTCAGAGTGCACTTGAATTGCAGAGATGCCACAAGTTGAGTAAAACCAGAGATGAGAATCCCGAGCTCTTGCTTTGACTTGATCTTGAGCAATGAGAGTTAAATAAACACTATGTGAATGAGAGATCTTGAGGATTTGATGAAAATGCAGTGAAGTGTAAGATTATGCAGTGATGAATCTTTGATACTTTAAGCTGAGCAAGCCATGGATCTTGTGCAAGACTTGATGTTGATGATGATTGGATTAAGCTTAGCCTTGAATTGATAAAGCTGGTGATGGTTCAATCCAAAATGCAGTGGAACCTCAAGAATGTTCAATGATGATCTTTGAAGAATCAAGTTATGAAATCCATGGAGATTGAACCTAAGATGATGATTATGATGATGATGAACTGAAGAATAATGGATCAATCTGGATGAAGACGAAGCTTCTTTGAATTCAAATGTAGAAGAAGAACTTGAGAGAATTTGATGAATGAGGAGTGAGATTTTGAGCAAAAAATGAAGTGTCCTTGAACCAGCCATGGTGAATCCTTTATATAGCATGAGTCAAAGATCTTAACCAGCCCAGTTAACAGTTGGAACTTGAGTTAACTGAGTCAAGTTAGTTGTGAATTGGTTATGGTGAGTGGGGTTTGTTTGAGCTCGAGTTGAAGCTGGCTGGATTTGATCATGTGTAATGGAGCTCATGTTTGCTAGGGTGAGGTTCATGACAATTGGAGTGAGGGTGATGTGATGAAGTGTGCATCTGAAGGGATCAAGGCTGCAACATATAGTGCAATGTTTGAAAGCTTGTCATTTGGCTTTAATTTCAAAAGAGGTGCATGGCATGTAATGTGATCATGCCTCCATGGGATGATGCACTCTAAATGTGAAGAACTTGTGGGCATAACATATTAAAATGAATCATTCAAACTTGGACTGAATTGAACCTGACTATGTTACCATGCCTTGGGACACAAGCAAACCAGAATTCAGATTATGATCTTCCATGGCATGAATCTTCAAGCCCAAGGCATCAAAGTATTGACTTCTTGTGCTCAATTTAAAGATGAAACTTTATACAACAAGTTTGGAGTTCACATCAACATGTAATATGGTCTCTATGTCAATCAAATATGTCATTGAACTTGAGGGAGCAAAACTGCATACTTGGCCTGCAGGAAATTGGCTTGCCTTGGGCCAGTGGCCTATGGATGAATCAGTGTGGGATTATCACTTTGCCCTAGAAATATCTCCAAAACCATTGGCCAAATGAAAAATCCTTAAACATCAAAGTTTTTTAGGACATGCCAATGAACAACTTTGAAGTTCAAAGAAATTTCATTTGAAGCCTTCTTGATGGAGAAAAATGGCTTGACATGTTGCACAACACCTGTTTGATAAAATGCCAGGCAGGGCGCGCGCGCAGGCCTGCAGGCTGCCTCGCCCATGACCTAGTTCTTGCCCTACTTTTCTCAAACTTTGCATGATCATATCTCTCTCAATTTTAATGCTATGGGTGAGTTCCACATATGTATTTTAAGCTTAAGGTGCCTTCTTTAATTGGCTCAAGGTAGAATTTTCATAGCCCTTGTATTTTGGGAGAAGGCCTCTCTTGAAGTGGCTGCAAAAATGGCCAAAACTTGCCATTTTTGGAAACCATAATTTTCCAAAAATGGTAAGTTTTGGTTTTCTTGATTTCTCTTGATTCCTTCATCATTTATTGATCAAATTTGAACCATAGGACCCTTGTAACCCTAATTTCATGATTTTGACCTCAAAAAGTCAGGAGTTGAATTTTTCCTCAGCATGGTTGACTTTTCCCAAATTCCCTAATTTTCAATCATCTGACCAATTGAACCTCTTCCAAAATGATTCCAAGGATGAAATTTCAACCCTAGGCACTTGGCATCATGTAGAAAACAATGGAATCAACTTTGGATCAAAATTTCACTGAGAAGCCCTGTAGAATAGAAACCCTAACTTGGCCCCTTTTCATCAGGAGATGTTGCACTGCTTGCCTCCTTTGATCAATTCAATTCTTTTCAAGACTTGTGGCTTCAAATGAAGACTTGTGGGATGTTGTGAACCCTTTTCACAAGGTTGAGAAGCCTTTTGGCTCCTTGGTTGTCTTTGTATAGGCTTCAATTGCTTCAATCAATGATCACATACCTATGCCTCAGCTATGATGAACATGATACAATGTTTTTGATTGCTACATGAATTTGTTTATGCAATATGCTAATGAAAAACGCTGAGAAAATGAGAGGGAAAATTTTGAGGTATTACACTTGTGGTGGTGGTTCTTAATTTATCCTAGATATTAGCTTTTTTAATTTTTTTTGGGTGTAATTCTTTCATCCACCACTTCGAAGGAAAAATTTCCTTACTTAACACTAATAAATTCCCTAGTTTCGTGGTCCTCTAATTTTCCCTTTTAATGCAGGACCTCAAACAAGGGTGCATTGGTGTGGATATTTTCCAATACTTCCACATACATTTTGGATTGAAAGTCTATCTTAGCTTCCACAAGCCTTTGCAGGAAAAGGATCATTGGGTTATAGGGAGGAGGAACAATAATAAGTGCTTCCTTCTCCACCTCTTCAGCAACCTCCATTTTGGGTGGTGTCGGTGGATTTTTCACAATCTCTACTCTTTTCTCACCAGAGCTTTCCTATACCTCATTATCACTCTCCTTATGATTTTTGATTTATTTTTCAATGATGGTTGTTACAACACGCACATGTATCTCAGGGGAGGTACCTAGAGGTATTTGTTCAAGCATGGAGATTTGAGTCTCCAATGCCTCGTTGTAAGTCGCAATGGACTCGACCATAAAGTTTAGCTACCTAAAGTTTTCACTACTATGGAGACTTTGTTTTCTAAACTCCTTATTCTGGAGAGTTTGTGTTGCCAAAAACCCCTTCCACGTAAAATATAGCCTACAGAGAGTCTACGTCTCAATGAAATTCTCTATTATCATTTCGAGGTTGTGTCGCTCCCGGGATTTTCATCCTAGTACAAACGTGAAACTGGCGTAAAAAAGGTAGAGTTGTCAACCAGACATTTTTATCCCGAATGAATGAGAAAGGTAATGTTGCACAAACCGAAGGAAAAGGAAAGGACAAGGTCCTACAAACCAATGATCTGGGTTCGGGAGTCGGTTACAACCTGGGAAGGTATTAGCACCCCAGACCGTCCTCTGTACCCGACAGGATCCACACTTGTTTGTTTGTTTCAAGGGGCGAGAAATAAGATGCTGCTGAATAAAAGAACTGCTAACTGGAACTGGAAATGAGAAAGGGAGCTGGAAAAAGAGAACGAAAAAGGTACGGAAAAAAATTAGGGAAAATAAAGAGTTTTCTCGAACGGGCCCTACCCCTTTGCCTACGTACCTCATTGGGAAAATAAGGATCAGAGTTGACGTAGTTCGCCTAACTAAGGGTGGAAATCTGTTTGTGCTTTTCATAGCTTGAACTGCGTATTCCTATGCTCAGGTGTTGCAGGCTCGTCTGGTACGAGTGCGTAACCGTTTTGCAAATGAGGAAAGTCGTAGCAAGTTCGCGTTGAGAGTGAGTGAGGTGAGAAAAGAAATCCCACAGGAAAAGACGAGTGTTATTTGTTAGCAGTCTTTTAAAGAAGTGTTTTCTGAGTTTGTTGTTTGTGAAACATTCTCATACTAAGACTTGTTCATCGTGGTAGATGCCTTACACCTTGCCCCGAAATGGGATGCACATAAGTAACCCACGACAAAATCTCATGGCGTACGAGAAGATCAACCTTTATTAGGTGTTTTTTAATTTTCTTTGAGATGAGAAAGAAAGCAAAGCTAACCAAAGGTATAAGTCTAAGGGGAGACTAATAATCCTAAGTGTTATCATGCATGGATGAACCTAAGTTAGTGTGGTTTCCTAATCCTAATGAGAAAAGGGAAAATAAGAAAAGGGACTTAGAAATCAACTTACTTCCTAAGGAATCTAAGTAGTTTCTAAAGGGGATTAGCATGGAGTTGTACAAACTAAACAAGATGCTAAAGCAAACACACTTTGAAAGCGTAAAGATTTTAAACGGAGAAGTTGTGTGAACTTACCTCTACCTCCCTACAAAACAAAGTTTAGTAGGATAAAGCATAATTGGAATGAATGTAAACAAGCACCAAACATTCTAATGCATCTAGGTCTTAATCTAGACTCAATTCTAAGTCTAAGGGACCTAAAAACTATGCTAAGCAAAAATCCAACAGCTACTACAACTCCTATAGCTCAAACAGCTACTAAATGCAATGCATAATACAAACAACCTATTACAGCTACCAAATAACATGCAAGATAGGTGTAAAAACCCAAAATAGAATAAATGTAACATGTTTTTACATCCCCTGTTTCAAAATGCAGCTATGAAAACAAGGTAAATTTTCAATATTTTCAAATGCACAAAACACAAATTTTAATGCAAATCATGGAATGAAAAAGTTATACGAGTTATGCAACAACATGCAATGGATTGTTAACAACTGAATGCAACATCATTATGCAATTAAATAATGCAAATTAGATGAATTTTGTGATTTGCAACATTATGTGATTTTTCAATATGCACATGATTTAATCAAAATGTTAATGGACTTCAAATATGATACAAAAAACAGAAATATGGACATTTATTAACATGCTATGAGTGATGCTAAGCCATGCAAACAATGATCACAAAATGCTATGAACATATATGCAACATTTATGTACAAAAACGGAAACTAACAAAACGTATGTTGAAAGCTACCAAAACTACATGAACTTGTGCTAAACTAGCTCCTAAAAATCCCCTAAAATCAAGATCTATCAACCTATGATGATAAAAGGATGAGTGGTGCACAATTATGCAATGAAGAAAACCAAGATTTGAAATCTGCACAGCGTTAACCGGTTAACGGGTTTAAAAATTCAGTTCCAGGGAAAAAAATAGCGTGTTAATCGGTTAACCTTGGGCGTTAACCGGTTAACACTGAACCAAAATTGAAAATTAAGTGGAAAAAAGCACTTCTACCCATTAACCTACTTCCAAAAGCTCCTAATACATTCATGAACATGCTAGCACGAAATTGCTGCCTAAATATGGCCTTCGAACACATATTAGCACTATGAACAAGCTACGATTCTAGCTATTAACGGTTAAACTGAACAAAGAAACGTAATCGCAAAAGTAATCCACATATCAAAAAATGCCTTACGGCGAGATGAAGAGAAATAAATTAAATCGATAAATGGTTTCAGACCCACCAACCTACAAAGCGGAGGCTTGCTTTGGTTATTATTGCGAGTTGATCGATGCACAAACAAAGAGAATACCAGAGATTCCAAGCTTCGATCCGCGAGAGTGAAAAATAAATGCAATTGATGAAGATCTTGATGAACAACCACAAAAGCACTTCCAAGATGAAGAATCAGCCCCAAATAGTAGCAATTACTCCAATTAATCTTCAATAAACCATGTAATCAATGCTAGAATGAAGGTTTAGCTTCAAGTTCTTCAAACTTCAATGCAAAATTTGAAGAACTTATGATGAAGAAGCTTTGGTGAATTTGGGAAATAGAGAGAAAAAGTTGAGATTATGAAGTGAAATTATGAAAATGAAGTTGAAGTTGTGAGGTTTGGAGTGAAGTGGGCTTATATAGAAGCTAGGTTTGGCATGAGGCTTGGGTTAGGAATCAGGTTTGACATTGGGTTTGGAGAGTGAGGTTAGGAGCTAGCTTAGTAGTTAGTTAAAGTTGGTTAGGCTTTCTAGAATATTCCTTGAAACATGGTAGAACTAGAAAGTGGTGGAAGGTGCTAGAACTTGGTAGAATCACAAAACAAATGGAAAGTGGAAAGGAAGAGTGAAGCAACAACTAATTTTTGAAATTTTTGCCCAAGTTTAGCCACCGTTAACCGGTTAACCCCTGGCGTTAACCGGTTAACGGATGAAAAATTTGAATTTCCCCCATTTTTGTGGGAAAACCCTTAGGATGCATCTGCACCGTCCGTTCTGATCCAGATTCAACCTTGGGTTTTGATATTTGATTTTTGCCTCTGAGTAAACCCTGATCACATGTATTGTACGCTAACCAATGCTACATGAATTATTTTATTTTTATGATTTTTTATGCAATGTATGGAATTACTAATGCAATGCAATATGCTAGATGCCATGAAAATGAGAGGGAAAATTTTGGGGTATTACAGGTTAGATTTATGAGAATCCAGCGGTTCCTCAAAATAATGGGAGTGGTAATTATAGATAAAAGTTTGGTGATACATAGTAATAGAGATAAGAGATTCTTAATCCATACGGTGTAACAACAGGGCTCGATATTGACTGTTGGTCCCGGGCAATGCCAAAAACTTGATGGGTGAAATCCGCAAGTGGACAGACCTATCGAAGTAATATAAAATATTTTTCGAACCCATAGACACCAATGTCAATATATTGATTACTATTGTTACGGTGTTTATCTAAGGCTAATAGAAATAAAGTGTAATGTGCACAGAAAATAGAGAATAATGAGTAAAAATGAATTTAGAAAAATGGTGCTGGAATGTGATTCACATCGATCAAAAAATACTCCTATTGTTTAAATAGGGACACTTATAGGGAAATATTTTCTTCCTTTAAAAAGAGTTAATTAAAAAGGAACCACCACGTTAGCGAAATCAGAACCGAACCTAACCTCTAATATACACCAACCTCTTGCGCTACATCGGTCGCGTATTGTGTTAAAATGAAAAATCATTTTTTTATATAAATAGCTCTAAGACCCAGTTGAAAAGTACTTTTGATTGATAACTTTTAACATCAAAGGGTTTCCGACATATGCTCGGCCAACCGAATCCTAAATCTATAAATGATGCGCTTTCGTAAAGAGTTTTAAAATCACTTTCTAATAATATTAAATTTCCCTAATTTATTAATAAAGCGTTTTTGTTGTTTTTGTCAATTAACAACTAACCAACTTTTGATCTTACCTGACATAGTCACGATTATTACATAAATAGAAATACAGTCTGATTTATGTAATGCCCAATCAAGTTAAGTTCAGGAAAGTTGTATTAAAATCAAAACCAGCCCTTAAAGTATTTCTACAAATACAACATATGAAGTACCGTCGAAACGACGATCCTCACATCCCAACACAACATATTTAGCTAGACACGACTATGGTAAATATGGCATATAATAGATTTTCATAATAAGTATTTTAGGGAATAAAAACGTGTTAAGTGTTGATTGGTTTTCAAAAGTAAGAACGAAAGTGTCACACTTAAGTTCGGTTTGAAAACAAATCTTTTTGTGATAAATAAATTAATACAAGTAAATCGTGAGATAAAATAAACAAAGTAAAGCAGTTCGGGAAATTAAATAAAGTAAAAGAGAGTAAGAGGAATAAACAAAATAAAAGCGAGTACAAGGATATAAATAAAGTAAAGTAATTTGAATATATTAAGAACCTGCTCCCAACAGAGACTTGAATCTGATACAAGAGATAAACTGTTGCGGAAAGTAAATGGCGGCAAGATTAAAAGCTATAAAATAGATTGACCCAAACCCGATTACAACAATGGTGTGATAAATCCCTAATGTGAAGAAATATTGCTTTAACAAAGTAATTATATGGCCTAATGTTGCAACTAAGATTGGATGCCTAAAACTAATGATCTAAGTCCTATTTATACAAGTACTAATCCTTAGAAATCAAGTAACTCCTTCAATATTCATGTGAGAGGAAAATGGTGATCATGGGGGTGATTCTCCAGTCGTCCTTGACTGGAATACAAAATACAAAGATGGCACCGCCATCTCAACATGGTGTCCTCCTTGTGTACAAAGTGGTTGCATGTGACCTTTTGACCATTGGGGGCGTGAGAGAAGTGGTCCACCTCATGGCTAACTCTATGGCTAACGCCATCTTGGACACCATGTGTACA
Source organism: Lathyrus aphaca (assembly GCA_963966055.1). Classification (NCBI taxonomy): domain Eukaryota; kingdom Viridiplantae; phylum Streptophyta; class Magnoliopsida; order Fabales; family Fabaceae; genus Lathyrus; species Lathyrus aphaca. Next base: position 122,393,867 of record OZ014523.1, on the reverse strand, counting down.
ACTTACACCAAAATCTCTATTTTTTGCTCTTTTCGCTTCATTTCTTCGTGAAAGGCTCTTATTAGGCCATATACCTGAAAACAAAGGAAAATACCAATATAATAGTAGAAATGACAATAAAAGGTAGTAAAACATGTGAAAGTCGGTCCAAATATACAATACATTTTCGTTTTATCATTTATTTAACTTTTTTTTTTGACAAAGGGGGAGAAATATACTCTCATGGGGAGTAGAGTATACTCTAAACTTAATTGAGGGGTATCTTAATTAATCCAAATATATTTGTTTATTTGTTTGACCACCTCCCTAATAGATGTGTCATCATCATCAATAAGAGGAGAGTATGGATCTATGCGCTTTCATATCTAAAGTTGATAATTCCACAAGAGATCTTATCTTAATCACCATGTTGTGTTTGTCTGAGTAGCCGGATTTTTTCAAAAGTATGGAAGTAACTCTTAAGTTCAAGGGCGACTTACATACACACTTAAGTATTTTATATCCACTTTATATCTTAAAAATTATTTTAAAAATAAGCCAAGTGATTAAGAAGCTATCCACTATCGTTTAAAAGGTTTTTTAAACTAACTAATTAGTTGTGGAATAAAGCCAATTGATTGGGAATTTAGCCAATTGATTAGATAGATCTTAAATGATTAACCATACGATTAAGATAGCAACTTAATGACTTATAATGAATCTCTATCAAATATTTCCATATTGAGCAAGGTAATCGCTTATAAAAAGGTCATCCAATTGATTGGGCCTTATGCTAATCGATTGGCTCATCAATTTGGCCCATGGATTATTTCCTTTTTTATTTATTTTTCCAACTTATATATAAATGATGTTTTCCTCCTCTTCATTTTACACCATGTTCCAAAGATTTGCATTTTCTTTATCATTTATCCCTATATTCTCTCTCTTTCTCTATCTAGACATATTCCTTTTTCTTAATGCTTTTGAGTGAAACTTTGCTTATGGGGATGGGTTTTGTAAATGGGCGTGGTAATTCTTTAAATTCTAAGATTGTGATACTCTTAGGAGATTGAGCTTGGTTCGTGAGATAAACTAGTCATAAAATCTCTATTTTTGTTTTTAGAACATCGTTGGAAAAAGTTATGTTTTGGATGTTGAGATCAACTTGAAAATCTCTATTAAGGTTTGTTAGCTTAGTCTGTGGTAAAAGTTATCTTCGGTTAGGGATAAGCCTATAAAAATCTCAATATCATATTTTTTTAAGGTTTGGGTATAACCTATAAAGCTCAAAAATTATAGTCAAAATATCAAGAAGATCTATTGGGGACAGAACTAGGCCAAGGTTCAGACAAACATGGATAAACCTCTAGAACAATTTCTCTAACCCTTAAACTTTTTAAATTCCTCCATTTACTTTACTGTTGTTTTATCCCGCTGCAGTTAACTCTTTCCTTAAGAAATTACAAACTAAATTTCAAGTAAAATTAAGAAAACCACTAAATCAATCGTGATTTTTGAATACCTCAATTCACCCCCTCTTGTGCTTGCAGTGATTTGTCCAACACCTTCATCGATTATTTAGAAAAAAACTTGATGTTAATACAATCCATGTCATTATGTTGAAACATGGGATTAGACGTTTTCTTGTGCAGAGAGAATTCATGGTCATCAATATACCCACACCCCTTTGGAATATAGGGATTCAACTGTCCATCATTGACTGGTTGAGCGGTGACCCTTTCCAAGAGAACCCTAGGACCAAAAGTCTCTCTTAATACCTCTCTCCATAGGGACAAGAAAGATCATAATTCATATTGATCATACTCCTTACATGCTTACAGCTAGCACATCACCCATCAATAACGCCTCTCACCTAACATGTGCATAATTCCTAAAACCACTACAAAACACCATCGTACAAGGCTTATCGCTGCCGTGGGTAAACCCTATTAACACTACATTTTTTATAAACCTTCTAAGGCCTTTGACTCCCCATGCCCTTCCACGAGGAGTAAACATAGGTACTTTTTTAACGCATGCAATGGTGTTTATCGTGGGGCCCTGCTAAAACTAACCTGAGCCAAACTCCTACTCTAACTCCCTTCATTTTACCCTTGAAAATGACCTACAAAACACCAACTTACAACACAAACACCATTGCTTGAGATTTCTCTAGTGGAGGTAGCTTCAATTATTTTCGAATGAAATATGCAAGGAAGGTGTTTGCCACAAATGTGATATCCCATTCCTTTCCCCAAAACACCCAAGGGAAGACATGGCTTGACATCACATTCTCCAAGGAGGATGCGATTGGCATCAACCCTTAAGATGATGGTACCTTGTCATTAGTATACAACATGGTAACTGGGATATCAAGCATGTCATAATAAATTCTGGTTACTCCGCTGACATCCTATTCTAGGATGCCTTTTAGAAGCTACAACTTGACCCTAACAACCAAAACATGTCAAGTGGTTCGTTATTGAGGTTATTAGGAAAACATGTACAAATAATGGGCCATGTAACCCTGCAGACCACATGTGGGAAAGGTGAGAACACTAGAGAAATTGGGATCAATTTCTTTACAGTGGATGCCTTATCGCCGTACAAAATCATCCTCGGGTGACCCATCTTCAATGTGCGGGAAGTAATTGTTTGCACCATGTACTTGGTATTAAAGTTTCCACTTCCGGGAGGGCGAGTAGGTATAATTCGGGGAGACTAATATATCTCCCAAGAATTCTATAAGAATAATCTCTCAAAAGAGAGGGAAGAACATTCCTTGGTTGGTGTTTTCCTTTCTGAAGTTCCTAATACTAATCTATAGTGTTGGGACCCCAAACTGGGAGTAGAAGTAGAAAGACTTACGCTCACTAAGGACCTCAATGAGGTCCAGATAAACTATTTTTCCCATTATAAAATGAAGATATCCACTTTACTTTCCGAGGAGAAGAAATAAAAGCTAGTCGACCAACTCATTAAAAGAATAACTTGTTCTCCTGGGGCCCATCTAACATGTTGGGGATAAACACTAAAGTAGTAGGCCATTTCCTTACCATCCACCCTATTTCCATACTAGTGGCGCATAGAAAACAAAAATTTAGAGAAGAGAATAAGGCTGTCACTGGTGAAGGGGTGGGGAAACCATTGACATCGGGTTCATCACGGAAACAAAATACCCACTTGGTTGATTAAAATGGTTCTAGTACAAAAATGTAACAACCGATGACACATGTGTGTAGAATTTATTGATCTGAATGTCGCATGTCTTAAAGACCAATACCCTCTTCCAGACATGGACCACCTCATCAATGGGCCATCAAGCTAACACACGTTGAGTTTCATGGATGCATACTTAATATAAAAATAGATGTCGATGAAGCCCCTGGATGTTCCCAAAACAACCTTCATGTTGAATAATGATAACTATTATTACGATGCCACGCCCTTCGGCCTGAACAACATTGGCGCCACCTACCAGCGATTCATAGACCTTGTCTTCATGCACCATATAGGGAGGAACTTAGAATTTTACGTTGATGACATGATATTTAATACTATCGAAGGGTGAAACCATGTAAAAGATATGGAGTATATATTGCAGTTAATTAGGGAGTATGATTTGCGCCTAAATCCCTCCAAGTGCTCTTTTGGGGTCTAGGCTAGGAGATTCCTAGGTTTCATGTTGACAAGTAAAGAAATCAAGGCCAACCCGGATAAATGCCAAACAGTCATCACTATGGGGAATCCTACTAATTTAAAAGAGGTACAACAACTTAAAGGCCACCTTGAACTACTACAAATAATATATTTAATGACAAAGCTTTCACCTCGCCCAACCAATAATTGAGGTAAAAGTTCAAGGTGCGCCATGTTTTATTGTTTTTTGATTAAATACCACATATTCCCCCAGTTTCTAAATATAAATGAGGGAAAAAATAATTCAGAAAATGATTTGAATCCCAACAACAACGGTTTATTTTTTTTATTTTTGTAAAAGTGGTTCCTTTCTTTTTATTTTATTTTAATATTAAAATAATGATATATTCCTTAGGTTATAGTTAATAACTGAGGGATTAAATTATCATATTTTACCCTAAACCTAACTTATATGTAGCCGCTCCAAATTTATACACATTATTCTTTGGGATGGATTGTAAGATAGAAAAAATATTAAATATTCTTTTGTCTTTAACAAAACATTCTTTTTGCTATTACAATTCTTCCAATATAATGGTGTTGATGTTGTTATTGTATTTTTGGAATAACTTTCTATGTTGTCAAACACAATGCCCCCTAAAAGATATAACTCCAAAGTAAAACCAAGAGAAATGCAAGAAGCATACATGGTTTTGAAAGAAATGGTTCTACCGGCCCAATACGGAAAACTACGACCTAATTAGGAAGGGCTATATCTCATGCTTCAGAAGCTCCCTCGTAGGGCCTACAAATTGTAGGAGTTGGACAGACCACTATTGCTTAGAACCTTGAAGACTCTCCATCTCAAATATTATTATATTGAATTATTTGTTAATTTGATTACCTGTAATTATAAAATCATCACCATGATTATGTACCTAATAACAATCTTGAGCGACTTGTTCCTAATATAATTTTTTCTTCTTCTGAATATTCTTGTTTGCTGGTCTTCATAATGAAGATCCTTGCCACCCCCTGAGGCAATATTTGCATGCATGGCTTCGTGAATGAAGACCTTTGCTGCCTATTGAGGCAATATTTTTTGGGCTTCGTGAATGTTGTAATACCCCAATTTAATTATTCTCTTATTTAATTTAATTAAGTAATTTATTTAAATTTTTTTTTGATATATGACATGTTTGACCGGTGACGATATTTGTGGTGTTTTGTGTTGATTAATTGGTTTAGTAGGAATCAATTAGTTAATTAGAAATTGGAGAGAATATGAATAATTAAGCCAATTTTGTGAATTGAGAGTTTGGTGGTAAATGGTGGAAAGCTGAAATTTTGTTGGGAAAAAAGTGTAATTAAGAGAAATTATTAAAATAGTATATATATCCTAAAAACTAGAGAAAATTAGGTTTTTAGATAACTTTTCTATCAGTACATGAAAACAAGGGGCTCTGAGAGAATAACATTAGAAGGGAGATCTAGGGCTTGAGAGAAGGGATCCTAGAAGGTTTCTTTACTAATTTTGCTGGAACTACAAGGTAGGGGGATTCTTGGTTGTTGAGGATTTTATGCCAACTATTTTCTAATTTTTCGCTGCTTATGGAATGAATTGCTTTTAATTATGTGCTCCAAGTATGGTTTGTTTATAGATTGAGTAACATTCTACTAGTTGGATTTATGTTTTATTTAATTAATTGTCAAGTCGGAAAGTATGGTGTTACAAAGTGGTATCTTGAAGTATTCCCAAATAACATTTATGATTTGCCGCTAGAACGCGAGGTGGATTTGCCACTAGTCTTATGTCAATGGCTCCTTATAGAATGTATGCTTCAATGTTGAGTGAGTTGAAGAAATAGATGGAGGATCTACTTGAGAAGAAGTTTGTTCGACTATGTGTTTCATCGTGGGGAGCACCAATGTTATTAGTCAAGAAGATAGATGGTAGCATGAGGTTGTGTGTTGACTACCGATAACTGAACAAGGTTTACTATCAAGAATAAAAATCCACTTCCAAGGATGGATGATATGATGGATCCGTTGGTTAGTTCTTGTATGTTTAGCAAGACTAATTTGTGTTCGACTTATCATTAAATTTGTATGAAACTATAGGATATCCGGAATACTTCTTTCAAAATGAGATATGGCCACTATGAGTATTTAGTAATGCCATTTGGTGTGTCTAATGTTCTTGGAGTGTTCATCGAGTACATGAATAGAATATTCCATTCGTACTTAGATCAATTTATGGTTATATATATCTACAACATCTTGATATATTTAAAGTCTAATGAAAAACATGTTAAGCATATGAGAGTTGTGTAGCAGACCTTGAAAGAGAAGAATTTGTATGCCAAGTTGCCCGAATGCGAGTTCTGGTTGAAAGGAGTAAGTTTCCTCAGCCATGTGATATCTAGTGGTGGTATCACAGTGGATCCATGAAGATCGATGTTGTGTTGCAATGGGAGACTCTGAAGTCCGTTACAAAGATTAGAAGTTTTCTTGGTATGGCTAGTTATTACCTGAGGTTTATTGAAGACTTTTAAAATTTAGCATTGCCTTTGACTCGGTTGATTAGAAATGGCCAAGCTTATTTGTGGAATGTATAGTGTGAAGATAATTTTCAAGAACTTTAAGGAAGTTGATGCCTACTATAGTTTTTATTTTTCCAAGTCCAAGTGAATCATTTATTGTGTATTGTGATGCTTCACAGATGAGTCTAGGTGGTGTGTTGATGCAAAATGGTCATTTTGTGGCTTATACTTCTATATATTTGAAATTTCATGAGAAGAATTATCCTACGCATGATTTGGAGTTAGCAGTTGTGGTGTTTGTGTTGAAAAGTTGGAGGCATTATCTGTTTGGTTCCAGATTTGAGGTGTTCAATGATCATAAGAGTTTTAAGTATCTCTTTAATAAAAAAATATAAATATGAGGCATATGATATGGCTATAATTTATGAGGATTATGATTTTGGTTGGAGTTACCATCCAGGTAAAGCCAATGTTGTAGTTGATGTATTGATTAGGAAGTCATTACATATGTCAATGTTGATGGTTTGAGAGTTGGAATTGATTTAGCCGTTTCAAGACACGAGTTTAGTGTGTGAAGACACTCTTAACAATGTGAAGTTGGTTATGTTGAAGGTGACTAATGGTATCCTTGAAGAGATCAAATAAGATCAGAAAGTTTATTTGGGATTGGTTGACCGACTTGTATTAATAAATCAAGGTAAAAGAGGTGAGTTCAGGATCGATGAGAATGGTATGATGCATTTCAAAGAAAGAGTTTGTGTACGTGATGTTCCAAAACTTAAGAAGAGTATTCTTAAGGAAGGTCATAAGAGTGGTATGAGTATTCATCCTGGTGCCACTAAAATGTATCAAGACATGAAAATATGTTTAGGTGGCCAAGTGAAGAAAGAAGTAGCAAAGTTTGTTTATTCTTGTTTGACTTATCAGAATTCAAAGATTGAACATTAGAAGCCACTAGATCTGATACAATCATTGAGTATTCCTAAGTGCAAGTGGGACAACATTTCCATGGATTTTGTAACTAGTTTTCCAAAGACAATGAAGGGATGTGTTTCCATTTAGGTTGTTGATTGACTAACTAAATTGACTCATTTAATACCGATTAATATCATTTATCCTTTGCAGAAGTTGGTAGAATTGTATATTGAGAAGATTGTTAGCTTGCATGATATTCCATAAAGTATCGTGTCAGATAGAGAACTGAGGTTCACATCGAGGTTTTGGCAGAGTTTGCAAGAAGCAATGTGTGCTAAGCTAAAGTTGAGTTCTTCTTATCATCCACAAACATATGGTCACACAAAGAGTACTATTTAGTATTTAAAGGAATTTCTTAAAACATTTGTTTTGGACCAGGGAGGTAACTAGGATATTTACTTGTCGTTGGCTGAGTTCGCTTACAAAAATAGTTTCCATTCTAGTATCAGAATGGCCTAGTTTGAGGCATTGTATGGTAGGATGTGTAAGACACCTTTATACTGGTATGATTTTGGTAAGAGTGTCGTGGTTGACATGAGATAGTTCATTAAACTACTTAGAAGATCAAGATGATCCAAAAGAAGATGAAAGCTTTGTAGAGTCGTCGGAAGAGCTATCATGATAAGAGGAGGTAAACACTTGAGTCCCAAAAGGGATTTCATGTGTTCTTGAGGGTTACTATGGTAACAAGTGTTGGCCATGCATTGAAGTCTAATAAACTTACGCCGTGTTCCATTGATCTGTTTCATATTCTTCAAAAGGTTAGAGAGGTGGTCTACTGAATGGAGCTACCTCCATATCTTTCGAATTATCATGATGTATTTCATGTGTTTCATATGAGTAAGTGCATTCCTGATCTGACTCATGTGATTCAGTTTTTCCGTTAGGTAATTTTTGAGGGAAAAATTCATTATGTGGGGAAGAGTTGTAATATCCCGATTTAATTATTCTCTTATTTAATTATTTATTTAATTTAATTGAGTAATTTACTTAAATAATTATTTTTGTGATATATGACATGTTTGGATGGTGATGGAATATTTGGTGTCTTATGTTAATTAATTATTTTAGTGGGAATCAATTATTAATTAATTAGAAATTGTAGAGGATATGAAGAATTAAGCCAATTTTATGAATTGAGAGAGTTTAGTGGTGAATGAATGAAAGATGAATTTTAGTTGAGCAAAAAGTGTAATTAAGAGAAATTAATTAAAATAATAAATATTCTAAAAACTAGAGAAAATTAGGTTTTTAGAGAGCTTTTTTTATTAGTACATGAAAACAATGGACTTTGAGAGAAGAATATTGAAAGAGAGAGTTAGGGCTTGAGAGAAGATATCCTTAGAAGCTTGCTTTGTTGATTTTGAAGGAATTACAAGGTAGGGGAAATTCTTCATCTAAGGGTGCTTAATTCATAAAAGGGTCGAGAGGTTTCCCTTAACCTCCAATAGGATTTTCTCTTCTTTTGTTTCTTGTGTTGCTTGATGAATCACATGATTGCAATTCTGTTTTATGCCATAATTTAACTGCAAATGCATGCACTGTAATTATAGTGATTGTTTCATATTCTACTTGTTTATAAGCTTGAGATTTGATATGGAATTGGGAGTTTTTAAAGCATGAATGAATTATGAGTTTTTTTTATCAAATCAATGAAATAACATGTTAGATTAATAGAAAATAACATGCTATTATGTGATAATCATGCGGGTAGTAATTCTAAACTATTAAGAAGCATTTGCAGTTGATTTCAGAGGGTTATAGAGGTTATGTAATAACAGAACGCGATTCTACTTCTGTTAACAGGGTGACATGCATCACCTGTATGACGCTCTAGGAACTATGTGTTGTGAAGCGCTGACGGGCGTCATGTATATGATGGAGAGACCATCATGGTCTCTTAGAAATCATAATATTATTGGTCATCATGAGTGTGACATGTTGAGGGTTGAGGGGGATGACATGTTAGTGAGCGTTTTTGGACCTGTTGAGTTGGTTATGTGGGTGTCTTTATCGTGTGATAGATGTTTGACTATTCTTTGTTGTTTTTCAACGAATATGACTTGATTAATTAAAGGCAAAATACTCTTTTTGGTCCCTTAAATCTTAAAATGTGTCAATTTAATCCTTTTTGGTAATGTAGCAACAGATTTAGTGATTGCTTTTTGAATTTTTTCGCTGCTAATTTGATGAATAGGACTAAATTGACACGTTTTAAGAGTTAAGGGACCAATCTGACACAAAAAAATTAAGGGACCAATATGAACCCAAGGGTATAGTTAAGGGACAAAAAACGGTATTTTGCCTTAATTAAACAATACAATTAATTTAGTGTTATTAAGTGAATTTATACATAAATGAGTGTTATGTGTAATTGTGAATGTGCGTGATGAAAATATGATGTGGTATGGATTATTGATGCATTGAATATATATATATATATATATATATATATATATATATATATATATATATATATATATAGTTAGAGTGGGGTTGTATTGTATCTATTGTTGTTGAGTGATTATGTATATTCAGTGTGGGATTATATTGCATTTTTATATGTCATACATCATATATGTTGTTGTTGTGAAAGATGCATGTTCGCTAGTTAAGAGTGGGGAGTAGTGACTTGTCCTAAGCCTTTAGCGGGGGCTTGGAACTCAGAGTGAGGGCTCAAGGTTTGTAGAGATTGGAGCCCGATTCGTATGAAGAACCAAATTTTGAGTCAGTACCATATGCATATAGATTCGAGTTGTTAGTCCAATTCAGAGTGGGCACCTTTACAAGCGTGAGTCGAGTCATTGTTGCATTATATTACATGATGATGAGATGGTTATGTAATGATAAATAATTGTGCATGATTGTGTTTGGGTGAATTTAATGTGGGTGAGATGTGATTACATGATGTTTATGTGCATTATGATATGTGGATGATTTTGTAGATATGTCAATCTACCCTGTTGGTTTATGCACAGTTTATTACTTGAATATATTCTCACCCCTTTTGTGCTGTTACGTCTGTGCTCCTCTATAGTACATATAATCAAGTACCTGAGTAGAAATTTGAAGTTGAGGATGTTATGAGCCTCTTTAGTTGTTTTTCGTTTAAGTTGTTAGAGAAAGATTTGGTTATGCATCTGTATCTTTATGTTTTGATGATAACAAGTCAGTATTTGTGTGAGAACAATTTTGGTACCTTAATAGTTTGTTATTGTGTATCTTTAGCAAACAACTCTGATTCTGACTCTTGAACATGAAACATTACAAGTTTTTGATTGTATTGATCTGAATTGCTTATGCTCAAACACACTGATGAAAAGCTTCTGAGAAAACTGTATGCTGCTGCAATGTCCTCTTGGCTCTTGCTTCTGACGTGCAACTTTGATCAATTCGCTTCTGAAGACTCTTGTTAAGATGAAGGACAACAAAGTTAAAATTATGGTGTAGCGGAACACAAATGTTCTATGAGATGTTGAGACAAATGATCTCTTATTTTTCACACAATGAACAAGATGAACATGAACAATTATAGTTGCAGAACGTAAAAAACATGCAATAAATTGTTTACCCAGTTCGGTGCAACTCACCTACTCTGGGAGATACCAATCCAGATATGAAATCCACTAAATAATATTAATTTGAAGTGAAACAACCTCTGGTTTCCAACTTGTCACTTAATCACTACCCGTGCTATATTTCTACCTAAGACACTTCCTAGGTCGAGGCCCTCCTCAATTCCTTAACAATCACAATGTGATCAACAACATAATCCATTCTTTAAATCTTTAGAGTAAACAACACTTTACAACTCAATAAATTCGTCCTACTCTTAGCATCAACTAGATCAGAGGTTAGCAGCGGAAAACACAAACCACTTCATCCCAAATAAGAAGTTAGCAGCGAAACACTTAACTTTCCCCCCCTTCAATAGAAGGTACTATTTTTTCTCTCCCCCTCAACAGTAAGTAGTTAAGATGTGTTATAAGAAATTAAATTAGTATTACTCTCCCTTTTTAGCAAGAATTGACAAAGGATGTTTAGCAAACTAAATAACTAAACAGTAACACAAAGTACTTTAAAAATTACAAAAATAAGCACATGAAGTGCTAATAAGGATCCTGGGAATTTAAACCTTAAATAACCACATTCAATCATCGCTATCAGTAGCCACATCATTTTTCGCTTGATCAACATTTTCTTCAGCCTCTTCAGTTGCTTCAGTCTCCTTGTCCTTTTCTACCTCCAAGGCTTGAACCAACTTCAAAGTTAATCAAGATTTCAATGTGAATTCTTGATAACTTTCTAAAGAAGAAAATGAGCTTCGGTGAATTTTGTGGTTTGAGGAGATATTTTTCTAGGGTTTTTTTGGCTCTCTAAAGCTTGAGAATTGAATGAAATGATGCCTCTATTTAAAGAGTTTAGGTTTGGGAATTTTGTGGAATGGAATTAGGCTTGGATAATCAAAATTTGGGTTAGAATTAAAATTGGAGGGAAATTCATAAAAGAGTGGTGATTAATGAAGGTATATGGTGGGAATTAATCCAAGTGATATAGGGGAATTAAACGGAGATGGTCTAGAATATTCTCAAATGAAAAAATTGGTGCAAATTGCTTCAAAACTTGAAAACACTGATTTTGGCCAAATTTAGCCCTCGTGCAACTGATTTGCACATGGGTGCAATCAATTGCACTGATAAAAATATCAATATTTGGGCAAAATACATAGGGTGCAATCGATTTAACTAATGGTGCAATTGATTACACAGGCAAAATTGCAAGGTGCAATCGATTGACAATCAATGCAATCGATTGCACAATGTAAAATTTTGAAAAATGCCCTGTTGACTGGATTGTGTTGGCTTTGAGCTCGATTCTTTTGCGTGTCGAAGAAGGCATTGAAATAAACACATGAAACTTGGAATTCCTTAAATAAATCAATTAAAACTTGAGAAATCCTTGATCATACGAATTTGAATTGTTTCCAGATCAACTTTGAATTTTTATCAGTGAAATTCATTTGAGCTGTGGGACTGCTATTTTTGGTATTTTAACCTGTTCATCTTCTAAAAATGTTAGTAAAAGAAAACAAAATATTTTTGGATTTTGATTAAAATTTAGTAAAAATAAACAAATAAAGGCACACAAAAGCAATGGTGATCCCCTATTGTCGTTCCCCAGATTTTCATCCTAGTACAGACGTGAAAATGGCGCGAAAAAAGAAGAAGAGTCGCCAGACAGACATTTTTATCCCAAGGAGAGGGAAAGGTAATGTTTCACAAACCTAAGGGAAAGGAAACAATGAGGTCTTGGGAACCGGAGGGAACAGGTTATGGAGTCGGTTACGTGAATGGAAGGTGTTAGCACCCCTTCACGTCTGTCATACTCGACGGGATCCACATTTGCCTGTACTATTTCAAAAGGTATAAACATCTGCTTTATCTGCTGCTAAACTGGAAAAAAAGAACGGGAAAAATGTAGGGAAAAGACAGAATTATGCTTGAATGGGCCCTAACCCACTGCCTACGTATCTCATCGGGAATGAGAATCAGAGTTGACGTAGTTCACCTAACTAGGGATGATATTGGTTTGTTTGTGCTTTTTATGATTGAACTATTTATGCCTATGCTCAGGTGTTGCAGGCTCATCTAGAATGAGTGCGTTTACCATCTTGCTAAAGACAAATTGAAGCAAGTTCTTTCGTTTAGAGTGAAGGAGACGAGAAAAGAATTCCTACAGGAAAGATGCTTATTGTTGGTTTGAAGCTCTTTAGAAGCTTTTTGTTTGAGTTTGCATAGAAGAGTGTATTCAAGTCTCATTCAATGAAGTGTGTACTTCTTACATCGCTCCGAAATGGAATGGATAAGAAGCACACCTAAGTATGAAGGAGATCCCCAAACCTAGTTTCCAAAGATCAAGGCTTGGACACACTTGCCTATTTTGTTTGTTAGATGTTTTTGTTGTTTTTGGATTAGGAAGTGTTTTTTAGTTTGTATTTGTGAAGAATCCTCATGCTAAGACTTATTCATCATGATAGATACCCTACACCTCATATAAAGTGAAACTAGGGTTCAAATAAGGCCTAAGCCTAAGGATGAAGGTTCCTAAGGTTCTTATGACTTCTAAAGTCAGTATCACGTCTCTAAGGTTTTCCTCTAAGTATAACAAACTAAACACAAGCTAACTAAGCTCAAACTATACCTTAAACCCTAACCAAGTTCCATGTGAAGTAAGTGTAGAAAGAAGGAATAGTTATGCAAGATGAAAATGTATTAATGCTTCATGAATGGCAAAATTCAGTAGCATAATTCTTATGAATGGACATACAAAGCATGAGAAGAAGTATTCATGTGATATTTGGATTAAGATGAAGGAGAAGTGCAAAGATAGGAACATGTATCACACAACAATGAAGTTTGTAACACAAACCAATGTTGCAAGCAAAGATGAATGATCATGGATAAGTTCAGTACCAAATGAAAATTAATATGAGGTTAGTATGCATGAATTGGTCATACAATAAGTGTATGCAAGTCACTTTGAAACTAGTTGAATAAATGTTGCAAACTAGGTCAAAAAAGTTCAAGTAATCATACATGTTAGGGATGAATGACATTTAAATCCATGAAGTGATCATAGGTCAGTGGAGTACTTATTATATGCACATGAATGATATGATAAAGCATGGATGATTCAATTACAATTCACATTGATGATTAGAAGAGAAAAGAAGTGGAATTAGGTCATAAATTTCAAGTTTAGGATGCATACATACCACATATCCAAACTAAATGAAATTGGTTCATACATGACTTTTGAAGAAAGTAAAGTGACCTAAAATGTCAATGAAATAACATAAAAATATGCACAAACAAGTCCTAATAGGATGACATAAATGCCTTCCTAAAACTAGGGTTTAAAGGTTATCAAAATTCACACTATCATTGATGTTTCAAAAGAAAATGAAATCAACACAAAGAAATGAGGAAAAATGAATGGATGCAAGTCATTTGAGGTGTGAACAGAAGGCAAACATATCTCCAACTTGTAGGCCATGTACAATTAGAGAACAAGTTCAATTATAGGTCAAAACATTAAATAGGTCAAGCTTCCATGCTACACAAATATGAATGTAAAACCCTAACAACAAATGCTTCTAAAAATAAGAAAAAATATGAATGAAGTGAATTAAGATCTCACATAAACACATACCAAGCCTCATGTCAAAGTTTGGAGCCAAACTATGTCAATTAAAATGAATATGAACATGTATCTTGAAGGATGAACCTTTAAAAAGAAATTCAAAGAAAATTGTGGAAAAATTACAAAAATAAAAGAAAATCAGAATTAAAAAATGCTAAAAATTATTTAAATGTATTTTGATGCTTCATGAATTTATTTGGAATTTTTTGATGAAGGAAAGTTTTTTTAAAAATTAAAAATTGGAATGAGTATGAAAAAGAAAATAAAAATGAAGAAAAAGAGATGAGAGGCGTAAAAATAGTAAAAAGCCAGTTAAAAATGCCATTGGGCTCAAAGTGGGGTGTGTGAAAAGAAACTTGAGTCCAGTCCAATGGTGCATGGTATATGAATCATATCATGGAATTAAGTCAACTTTTTGACTCAATAAAACCATTGGATGCAGTCAAAGCAAGATGATCAAGCCAGTCATTCAATCAAAGGGATCAAGATGCTCACACATGCTTATTATGATAAACACACACCCACACAACCAAGTCAAAGTCAACATCTAAAGAAATTAAGTCACGTGAGGGAGCACATCCTCATTAATGCGCTAGCATCACATGAAATGCAAGATCAAGCAAATCGCACGAATGTGACATATTCGGGAGAAAACTTAGGGTTTATGTGTTCCATTCACCTCACCGCCCGGAGAAGACCATGGTCGTCTTCTCCAGCCAACCCTCACCTCTGCAAATCTTAAAAAATCAGTGATCTTCAATGATGAGCTTGAAATAGATGAAGATCTAAATAGAAGCTTCAATGCAACAATGCTTTGAGATTAATGAATGATGAATATTGGAGAAGAAAACTGAAGAACTCGTGGCAATGAGAGAGAAAATTCAGAGAGAAATTTCAGAGTGATTTTGTGAAAAGTGAACAAATGATGAAGTTCCCCTTGCATATTATGTTATGATCTCTTATATATGCATGGTTAGGTTCCAACTACCTCAGTTGGTAGTTAGAATCATGATTAAGTTAACTATGGTGGATGAAGCAATGAAGGTGGGAAAATCAAGTTCAAAAAATGAAGGATTCGTGTGCTTGTGTTCTTGTGTAGTGAGCTCATAACATCCTATGGTATGCATTAGAGATGTATAGTGATGATGGATAGATGATGATACATGATAAAGCAGCATAACCTGACTTGTAACATAAGTTTCTCATTATTGAAACTTTTTCCACATTCATGCATGATGAAGCATGCATACATGTATGTGTAAGAACCTTGTCTAACTAAATGATGTAATATGAACCTGAGGTACAAGACATGCATGTGAACGTATGGACAAACACATGAAAACGTTTCCAAACTTGGCAGCCAAGGATCAATGAAAGTAATTATGTTTAAGGATACAAATATCCATGTATAATGGATGAAATGAGGGACTCTTGTATGCAAATGAAAGAGGGAGGATCATAGAACAAGTTTGATGTTTGAATCTCAATCAATAGAGGCCTCTAAGATGGTTGAAAATGCCTTGGAAGTCAAGCACACAAAATTTCCTCATTGGCGTGGCAAATGTTCCCTCAGGCCTGGCCAAGGGCCCATGACAAAATCAGTGTGATATCACCATGTTTGAGCCCTCTTAACCCTTTATCCCTTGATCAAATGAAAAAATTCCCAACATCAAAATTGAAGAGAACATGACAATGAACAACTTTGATGTTAAAAAAATTTAATTTAAGATTTCTTGATGGAGAAAAATGGCTTGACATTTGGCACATCACCTTATTGATGAAATGCCTAGCATCTGGCACGCCCATGACTTGGTTTCCTAGCAAAGTTGCCCAAGTTTTGTCAAATTTTGATTGATCATATATTTCTCAATTTTGATCTAATGGAGATGCTTTTGCTATGGATTTGAAGCCCAGGATGTTCTATTTAATTGGCTCAACTTAGGCCTGAAGTTTGAGGCTTTTATCTTGAAGAAAAAAGGCTTGAAAGTGAGGTGCAAAATGGCCTAAACTTGCCATAAATAGAAACCCTAAGTTTCTATTTCAGGCAGCTTTGTGATTTCTTGATATTTCATGATTCTATTGACTTTTATTGATCAAATTTCAACCATTGAGAATATTCAACTTATGGAACATGATTTTGACCTCAAAAAGTCAGGAGTTGACTTTTTCCTCTGCATAATTTACTTTTCCCTAATTTCTTGATTTTCAAGTAACTGACCAATTGGAGACCTTCTGAAATGATTAAATAGACAATATCCTACCCTTAGATACTTGATATCATGTGGAAAACAATGAAATCAAGCTTGAGCCAAAATTTCATTAAGAAGCCCTTTGAATCAGAAACCCTAATTTTTGCCCTTTTTGTCAAAAGATGTTGCACTGCTTAAACTTCTTGATCAATCCATATCTTCTAATTACTTGAGGATTCATTTGAGATTGTCTGAACCATGAGAGATCCTTGAGGCTTATTTATAGGCACTTGGATCTTCTTCTTTGACTTTGAGAGATCCTATAATTCTTATGAATGGACATACAAAGCATGAGAAGAAGTATTCAAGTGATATTTGGATTAAGATGAAGGAGAAGTGCAAAGATAGGAACATGTATCACACAACAATGAAGTTTGTAACACAAACCAAAGTTGCAATCAAAGATGAATGATCATGGATAAGTTCAGTACCAAATGAAAATTAATATGAGGTTAGTATGCATGAATTGGTCATACAATAAGTGTATGCAAGTCACTTTGAAACTAGTTGAATAAATGTTGCAAACTAGGTCAAAAAATTTCAAGTAATCATACATGTTAGGGATGAATGACATTTAAATCCATGAAGTGATCATAGGTCAGTGGCGTACTTATTATATGCACATGAATGATATGATAAAGCATGGATGATTCAATTACAATTCACATTGATGATTAGAAGAGAAAAGAAGTGGAATTAGGTCATAAATTTCAAGTTTAGGATGCATACATACCATATATCCAAACTAAATGAAATTGGTTCATACATGACTTTTGAAGAAAGTAAAGTGACCTAAAATGTCAATGAAATAACATAAAAATATGCACAAACAAGTCCTAATAGGATGGCATAAATGCCTTCCTAAAACTAGGGTTTAAAGGTTATCAAAGTTCACACTATCATTGATGTTTCAAAAGAAAATGAAATCAACACAAAGAAATGAGGAAAAATGAATGGATGCAAGTCATTTGAGGTGTGAACAGAAGGCAAACATATCTCCAACTTGTAGGCCATGTACAATTAGAGAACAAGTTCAATTATAGGTCAAAACATTAAATAGGTCAAGCTTCCATGCTACACAAATATGAATGTAAAACCCTAACAACAAATACTTCTAAAAATGAGAAAAAATATGAATGAAGTGAATTAAGATCTCACATAAACACATACCAAGCCTCATGTCAAAGTTTGGAGCCAAACTATGTCAATTAAAATGAATATGAACATGTATCTTGAAGGATGAACCTTTAAAAAGAAATTCAAAGAAAATTGTGGAAAAATTACAAAAATAAAAGAAAATCAGAATTAAAAAATGCTAAAAATTATTTAAATGTATTTTGATTCTTCATGAATTTATTTGGAATTTTTTGATGAAGGAAAGTTTTTTTAAAAATTAAAAATTGGAATGAGTATGAAAAAGAAAATAAAAATGAAGAAAAAGAGATGAGGGGCGTAAAAATAGTAAAAAGCCAGTTAAAAATGCCATTGGGCTCAAAGTGGGGTGTGTGAAAAGAAACTTGAGTCCAGTCCAATGGCGCATGGTATATGAATCATATCATGGAATTAAGTCAACTTTTTGACTCAATAAAACCATTGGATGCAGTCAAAGCAAGATGATCAAGCCAGTCATTCAATCAAAGGGATCAAGATGCTCACACATGCTTATTATGATAAACACACACCCACACAACCAAGTCAAAGTCAACATCTAAAGAAATTAAGTCACGTGAGGGAGCACATCCTCATTAATGCGCTAGCATCACATGAAATGCAAGATCAAGCAAATCGCACGAATGTGACATATTCGGGAGAAAACTTAGGGTTTATGTGTTCCATTCACCTCACCGCCCGGAGAAGACCATGGTCGTCTTCTCCAGCCAACCCTCACCTCTGCAAATCTTAAAAAATCAGTGATCTTCAATGATGAGCTTGAAACAGATGAAGATCTAAATAGAAGCTTCAATGCATCAATGCTTTGAGATTAATGAATGATGAATATTGGAGAAGAAAACTGAAGAACTCGTGGCAATGAGAGAGAAAATTCAGAGAGAAATTTCAGAGTGATTTTGTGAAAAGTGAACAAATGATGAAGTTCCCCTTTCATATTATGTTATGATCTCTTATATATGCATGGTTAGGTTCCAACTACCTCAGTTGGTAGTTAGAATCATGATTAAGTTAACTATGGTGGATGAAGCAATGAAGGTGGGAAAATCAAGTTCAAAAAATGAAGGATTCGTGTGCTTGTGTTCTTGTGTAGTGAGCTCATAACATCCTATGGTATGCATTAGAGATGTATAGTGATGATGGATAGATGATGATACATGATAAAGCAGCATAACCTGACTTGTAACATAAGTTTCTCATTATTGAAACTTTTTCCACATTCATGCATGATGAAGCATGCATACATGTATGTGTAAGAACCTTGTCTAACTAAATGATGTAATATGAACCTGAGGTACAAGACATGCATGTGAACGTATGGACAAACACATGAAAACGTTTCCAAACTTGGCAGCCAAGGATCAATGAAAGTAATTATGTTTAAGGATACAAATATCCATGTATAATGGATGAAATGAGGGACTCTTGTATGCAAATGAAAGAGGGAGGATCATAGAACAAATTTGATGTTTGAATCTCAATCAATAGAGGCCTCTAAGATGGTTGAAAATGCCTTGGAAGTCAAGCACACAAAATTTCCTCATTGGCGTGGCAAATGTTCCCTCAGGCCTGGCCAAGGGCCCATGACAAAATCAGTGTGATATCACCATGTTTGAGCCCTCTTAACCCTTTATCCCTTGATCAAATGAAAAAATTCCCAACATCAAAGTTGAAGAGAACATGACAATGAACAACTTTGATGTTAAAAAAAATTTAATTTAAGATTTCTTGATGGAGAAAAATGGCTTGACATTTGGCACATCACCTTATTGATGAAATGCCTAGCATCTGGCACGCCCATGACTTGGTTTCCTAGCAAAGTTGCCCAAGTTTTGTCAAATTTTGATTGATCATATATTTCTCAATTTTGATCTAATGGAGATGCTTTTGCTATGGATTTGAAGCCCAGGATGTTCTATTTAATTGGCTCAACTTAGGCCTGAAGTTTGAGGCTTTTATCTTGAAGAAAAAAGGCTTGAAAGTGAGGTGCAAAATGGCCTAAACTTGCCATAAATAGAAACCCTAAGTTTCTATTTCAGGCAGCTTTGTGATTTCTTGATATTTCATGATTCTCTTGACTTTTATTGATCAAATTTCAACCATTGAGAATATTCAACTTATGGAACATGATTTTGACCTCAAAAAGTCAGGAGTTGACTTTTTCCTCTGCATAATTTACTTTTCCCTAATTTCTTGATTTTCAAGTAACTGACCAATTGGAGACCTTCTGAAATGATTAAATAGACAATATCCTACCCTTAGATACTTGATATCATGTGGAAAACAATGAAATCAAGCTTGAGCCAAAATTTCATTAAGAAGCCCTTTGAATCAGAAACCCTAATTTTTGCCCTTTTTGTCAAAAGATGTTGCACTGCTTAAACTTCTTGATCAATCCATATCTTCTAATTACTTGAGGATTCATTTGAGATTGTCTGAACCATGAGAGATCCTTGAGGCTTATTTATAGGCACTTGGATCTTCTTCTTTGACTTTGAGAGATCCTATAATTCTTATGAATGGACATACAAAGCATGAGAAGAAGTATTCAAGTGATATTTGGATTAAGATGAAGGAGAAGTGCAAAGATAGGAACATGTATCACACAACAATGAAGTTTGTAACACAAACCAAAGTTGCAATCAAAGATGAATGATCATGGATAAGTTCAGTACCAAATGAAAATTAATATGAGGTTAGTATGCATGAATTGGTCATACAATAAGTGTATGCAAGTCACTTTGAAACTAGTTGAATAAATGTTGCAAACTAGGTCAAAAAATTTCAAGTAATCATACATGTTAGGGATGAATGACATTTAAATCCATGAAGTGATCATAGGTCAGTGGCGTACTTATTATATGCACATGAATGATATGATAAAGCATGGATGATTCAATTACAATTCACATTGATGATTAGAAGAGAAAAGAAGTGGAATTAGGTCATAAATTTCAAGTTTAGGATGCATACATACCATATATCCAAACTAAATGAAATTGGTTCATACATGACTTTTGAAGAAAGTAAAGTGACCTAAAATGTCAATGAAATAACATAAAAATATGCACAAACAAGTCCTAATAGGATGGCATAAATGCCTTCCTAAAACTAGGGTTTAAAGGTTATCAAAGTTCACACTATCATTGATGTTTCAAAAGAAAATGAAATCAACACAAAGAAATGAGGAAAAATGAATGGATGCAAGTCATTTGAGGTGTGAACAGAAGGCAAACATATCTCCAACTTGTAGGCCATGTACAATTAGAGAACAAGTTCAATTATAGGTCAAAACATTAAATAGGTCAAGCTTCCATGCTACACAAATATGAATGTAAAACCCTAACAACAAATACTTCTAAAAATGAGAAAAAATATGAATGAAGTGAATTAAGATCTCACATAAACACATACCAAGCCTCATGTCAAAGTTTGGAGCCAAACTATGTCAATTAAAATGAATATGAACATGTATCTTGAAGGATGAACC
This sequence comes from Lathyrus aphaca, assembly GCA_963966055.1. Lineage (NCBI taxonomy): Eukaryota > Viridiplantae > Streptophyta > Magnoliopsida > Fabales > Fabaceae > Lathyrus > Lathyrus aphaca. The sequence goes on along the minus strand of OZ014523.1, from coordinate 122,372,622 downwards.
TTTAAAAAGAAATTCAAAGAAAATTGTGGAAAAATTACAAAAATAAAAGAAAATCAGAATTAAAAAATGCTAAAAATTATTTAAATGTATTTTGATTCTTCATGAATTTATTTGGAATTTTTTGATGAAGGAAAGTTTTTTTAAAAATTAAAAATTGGAATGAGTATGAAAAAGAAAATAAAAATGAAGAAAAAGAGATGAGGGGCGTAAAAATAGTAAAAAGCCAGTTAAAAATGCCATTGGGCTCAAAGTGGGGTGTGTGAAAAGAAACTTGAGTCCAGTCCAATGGCGCATGGTATATGAATCATATCATGGAATTAAGTCAACTTTTTGACTCAATAAAACCATTGGATGCAGTCAAAGCAAGATGATCAAGCCAGTCATTCAATCAAAGGGATCAAGATGCTCACACATGCTTATTATGATAAACACACACCCACACAACCAAGTCAAAGTCAACATCTAAAGAAATTAAGTCACGTGAGGGAGCACATCCTCATTAATGCGCTAGCATCACATGAAATGCAAGATCAAGCAAATCGCACGAATGTGACATATTCGGGAGAAAACTTAGGGTTTATGTGTTCCATTCACCTCACCGCCCGGAGAAGACCATGGTCGTCTTCTCCAGCCAACCCTCACCTCTGCAAATCTTAAAAAATCAGTGATCTTCAATGATGAGCTTGAAACAGATGAAGATCTAAATAGAAGCTTCAATGCATCAATGCTTTGAGATTAATGAATGATGAATATTGGAGAAGAAAACTGAAGAACTCGTGGCAATGAGAGAGAAAATTCAGAGAGAAATTTCAGAGTGATTTTGTGAAAAGTGAACAAATGATGAAGTTCCCCTTTCATATTATGTTATGATCTCTTATATATGCATGGTTAGGTTCCAACTACCTCAGTTGGTAGTTAGAATCATGATTAAGTTAACTATGGTGGATGAAGCAATGAAGGTGGGAAAATCAAGTTCAAAAAATGAAGGATTCGTGTGCTTGTGTTCTTGTGTAGTGAGCTCATAACATCCTATGGTATGCATTAGAGATGTATAGTGATGATGGATAGATGATGATACATGATAAAGCAGCATAACCTGACTTGTAACATAAGTTTCTCATTATTGAAACTTTTTCCACATTCATGCATGATGAAGCATGCATACATGTATGTGTAAGAACCTTGTCTAACTAAATGATGTAATATGAACCTGAGGTACAAGACATGCATGTGAACGTATGGACAAACACATGAAAACGTTTCCAAACTTGGCAGCCAAGGATCAATGAAAGTAATTATGTTTAAGGATACAAATATCCATGTATAATGGATGAAATGAGGGACTCTTGTATGCAAATGAAAGAGGGAGGATCATAGAACAAATTTGATGTTTGAATCTCAATCAATAGAGGCCTCTAAGATGGTTGAAAATGCCTTGGAAGTCAAGCACACAAAATTTCCTCATTGGCGTGGCAAATGTTCCCTCAGGCCTGGCCAAGGGCCCATGACAAAATCAGTGTGATATCACCATGTTTGAGCCCTCTTAACCCTTTATCCCTTGATCAAATGAAAAAATTCCCAACATCAAAGTTGAAGAGAACATGACAATGAACAACTTTGATGTTAAAAAAAATTTAATTTAAGATTTCTTGATGGAGAAAAATGGCTTGACATTTGGCACATCACCTTATTGATGAAATGCCTAGCATCTGGCACGCCCATGACTTGGTTTCCTAGCAAAGTTGCCCAAGTTTTGTCAAATTTTGATTGATCATATATTTCTCAATTTTGATCTAATGGAGATGCTTTTGCTATGGATTTGAAGCCCAGGATGTTCTATTTAATTGGCTCAACTTAGGCCTGAAGTTTGAGGCTTTTATCTTGAAGAAAAAAGGCTTGAAAGTGAGGTGCAAAATGGCCTAAACTTGCCATAAATAGAAACCCTAAGTTTCTATTTCAGGCAGCTTTGTGATTTCTTGATATTTCATGATTCTCTTGACTTTTATTGATCAAATTTCAACCATTGAGAATATTCAACTTATGGAACATGATTTTGACCTCAAAAAGTCAGGAGTTGACTTTTTCCTCTGCATAATTTACTTTTCCCTAATTTCTTGATTTTCAAGTAACTGACCAATTGGAGACCTTCTGAAATGATTAAATAGACAATATCCTACCCTTAGATACTTGATATCATGTGGAAAACAATGAAATCAAGCTTGAGCCAAAATTTCATTAAGAAGCCCTTTGAATCAGAAACCCTAATTTTTGCCCTTTTTGTCAGAAGATGTTGCACTGCTTAAACTTCTTGATCAATCCATATCTTCTAATTACTTGAGGATTCATTTGAGATTGTATGAACCATGAGAGATCCTTGAGGCTTATTTATAGGCACTTGGATCTTCTTCTTTGACTTTGAGTGATGCTATCTTTGCAAATCAACTAATCACACACCTTAGGCATCAACCAATGCGTGTATGATTCCTTTTCTTTCAATTTATATGCAATGCAATGTATGGGAATGGTATGTTAAATGGCTTGAAAAGGGGAGGGAAAATTTTGGGGTGTCATAGCTCCCCCTATTCAATCACCTGTAGTCCTAAATGGATGATAGCAATGGCTTCCAGACATTCGAGGTATGAAGGGATTGAATACCCGAATAAACTGAAATTTGCACTCTATGGGAAATAAAATATATTGGGAAGAATGTCATTCTTGGATGACAACTCAAAGAAACGAAACTGTACTTGGACAGAATCGAAGAGCATTTATCACACGTGGGTGATAAAGCGAACAAGACACACCGTGAGTGAGCTTGGAAAAAAGACTATCATACTTGGATGATAACTCGAAGGAACAAAACTGGACATGGACGAAATCAAAAAGCATTTACCACACATGACTGTCATGTCTTAATGCAACATCTACTACTAGTGGCTATTCGTGGGATATTGCCTAACAATGTTAGGAAGACTATAACCAGGTTGTGCTTATTTTTCAATGCAATTTGTTGTAAAGCCATTGATCCATTAAAGTTAGGCGATTTGGAAAAGGAGGTTGCAGTTATCTTGTGCCAATTATAGATGTATTTTCCTCCTTCATTTTTTGACATTATGGTTCACTTGATTGTTCATCTAGTAAGGGAGATTAGATTATGTGGTCCACATTTTTTATGCTGGATGTATCCAACAGAGTGATACATGAAGACCCTAAAAGGGTATACAAAATACCCAAACCGTGTGGAAGCATCGATTGTTGAGAGGTACATTCACTACAAAAAAAAACTCACTTTTAGTAACCGAATTAGAGACCGAAAAATATTTAAAATCAGTCACTATAACGTTTTGCGACCAATTTTGAGACCATCATTTTTTGAAATTTAGAGACCGGTTTTAGTATTTTTTTTTTCAAAAAATAAAATTAAAAGGTGCTAGAGTTGGGAATTGAACTTGTTACCTCCTACAACTTAAATTTCAGTTAAGCCTTACCACTAGACCACTTGATATAATTTGCTATGTTCTCTATATTTAAATATATATTTAGAAAATCTAAATAATATTTAGAAAATTACTAATTATTGTTTATTTAATTGGATCTAATTAAAATAAACTTTGATTTTATTATGTATATATAAAAATTGCATAATGGAAATAAAATTCATTTTTATGCATGTATAAAAATAAAATAGCATAATTGATTATATAATTATATGTTTTATTTGTTAAAATAAAAATTGAATCTTGTTAAAAAAAACCAAAATTAAAAAATTAAATTTTTTAAACAAATTGAGAGATAAATAGTAACATAATAAAGAGGATTAAAAAATAAAGAAAAAAACTAAAATATCAGTGACCGAAATTTCGGTCTCTGAATTTTTTATATAAATTAAATATTGTATGAAAACATTTTTTGTGACCGAATTGGTGGTCACAAAATTTTGGTCGCTAAATCAGTGGCTAATATTTATATAGTGACCGATTTTAGTGACAAAAAAATGTTTGCTCATGGATATCAAATTCCAGTGGCTAATTCGGTGGCTATTGTAACACCCTTCTACCCCAAAACAAAATATTTAAATAATATCAGAGTAATCATCTAAAATGGGTATCACATATCATCATAATTCAACACAAACAGTGTCCTGTCCTGTAACACGGGTTAATCAACATCAAGAATATCAAAAATCATTGCGCAGCGGAATTCAAACATCATAATTTAAAACTTCATAAACATAATTTTCACCATCCTGAATTTAACATCATAAAATGGAAAACATTTATCCAAATAACAACATAATTGCAAACAGTTTAACAGAAGAAAACCCATCCCAGTGTTACATGACACAGAGCAGGACACATACACCAGAACCACTTCTAAGGAACACTAAAGCACGTTCCGAGACTCATGAATTACTCCTATTGCACTGCAGGACTATTATTCGACATCTGCAAGTTACCCACGAAGGAGGCAACATTTTCAAGCAGGCAGGGTGAGTAATCATAATATATCATAAACGTACCAGAATATAGAATCATAAATAAATTAGTACAACATATCATGACATCATCAACTATAAAATTCAGCAACAACCACAACACGATCATGAAATCAAGCAACACCAACATAGTCATGAAATTCGTCCAGAATATGCAATTCTAACATCCTGATATGCAATATGCATGTGGTACCATTTTCATCGTGAGATGGATACATGACCATCAACCCTCCATAAAGGAGCACATCGTAAATCATCGAGACACTTCAATCCACACAATGGGATTGAAGCAAATAAATAGGCCGAAGCCCCATCGTGAATGTTATGAAATGCAATGATGCGCTACATCGTAAAATTCATCAAAATAATTCGCATCATTCATTTCACATCAGCAAACCAATCACCAAACAATCATATATATCATCATGACATTACACCCAGAAAACTGGTTCTATAACCACTCTGACACATCAAGAGTTGACCCGTACCCGGTAAATTATGAGGTAATTACAAGGTTATTTCATAAATTCATTTATCAAAAACTATTGCATTTTTCTCATTTTTATTCATCAAAATAAAGTTCAGTTTATGCTCTTTCCGACGCTTCAAATGGAATGCGAAACGGACTTACGGTTTGAAAGTTATGGATTTTTAAAGAATTAAAATTCAGCATACTAACAGTGTTAACCGGTTAACCCATAGCGTTAACCGGTTAACGCCTGCGAAATTCCAGAAATTCATCAAAATTACAATGGTTAGCCGGTTAACCCATAGCGTTAACCGGTTAACGCACGTTTTCCAGCAGCAATCTGCTGCTTCGTACAGACTGTTCTAAAATCCCCAAAATCCCAATTTTTCCAATACGGGTTCATCTTATTTCACCTCAAAATCATTCCAATACATCAAACAAAACATCATAACATCAGAACAATCATTTATACCATCATTTATAGGATTCAACACATTTTTCTAACTCTATTTCATCAAGATTTCACTCACAAACTCAACCTAACTCAAAACCCCAAATCTCATAAACTCATACAATCCTAACTATTCATAATCCAGTTCCTACACATTTACAATAGATTATAAAAACTCCCCATATCTTAGATAATTTCGCCGCTTTACACTCTTCTCTGGGGTTCTCCACAGTCTCCTGACTCTGAGCTTCCTCTCCCTCTCCCTTTTTCCTTCAGAGCACCTCTTTTTCCCAAAACACGATAATGTTAGAAAACTAATCGTGTATTCCTTTTTACCAAAACATATCTCAGTTAAGTCTTTTCCCACTTTACCCTCATAATTTTCACAAAAGGCCACCTTACCATTTTCTATAATATATTTTTAATAATAATAATAAAATAGTATAATAAAACACTATTTATCCTTATTATATAAAAATACTCTTTCTCTCCAAAATTCTCTAATCAATCCAAACTCTCCAATTCTTCTAAATTAATTAAATAAATGATTAAATAATTAAATTTAGATTTTCGGGGCGTTACAACTATAATGACCGAAATTTTTCAGTCACTAAATCGGTCACTAAAAGCGAATTTTCTAGTAGTGATTGTAGAAGAAGCAATTGAGTTTTGTTCAAACTATTTGTCAGAAGTGGATGTTGTAGGGGTTCCCAATTCTTGTCATGATGGAAGATGTGAGGGTATGGGAACACAAGGTTTAAATGTCAAAAGCTTAAGTATTGATGTGGTTGCGCAAGCGCATTTGTATATATTGAATAAAACAGATGAAGTTCAACCTTACTTATCTGCTCACAAAAGCATCATAAAGAAAAAGTACCCCAAGATGAACGAAAAATGGTTGTTTAAAGAGCATAATAAGAGTTTCTCTGAGTGGTTTAAAGAAAAAATTACTAGTGATGATAGTGCATCTAATACAATTAAGTGGTTGTCCTATGAGCCTAAATGTAGCATAATAACTTGGAGTGGATATGGTATTAATAAAACTTGCTTTTATACAAAGTCAAAGGATGACAGTAGTACCACACAAAATAGTGGGGTGATGATTGTGGTCGAGTCCATGCACTTCTCTAGTGCTAAAGATAAAAACCCGGTTATGGCATTTACACCCTACTTTGGGGTGATTGAAGAGATTTGGGAAGTTAATTATGTTGTGTTTAAAGTTCCTGTATTTAAATGAAAATGGATTGATATCAACAATGGTGTAAGAATCCATGAATTTGGAGTTACACTGGTTGATCTTAGCAAGTTAGCTTATGCAGACGAACCTTTCATCACAACGTCTCAAGCAAAACAAGTGTTTTGTGTCACATATCCTTCTGATAAAAGGTGGTCGGTGATTATACAAGGAAAGGTGCATGATAGTGATGAAAATCAAGATGAGAACCTTGATATTTCTGAAATTCCTTCTTTCTCAACAAATGTGCCTAGCTTCATTGAAGAAAGTGAAGAGGATGTTGTGCATGCTATTCGCACAGATCATGAAGAATGGATATGGGAGGACTAGTAAGGTTTTATTTATTTATTTATTTGTGCTTAATTTGATGTCCAATTGTTTATAGTTTGTGCTTAATTTGATGTCTAGTTGTTTATAGTTTGTGCTTAATTTGATGTCTAATTGTTTATATTTTTTGTGAACAGATACATGGCTGATTCAACTGACAACCCAACTTAATCTAGTGACCTTAAAAAAAGAGTTAGAGGTCCCACTTTGATGACACAAATTGACAAAGTTTATCAAACGGGTGAAAAAGTAAAGGCCGAGTTTGACCCAAGAACCCATGAATGTACAGGTGTTGGCAAAAATGCTTCAAATTTTAGGAGTTACATAGCGTCTCTTGCTCGGCATAGATGTAGTATTTTGAAAGATGAGTGGAAAAATGTAGATAAATACATAAAAAAGGCTATTTGGACTGATGTTCAGGTATTTTGAACTGCTACACTTTATTATATTTTATAATCATATACTAACAACATATGCTGTATACTATATGTGTAAGCTCATTTCACTATTCCAGAACCTCATGATGCAAAAAAGGATCCGTTGAAGAAAGAATGGATTAAATATGAGGGAGAGCGATTGGGAGGTTTTAAGACACAACTCATAAGAGAATATATTAGAAATCCCAAAGTAGGTCTCGCTCCTACATATATCAGATATCCTTATATTAAAGAAGAAGTATGGAAAGAATTTCTGAAGTCTCGAGATACCTCGGAATTTAAGGTTAGTAGGAGTTATAATATTTTTATAACATTTTATTATGTTTAGTGTGATTAATAACATTTTTATTCTGTTTAGTATGATTAATAACTTCTTGAGTTTATAATAGGGAAAAAGTCAAAAGGGTGCAGAAAATGTGGCTAAGAATGTATACCCACATGTATTATCTCACAGAACCCACATGTATTATCTCACGGAGGGTATCGCTTGCAAGAGGAGAAAATGATAAATGAAAAGAGATCATCGAGAGATGATTCTAAATTAGATGATACTGGTAGCCTATTTCCACTGTCACTCCATGAGTTATGGAAGAGAAAATTGTAAGTAAAATTAAGAAAATTCTTCAAGTATCATTATGATTGTGAGTGATAAAAACTATTGACAAATTTGATTGATAAAAACTATTGATAAAAACCATTGACAAAGTTGTGGTGCATTTGTAGGATTATCTAGTTGAAGAAGCTGAAAGGGGTGCATATGTTTTGGATGGACGTCACAGTATCTTAACAACAGCCATTAGAACATTTGAGCATGGAGGCCGTGTTCGGGGTGTTGGAAAGAAAACACCATAAACAAAGCACTTTCTTTAGAATATCACGTCAAAGACAAGATATAGATGTAACCAAATAATTTGCACAATAGTCATCTAAATTGGAAGCAAAAATTAAAGCTGATTTTACGCAATAGTTGGTTGAAGAGCGTAAGGAAATGCAACAATCTTTCATGGAGACACTTAGGTCTATAGGTATATCCCAAAGAACACAAAATAAAAAATGCATTGAACAAAAGGAAGTTGTGGATGGAAGCGGAAAAGGAAGATGTTCAGTTGTAAAAGTAAGCACAATGGAAGTGGAAGACAATGTTGAGAGATTAGTAACAATGGTTCTGAAAATGGGTGACGCACACTTGGAATTAGAATTAAGTCATTGTGTGAGTTTCATTAATTTTTATATGTCAGCCAATTGTAAAAGAGAGTTGTTGATGGGTTTTCATTGGCTTGACTTGTCTACTATACAAGTATGGTCCACGTAAGTACATTTTCTTTTTTATTACTGCCAATATCTATTAATGTTATAACTCTCATATATTTGATTCTAATGTTTATTTTAAAATTATTAAGGTATATTCATCGTATATGTATTGATACATCACAATCAGAAGTATATGGATTTATGGACCCTACTGTGTGTTCATATGTTGATAATGTGGCAAAAACTGAAGCAAGAGTTAGAAAATACATACAAGAAAAGTTACACGATCACAAAGAGAAAGTGTGTCAGTTGCTACCATTTCTTCATGGGTTTGTATGAAATTGTGTTTTCTATTTTTTAACTTTGGTTACATGGATTTTTCAATTTTGATAACATGAAATACTGACTTTTATGCTTCAACACACATGTACAGGAATCATTGGCAATTAATAGTCATTTGTCAAAAAGCCAATATTGTGGCCGTCTTTTGTTCACTTCATCGGGAACTTAATCAAACCATGACGAAACTTGTTACACTGTAAGTTTATCTTTTATGTTCACTACATCCTATATACATAAATTTTTAAAAAAGTAATTCCATATTTTATGTGGCTTTATACAAATTTTTTTCCTTCTAAATTAGTGCTTTAGGGGTTCATCAAGTGGCACGTGGATTTAGAAGAAAGGCTACATGGCTTCGACCCAATGTATGTGTGGTGTAAATTATAATTATAAATTTAATTTTACCATATAAGTATTCACTAATAATGTCATTCATTTGTAGACATGGAAACAAAATAACTCTAATGATTGTGGGTACTATGTGATGAAAAATATGTTGGATATTATCTCTACACAGATAACCGATAATTGGATGACGGTAATAAAAATAAATTTAGGTTGTTATTTAGTTTGCATTTTGCAACTTAATGTGAATTTTCAAAAATAACTCTATATTGTTATTTATGTGTTCTAGGTATTTAATGACCCAACAAAATTAACTGAAGATGATTTGTATGATTTGCGACTCCATTGGGCAACATGTTTCTTTGAGTTATATAAAGTTTAAGCTTTATTTGGTGAGATATAGATAATTGTCTATATATATATATATATATATATATATATATATATATATATATATATATATATATATATATATATATATATATATATATATATATATATATATATATATATATATAGTTGAGTTTCTTGACTTTGGTGTTGTCTGTTGATATTAATTGGTGTTATTATTTATTGTCAACAAATTCGATTTTGGTGTAGTCTACCGAATCTACAACTCATCTTCTTGTGGATTGTAAGTTGGTAATTCAAGTGGGGGAAATGACTTATAAATGGTTGGATATTTGTGTATATTTTGTTGTTGTATTAGTCCATCGTGTAAACCTCCTTATAATTTAGTACATTTATGTGTATCCTATATTAGTACTTTTGTAAATCAATTATAGAATTTTGAAGAATATATATGTGTATACTAGATATTTGGTGCAATGAAATTAGATTGGTGAGAAAAATATGAAAATAGCGAGCTAAATGTGGTCTATGTGATGTTGGGAAACTTTGAAAAATAGCGACCTAATTATGGTCTGTGTGATGTTGGAAAAATATGAAACATTAGGTACCCAAAACGTTACTGGGAACTGCTAAAAAATAGTCAAATTTTTTAGAATTACTACAGTACTTTTCACATCGAGCCATATTCAAAACCGATGTAAAAAAGTTTATTTGGTGCCTTTTTCACATCTGGCCATATCCAAACCGATGTAAAAAAGTTTACATGGTGCCTTTTTCACATCGGGTTATATCCAAAACCGATGTAAAAACTTTTACTTGGTGCATTTGATAATTTTAAGCAACACTTTTTACATAAGTTTTTGTTTGCAATCGATTTAATAAACAAACCTTTTACATCGGTTTTGAGTTACAACCGATATAAAAAACCCCTTTTATATTAAAAAAATCCAATTTTATTTTTTTCACATCAGACTTAAAAAGTAAACCGATGTGGTTGGTGTATTTTTTACATCAGACCATAAACTGATGTAAAATTTCTTTGATTTACTACATCGCCTGACTTTACATCGGACCCAGACCCGATGTAAAAAGTCCTTTTCGCCCGATGTAAAAAGTCATTTCTGTACTAGTGATTAGACAAACCCACACGCCACAGGTCTATGGTCTGAGTTTACCATCCATGTTACTTAACAATTTAAGGTATATGTCAAATGTTTTACTCTTAAGCATGTGTTATAAAGCATCAATGTCTTCTCAATGCAATACCTATCACAAAATTTGGACATTTTTGCAATCAACAATGGTAAATGAAAACAAAAACGATAAAAACTATTTGGATGAAATGTTATTCATTGATTTAAAGGTGGCCATGAATAGGCATTAGACCAGGAAGAAATTCCTAGAAAAAGGAAATTGCATAAAAGGAAAAATAAACTATCGTAATGGCAATGTAAAATTAGATCCCATCAAATTCTAGCCCGACTATGACCCGTATTTCCTCGAGACTCTCCGTATACTTTGCTTTTTGAGGAAGACAATTGGACTGGTTCTTAACCTTCAGATTATCCATCATTGTAGATGACTAATCACAGATCACGCAGATCGCAGTTGTTCGTTTCAATCCTTCTTTTGCGTGGATCACCCTTTTGGGTTTTCAATCCACCGAGATACCCTTTTTTTCTCGAGTTGTCCAATGCGGATTTTCAACTCACCGGGTGTACATTTTTTTATTTATATCCCTAATTTTTCCCGAACCGTTTATTCTATTTTTGGTTCGTCGGAATGTCTTTTTTTGTATGGACTCTTTATTCTGTTTTATGTTAAGCGGGTTTATTTTATATGAAGTATTTTTTAATTGCGTCTGCATTTATAGGGGATGGAAAGTCCTCCCCATCCATGGTTATTAACATCAAGGCTCCGCCCGAGAATAACTTTTTAACCACGAATGAACCTTCAAAGTTAGCAGTCCACTTGCCCCTGTGACCTGTTATAGGAGGAATGATCCTTTTCAGCATTAAGTCACCAGGCATGTAACATCTAGGTCGTACCTTCCGATCGAACACTCGTTTCATTCGCCTTTGATACAACTATCCATGAAATACAACTGCTAAACGTTTCTCCTTAATGAGGCTCAACTGGTTAAATCTGGCCAGAAGCCATTCGACTTCATCAAGCTTGACATCCATCATTATCCTCAAGGAGGGAATCTCAACTTCAAATGGTAGGACTGCCTCTATACCATACACTAGTGAGAATGGTGTTGCCCCGATTGATGTGCGTACATATGTCCGATACCCATGCAATGCAAACGGTAACATCTCGTGCCAATATTTATATGTCACAACCATCTTTTGTACGATCTTCTTGATGTTTTTGTTAGTCTCCTCGATGATTCCATTCATCTTCAGACGTTACAGAGAAGAATTATGATGTTCGATTTTGAAATCCCGACATAACTCCACCATCATTTGGTTATTAAGACTGGAACCATTATCAGTAATGATCCTCTCAGGTTTTCCGTATCGACAAATGATGTCCTTCTTTAGGAATCGGGCTACAACCTTCTTGGTGACGTTAGCATAGGATGCTGCTTCCACCCACTTGGTGAAGTAGTCAATGGCAACCAGAATGAAGTGATGACCGTTTGAAGAGGCAGGTTTGATCTTTTCGATCATGTTGATTCCTTACATCACAAAGGGCCAAGGAGAAGACATGACACTCAACGGATTGGGAGGCACATGCACCTTATTAGCATAAATTTTACATTTATGGCATTTGCAGGAGTATTTGCAACAATTGCATTCCATTATCATCCAATAATACGCCGATCTCAAACGTTTCTTTGCCATGGCATGTCCTCCAGCATGGGTACCGAAGGATCCCTCATGAACTTCCTGCATTAATATGTCTGCTTTGCGTGTATCCACGCATCTGAGCAGAACCATGTCAAAGTTCCTTTTGTATAACACATCATCATGATTTAAGAAGAACCCACCATCCAACCTCCTTAGATTCTTCTTATCTTTGTTGGATGCCCCGTCGGGTATTATTGACATTTCAGGAAATGTTTGATGTCGTAGTACCATGGCTAATTATCGTCAATGACATCAACTGCAAACAAATAAGCGGGCCTTTCGAGAAGAGATACCACGAATTTGGGCACATAATTCCATTATTGGACTTTAATCATGGAGGACAAGGTTGCAAGGGCATCAACAAACTGATTCTCATCACGGGGTATATAATGAAGCTTTACCGTCGTGAAGAATGTTATAAATCTCCTCGTGTAATCCCTATATGGAATCAAATGTGGTTGATGAACAAGCCACTTTCCGTTAACCAAATTAATGACCAAAGCTGAATCACCAAAGATATTGAGGGTCTTAATTTGAAAATTAATCGCCTCCTCAATCCCCATTATGCAAGCTTCGTATTCTGCCTCATTGTTATTGCATTTAAAATTCAAACGGGCAGTTAAGGGCATGTGAACTCCTTCCGGTGTGGTAATGATGACACCAACTTCGATGCCATTCATGTTAACGACCCCATCGAGCATTAGAATCCATTTGGATTTAGGGTCTGCCCCCTCCTTTTAGAGTGGTTCTTCGTAATCTTTCGGTTTGAGGAACATGATGTCTTCATCAAGGAACTCAAACTTCATCGGCTGATAGTTATCAATTGGTTGTTAGGCCAGGTAGTCTGAAAATATGCTTCCCTTGATGGCTTTCTAGGAAGTATATTGGATGTCGTATTCAGTCAAAACCATCTGCCAACACACGACTCTTCTGGTCAGTGCTAGTTTCTCGAAGATGTATTTGACATGATCCATCTTAGAAATCAATAAATTCATGTGAGTAAGCATGTATTACCTCAATCGTTTAACAACCCATGCCAGTGCACAACATGTCTTCTAAAGTATTGAGTATCTGGACTCACAGTTTGTGAGTTTCTTGCTCGGGTAGTAGATGGCGTGCTCCTTCCTACCCGTCTCATCATGTTGATCGAGAACACAACCCATTGACCCTTCGAGTATCATAAGATACATAATCAAAGGCCTCCCCGGAACCAGAGGCATGCGGACTGAAGGTTCTTGTAAATACTCTTTTATTCCATCGAAAGCCATTTGGCAACCGTCGTTCCACCTGATAGACTGATTATTTCTCAAGAGCTTGAATATTGGTTCGCAGGTAGCTGTCAGGTGAGATATGAACTGTGCAATGTAGTTCAATCTACCTAAGAAACCTTACACTTCTTTTTCAGTTTTAGGTTCAAGCATTTCCTGTATAGCTTTCACCTTTGCAGGATCAACCTCAATCCATTTTTCACTTATAATGAAATCCAACAGTTAACTAGAATGCACTCTGAAAGTGAATTTGTTTGGATTCACCCTCAATCTGGACATTTGCAACCTGTCAAACAGCTTGGCCAAGTTGATCAGGTGTTCTTCCTCTGTTTGTGACTTCACAATCATGTCATCAACGTAAACTTCAATCTCATGATGAATCATATCATGAAAGAGAGTCACCATTTCCCGTTGGTAAGTTGCCCCAACATTCTTAAGACCGAACGACATCACTTTATAACAGAAGGTTCCCCAAGGGGGTGATGAATGTAGTTTTAATTTGGTTGTAGCCCAAAAACCCATCCATAAAGGAAAACACGGACTATTGAGTTGTGTTGTCGACTAACACATCAATGTGAGGCAACGAGAAATCTTCCTTGGGACTATCTGTGTTCAAATCTCAGTAATCAACACACATCCGAACTTTACCATCCATTTTCGGCACCGACACGATGTTGGAAACCCATGGTGGATAACTCGTAACAGCCTAAAATCCAGCATCAAACTGTTTCTGAACCTCTTCCTTGATCTTTATTGCCATATCAGGTCAAGTTCTACGCAATTTCTGTTTCAATGGCGAGCAGTCTTCTCAGAGCGGTAATTTGTGTACTACAATATCAGTGTCGAGCCCTGGCATATCTTGGTAAGACCAGGCGAAGATATCAACAAACTCTCAGAGTATGGTGTTCAATCGGCTCTTTACAGATTCTTCTAATGTGGCCCCAATTTTAACCTCTTTCTTGGCCTCTTTGGTACCTAGATTCACGATCTCAATAACCTCTTCATGCGGCTGAATCACCATGTCCTCTTGGATTGTCGAAGTCATAGAGATTCATTGCAGAATTGTCATTGATGGGACCCAATGGGGTTCATCTGCATGAATGATGATTCAAGCTTTGTTTTAGAATGAGCGTGAAAAAAAATGAAAAAAGTACATTTCCATTTATTATTTAAAGAAAAATAAAAATGAAAGACAGGGAACACCATATTATGAATTCAAAAATCTTCCATTTTGTTGATGATTAAATACTGTATATTGAAACAAAGATGCCCTTATAATGAGTGTCATACCCTAATTTTTGACCTTAAGATTATTTTTTGCATCTCATCTACATCTTGCATACAAACAAGATCACGCACTGGTTTGTTTATCCTTCTCGGGTGCAGGTTTATGCTTCACAGGGGATCACCGTTTTTATTTGCTTTCATTTGTTTATGTTTACTAACCATTAATTAAAATCCAAAAATATTTTGTTTTCTTTCACTAACTTTTTTTTTCCAGGAAGAGGAACCATGTGAAAATGCCTAAAATAGCAGTCATGCAGCTCGAATGAAATTTCACAGATAAAAGTCGAAGCTGATCCGCAAATAATTCAAAATTATATGATCAAGGATTTCCCAAATTAATTGATTTATTCAAGGGATTCCAAGGTTCATGTGTTTATTTCCATGCTTTCTTCGATGTACAAAAAGAATCGGGCCACAACAACCAAGCAATCACATTTGAACAAAATATTCAAATTTTTGCTTGGTTAACCGGTTAACCATATGCGTTAACCGGTTAACTTGTGCGAAATTTGGTTTCTGATTTCTCTACATCACTTTGATCATTTCTTACCATAAACCCTCACTAATCGCCACTCTTTTCCATTTCCCACCAAATTTGCAATTACCAAGCCTAATTTTAATTTTCAAAGCTTCTCCCTATTTCAAAAATCTTCTTTGTTTTCAAACTTCAAAACGTTTTCATAATCAAACCTTGACTTAGGTCAAGAGGTTTTACCTTTTTCATTTCGTTTCTTAATAAATGCTAAACCACATAAGCATATCAAAACTTTCTTTTCAAAACACTTTAAAAAAATGCAAAACTCATTCATTTATTTTTGTGCCCTCGTGCACTTTTCCTTTAACATTTTTTTATGTTTAGATATGATTCATTCTTTCTAGCGGAATTATTCGCTAAAGAATGACGATTTATCTTTACATTTTAAAATCAATTCAACACGTTAACATTTCACAATTTGTACCACGAACTACGAGGTTTTGATCTCGCATTGCACTTTATGCGTACGTAGGCATGAGACGAACGCCTCTTCAGACACAAAAATCTTAAAAAACACTTCTTTTCTCATCTCTTCAATCTCTTTCAAACAAACCCCATTTTCAAACCAAAAGAGCTATAAATATTTCAAAGGGCTCCCGTGGAGTACAACAGACATTTTGTGTGCGTAAAACCTTCCCGATTTGTAACCAATCCCCTTACCCGTTCTCTGCTCGATTCTTTTAGTGTTTCGCTTTTAGATTCATTAGGATTTATTCGCTCTTTTTTCCTTTTCCATTTGGAATAAAATAAAAGCGCGGTGGCAACTCTGTTTACTTTGAGTTAAGTTAACCAATAGCTTACACTCATGATTTTACCGCTACAGAAAAGTGGCGACTCTGTTGGGGATTCAATCTCTAAGTGGATTCGGCCTACTTTCATTTACTTACTCCTTTGGTTTGATTTTTTTGTTATTTGTTTACTACTTTGGTTTGATAATCTCCACTCGGGTAGGCTCTCTTGGATTATCAATGTCATGTTGAGTAATCATACGTGGCATTATATTCCGACCTTGAGCTGATCATACTGAGGACCTTAGAACCCTTAACCCATCCAAGCCAATTTAGGAACGTAGTGCAGAAACTATCCGGGTGTAAACCTAAGGTGGTTGTCACGCGATACTACACTCGGACGAGGTCTATTTTAAGAATGTTAATTGTTGGGGAGTAATCCAACATACCGATAATATTCTAAAGATGGCTGTTAACTCCGTGCACCTCTGTTAGAACCCTTTTGGTTTTCTGCAGGTACAATGAAGACAAACCTTAGTACATGCCTTTGTGGGTTGTTGGTTCTTATCCCTTGACTCCATGCTCGTGATCCGAACCTTTGAGCCTGTGTGCTTTGCGTGATCTTGTTTCTGGTTGTTGCATTCATCATGATCATCATCACGACCATTTCTCAAGGAAAACAATTTCGATTATTGCAAATATTGGAAAAAGCAAATATATCTTTTGTCAAGACTTTTCATGACCGTATTCTCGATGTTGACCATGTTTGCAATAATCGAGTTGTTTCCTTGAAAACAGAAGATGAACATTGCATATCATTGCATCCTTGCATATTATTGTGTTCATTCGAGTTGTGTGGGAACTGATCCCGATTGTTTCCTTCTTCAGTTGTCTGTTGATCCGTCAAGTTGTCTCCTCAACACAGATACGAAACTAGAGCTGCTAACAGATTGAGAGCTATCAGATTGAGAGCTATCAGATTGAGAATGGAAAATCAAGAACAACATAACCTGGAATTCAGAATGGAAATTGATGAGTTAAAGGCTAGTATGACTAGGCTCACTGAAATGATGCAAGTTCTGTTTTCTCGAGGTGAACCACCTCAAAGGACTGTGATTTCTGAAGTTTCAATTGAAGTTGTTGACCCTCTTGTGATTCAGCAACCGGTTTCTACTTGGCCAGAATTTGGGTTACCTCCGGATTATGTGCCAGTCTCTGCTACAACTCAAATGGTTGGTCCATCTGTTGTGCCAGTCTTTTTAGCTCTGACATTTGTCGAACCTCAACCTGTTGTGCACAATGCTGCTCAAGCTACTTATCAGAATTCTCCTTTTGTGTACCATGCTTCCGGTCCACAAGTTGAAAGTCAGGGTGCACCTGGATACATGGATGAAGTTAGAGAGCAATATTTGACTCTTGAGAAGAGGGTAAGAGGTTTAGAAGGAAAAGATGTCTTTGGTGTTGCTGCAATAGACATGTGTTTGGTCTTTGACCTAGTTTTGTATGATAAGTTCAAAGTTCCTGTATTTGAGAAATACAATGGGCATACTTGTCCTAAGATTCATCTATTGATGTATTGTCGCAAAATGGCTGCACATGCCAAGGATGACAAGCTGCTTATTTACTGTTTTCTAGATAGTCTGAGTGGTGCTTCTATGAAGTGGTATGTGGGACTTGAGAAGAGTCACATCCAAAGCTGGAAGGATCTATCTGATGCTTTCGTAAAGAAGTATAAGTACAATCTGGACATGACGCCTGACCGTCGTCAACTTCAAAACATGTCACAGAAAGAAAAAGAATCATTCAAAGAGTACGCTCATCGTTGGAGAGAGCTAGCTACTCAAGTGGAGCCACCTTTGGCCGAAAAAGAATTAACTGGTTTGTTCATGGACACTCTTCAACTGTTATTTTGGGAGAAAATGGTAGGAAGTGTTTCATCTGGTTTTGCTGACCTAGTCACTGTTGGAGAAAGACTAGAGGAAGGTATCAAGAAATGTAAGATTACCAATGCTGAATCTTCTAATGCTGCAAGAAAGTCTCATGGGAACTTTCAGAAGAGAAGAGATGGTGATGCTTATGCTATTTCAAATGAAAGGAAACCTTATTGCCAACAACAATGACATGTTCAACTATATGTAGCTCCAATTGCTCCAGTTGTCAAGGTTCAACCAGCTAAAGCTCAAGCTCAAGCTCCTCATCATGCTGCCGGAAAAAATCAGTATCATAATAGGCCAAACTTTGATCCTATCCCGATGACTTACACTGATTTGTATCCTTCCTTGATTAAGACTGGTATGATTACTACTAGGCCTCCGCCTGCTGTTCCAGATCCTCTTCCAGCTAACTATAGAGCAGATCTTCGCTGTGAGTTTCATCAAGGTGGAACTGGTCACGACTTAGAACACTGCTTTGCACTGAAGGCTAACATGCAAGAGCTTATGAGGAACAACATACTTTCCTTTCATGACACAAATCCTAATGTTGTCAACAATCCTTTGCCAAATCATGAGAAATGAATCTTCAGACGACTTTAACTGTCAAATTGTCTTCAAGTCCAGAATCTCAGATGGGACAACTCATCCTTGTTGTTGATGGATCATTAGGCTATTGTTTCTTTATGTTTGCAATTTTATTCAATTGTATTGACTTGTTTGCTTTTAAACTTTGTTTGTACTTTCATGTTGATTTTAATGAAATGAGCATTACTTTGTTTTGATTCAATTTCATTTATTATTTGCATCCTTAAGCTTTATATTTCAAGTTCATTTTTCTTTCTCAAGCTTTTACAATGATTGGAGGGAGAATGATGAAAACGAAAAACCCATAATTGTTGTTGGTATGCTTTCATTTGAGACTTGGCTGATGATATACAAGCATTGTTTCAAATCCCAAACACTGGAGAAATAAGGAAGTTAATCCCTTGTCAACCCCTTTGAGCCTTGAAGTTGGAGTTTCTTTCTCTTCAAAAAAACCCACAATTTTAACCTGGGATGGGTAGTTCTCAATTAATTCGAATGTCCATTCAAGTACAAGAGAATCATTCAAGACACCTTTCAATAAAGGTTGCAATCTCAATCTTTCCTTCACACACATCAAGAAGTGTTGAAGAAGTCTCTCAATTCAAAAGCCAATGATGGTTCGTCGTAATCATTAAGCCATGCAGTCACTATCTTTCAAAAAAAATGATATTGAAAAAATGATGAAAAAATAATCGCTAAGTCAAAACCTATGAAGCAGACTTAGGCAAAACCTGGGGGTATCCCGCTGACTGTAAGCTCAAAATGACACATTTCAGGCAAAAGTTAGGGACAATAAAAAGAAAGATCAATCAAGAGGTCATCAAAATCCTCAACAAAAATAAGATGAGTATACCAAAGTCCTCACCAGAAATAACAAAAGGAAGATGTGACTGTTATCTCAAAATATTTTGGCTTATGAACCATCTTCATCTGTGCAATCCCAAAATGTCTTGGAACTTGAATTCATAGGATGAATCAATTGAATGTAGGACTGGAGTTCATCACGAAGTTGGGTTGGGTACAAAAAAACTTTGAGCCTATATCCTTTGTTTCATAAACCGTGAACCAGACCACATTACAACCTTCAAAAGACCTAATTGAATCCAGGTTTCTTTTGAAAAGAATACTACATCAAGGTTGCGTAAATTGACTCCCAAGTCTGCTACCAATCATTTGTTTTCTTACTTTGCTTTATCTTTCATTTTTCTTAGCCGCCGTGTTTTGACAATGTTTTGATTTACTTTACATCAATAAATTTCATTCCAAAAAATGATTTTTGATTTAAAATTTTTGCATGAACTTTGCATTAAAATTACCAGGTTTGTACAAACACTTTTTATTTGCAAACAAACTTTCTTCATCAAGGAATTTTCAAACAATTGAGAAACTTGGTCAATGATCTTATCAAGGGCAAATTTCCCCCAGATCCTATGGTACAAAAAAAAGTTGTTGCTCAGTGCAAGTTATTCTCATATTTGGTTAATCAGAAGATTCTCCTCAAGTTTCATACTGGGTTTATCTTTTCAACATTCATTTCAAGAACTGAAGCCATGATCAGTTTATTCTTCTCAGCAGTCATTTCAAAGATTTGATCAATTTTCTCCAACAGTAGTCAAGAACTGAATCCATTATCAGTTTACTTTCATCAGTCATTGTACTTAGGGCAACTTTCTTCAAGAATCCCTAAGCAGCTTTTCATGACTTTTCTCAAAAGTTTTTCAACTTGATACAGTTTACCGGTGTGATAGAGATATATTTAAGAACAGTAGCACCTATAATCTCCAAGCAAAATGGCAGTGATCTCCGTGTTGAGGAATCAGTTTTCCCTCTTTTTCAGTCCTCTAAGAGTCTAAACTGGTTGTCAATCATTTTCTCTCCTATTATTTTCTTGGGTGTGTTATTCCCCATTTTCATATACGTTTTCATATTTGAGTGTGTTAGTCCTCATTATGCGTTTCTCGAGGTCCTATTGTTTTCAACATCTTACCTTGTGATCAAAGTCCAACTTTCTTGGCATTTACCTTTGTCTCTCCAGAATCTTTTCTTACCAGATGTTTTTTTCTCTCCAGATATTACACCTTTTATCCGATGCCATTTTCGGATGTCCATAGTGAAGTCATCATTGATTTGATGTACTGTCCCAGACTTTTTCCCATCTCATTCAGTTTTGTTCCTGAATGTTGTGATTCACATTTTATCTGATTGCTATTCTTGGGTGTTGTGATCACTTTCCCCTCCGATTTCTATTCTCGGATGTCCATGTTGGATTCATCATTGATTTGATGTATTTTCCCGGAATTTTTCCCATCTCATTCAGTTCTATTCCTGGATGTTGTGATTCACATTTGTATCTGATTACTATTCTCGGATGTTGTGATCACTTTCCCCTCCGATTGCTATTCTCGGATTTCCATGTTAGAGTCATCATTGATTTGATGTATTTTCCCAGACTTTCTCCCATTTCATTCAGTTATGTTCCTGGGATGTTATGATTCATATTTTTATCTGATTGCTATTCTTGGATGTTGTGATTCACCCATTTTCCGATTTCCATTCTCGGATGTCCATGTTGGAGTCATCATTGATTTGATATACTTTCCCGAACTTTTCTCATCTCATTCAGTTCTGTTCCTGGATGTTATGATTCATATTTTTATCTGATTTCTATTTTCAGATGTTGTGATTACCTTTTTCCGATTGCCATTCTCGGGTATCCCTTGTAAAGTTATTAATGTCATTCTTGGATGCTTCTGATGTACTTTTTTGGGACTTTTCTCATTTCATTCAGTGCCATTCTTAGATGTTGTGAACCTTTTTGTCCAATTTCCATTCTTGGACATTTTCTCCACAGCTGAGCCATGTGGTGGTCTCTAACATGTTGATTTTCCCCGTCGGAGTTTTATGCTCCTTATCCCCAACATTTATTCTTTTTCATGTGTCATTTTGTTCCTCATAGATTTTCTCTTCATTTTGTAACGCCCCGATTCGATATTTCCCAATTTTGTTGAGTCTTTTATTTTATTTGAGTAATAATTGTCTTATTTGTGAAATTAACATGTTAATGTGATATGTTGGTATGATATGTGATTTTACTATTTTGTGAATTTTCGGGTAAACTTAGATTGGAGGGTATTTTAGACATTTGCTAATTAATGATAAATTAGAAATTGTGTAGAATTATTATTTTGTGAGAAAATGATATTTGGTAGAAAAAGAGAAGAAAATGAGTTAAGTGTAGAAATAGTTAGTGAGAGAGAAAAATAGAAAGAAAAAGATATAAGAGTGGGAAGGAAAGAAAAGAGAGATAGAAAGAAAAAGAGGAGAAAGAAAAGGAAGAGAAGAGAAAAGAAGATAAA